>OX104127.1:67820160-68455418 GCA_944470555.2 Heterobilharzia americana | reverse complement strand
CAGAATGTCTCTCAGTGAAGGCACACACCCTCGTTGCTGGAAGGATGCCACAGTAACACCTATCCATAGGGCAGGTTGTAGGCGGCTCACGTCAAATTACCGACCGATATGACTAGTACTGCAGAGAAAATCCTAGAAACAGCAATCAACAAGGCTATCATAGTCCACCATGAGAGCAGCACTCTTTTGCCTTGCTCGCAGCATGGTCTTCGTAGAAATTTACCTTGCTTGACGAATCTTCCCACAGTTAGAGAAAGTTGGGTTAAGTCCAAAGATGATGGGATACCTACACACGTCATTTTCATAGACTGTAGTAAGGCGTTCGACGAAGTACCCCATTCCAGGTTGCCGGGGAAACTGGGAAGTTTTGGAATCACTGGCAGTCTAGTCGCATGGATAAGAGACGGTAAGAGACAGAGTTAGGACCAATTCTCAACTCTCCACTTGGAAGCCGGTAGAGAGTAGAGTGCCACAAGGCACAATCCCGGGCCCTCTGATGATTCTCCGATAAGTAAATGAGCTGCCAAACATCACGAAATCCCCTATGGTTCTCTACGCTGACGATGTAATAATCTGGCAGGAAATTAGGAACGATGAGGATATGTGTGCGCTCCAAACAGACCTGAACAGCTTGTCCGCCTGGTCAGAGAAGTGGTTGGTGCCTATCAATGCAGGTAAATGTGTGAGCTGCACTTGGGGCACATACACACAGCAACAACCACGGTATTGATGCGACTCCTTTGCCGTCGGTGCTGACCCACAATGACCCGGGAGTCACGGTGAGTTATGACTTGAAAACCACGGCTCACTGTCGATTGATAGCAGCTCGGAGTTTAAGGACCCTCTGGGCATCACGCAGAACGTCTGCGAAAACAAGCGGTGACATGTTCGCCATCTTAAACACATCCCTAGTCAGGTCAAAATTAGAAAACTGCACACAGGCGGCAAATCCTTGTCTGGAAGGTGCCACAGACCCTCTAGAAAGAGTTCAGAGGGCAGCTACCCGTATGATCCTTGCGATAGCTGGCCTCACCTATGAAGACCGACTTTGTCCTATCGCAGGCAGAGGGGAGGCCTAAGCATGCTATACAGGATTCCAGGAAATGACCTCAGACCTAATCTATCTTCTCCTTTTTTCCCACTAGCTTGGAACACCTCAGAGAACATGGTAGGAGACTACGAAAGCAAAGAACATACATGGTCTCCGCAGAGTACTAGTTTTCGCGTCGAGTAATCAACACCTCGGAACCGACTACTAAAAGCAGTGTCCGCATCTTCAACTGACTCATTCAAAAGGGGATTGGAGAAGCACAGAAACCTACTGAAAAAGGATTAATACAGGCTCCCAGCCCCCCATCCACAAACAATAACTCTGAAATCGGAGGGAACCAATCAGATTTAAGGTCAATCATCAAAAATGAATTCTTCGCATGGACATGATACTGGACGATGCGTTAGACCATGAACATATACAACACAGTTCTTGTGTTGCAGAAGTGGTGGGTGTGTTAATTTATTTGCCCGATACCGTCCACTTATTGACCCGATCACTCCCATAGTTGCTTTTCTCTGCATGTCCTCAGGACGCAATTTATTTCTTGAGGAGTTGCAGCATATTAATGTGTATTTCACGCAACATAAGCAATACGAAAAGAAACCGGTTTGCAGGTTTTATCACATTGGTAATATGAACTCACTGTTGGGTGCAATAACAAGTAATACATTAAACATCGTTTTTTAAGGGACACGAGAGATGAATTCAAAGAAATAAAGTTAATATTTAGCAGAAAGAACAATAATTGGCCAAAAACCAACATAACTAAATTCAGTGCGTAATCAGGATTTTTTCGGCAGTTGTTTGAACCATAAGATATTCTTCAGGGTACAGTGGGTGGTGCAGATGTAACCTTGAGTCTTGTAGAGTGGTGACATGGTATACGCCGACAAATGCGATTACTAGGCTTTCACATAAATGAAGGGTTGATCATGTAGATCTGAAAAATGAATTGCAAAGTAAGCAGCAGGCCAAAACTCAAAATAGAAGCACAAAAATACCACATGGAAGTATATCAATCGTGATATATAGGTGATTTAATTGTCATGACTTCAAAGGTTACTTTATGAAGTAACCTCAACCAACTGTTTAGAGGTCAGCTTATGGGGAAGAAGATGAAAGTATGTACGGAAGTAGTGAAATCAAGACAAATTGAAAATATCTCTAAGGAATAGAGGGAAGTGTGGATTTGAAGACAGGTATTTGCTTAGTTACAGAAGACATATGTACAAAAGTTAGACGAATTTGTAGAATTCGAAATAAAACTCGTTCTTGCCACAGTGATAAACACGCTTCATAATTTCTTATGAGTGAGATCACTATGGTGTTCTGTTGAGTGTTATCACATCAATGCCAAAGAGAATATAGTAGTGCATAGTAAATTGAAGTAGACATGAAGAGTTTATATTTTCAGTGACCTTATTCTCATTTTCTTTCGTTTTATTATCACTTGCTTAGTTTTAAGTCCAAAAACCGTCGCAGATGCAAGTACTCAAGTAAATCATACAGGATAGTAGTTAGGACGGATAACTTTCCATAAATTTACTGAAAGTGATACTATATAACAACTGTGTTCATTCTAACTGAGGGTGTTATCAGTGGACGCATCGGCTCGGCCATAATTACGTACCGATAGCCCCACTATACTTCATATTTTTGGGTATAACATGAACGTCAAGAAATTAATGGATATCCGTGAACTGAAGGAAATCGTTAAGTTGATGTTGAATCTGAAATGGGGACATAGAAGTGGGAAATTATTCCACAACTTGATGTCCCAAAATGCTAAAGAATCGTGACCTAGATTTAAGCCAGTGTCTTTCGATAGCTACAATACACTCATGATAGTGTTGACGGTAGAAGGATAGGCTTAAAAGTAGAACAGCAGGAAGCATGGGTAGTGCGATGCAAAAGGCGAAAAAAATAGGTTAAGGTTAAGCTTCAGGCGTCTTAGCCAGATTGGGTCAATCTCTAGTTTCATGCACCTTCCCTCATTTACAATTTTTTTGGAAAAGGCGTTAATAAAATGCTATTATGTTTCGAGTTCTGACATTAAGCTTCATAAGGTCCACTAGACAAAATCCGGTTAGACCATAAGCCTTTTTCAACACATGATGGGCAGTCTGCACCAAAAGACTTAACAATAGATTCACCTAGTTCCCCCTCATCCTTTGGACTGAATATTTTGGTCTTTTCTAAATAGTATACGACGTTTCCAGTGTGGTCACTCATAAGCATTATTCTGCGCTTATTTTAAGTGGGGGTGAGTTTTCCACGATCGGTTTTCATGGTTTGTTCGGGTCTTGTCTGAAAAGATTGACATCCATGAACTTGTCGGTTTCCCTAGAAATGTTTAGATCATCAGTATGTAGAAGTGGACGAAGCTTAAAAGAACCCTTTAGGTCAGTGGAAAAGAAGAAGAGTATGAAGCACTGACCCTGGGAGTCTGAGGCCCCTAACTGCAAATTGTTAAGCAGTCAGGCTATTATATCCTACCACTCATTGCTATTTATCTAATCTTCATGGTGGTTCATCAGTCATTAACAGTTGCCTCGATACGCCCAAAGCTCGCTTATAGGGCAGCTTTCTGCGGTGTGCCTGGTGGAGGGCGCTGGAGTAGTCTCATCATTATCAACATATGACCAGGCATTACTGCGTAACGGTCCGAGTTGCCACACCTCATATCAGCACATCAAGTAAAAAGGTAGTGAGGTGAAGGATGAAGATAAGTGAATGCAGTCAAAAGAAATATAAAGTATGAGAAGAAAGGAAAGAGGAGTGACAAAATAGTGAGATTCGGTATAGCGTTGTTAAGATGAGGATAATGTGTGTATACATCTGCGCCACTGACTTCGGTTCTGAGCCATATCACCTAGGGTCTCCAACCACTGGTTCCTCTTGTCCCGTGGACCCCAACCACCTAGTCTGCATCGTCCTACATGGCTTAAACCAACAGTCAGAGACTTCATACATTGGTGCCATGTTTTAGTCTGGCCACCTCGGGCCTTTTTCCAGCCTGAACCCACCTCAGCCAACATTGTGTGACGAGGCAATCGGTGACTAGGCATACGTAGTACGTGTCCCAACCATCTCAGTCGATGAAGGTTCACAACCTCGTCGACTGACTTACCTCTTCTCCCTAAAACTCTACACCTAACTTCTGCATTACTCACATGGTGACACCACGGAATACGTCCTATACTACGAAGGCAACGGTGGTCAAATACCTGTAACCTTTTCATGTCTTCCACTTTCAATGGCCATGTTTCACAGCCATACAGTAGAACAGAGCGGACTGCTGTGCAGTACACGCGACCCTTAATAGACAAACGAATATCACGGCGGCGCCATAGGTGGCGCAAATTGGCAAAAGCCAATCGAGCCTTTTGTATCCGTGCAGAAATCTCATCGGCAACTAACCCACCGGGTTGATCCTACTTCCCAGGTAAGTGAAGTGGTCAACACACTCAACCACTTCACTCTCTATTGTTAACCGCGGTACCGCTGAAGACCAGTCCTGGAGCAAAAATTTGCATTTGGGTGGTGAAAATCGCATCCCAAACATTCTCAAATTCCCACTCAAAGTGTTCAGAAGACTCTGCATCTTGTCAGCGTCTTCACCTAACAGGACTATGTCATCTGCATATTCTAGATCTAAGGAAAATTCACCTGTGATCGGGTCAACGTCTTTGTAATTAGGTGACGAGAGGGAAACCTCCATAAGAATATCTATGATAAAATTAAATAAGAATGGGGATAGTGGGCATCCTTGACGGACACCACTTGATGAGTATAGCTCCCTGGACAACTCACCATAGGCTCTAACATGCCCACAAGTGTTCGAGTAGAGAGCTTTCAATAAGGTGATGTACTTACTAGGCACGCCTTTCAGTGACAGACACTGCCATAAGACTTCTCGATCAACGGAGTCAAATGCCGCCTTCAGGTCGAGAAATACAGCTATTGTCGGGCGTCTGTAAGCATGCCTATGTTCCAGGACCTGGCGCAGTGTGAATATTTGGTCGATACATCCACGGCCAGGTCTAAAGCCTGCCTGGTTTTCTCGGGCTTGCTGTGGAGTAGTCTGGAAGTGCCATGTGTACAGAATTGTTATTCGCAATGCACGCAGTTGTGCATCCCCTGATCTCAGGGAATCGGACAGCACTGAATTCAACAGTAGATGAGCGCTCAGCACATCCCATCTTCAGATGAGGTTCAGAAAGCCGGTCTGTAGTTTTAGGCAAGAAGTTTGTCCCTAACTTTGAAGTTGGATAGTTGTCATTTTTTCGGTCCAGTAGCCGCGTTTATTCATTGATGGATCTTTGAATTTCCGTTTTGTCACTGTTGTTCCTCTGATGGTACCTCACTATGGGTCCATTGTGGTAACGCTGAATTGATACACTGTCTTGACTTGTGGTTCTTGATTATGTGTTTGTGGATTTCCGTTTGTGTGTAGCTGATTATTACTCTATATTTATGGTGATATAACGACCTCTTCCGTCTGAGTGATATGAAGCTACATTGTGACTTACAGACAGTGTATTCCCATCCTTCTGGAATAAATATTTCACCTACCAGCTTTTTTGTGAGTTCCAAATCTCACTTTGAGTCAGTTTCAAGAATAAGACGGACCAATCTAAATAACTCTGGCGAAGTAATAAAAGAGTTGGTTCCACTACTATTCCATCGTCTTGCAACTCTATTGCATCATGTAATTCAGATCTCAAAGAGTCTACATGCCTTACATTTTTCGTCAGAATTGAAGACATTATGTCGGTAATTAACAATAACGTCAGGAAGAATACAAAAGAAATGGGCAATATTATGTCCACGGTGGATGGAATCAAGAGTGTAGTTGAAGACTCTCAACCCTTGACGTAGCGACGTGGTTACAGATCATATCGGAAAAGCTTAAGCTCCAACAGACTACCTAGGAACTGAAGTAATGTGGCTGACCTCTCAGCACCCTATATTATGGGGTGTTCTGGGGGGCCATACCCTTGGATGTCGTCAGGAAAAAGGTACTAAACTCACGTTGCATGACAGCCATGTACAGTGACCACAAACGCCTACACAAGAAAGTAGCACGGTTGATTTGCTCTATTCCTTTCAAGTTCACTTCCGCATGTAATGCTAAAGGGTTCATTAACCTGTAGGATCACATACGACTAAATAACAATCTGAAAACTATTACAGTCGCACCAGGCAAAATCCCATGTCAGCCGAATCCCAATTGGAAGTTCTCAATAAGGAACTCTCGACTTTAAGAAACAACCTAAGACCTACAGCAGCAAGTGAACGAACTCCGCTAGGGGATTCTCTTAGTTTAGGCAGTTCTTGTCAGCATATCGGACATAATATGAGATATGCGGATATAAATGAGACGATCTACGGTTGAGGGTTCTAAAATTGACCACAGTGTAAGATAAAAGACTTGGTCATTCCAGTGCTTTTTTGTGACAGATGCATTGTTTGGCCGTATGCCCCACACCTTTCGTCGGAACTGAAGATATCATATCTATCATTAGTAACGGTATTGATGACCGCAGGAAAGAAACAGAAAATATTAGGACCATAATGGAAGAAATCCAGAGAATTTTCATCCATTAGGATATCTTCATGGAAAGCATGAGAACTTAGTTAAAAGCCACATAGAGAAAGCAGAAAATTTAAGACTATTAAGCAACGGAGGTAATGAAGAGATCATCTCTTCAGATGCGCAAGCGAAACCTCGCTACATAAAGATCAGAAGCTCGTGAAGAGAGAAAATTTCAGACGCATGTTTTCTGATGGCCAAGGCGCTGCCAATACACACACCCGAAAAGCAGGATTTTCACCAAACTCCTTTCAGAAATGAATACCACAACAATTCAAAAGTGTATCATACAAGACATCTTCGAACAGCGTTTCTTTAATCACAGGTGTCATAATGTGATGCAAGGTAGCGTACCGAACACTTAAATGTCCTACATATCACAAACGCCTGACCTCTGTTTAACTGCTCATCCAAATAATCCTAGTCGGTAATTCTCAAGCAGACAGATAGCCTGTCAGAACCACCGCACTAAAGAACCGCAACGAATTGTTTTCAGATCATGCATAATATATGCGACCAACGGCGTTTAGGAACCACGCCTGGTAAACTAGTTCACTGGTTACTAGCCGGTCCTAAGCCCGGGTATATAAGGAAGGTTGGACTTAGAGCTAGCAACCCTACCGCGTAAAACCAATCCAACCGCTGAAGAAACTTCAAAGCACAGACAGAATATAAAAAATAAAATCAAACTTATTCCTCGCTGGAATCGGAGAGACGAAATGACGCCGGTCGGTGAAAGCCTTTGGGAAGCCAATTGGCTGTGTCTTCTCTCGATGAAGGCGAAAGTAAAAGTGGGGATATGGGATGTCCGCACTATGTTTGAACCCAGTGAGGCCGCCCAGATTGCAAAGGAGATGAGAAGGTATAGCATAGAAGTGCTAGGAATCTGCGAAAGCAGGTGGACTCTCCCAACTATCAACTGGAGAGTCAATAATCTACTCCGATGTTGTCACCCAGACGACAACCACGAGCACACGGAGGGAGTGGCTATCATGATGTCTCCGAGAGCATCGCAGGCTCTTATACAGTGGGAACCAATCTCCTCCAGGATCATAACAGCAAGGTTCAACTCAAAAGGAAGGGAAGTCACAATCATACAGTGCCACACTACGCACCCACAAATAATGCAGATGAAGAGAAGAGGGAGGAATTCCACAGACAACTGCAATCAACACTGGACAAAACCTCAGCTGGCGACATCAAAATTCGAATGGGCGATATGAATGTCAAATTCGGAGCGGACAACACAGGAAGAGAACTAACCATGGGTCAAGAAGCACTCGGTGAAATGAACGGGAATGGAGAAATGTTTGCAGAATTCTGTGCATTCAAAGATTTGGTGATTGGAGGCACTGTGTTCAAGCACAAGGATATACACAAAGCGATATGGACTTCACCAGACACCAGGACACACTACACTAAAAATCAGACCGACTTCATCTCAATTTGAAGAAAGTGGAGACGCAGCCTACTGGATACAAGGTCAAGTAGGGGAGCCGATGTAGACTCAGACCACTATCTAGTGCAAGAAACCTTCCAAATCAAATTGAAAGCCTTAAAGGAAGTTGGTGATAGACCATAGTCCAAGTAAAACACTCGGAAACTGAAAGACGAAAGTGCAAAGGAAATCTTCACGTCAGCCGTCAAGACAAAATGGGAGGTATCGAGCAGCATCCCTGAAGAAACCTGTATGGATGAGTACTGGAACTCTTTGAAAACTATATGAAAAAAACCTGTATAACCCTATTAGGAAGGAAGAAGAAAGAAGATAAGGAATGGATCTCGATGGACACATGGAAGCTGGTAGAGCAGGGAGAGGAGGATGGTGAAGCAGAAGATAAACCAGTGCAAGGATGAACAACGACAAGAGGAACTGAGCACAGTGTACAAAACACTACACTGAACAAAGAAGTGAAGCAGAGTGCACGGAAAGAAAAAAGACACTTCTACGAAACACTGGCAAGTGGAGCACAACAGGCTGCAGGTAAGAGAGACCTGACAACATTGTATCAAACAACCAGGTTACTATCTGGTAGGGAAGAGATCAATACCGATGAAACCAATAAAAGATGATGAAGAAAATATAATTACCAAGGAAGAGAAACGATGAGCTGGCCACTTCAAAAAGCTCTTGAATCCACCGCCACCTGCAGACACAGAACTACCAGTGAACACGACGAAAGTCGAAGTCCTGAACGCCATAGGGCTACTGAAATACGGGAAAGAAGCAGGACCAGATGCAATCTCACCAGGGATCTCCCCGCCAGGAAATTATATGGTTCGCGTTGAGTTTGCTTTAGTTGCCTGCAAGTTACAAAACTGAAACATGAAGACTGTAAGGCAGGCAGCTGAAAGTAGGTCAATGTTGCATGACCATAAAGTTCCAAAAACACAACCGTTCTGAAAGTATAACAGTTTTCAGTCATATCTATATTGAGAATAGTTTCCACTCTCCTTTGAGTCAGACGACCAACCTGCACACTCCAACCGTGTGGCTTCGAGGAAGATGATGCCATCATACTTGATTTAAGCCATTTACGTGACGGATGAATATACTTCCTCCCACATCTAGGATAAATGACGTCGACAAACAGGGATGGATGTTACAATATGTGTCATACTCGACAGTAACGTTTCAGTTGAACTGAACCTCCGAACATAACGATAGATAAATAACTGGCATCTGGAATCCAGTCAATCAGTGTGACTGATACAGGGTCTCCGGACAGACACATATGGAACATGCTATTACATTTAACAGCCAAGCACTTCGCTTTTTGTATGCGGGTCCTTAAAAAGCAGCACATATTAATAGCGAAGGTCAAGGTACCCGTTGTTTTTTCGGCAATAAATGGCAAGTTTGAAAACTGATCATCTTCAAAAGCGTATGTGGTGTCGGATAGAATAACTTCGCACAGTAAGTCGAAAAGAGTTGACAGAGTACAGAGGTTTTAATCAGCGAGTTTCGAAATGTACACACATTAAATGACACCTACAACATATCACGGTATCGAGAGGAGTGCCTTACAGCGAGAGATGTTGCGGTAGCAATGAAACGAATACAAACTACAGAATTACACACTGGGCGATTCAACTGCAACACGAAGAGAAAAAGTTACGCCATCAATCTACAGGCGTGATCATAGCCAAGAGAATCTCCAACAGCAAAATCACATGTCGAATAGTCAATAAATTAAGTTATGAGAGTAGAATAGGTAGGAATCAACCTAATTAAACGATTTATTTCACAAGATGATAACTAAGTCCACCTAAATAAACAGGACAGCTATATCACGATCTTCCAAACGAAAACGGCAGAAATTTGCAATAAGAGTACATCATTCAGTTCGTTGCTTTGTTGTTCAATGATGAATTGTAAACTTGAACTAATGACCCCGTTGCTTGTAGTACATCTTCAGGCAACTGAAACAAAGGAAAAAATTACAATAAGTCCATGTGTGATCAGATTGTTCGAATAGTATAGCGCTAATACATCACGTGTTTCAGATAATCTTCGTCTTCTCATTACGCTGTTTAAATTTATCAAAGGGATTAGTTGCTTTACAACAAATCAGTTTAATAAAAGCGAATATGAAGCACATGATCCCATCCTGAATGTAAAAAAACACCTGAAATACCCTCTAACAAAATCTTAGTGACTGAAGTATCTTCAGTAAAAACTAGGATAAGCGAAAGAACGTCACCTGAAGCCACAAAACTATTATGCAGTGCAACAATATTTCCTAGACACATCAAAGAAGCATGGAATTCCCTGGAAAGCTTTCACAGTCAATTATAGCATGCTGAACCTTCGCGAAGAACCACGTGATCTAATGTATGACTGTCAGACTAGCTAGAGGACTTTCTGGAAAAGCGTAGAACACACTTAAGCCATCAAAAATGTATGTACGCCATGACTTTTTGTACACGTTTGACTTGACAATAAACCTTTATCGTTTTTGCCGCTTCTTTCTGTTTTCGAAGGACTGAGAGACCCTCAGGGGTGAAGTCCAAGGTTATCGTGCAAAAGTCAGTTCACATATAACTGTATATATCCACCACAAGCATATATCAGTAACATGCCATTGACCGAAAGATCTTTATCAAACACGGTTAGGATACCGTCGAACCCCACACAATGATCGTCAAAAGACTGAGCAGATGAGATGAACGATCGCAGTCTGTAAACGAAAAGACTTGGATGCTGCCAGAAAAAGGCAAATATCACGTAAAACGAAGTCATTAATATCATCAAAAAATGGAGTTGGAAATTACCGTTTTACACTGTTCTAAACGATTGCATAATACTTGAAGAGTAGGTAGGATACAAACTTCTGACAACTCCATATTGTACGGTGGTGATACAGTTGCACGTATTAATTGAAAGAGATTGGTCTCATCGTTTGATAAGGCTGTGGATAGAAAACGAAAAATAGAAAATAACATATACAAGATATATAACAGAATAATTTTTCAGGTTCTTGACATAGACAGACAAACGAATAAATGTAGAACTTTAAAGGGAGAAAGAGACAAGGTCAACATGGAATCTCGTATACATGTGCATCGGTTCAACTTGCACACTTCACAGTAGTATACAAAAAAATGGATAGAATAAGTGATATCAAACTAGACCAAGCTGTGTAAGAAAATAAAAAGTTTAAAGATAACGAATAGCGCATATATTCAAGCTTCAAACAATATTAAGATACGAAGCAGTTTACATCTCCCAACACGGTTTGGATTGATAGTTGGGGACTGTACGGATTCGTGTTATGTCTTGGTCTGGCTACTCTGAACCCTCAGGCGACCTAATCCACCTTCCCTCTAGCATGGCACATTAAGGCAGGTGGTGGTTCAGCATGAGAAATACATGCCCAAGTCACTTCAGTATATATGAGCACACATACGAAAACTGTAGCATAATATTCCATAATGAAACAGTAAACAGTTCCTAGTGTTCATAGTATATAAAGAATTATTTATTCAGAACACAAAAACAAAAAAATATAGACATTAAATTCAACGAGTATTACCTGCATTACGAAGACAATAATCCACAAAACCTGAGATGTGCTTGGGATCAACTTCCTCCATATATTTCATTGTTGAACGAAAAGCTGATTCTGTTAGGGACTCATGAGGACTGCCGACCAGAAATGTAAACGGTATTTTTTGATTATTCTAAGTGGAATGATATAGCAGACAAAAAAATAGTCTCGAATGAGTTTTCTTATTCATGAGGTTTGGAAAGACTTCGGATTGCGTCTTTCCATTAAGTTTAGAAAACTATACATAATACTGATGGCACTACTTGTATACAGACTTTCTGTCTTAAAGAAACGTTTAGGTCTTAAAACTTTCCCAACAGTGACACATGTTAAATTTCGGATGATATGTAACGAAATTGACCGAAAACTCTTTTCCCATATACAATACTACTGAAGTAATAAACTAACATCCAACAGGCAATGAATTCGCTATTTGATATCATCCAAAGGTTCCAATAGCTTCTAAATGAAGCGTGTTGCAGAATTGTGATACGTGAACTGAAAGCCTAGTGCTTAGACTGATAATCAACTGTTCATATTCTCTTTGGTTAAGAAAAATACTGTACATTAAGCGAATATTTAACTTCACAATTACTCAAATCTTTAACAAACATAATCATCATAAAAACCGCGGCGAATTATTCTATTGCGCTATCAGTGGACATTTAAATAACTACTCTGGACTGAAATCTCCATGCTATGCCAAAGTCACCTATCGTGGAAAACAGTCTGCCGGTTAATAAGTGGAGTTATGTAACTCAGACAAAAGGCATAGTTACTCCTGAAAAGTCAGAAGAAAAAAGTTGAATCTATTGAATGCCTACCCCCCAACGACAACCAAAAGCTGTCACCGATGACAATGCGCATATATATATATATATATATATATATATATATATATATATATATATATATATATATATACGTAAATCTTCACGGCAGCCATAACGACAAAATGGGAGATATCAAGCAGCATCCCTGAAGAAACTTGTGTACAAGAACGCTGGAAGTCTTTGAAAGAGATGTGGAAAGAAAACCTGCACAACTGTATTAGGAAGCAAGAAGAAAGAAGATAAACCAGTGCAAGGATGAACAACGACAAGAGGAACTGAGCACAGTGTACAAAACACTACACTGAACAAAGAAGTGAAGCAGAGTGCACGGAAAGAAAAAAGACACTTCTACGAAACACTGGCAAGTGGAGCACAACAGGCTGCAGGTAAGAGAGACCTGACAACATTGTATCAAACAACCAGGTTACTATCTGGTAGGGAAGAGATCAATACCGATGAAACCAATAAAAGATGATGAAGAAAATATAATTACCAAGGAAGAGAAACGATGAGCTGGCCACTTCAAAAAGCTCTTGAATCCACCGCCACCTGCAGACACAGAACTACCAGTGAACACGACGAAAGTCGAAGTCCTGAACGCCATAGGGCTACTGAAATACGGGAAAGAAGCAGGACCAGATGCGATCTCGCCAGAAGCACCAAGAACAGACGTAGGGACAACAGCAGACAGGCTCATACCACCATTGCAGAAGGTCTAGAAGGAAGGAAATGTACCTGCTGGTCGATTGGAAGAAGGGCTACCTTGTCAAACTCCCAAACAAGGGTGGGCAACTTAAGTGTTTGCAAGAACTGGCGCGGAATCACTCTCCTGTCCACCCCAAGCAAAACATTAAGCCTCATCATTCTGGAGAGACTAGACGATTCACTGGATTCAAAACTACGACCCGAACAGGCAGGTTTCAGGAAGCAAAAATCATGTGCGGACCAAATCGCAACGCTACGCGCTACGCATCATCACACAACAGAGCATAGAATGACAGCCAACTCAACTTCATCGACTTTGAAAAGGCCTTTGACAGCGTCGATCGAGAGGTAATTTGGCAGTTGCTTCAACACTACGGAATACCACAGACTTTTATCAATTTCATTCAACAACTATATGAAGACGCCACATACCAGCCAAGTAATTCACAATGGGAAGCTCAGTGATGCCTTTGCAGCGAAGACAGGAGTAAGACAGGGTTGCCTACTATCACCGATGATACTCCTGATTGTGGTCGACTGGATCGTGCAGCAAACAGTGGGGAGCGAGAAGAGGGGGATACGCTGGGCCGGGGAAAGAGCCTAGAAGATTTGGATTTCACCGATGACTTGTGTCTGATGTCACACAAACTTGAAGATCTACAGGCGAAAACTAACAAGTTGGCAGAAGAGGTAAGGCAGAGAAGACGGGACTTCAAGTGAATATAGAGAAGACAGAGGTGATGAAGATACCCAGCCAATAACAAGCTCCAATCACCATCAACGGGAGAAACTTGAAGGAAGTAGCCTCTTCCACCTATCTAGACAGCACTGTTTCAACTACAGGTGGCACAGACGGGGACGTCAAAGCCAGGATCGGAAAGACTGCAAGACAGGTGTTCATTAACCTGAAACCAGTGTGGCGATCTTCCGCGCTCAGCAAAAAGCGTGAAAAAGATCCGGATTTTCAACGCCGACGTCAAGTCAGTGCTTCTGTATGGTTCAGAGACTTGGTGCGTTACGTAAAGCATTTCCAACAAACTGCAGACATTCATCGACAACTGCCTACCCTCGTTACTGAAGATCAGATGGCCAGAATAATAAGAATAAGCAACAAGGAACTCACTCGGGCTGGCAACGAACCAACCAAGAACCCATCACCCAACAGATATGCAGAAGGAAGTGTAGATGGCTTGGGCACACACTGAGAAGGTCGATTGAGGACATCACGCACCAAGCCAGTCACTCGAGTGGAACCCAGATGAGAAGCGACTAGTTGGACGTCCAAGGTGAGGATGACATGGAGGAGATCGTGCGAGGGGGAAATGAGAGCTACTGGGCTGTCATGGGGCTAGCTTCAAAAGGTTGCAGATAGATAGATTGGATAGATTAAATAGATTAGATAGACAGATTAGATAGATCAAATAGATAGATTAGATAGATTAAATAGATAGATTAGATAGATATAGATATATTCTACTATGGAGGCCAGAAACTGAAAATGTATGCGCAAATGTTACCACTGGATATATACAGAGAAAGGCGAACTGGAGTATAACAAATATATAAAACGTACCGGTAATAAACAGGCAACTTGATCATTTAGTCCCCGATTGATCAAAATACCAGCAAGCTGTAAAGCGAAAGATTTGAGGCGACATTCTGAAACTTTATTAGTTACATCGATCACTAGGAAAATTAAAGAAACAGAAATCCGTAATTTATCTACCTGTAAAACAAATCGATCAGACAAGCAAAAAAAAACCAAAATAAGACTGTAAACTTCATAAAGAGAGTCACAATCAATCTTAAAAAGGCAGATAAACCAATGCAGAAGCAAGAATAGGTATCGGTGACTTATTCATATAGGCTGTGAACCTTTAATCAGTAGCTCACGGGTCTAAATCGTGAAACGGCGCTGAGATGAGAAGGGAGTATCAAAGTCCTCACACAATATCCGAAAATGTCGCCCGGTAATCGAACCTTCACGTAAACATCGAGTCTTATTTTCCCCTTTAATATACACCGCAGTTCAATTCCAACAACTCAGTGCACTACTTAGTACAACTTTGTAAAGAAAGATGAGTTGAGAACAGAGAACAACCCCGAAAAACGCTTCCCTGAAATAAAAATATTTAGTGAGATGCTGGAAACCAAGGTAAGAGGATAAAAATGAAAAGGTTTTCCTAATGTCGAAGTTGGGCACTATGGGATAGAGTAATCCCATTTTAGATTCTTTATGCAATGAAACACAGTGAAGAAGTGTAACTTACTGGAAAGCTTTTCGCAAATATTTATATCATTGAGATATAGCTTTAGTTCCCTCACCAAAGCATACAGTCCTTTGTGAAAATATAACAGCTTTTGCCATCACATACTTGAATCCATTACATTTTCCTCTAATTATAAAAAATTTATTATTACTTTTTTCTATATTTGCAGTATTTATCAGTTGGATTTATCCTAGTCTACAACGTAGAAAACGATAGACAAAATCAACGAGGAATCTCATGTAGCAAGTCCATCGGTTCAAGTTGTCACACTTAACACAGTAGCATGTAAAACAAAAGTGGATCGAAAAATCCTGACATTAAAGTAGATAAAGGTGAACCGGGAGAGAAAGAATTTAGAAATGAAGGTCAATGAAAATATTCAAGCTTTAGAAGACATGGAAGAGTGAATACATTTGCCCCATTGTGAACAATTTTCAGCCACATCACCAAGCGTCTTCAACCATTGGTTCCAATTACCTTGAGGATTTTAACCAAGCAGTTCAAGTCTTTGTGGCTCAAACTAAAAGTAAGGGCATAATCGATTGATGCTACGTTTTGAACTGGCAATTTTGAGTTCTCTTGTAAAACAATTCTACATCGACTAACGCTGCACAGTTAGGGATACAACAATTAGTTTAGTGGCAACCAACACCAATTGCTTCCCTGAATTATAGTGTCCAGTGAAGGTTATTTGTGGTTATGTGAGTTCAAGGAACAATAGCATGCTAAAGACACTCTGAAGCTAGTCAAATAGAAGTTGAATCACCTAAATAGGTTTTGTTTCACCTTCACACTGTGATAGATTACAGTCTTACGCACATCTGTGTTGAGTTGTCCATACACAATGGCAATAAAATTATAAAAACAAAACATAATAACATGTACGTAATAACATGTACATTAATACGAGGGAATTAACCTTCGAGAATACAGAATCACTGTCCAGTTCATTTGTGTTCATGTGGAACGTTTAACAAGTATGATTTTTTGTAAACATGGCATCAGTAATGTAAGAGTACCATAGTACAAAACTACCCGCTGCCTATTACAACTTACAGTCTGAAATGTGATCAACTGGCCAGCATTTGAATAGTGTGTTCGTGTGTGGACCTTTGAGTGTATAGAGTAATTCTTCCACTGAACGACTTCGTAAACTTTTAATCACTTCCTTTACACTTTCTGGAGCTTCAACCTTATTATCTTCACTTTCTGAACACACTCTACAATAGATAAGGAACAAGAACAATACGAATCTCTTGACACCAATTAACAAATGAAACAGGACAACTGTCACTGATGTGTTTCCAATATATATATATATATATATATATATATATATATATATATATATATATATATATATATATATATACCTTATCCACGCTCGTCTGATTGATTACGTAACACACAGACATCAAGAATAAGAGCTGGTACAATCACACGTCTCCCTAATTCACCACGAAGCACACCTGAAGAACCGATGCTAAGTCTCTGCTAGTTGCAGGATACTAGGAAACTGTGTATTGATGGGAGCCCATTTTGTTTTAAGTGATAAGAAAACTAGGATCCAAGTTATCCTTGAACATGTGATCTTTGCGTAACTCTTCGGAAGATTTAATGAATAGGCTTTTATAATATCACTGTTAAAAATAGTTACTATCGGAGTACAAACTTGGGCACTGTGGTAGGTTATAATTTCATTTTAGTCTGTTTGTTAGAAATGTCATACAACGAAGAAATAGTACCACTTACTGGATAACGTTTCGGATGTAATTGATTGTCCGTATTCATATCAAGTAAATCCACAGTTTTGAGATATTGTTTTTATAATTCTAATCTTCTCTCCTTTTTTATGGTGACAAGAGTGCTAGAATTTTTCATATACCCTAGCTCAATCAAGGTTAGTAGGTCCTAGTAAGATAAGAAATTTAGAGAAAAGAACGTTTATGGTTTTGTAGGCAACTACACGATAAGGTGGGATGGATCTACAGTATTAAAAGTTAACTTAGTTGGATAAAGGAAGAGATTGATAAGCGAATCTTTGTTGATCGAATCAACAACAAATACATGCAGTAGTAGAAATAATTCTGCACCTGTCTCAGATATATGAAGAAAATTCTAGCACTTTTGTCACCATAAAGAAGGAGAGAAGATTAGAATTATAAAAACAATGTCTCAAAACTGTGGAGTTACCTGATATGAATACGGACAATTAATTATGTCCGAAACGTTATCCAGTAAATGGTACTATTCCTTCATTGTATGACATTTCTAATAAACAGACGAAAATGGAATTAAACATAGTTACCTTACTATATACACAATAAGGATTAGTTCATTATCGTAGTCATCACTTTTGAAAGCTGCCGAAAACTGAATGAAGATATTTTGTCGCTTGTCTTCTTAATGGATTAAATAAAAAGTTTTACCATGAACTAATAAAACTTACCGTATAAGATGTGCAAGATCTTTCAGCAGTTTATACTTGCTATTATCATTTGTGTTAGTAATAGTCTGGATAACACGTTCAATAAGATCTTCGGCACCAAAGTTTGCAAGATTGAAGAGCAAGGCTACTTTTCCTAGGTAATGAAATATTAGCAAAATTAACGGTTATTCAATACATAATTCCGCTTAGAAATAAAAGACTTACAAATAAATACGTTTTTCAAAGTAAATATAACTCACTTTCTAGGCGCCAAGATTTTCTGATATCTGCTAATTTTTCATCACAGACAATGGGATCTTCCTTTTGTAGTCTGTTTAATGATCAGAATTTTAGGAGAAAAGAACAAAAAATTATAGATATTTATTATTTTTGTGTTATGAACTGAAAAAGCAACAACAATAATTTTATAGTAAACTGAAGGATAGTTTATTAAAAGGTGAAAAACAGTTTTATGTACACCTAGATGTCATCATCGTTTTTTGACTATAATAAATGGTGCATGAATGCTAACAGGGAACACTTCAGCACTAATATAATAACATGGTGTGCATACGCTTAATTCCGAACAGGAGAGAATGAACTGTTAGGCACATTCGAACAACTCAAAATGCATTTAACATTGTGCACATTTGTGCAATAGGCAATGGGTCACACTTGTTTTGTCTGATGCCTAGTGATACAACATGGTTCCTTAAACTTTGGTAGGTGAAGTGGTGTACAAACCCATGAACCATTTTTTGAAAGTCATCTCTCTCTCTCTCTCTCTACTTGAACAAATGAACCACAGCTCCACTATCCTAACATTGTCAATGACAAAGGTTCGGTAAATTTAATACAACATAAATATCGATGAATTCCAAGTTAGTCAAAAGTCAGAAACTCATCATTTCGATATAATACCTCATTGATGTGGAGCCAATCTTATACAAGGATACGTGATTGAATATTTCCGGGAAACAAAAGTGTTACTGTCAAAGTGAAAACCTTTATTTTCTGTACAATATACTATAATAATTAAACACATATTTACATAATAATCCATATCAATGACAGACAAAACAAGACTGGTATTTATGTTATAGACTATTCTAATGGAAAAAACGCTCGTCTATAGCATGGTTATAAGCCACATCAGACTACACATACTAAGGATAAAGTGGTGTTTCTGATACCATTACCTGTAATATCGGACACCCTAGAATAACTAACAAGTGAATGTGACTCAGCAACCACGTGCAGATTTGCGCATCAAACACAGTGATATACACTAAATGTGAGAGCTGACAAAACTACCTGGTTACCCCAGCATTGGTAGGTGGAACGGGGTTTTGAGAAAAGATAAATCAACGAAGAAAGTTTTCTTTTTCGATGATATCATTTTCTAAAGCTGTACAATCGTATTTATATATATCATAAACATATAACAGTCGATTATAAAACAATAGGGTATAATAGCTACATCAATAACCTAGTGCTAAAAAACCAGAATCAAGAATGCAAAGTAGTTGCGTAATAAACTAAGACAGTAGAAATATCGAGGAAGGCAAGGTGTTTGACAAGGTAGAAATTGTTGGTAGATAAGAGACGCAAATATCGAGTGTTCACTTGATAGATAGGTGTAAAGAAGGTGAAGAATGAGACAAGGGTCATAATGAAGGTGATAATAATAAACTAATTATCATGAAATAGAAAAGAATGAAAGTGTTAAGATCATGGTAAGATGAGAGATTGAACATACTTCTTTTGCACACAGAGATCAGGCTTGAATTGATGAATTGCCAATGCCTCCACTGTGCACAACTGTCGAAGGCATACTCCTTTTGAACTGTTCCATCTGACACGATGAATGACATTGAAGGAAGATTCTGGTCTAGCTTTATGTCCAGAGTTGACCAAATGTTCAAGAATTGAACTGTTAACTGATTTACATTCTCACCTCGACAACCATGCAGGATAGTGCCCCGAGATACGTTTAGAAAGCGTATTCTTTGTGCGGCCTATATAACTAGCTCCACAGGAGCAAGTAAATTTTTAGACACACATTGAGGTGGCCCTAAGTGGTAACTTGTCCTTAACGCACTCCGGAATGAGTTGTTGACTAGAGAAGCTGGTCTGCAGTTTTGCAGAGAAGAATGTCTTCTTCAGTGATCTGGACAGTCGATTCTTCAGAATCTCTGCTGCCGTATCGCCTTTGAAAACAACGTGCATAAACAAGGTCTTCTTGGGTACTGTAAGTACTCTCTTCGTACTCTGATTTTGCAAAATAGTGTCTAACAAAAGAATAATGTCCCAACTCTTTATATGAATTGTTGGTCTTTTGTTCGACAGAGTAATAAGTCAGATCGTAGTTATTTGGAAACGTTTGGAAATCTAAATACTCATTTTGAAAATCTTTTCACATTGCCTACTTGAACATTAATTGGTTTTATGATTAATGCACTCGATCAGTTTGAATGCATAACCACTTTCATACGGAAAGACCAGAAACGTATACGTGTTTACGCATGCATAAACATGCAAGATAATTTACGCATCTTCTTAGTTTTATGTACCGCCTGATCTAGTAATATCAGGAATCCAACCCAAATTTTCTAAATAAAGCATCAATCGAATGTTTACTTTAGCTCCATAATGGTGCTATGATCAGCAATGAATACGTAAGGTAATTCATTACAATACATGCCGTTTGAAAGACACGGTTTAATATAATTTTGTGACAAACAAGAATTCAATTTGAAAGCAGTTTATTCAACAAAAAGCAGATCCACGAACTTATAGAAATGAAATGATACCTACAAATACGGAAAATTCAATAATTGTGCATTGATCACCCTGTTGTATTCTGCCGGAAAACGTACAGTTCGATGGTAAGTTTTATATCTTCATCCTTTTAGTGATTACATATGACCAGCGTTATGTATGTGTTTGAGTGGATATAACCTGAATCATATATATATATATATATATATATATATATATATATATATATATATATATATATATATATATATATATAAGGGGTTTATTTATATTAAGAGTGAACTTGGCTGTTTCAAGACTTATCTAGATTTGAATATATTACTGAACTTTGTTTTTCAACTAGTCAGATATTTACATGTTGGTTCACGCGCTTTCCCCTGAAACTTTAGGATAAAACGGTGCACTCTGTGCGGGGTTTTCAAACCAGTAACCCACTGATTGAAAATCTCTCGTCTAATTCGATGAGACAATTTCCACTACTATCATCCAATCACCCGAGTTGGACTTTTCAAATGACTGATCATTCATCTTTTCTTCAACACGTAGATCAAATTCAGTTACGTTTACGAAGACGCTAATATGAATTTGTTTTTTCTGATAACTCCAAGAATATTGGAAAGTCATGGAACTGAGCAAAATAGCTGCATTACAACTAATCTCTGATAATTAACCGTTTTCAAATGGCAACGATCATAGCAGAATGTTTGAAGACAATTCGATTAAAATTGTTGTAAAGATTCATTTGACTTAAACGTGACACAAATTATCAACTAAATTATAAATAACCTCACCTAACTAGTGATTCTGCAACTTTAAGTAACGGTTCCGTTATGAATACATTCTGCAAAATAATTAAAATAGGAATAAACAGGTGAATATAACAAAAAGACAATTAAACATAAATTTTTACGTGGATGAAAACCAAACTGTGAAGTAAGAGAAAAGCAATTCTCAGATGAAAGTTCAGATTAAGGAGTCATACGCGTAACTTCCAGTGAATTAAATTCACAATTTAGGTAGTGTCTTAACTTGAAAAATATGAAGTACACTTTGCATCAATAGGGAGTGTTTCATGGCACTACAAACGAGTATTTGCTATCTTGGAGCAGGAATTTACTTTTAGCAGATACCGAAATTCATACAATCAGTTGGTAACGTTAAAACTTAAGCTACAAAGGTATGAGGGTAAATGTTGACTTAAATGGTTAACCATACATCAAAATACAACATCAGACAACGAAAGTTGAGTAGTAATATGAGCTCAAAATAATAAGTGATCTAACTAGAGTCACTTAACGCTTGAGCACCAGGTTATAAACTACAGTGATTATTTATGTAGCTGATACAGTTTGGTCGTTCAATTCTTACCAGATGAAGTGGATTTCGAACCTATCACCCACCAACTGGAAATGAGGTATGTCACTTCAAGACATTTTTTGAAATGCGTACAGGAACTTTTTCAAAACAGGATTATTTATGTCATAATTAAATGCACGCTGGTAATACGCTTGTGTTTGTGTCGTAAAACACCCCGAACACTTAGCGAATGCAATGTGTAGCAAACAGTTAAGCGACATGGCTTAAGATTGGTCTTAGTGATGCAGGTGTTCACCAAAAACACCTTAGTAATCTCGATCCTTTTGGTGAATTTAATATTTATTCATTCCTACCTATTACGTTATCACAACTTTTTATCAACCTTGACTGCTTTCTTTATCTTTCATGTCAGTGCATACTCGTTTCATATGCTATTATGAAGTGTGGATACTTGAACCGCTAAGCAATAATACCCGGTCTTATGTTGGTGTATGTGTATGTCATTCTGCCTTACTTTATGGATATGAAACTTGGTTACTGCAGGTGGAGAATAAACAAAAGCTCTATGTGATTGGACACCATTACCTTAGAAGTACTAACCACGAGTTGTGGAACCAATACATTAGCACTTAAGAGGCTAGATGTAAAGTATCCGACAAAAAGATCAGTCATTTCAGGGGATTGTACATCTTTATTGACAAAGTTGATTGAAATATGTGTCACATATACCCAGTTATCATCTACTTGTATGTACGAAGTTGGGCCGAAGCAGTATTGGATAGAAGGGTAAAATGTCATCAAGCTGAAACCTGGTATCGATGAATAAAGCCCCTGACTACTTATACCAGTTACGCAAAGAAGTGTAGATTTCCAGCTTGAAATCAGTTTGACAACGAGAATCGACAGTTGGCGACTCCATGTGATACGTGGTTAACGATCGATTACAGTTATACAAATGCATTCGTGTTTTACCTTCTACCTATCATAATAAGTTCTGTCGTTTAGTTTAGTTTACCGTCCCTTATTTGCTTCTCATGACTTTTCATCACATCGTTTTTATTTCTGTTTTTAGTTTTGTTGCTTTGTGCCTTAATGACCTAAATTGAGCTGTAGCAACTTGGACAGTAATGCTATGTGCTACGCTGATACAAGCTGATTGGATATGTGATTTAATTCTTCAGTGACGGTAGCAGTAAAAATATACACCATGCTATAAAAGAAAGAACAAAAACGTTTGACATACTATCGAGTCAACCAGCGGGAATGTTTCGTTTTCTTTCAGTTTACTTTTAGAGCCTTGACAATGAAAAAGTGAAATAAAAGTTAGGAATGCATACAACAAAATATCAGGTGAAGCTGTGATAAACCACGAAAAAGTAAAGCAACATTAGTTTAAGAAAACTCTAATAATAAGAAAGCAACACTAACACAATCGTATAAAGTAATTTGGGAAAAAAGCAAGAACATTGAGTCGTTTGAAGCAACAATGAATGACAGAGTTAGAAAAATAATAGTATGTTTTTTGTGTATTTCCATACACCCTGACGTTTTTCATTTGCTTTCTTGTTAACTTGTAAAATGGGTGGTTGAAACTGTTTAAAAATAGGGTGAGAATATACAATAGTTTTAGAAAACATAACTAAAAGATTCGAATAAATTGAGAGGTAACAATTTTATGTGATATGTATTCAATGGAAACCTTTTTGTAGCTCAAGGTTCAAGCAAGTAGTCAGTAGAGGTTATTCAAGATTTGAAACATTAATTGTAGTCATGAATTTGATCTTAAACAGTAAACCACAGATTGAGGACAGAATCTGAGTTCTACGTCTACACGGTACGCATATCGTGTTCAAATTCACCATTAAACCTCCGATGGAGAAAAAATCTATAGCAAAATGCATTTATAACTATAGTAAAACAATACATAGATAATGGATGAAACACCTAAAAATTTCCACTACTTTACACCATGAAATCTGTCGAATGGTTAAAATATATGTCTCTTGATCCTGTCACGAAAACTTTCATACACATCTTACTACCATGGACTTACTTGCAGGTGGTCCACTGAACAAAGTGCAGACATCAGCAAAGCTAAATTTTTAAAAAAGGAAATAAATGTAGGTAAAGGCAGTTAAGTGAAAGGAAGATTGTGAAGCAGGTCAAACTTAAGAATTCTTAAAACTAAGCAGACGAAGTAAATTTGTAAAAGAAAGCAACATGAGATAGTTTCGAAGTATCTAGTTATGTCAAGCAATCGCGAGTAGGAAATCAATATAGCTAAGTATGATATTCGTTAGTGGGAAACACTACTTTTACTTGCCGTCACATCTCTATCAGAGTAAAAATTATCTCCACTATAACCGTAGTTGGTTTTAACTTACACGATCTAACTAACCTTTCGTTATATAACAGATCTTAAATCACAAAAATGAACGAAACAGTTTACTTCTGTATGAACATGTCGACACATTAACCTAATAACCTCACTGATGTAACGAGTTGGACATCCCTTCTAGAAAAGAACTTCTGACTCAATTACATGATAAATATGGTATAAATGTTAGTGTTCTCTCAATAACCAACATATAAATAAAAAAAGGGATAATAATTATATAAATATGCAGTGTCCGTAAGTATAGTGTGTGCCTCGCACCTCCGAAGTGCAAATTACTTTGGCAAGATGGACAGGAGCCTGTCTCGGAGTTTAAACTCCGCGGTAAGCTTTAGGAAGTAGTCGAAAAGTTCTTGTATCTAGGTAGTTGTGTGAGCCCTGGTAGACATGTGATGAAATTCCTAACCGCATGTCGAAAGCCAGAAAGGCACACTTAATTCTGGTTCACCTTTAGCACCATCACGATGTTAGTCTGACTGTAAAAGGTCGGGTTTACAATGATTTGGTGTGAGCAGTTCCGCTCTACGCATGTGGAACCTGTCCTCTCGGAGCTGAGGATATGCGACGACTCTGTATGTTTGGTCATCGAAATCTCCGTAGGATTGCTTGTATCCAGTGCCAACACCACATAAATAATTCCGAGGCACGACAGCATGTGTTTAGGCATGATGGAGATCGTCATTCAATAAATGAAGTCATCTGGAAACACCGGCTTCGATGGTTTGGATATGTGTTACGCATATCGTCCCAACGGCCTCCATACTGTTCATTGTTTGCTAACCCTGGGACTAGATGAAAAAAGCTAAGGGGTGATCAGTGTGGATGAAGGATAGTTGTGTTGGATTAGCATCTTACGGTGCATCACGAATCCCCGAGTGGGATCCGAGAGACCAACCCACTAAGTGGCTTGTGAGCTTATCGGATATGGCTCAGAGTCGAAACAAGTGGGGATGATGCTGTAGCTTCCTCTTATCTTCTGCTGATGAGAAGTAACTGTGTTTTTCTTTTTACCTCCATTCCTTCGCTTCGTGTTCAGAATAGTGATACATGATTTTGTAAAGCACATGTTTTTGGTGCCCTTGTTAATTCTCTAATAAATTAATTAATCAATGAACTATATATATAAGTAGTAATTAGGACCAAACAACGATCAGATAAACCAATAACGTTTTGCTTTGAGAACAACCATAATGGCCATTTGATAGAATAATTTTAACTCGAAATATAGCTGGTGAAAAATAAGAAAATAACTTTAATACTTACTTATTTCTAGACGTTGTTAAACTGCTAGCAAGATTCTGAATGACATCCTAGATAAGTACAAGCCAAAAAGGGATTTGTTTGTGTATTTGATTATTTTGATCAAAGTGAATACATACCTAAATAACAAAATCATTCTTTTTCACTTGCATATGTTAATTACCCCACAAATACACTCACAACAATTGTCCCACCGAGAACAACAATATAAAAAAATCCCCTTCGAACAGCAGATATCGGAGACTCTAGTAAACAGTAGCAAGCATGACACTTGCAACGGTAGTAATTGCTTGGTTGATCCTATGGCGAAAACTGGTGTATACAAACACCAAAACAGTAACTGTGAACATGACGCCCACAAAGGAAGACTGACTGACTGACAAAATCAACGTAGAACCTCGCACAAAAATGCATCACTTCAAGTTGCCATACTTAATAGTACGATACTAAGACAGGTGGATAGAAAAAGAGTGATGTCAGAGTAGACAACGTTGTGTGAGGGAATAAACAACTTGGAGATAAAGGTCAGTGCAAATATTCAAGGAGTGAATACATTTGCATCATTGTGACCGATTTCCAGCCACGTCACTCACTAAGAGTCTTCAACCAGATTCCTTTCGTCCCAAGGACTCAACGAGGTAGTCTACATTTCCTAACACATCTTAGACCAGCAGTCAGGGGCTTGGTGGACTGGTGTCACGCTTTGGTCTGGCCACCCTAAACCCTCTTCCAACGTAATGTGGCATTTCCTAGCAAGGGATGTCGGAGTAGCTGGTTGTTCGACATGCGTAGTATGATGTACAGGTCTTCTTACCTGACGAAGGTTTGCAACCTTATCAGTCGGCTTACCTGTCTTGCCTAGTACTTTTTTCCTGACTTCAATATTGCTTACAGTGATTACACTAAACGCGAGCAATGCTTCGACACAATTTATGATCAAAACCCTGTTACCGCGTGGTCATTCACTTTTAACGGCTCACAACCTTACAACAGGATAGAACAGACTGCAGTCCAGTCTGACGACCCAGGTTAATTTTGATATGGGCTAATAAAGCTTGTGAAAAAATTATATCAGTAGATATGAACATACCTCTGACACATCAGCATTCTTCATTGCAAGCAACAACCAATTATCACGACCAAATGTGATTTTCTGCAAGATGTGAAGAGTAAATAAAAACAATTAAAACCAAAATTTTAAATATAACTCAAAGTGTGTTGAATAACGAAAATCAGCCAAGCATAATACTAACTAGTGGAACTTAGTGACCATATGGTGCTACCCTAATGTGTTGGGCAATGAGCCATACCTCGAGCGTTAAGGCTGGAAATATTACTTGTATGCATCAACAATAAAATGTTCGAACTCGTATCCTACACTTAGGTTGAACATCAGTGAATCGACAGTATCCGATTATCTCGCTACACAATATGTATTAAACAGTCACCGCTCTGTATCAAACAAATGCTAATTGAAGTAATCACAAGCTTCATGAACTTAATCGGTTTACTGAAATAGTTTATAGGTGGATCAGTATTTTCTTTCTAATTTTAAGTAAAAGATAAGACTCATGACTTAGAGGTAATTGATCAGAGTCATATTCACAGGACTTATATTTCCCAATGTTTCATGAAAAAATAAGTTGCATCGGTAATCATAATAACAGATATATACAAAACTTAATTCAAGAACTTATATTGCAGTTGGCATCCCCATTAGACTAGGAAGTGCAAATATGATAATTGGATAGACAACGTAGAACCTATGAGAAAGTGTCAACTGAAGTTGTTACAATTCACAAAAGAATAAATGGGTCAATAGAGGGCATGAAGAAAAGCACAGAAACAAATAAACAGAAGGCGACAAGAAGCCGAATGTCTAGGATAACAAAAGTAAATGGGCAAGTGTCATGTAACAATAGTAAGCTGTAGGGCAAAAAGCAAAGCTCCATAATAATTTCCTTCGTACTCGCACTTATGACAATATTAAAGAAAACGCCGGGTTCACAAGATAAAATAGCCTAGCTAAACTTAGCTTAGTGGTGGTATACAGAAAGAAATACAAGAGACACCGCTGGATGAGCATGTATGAGTTAGTAGGTCGTTCCAAGTAATAACTACGCTCTCCTTAGTTAGCTGTTGTCATCCTGAAACAATTATTATCACAGAAAACTACAGAAAGACATAAATACCAACAGTTTAAAAAAAAATAAAGTTGACGTATTCTCCTTACGTGATGAACGCACACATCAGCCAAAAGCTGAATTATAATGTTTCTAGGGACTTTGTTAAAATACCGGTATGTGGTTATCTGCATAATCTCAAATACTTGTGTGAAAAGTGATTGGAATGCACGTCTGGATAATGTGTACCGTAGTATGCCGAATACTTCATGCATAACGGTACATTTTTTATGTATCATTATTTCTGACAAATTTGAGACGGATAGAATGCTTAACAGCTGAAATTATAAAAAAAATTAATCATATTAACAAATCTGATTCCAAAAATGCAGGTTAGAAAGATATTGACATCTAGTTAGTCGACAACAGGTTATATCCGTTGTACGAGGGTTGTAATACACAACTAGCTAAGCAAATGTAGGTACAAAAAGGAGGACTGAAACTCGTGATATGGGTTTGAAGTTGACTGTCAAAAACTACTGATCTGAATCAAAATTGATTGTTTTCGTGCAGTTGATGTATGCACTTTTGATCATCTTCGAAATCCTGAAGATCTTCACTAGCCTTCATCGATCTGTACCCTCGACTTTCTTCAACCTTCATGCTTTTGCTTTCTATCCATCTTTCCCTAGTATGTTGCTGCTGTGTCAACTTGAACCGACTTACTTTTGCGCCACATTCTATGCTGCTTTCTCTATTTGCTTAAGTTGACTAGTGGTCTGTTCTACGCATATATATATATATATATATATATATATATACTCTATTATACAAGATTTCGAGAGTTACAGATTCAGTAAGATACAACCTGACTTCAAATATTGCAAAGGACAGGTGTAACTTACCAGTAACCAATACCTCAAACCACATTTTCATTATTTAGCGCCTACTGGATGGATTAGAACTTATCATTTGACTGAGTGACATAATCAGTGAACATCCAACCATAAAGAATCAATCACCTTTGTCCGCTTGAACAAATATCTATCTATCACACGACGAGTATACTATACTGCAGTTCGTTCTGTCCTGTTATACGGCTGAGACATGACCATTGGAAGTAGGAAATATGAAGCGGTTACAGGGCTCTGATCACAGATGTTTTCGTGGCATCGCTCGCGTTGGGTGAAATAACCATGTGAGCAGTATTAAGGTCATGTGAAGGGTACTAGGCAAGACGGATAAGTTGATTGATGAATGAGGTCGAGAACCTTAGTCGACTGAGGTGGCTCAGACATGTATTGCGCATGCCGAACAACTACCTACCTCGATGTGCCATGCTAGGGGGAACTGCATTAGGGTGACCAGACTAAAATGTGGCACTAATCGATGGAGTTCCTGACTGTTGTTTCCAACCGTGTTCGGAGATATAGACCACCTGGTTGGGTCCCTCAGACGAAAGGAATCAGTGGTTGAAGACTCTTAGTGAGTGACGTGGCTGGAAATCGGTCACAATGATGCAAATGTATTCACTCCTTGAATATTTGCACTGACCTTTATCTCCAAGTTGTTTATTCCCTCACACAACGTTGTCTACTCTGACATCACTCTTTTTCTATCCACCTGTCTTAGTATCGTACTATTAAGTATGGCAACTTGAAGTGATGCATTTTTGTGCGAGGTTCTACCTTTTGTCAGTCAATTACTTTAGCTGATATTTAGTGTTCACAGAGAGGCATTCTCATTGCGTAGTGATCACTCCCAAACATATAAATATTAGTTGAGATCAAAACACTACCCTGAAAAGAGGTTACTCATGTAGAGCCAATGAAGGTTTCATTCAAACAAACATCGACTGAATATACTAAAAAAAATTGCTGATTGATTCATCTGATCCCGAAAAAGCATGGACCACGAATTAAACTTCTAAATATCACGATGGGTGGTCATACAGTCATTCCAGTCATCATTTAATGCTTGATGTTGAAAACTATTCACAGAGATCATGTTCGATCATCTGCATCGTATACATGCTGTTTATAAGCTGTTACTATTTTTCGTTCTGTAAACAGTGAATACGACTAGAAGCTTACATAAGAGGCATTACCTAATTTTTATCTCAAAGCGTTCATATGACCAAGAAGTGCAGAGAACAAACACGACAATGAATATCCTTCAAACTACAGAACCCGTTGACTAATGCTCTTATGAAAAGAAATCTATCTTTTTCTTCACTACCCACTACTATTACTTTTAGTATTATCATTATTGTCATTATTATCGAATAAAGATGTGGGTTCCAGAGGCTTTGAAAGACAGTGCATAAGAAACATGTTATTTGAAGTGCTTACCAATTTTTCAACATTGCGATTAGCAAAACGAATGGCATCAGTACATGGAAGTAATTTCAGTTCACGATATTCATTCACCATATCTGAACACTTCTTCAACTCTGACTTTACATTTTCTTTGGGATTAAGTGAAGATAATTTGTTAAACACATATCCAAAAACCAAGCTTTCATTGACTACAGGATTCTAAAAGAATAAGGAAAAATAACTTGTCAGAAATATTTCCTTACAAAAAAACGATAAAAGTGGATGCAACTTTGAACATATCAGCTAGTGACTTAGTGGTTAAAAGTTGAGTACCTAATACTCTGTAGACAAATAAGCACAATGGAATACCACCTCAGGATGTATCATGAATACATGAGGTGTTGAACAATAATCGTTCACACTAATAAACAACTCAAACCAGACATGTGTGCTAGAATATGAGTTAAATAATGTAACGACGTACATTACTGTGCAAAAATCCTATCAAACAGCCACATACACGTCAGTGGATCAAGCAATGGGCCTCAGTACCTTTTGTGTGAGGGCTAATGATACTACCTGGCCTTACAGATCTTGGTAGGTGGAGTAGGGTTTGAATCCATGACTTACTGGTTGAAAGACAATGGATTCATTTATTGCTCGACAGGCTAGGTGAGAATAGTCGGAATAGGGTTTGAACACGGGAAAATTTTAGGAGAAAATCAACTTTTGAATTGCTTTAAGGCTCCAGTTTTGTATCAAACATTGTTATTGATCTGAACATTTTGACGTATCATTCCACACCATTTTTTACGGTATGACTAGTAGTCTACTTTTTGTCCCTATTGTAATGTAAATCGCTAATTGGTTAATCTTCACTCTTACTATGCAAATGTCTCAAATTGTGGACCAGGTTATTTTTCATGTGTACACATTCACGTGTTTTGGGTTTGATTTATTATATTCTCGGAGTAACAAACTCTCGCATCATCCAGCTTCGCTCTTCTTTCGATTCGTCCAAGGGTTGCGTACTCTAAGTTGGCTGTCAGCTAAGTGTATGTATTGTATTCATTCGGAATACATATAACCGTTGGCAATTGAATATATAACAAATTCAGAGAGAGATAACAACTAACATATGTCATATTTCTACACAAATTCACCGATTTTGTTTGAGCAAATGGTTAGCATCATCAGACCTACCTAACGATCAGAAAACAAATGCTATTTTAGTAAAAGAACATTTTTACCAGTTGGAATATATGACTGCGTACAACAGATTACAGCATTTATGTGCTGAAAACCCTAACGTTAAATATGACGTAAAACGACCAAAGAAGCGAAAAACCACATCGTCTACATGCACATAGGCATACAGAAAAACTGGGATTGCAAACATCGACCTCTACCCTTTGGAAAACATGGCAATTCTAACGAGTTTGATTGGGCTATGTGTTCTGTCGCTTTTTAGAAACATCAGCTTTTACACTAGTAAACACATACGTAAACAGCCTAGTTTGTTGATAAACTTGTAATCTTCCGTTGTTATACTGCATCAAATTCATCAACGTCTCTAGGCAGATGAACCCCCATGTGGATCCATCGATATTACCTGAATATTTGATACAATTGACTTGGTTGTGTCAAGATGTGAAATACAGGAAGCGCGTTTCGTTTCATTTGGATGTACCTCCCGCTAGGGAGTGATGTTGTCTCGAACCACGTACCCATACCTTTAAACAGCCTAATTACTGGGTCGACCATAACCAAGTAAATGGGCAGTATCATATGAGTGCTACACGCAATCGAATATCTACAATGAAATTAACACCACAACCACCACTATCAAAGACTTCTACTCACAGCATACGAATATATATATATATATATATATATATATATATATATATATATATATATATATGTCTATAGCGGAATGTAATATATACGAATCCCACTCAAATTACCTCAATTCGTTCCAAAACATTCACTAATGAATAGCCCATATCCGCTAGCTTCTCAGCGATAGATACAAATCCAAATGTTTTCTCTCTCACAGATATGCCTCTCAAAATATCAAAAGCACCTACAACAAAAAAAAGAATCACCGGCAGCAAATTATTGCAGTATTTCAACGTAAAGGAAAACGCTGAACATCATCCGAGCAACAACCATCACGTGTCCAAAGCAGACAGAATCACTGCATGAGCATCGGAAATTATGAAACAAACCGACAAATACCGCCCTCTCTAAACAAAAAGTCCTATTTTACGTTCCTCAAATCAAGTTGCTTGAACTGATGTCGAAGTTTATTTAGGTCACCTTTAGCTTTTTCCAACCTACTTACATCTTACAATGCTTCAGTGAAGACTGGCTAACAGTTTTGTAACCGGCGTCCAAACCACTTCAATCAATGCATCTCCACAAACTCATCAGCTGACTTTCATACTTATGATTCCGTGCCCAACCTCTACATTGCTTACCGAGTGGCTGCATTCCACATGGATTGTGATGCATAGACAGTCTTCGTCAAATACCTGAATCCTTTTCACATCATAATGGTCATCTTTCATAGTTAGTAAAACTGGGTAACACAAAACACATAGAATCAACGTAGAACCTCGCACAAAAATGCATCACTTCAAGTTGCCATACTTAATAGTACGATACTAAGACAGGTGGATAGAAAAAGAGTGATGTCAGAGTAGACAACGTTGTGTGAGGGAATAAACAACTTGGAGATAAAGGTCAGTGCAAATATTCAAGGAGTGAATACATTTGCATCATTGTGACCGATTTCCAGCCACGTCACTCACTAAGAGTCTTCAACCACTGATTCCTTTCGTCTGAGGGACCCAACCAGGTGGTCTATATCTCCGAACACGGTTGGAAACAACAGTCAGGAACTCCATCGATTAGTGCCACATTTTAGTCTGGTCACCCTAATGCAGTTCCCCCTAGCATGGCACATCGAGGTAGGTAGTTGTTCGGCATGCGCAATACATGTCTGAGCCACCTCAGTCGACTAAGGTTCTCGACCTCATTCATCAATCAACTTATCCGTCTTGCCTAGTACCCTTCACATGACCTTAATACTGCTCACATGGTTATTTCACCCAACGCGAGCGATGCCACGAAAACATCTGTGATCAGAGCCCTGTAACCGCTTCATATTTCCTACTTCCAATGGTCATGTCTCAGCCGTATAACAGGACAGAACGAACTGTAGTGCAGTATACTCATGTTGTGATGAATAGTTGGATACCTCGCCATCCAGCACCAAAGCTGAAGCAAGTTGGTAACCGGTATACGGGCCTTCTGTATCCCAGCTGAGATTTCTTCAGTAACCAACCCCTCCGAGCTGATGCAACTCCCAAAGCAATTTATGTGGTCGACACGTTACACTATTTCTCTCCCTATCATTAAACTGGAAGTGGTTGCAGTCCAGTCCTGGAGCATCATCTTACACTTGGCACGCACAAAACGCATGACAAACATACTCAGATTTCTGCTCAATGCGTTTGTTAGCGTCCTCACCTAGCAGGACACTATCATCTACATATTCCGAGTCAACCAGATGACCTCTAGAGAGTAGCTCAATCTCTGTGAGATCAGACATACCTAAAATTATGTCAGTTAGTACGTCTATAACGAAGTTGAGTAGCAACGGTGATAGTGGGGATCCCTGGTGGTACTTTCTTCACAGTCAGACACTGCCATAATACCTCACGTTTGATAGAGTAAAATGACGTCTTCAGGTCAATAAATATGCCAAGTGTCAGTCACTGGTGGGTAAGTATGCCTGTGTTCAAGAACCTGTCGGAGGGTGAAAATATGACCAGTGCATCCTCCTCCAGCTCTGTCTGAAACCTGGCTGGTTTTCTCGACTTCGCGATTGTTGAGCTCCATTTACACGTCGGATAACTGTGGGTCTAAGAATCTTGTACACAATATTGGTCAAACTAATTCTCCTATGGTTGTCGCAGGAAGACACTCCTCCCTTCTGTGGACTGGGATAATCAGGGAGGTATACCAGTCAAAACCCAAGAAAGAAATACAAGAGAGAACACTATATACTTTCAAGGAGTATCTGTAAAGGTTTATCGTAGGTAGGTGAAGTGAGATTTCTATCTACGAGTTAGATGTCGTTGTGTCAAACGAGTGTGGCCTATTTACTGAATACAGTTAAGTATAAGGTTCGGAACATTTCGCACTAAACGGCGGTCGCAGAGGTTCCCAATTCCGTTTCAACTTGCATGCAATATCGCCTTTTTCTGATCTGCCAGTACAAGGACAGACAAAATCAACGTAGAACATCGCGCAGAGGGGTATTAGTTAAAGCGTGCACACTTCAGAGTAGCATGCAAAGAACAAATGGGTAGATGTACATAGCACAAAACGGTTCCTCAATTGGTAGAATAACTGACCTTCTACATCGTTGTCGTCTATTCTTCTCTGGAACCGAGAAAACAATGAGTTCGACGATTTGCTTTTTCGATTGAGAACTGAAAAAATAAACGTTTTGATTAGCATATATATATGCATACATTATTGATAACAACTGTGATTACTTTATAATGACACAAATAACTTTTTCTATTTCGCTTGTAACTTTGCAACGCATCCTGAGAAACTCAAACAAACAACATAAAATCGAATCATGGCAGCGTCTTACATGTCAACGGCCACACATTCAGTTCCGGCGCGTATTTCACCACTGATATTTATTTCTGGAGACCTACACAAACATCAATCACGTACCAACGAACAGTAAACTAAAAGCACGTCACATTTTTTTGTAGCAACATGTGGTTTGTGGGATAGTAGACTATTAAGAAATTTATCAAAAATACTTCAGTAGAATGCTATACATCAAATACCCAAAACACAGAGACCACTTGTCAACTTACGATCGCAGTGGTGTACTCGAATGTTTGTACCACCGTTATTCACCTAGTCCTATAACCCTAAGGCGTTGTAAATGCTTGAATTAAAGAGGAATGAAAGCTGCTTCAATCTAACTTAACTATTATTTCAAAGCAAACTGGAATAGGCGGTTATACATCATCCAATTATCTACCTGAATGAAGTGTATCACGACCATGTATGTATAAATCTACACAAAGGTTTCCATAACTTACACAATTGACATTTACTCCTGATCACTTTCAATTGTTCACTGTCCAAGTTAGCTACATGCCAAAAAGGTTCCAATGATTCTATGTCCTAGTAAGAGAAAGATAAACTGAATGTAATGAAATGTAGTGACACAAAAGAAGAGTAAACAAAAGTAATTGAAAATACAGCCAGGTAAAAAGTATAGCATGATCTTGATTTATTCTTAACCGAAATGTCACTCACCAAACTACCAGCATCAGCATAGGCAACCAATGAATACAGATAGCCATCTGTTGCAGTTTGTAAACATAATTTTTCGAAAATTTTCAGAGCAGCAGCTAAACGTCCCATTGCTAGGAGCACTTTAACTGTGTCCTTTGCGTATAATTGGTAATGTGGATCTTCTACCACATGCAACAACTCAAGCATCTGTGAAATAATAAGGAAAAAAAAATAAAACATGGCTATGTATGTTATTTGTGTATACAGATCAATAAGTTAGTTTGAAAACAGATCTGGGCACTTTCGAAACCCTTTGAACTTCGACGTAAAGGTTCGTCTTAAAACAGACAAAATAAGACGCTGCAGCACGTCTATTTACACTCAGGAAAACTGTTATTCCTTACTCTAAAAGCCATAGCTCATTAGTGCAGACAATCGACTTTCATCTAGATGGTCACTATTTCGAACCCTGTCCCACTTATCCAGGCTTCGGCCCACACACAGTTGGTAGAACTTGCGCATCGTTTAGTAATATCTCATTCAAAGATAACAAATGTACACATTACTTCACAACCTGAGTAGAATGAAGGGATATGTATTTATACGTGGTCAAATCATTGAAGACTTTGAACGTTACAAACTTTAGGTTTTGCGGTTCCTCAGGCAAAGATGGGGACAATTTAACCATGTTTATCTGCTGAATAACACCTCTAACTGACAGTGAGAAAGGTAACTCACAAGTGTACATCACAAAAAACTACAATATACCTTGCTACATGTTGCATTTTGATCCGGATTTGAAGACAGTAATTTGTATAAAGATCTAAGAGAAAAGTGGGTGAAATTTCGTTGTTGAATTTAGTTTCTGAAGCTGATATTGAAGGAAGTACAGCGTAAGCCTCATCAAGAGTTCGTAATACACTTTGTTCATCCCCGAGATCAGCGTATGCAGATGACAGGGCTTCATATGCACTTTTGGATGGCCACAAACCTATTTGAGATAGTATTTCCTGTGTGGAAGAAACTTCCTCGGGCAACCTGAAAAATTGGAGGAAAGCAGTATCGTTTACAAAGACAATCAGGACTGTTAATTTACTCTCAAAGACTAATGCTAAATTTTGGAGTATGGTAAGTATAAATAAACAGATGAAATGCAGACAAAGGAATATCGTTATTACAATTTTCCAGCTTAACTAAGAAACGCTATGAGGATTTTTCAGTGGGTTATTTTGTTAATTAAACACAAGTTTCAGTGAAGCAAAATATTCCTTTTTATCAACATCGAGCCATAAAGTAACTACATTACCTTATCACAGGTTACATCTGTTAACTAATAATCAACTTCTGCGCAATCTTGATCAGAGTAGGCAATGTTTAGAAGACAGCTTTTCACTACTAGCTGTATACCACATGAAGTTACATGTCTGAGACAAGATAAATATTAATTTATACATGATTTGATTCGTAATTCTACGTCTATAAAAATATAAAATGAATGATCCTGGTGGAAGGCATTGCTCAGCTATTGAGGACACACGAAAGCCCAAAATCAATCAGAAAACAAAGCAAATATCATCAGAACTCAGGGAGAAAGAAGGGGGTGATGTAAGGCACATAATGAATTAACAGGATTGAGAAACATTATTCAGTGTATGTAGCGATCCATGGTATATATAACGATACAATACTCCGACGCGATGCAATTAACGATATGATAATGACTTCACAACTCGATTTTTAGCTGACACCAGAAGACGATGGGGTTAAAAGTATATTTACTTCAGCCGAATAATGACAGCTGAAAACTCAGTTGTTTGTATGTCCTTAGATGGCCCTGGCCAGAGAAAACAAAGTAGTATGTCAAAAGTGCAAAATTAGCGTTCAGCATCCTAAACTGTAGTAAAGGAAGTAACATAGCAAGGTGCAAAAATGACGTGAAAACAAGGTTAAAACTTTACAATGATAACATAAGCATATTATAAGTTAGTTCTATTGTGGATTAGGCATCCATAACATTTTCTTTGGCCCTTTTATACTGGAACAGGCGGTATACAAAATTTACGGACGAGTTTTCCCAGTTTTCCCGGCAAAAACTTAGGCCTATGAGGCACATCGGCAAGAACACAATCATAGTGGAAAAATCACCGAGAAAGATGCTACTCCAACGACGTCCCAGTACAGACGGATAGAACACTTCGAAGCACAGTCCAACTGGCCAGAAGCAACACTCAACATCCCACCTGGATTAAAAAGGCGCGTAAATGCTAATCGCACAACTTTCCATGAAGTTGAAAAGGCTGTATCGAACCTAAAACGATGCAAAGCCCTAAGACCTGACAGTTTTTGTCGAACAACGTTATTAAGGAGGGAGGTAGGAAATAGCTCCTTTAAGGGACGGAGGTAAAGGTCATCTATATGAATCAAAAGTGACGTAAGACAGGTCCACCTCCCTGATTATCCCAGTCCACAGAAGGGAGGAGTGTCTTCCTACGACAACCATAGGAGAATTAGTTTGACCAATATTGTGTACAAGATTCTTAGACCCACAGTTATCCGACGTGTAAATGGAGCTCAACAATCGCGAAGTCGAGAAAACCAGCCAGGTTTCAGACAGAGCTGGAGGAGGATGCACTGGTCATATTTTCACCCTCCGACAGGTTCTTGAACACAGGCATACTTACCCACCAGTGACTGACACTTGGCATATTTATTGACCTGAAGACGTCATTTTACTCTATCAAACGTGAGGTATTATGGCAGTGTCTGACTGTGAAGAAAGTACCACCAGGGATCTTCACCTGAAAGCAGCATTCGACACCGTGAATCAAGGTCTTGTGGCAATGTCCCTCATTGACAAGAATGTTGAGTGAGTACATAACTACGTTGAAGGCTTCGTACTCGAAAACCCATGAGCGTTTTAGACCCAATGGTGGGTTATCAAGTGCACGTGAAGTGGTGTACGTCAGGGACGCGCACTCTCCTAATCCTTATTTAACTCTATCATTGGCCTACTTATATAAATCTTCTAGTTGCCTGACTCCACACTAGAATCCTTGGTAGATCTGTAGTATGTAGACGACGGTCATGTTTCGTGAAGACGCTGATAAAATGAAGTTTTCTGGACACCTCGAGTGGCAATTTGAGGTTTCGGTTAGGTTTCTTACCACCCAAAATGCAAACTGTTGCTCCAGGACTAATCTTCAGTGGTGTCATGTCTAACAGTAGGGAGTCAAGTGATTGAGTACATTGAACACTTTACTTTGTAAATCGGACCAACCTTGGTGGGTCACTGGCCGACAAAATCACTGCAAGAATACAAAAGGCCCGATTGGCTCCAGTCACTTATGATGTTGCCGCCGTAGCCGACTGTCTACGAAGAGTCGAGTGTAACGTGTCGCGATCCGTCCTGTTCTCTTGTATGGCTATGAAATATGGTCATTAAAGGTTGATGACATGATAAAGCTTCAGGTTTTCCATCACCGTTGCCTCCATAGCATAGTGTTTCTTGGTGTCACCAAATTAATGTAGTCAGGTGGAGTTTGAGGGAGGAGAGGAAAGTCAGTTGCCGAGGTTGTGAACCTTCATCAACTCAGGTGGTTGAGACATGTGTTACGCATGCCTAGTGATCGTCCGATTCGTCAGGCAATGTTAGCTTAAGTAGGTTTAGCCTGAAAAAAGGTTTGAGGCGGCCAGACAAAAGTCCATAACTGTTGGTCTGAGTAGAGTTGGGAGATGTAAACTACCTGGTCGAAGTCCCCAAGATGATAGGAATCACTGGTTATGAAGTCTCGGTGAGATGGCTGAAACTAGGTCGCTCTAGCGCACATATGTAACCACATATTATGTTCACCTCAAACATCCTATTGAATTCAGGATTTTCCTATTTCTTTTTTACAACTTTTTACCGCTTTGAACCAATTTTTCTTCATTTCATCTTTCGTTTAGGCGCTTTCTCGCTTGATGTGCTGATATGAGGTTTGGCAACCTGAACCGTTATGCAGTAATACCTGGCCTTAAGTTAATGATGACGCAGGTCATCATCAACATAGGACTAGGCATTACTGCGTAACGGTCCAAGCTGCCACATCTCATATCAGTACATCAAGTAACAAGGTAATAAAATGAAAAATGAAGAAAGAAAACTCGGTCAAAGGAAGTAGAAAGTAGCAAAAGAGAGGGAAGAGGAATAAGAAAATGATGAAATTAGGTACGGTGGTCAAGATGAGAATATTGCATGTAGACATCTGAGCCAATAACACCGGTTCTGGGCCATATCATCTAGAGACAGTCTCCAACCACTGGCTTTTCTAGTAACCTGAACTTCAACTAGCTAGTCTGCATGCCCTAACATGTCTAAATCAACAGTCAGGGACTTCATGTTTGATGCTATGTTTTAGCCTCGCCGCCCCGAACCTTTTGCCAGCCTGAACCTGTGCTACGAGGCAGACGGTGGCTAGGCACACGTAACACGTCCCAGCCATCTCAATCGATGAAGGTTCACAACAGCATCAACTGACTTACCTCCCCTGCCTAAAACTCTACGCCTGACTTCTGCTTTACACACGTGATGACGCCACAAAACAACCTATGCTACGATGGCAATGGTCGTCAAACACCTGAAGCCTTCTCAAATCTTCAACCTTCAATGACCATGTTTCACAGCAATACAGTAGAACAGAGAGGACTGAAGCATACATTCGACCCTTAATAGACAGTCGAATATCACGGCGGAGTCACAGATGGTTTAAGTTGGCAAAAGCCAACCAAGTCCTTTTTACCCATGCAGATTTTAGCGGCGACTGAGCCACTAGGGCTTATCCGACTTCCAAGGTAAGTATTCAACGCGCTCAACCACCAAAATTTCAATTGGTGACCGTGGTACCGTTGAAGACCAATCCTGGAGCAACAATTTGCATTTGGGCGGTGAGAAACGCATCCCAAACATTCTCGGATTGCCACCCAAGGTGCCCCGGAGGCTCTGCACCTTGTCAGTGTCTTCACCCAACAGGACTATGTCATCTGCATATTTGAGGTTTACCAAACAATCTCCTGTGATTCAGTCAATTCACGTGTAGTCAGATGACAAGAGGGGGTCTCCATAAGAAAGTCTATGCTAAAATTGAATAGGAATAAGAGTGAGTATCTTTGACCTACACCACTCGGCGTACACAGCTCACCTGATAACTCATCACAAGCTCTAATGCGCTCACGGATGTTCGAATATAAAGCACTTAACAGAATGATGTCCTTCTTCGGTACCCCTTTCAGTGAGACATTACCATAAGACATCTCGATCGACGGAGTTGAATGATGTCTTTAGGTCGAAAAATACAGCTGACGTCGGGCGTCAGTGTTCCAGAACTTGGTTGAGTGTGGATATTTGGTTGATACGTCCATGCAGAGGTTCGAAGTTTGTCTGGCTTTCTCAGGTTTGCTGTTCTCGAGCTCCACTTAGGCGTCAAAGAATTATAAAACCTGGAATTTTAGATACTACGTTCGTCAGGTTGATTCTTCTGTGGTTATCACAAGAGGGTTTCTCGCCTTCCTTGAAGACTGGGATAATGAGTGATTCAGTCCAGTCAAAGGGATCATATTTGACTTTCATACACTAGTTAATACTTCAGTTGACTAAAATCATTCTACCACCATCCTTAAATACCTCAGGAACTAGTCCGTCCGGACCTGCTGCTCTTCCTTAATCCAATCTACCTACCGCTTTCTCGACTTCTGACGGGTCTATCTCAGTACCCGACTGGATAGTGGACAACGCAACAGTAGCTGAAGACCAGCTGAACTGTTCTTCAAAGTGTCCCACCTATCGATTCAGTCGTCTCCCCTGCGCAAATCGCTACCTATCCTTCTATGCTATAGTCTTACTAACCGTTGACTTTTTCGTCTCAGTTTCCGTAAGTTTAAATTACTGTCAACTGTTACCTATCGCCGCTGCTTTAACATCTCTTTAGCTTTCGCTGCCCACTACATTTCGCGGCCATTGCATAGACTTTTTGTCAGTCCACATTTGAGTTGCGTTCGCTCCTCATCGTATTCAGAGCCTGCAGGGATGCGTTCGCGTGTATCCATTAATTCAAAAGAAGCTGCTGATATCCACTGGCTCCTTTCAACCACTATTTCAGAGTCGGCTACAATCTTCAGCGCCGTTTTCACACCAGACTGGAGATGACACCAAGCTTCTGGATGAGTGATAGTCTTCTGTTCCGATAACTGCCTAGCCAGTTTCTTATTGAAACCGGCTTATAGTCCTCTCATTGTCGAGTTGCACTCGTAGTGGTCTTGTTGCAAAACTTTTCCACGTCCATTGAGATGCAGACATATACGTGCACGAACCAACGCATGGTCGCTATCCAAACACGCACTCCAGGAGGAGCGGCAATCTTCCAGCAATAGCTGATAGTAATGTAGTCTGTTTATGTCCATTGCTGAGTTGAGCTCGGAAGACGCTACATCAGATAGTGTTTTTCTTTACGTCTGAAGTTTGTGCTAGCTAGAAATAAATGATTATCTAAGCACAGTTGTAGCAGGTGACCACCGCATTCCGTTTCTTCAGCTGGGGTTCCGAAAGTGCCACCAAAGTGCCTTTTACTTGACTTAGCCTACTTACTTGAGCATTGAAATCTCATGCAACAGTAACCGCATCTGAACATTTCGTTTTCAGAAGGAGGCTAGACAGTTTTCGGTAGAGCTTATCCTTCACTTCATCCAAATTGCAGTCAGTGGGTGAATAAGCAGACATTACAAAAAGACAACTGCAAGTTTCACAATCCCTTTAAGTTCCCACCGAACCGTTCAGTTGGACGGCACATAGGCGACTGTCAACTGAGATCCAGTCTAGTAGTGAGCTATCTGTTCAAGTGCTTAGTGCTATGCCTACACCTGCAAGACCGCGAGGACTGGTCATTGAATCCTCAGAAACTCGAAGGGTGAATTTTGCAGATTCGTCATATTGACCAGGAGAGGTAAAGTGAATGACTGTATTTGGGTTCTGTGTGTATCTCACGAACACAGTACACATCTATGGTTCAAGTTACTAGTTTTGGCTAAGGAAGATTATTAGCTAAGTTGACGGAGGGTGCGCGCATTGAAGGCTCCAATGTGTAATTTGGAGCGTGGATTTAAGAGACCAAGGATGTTGTTCTGTGGATTCAGATCGTTGTCGAAAGCTGCACAGCCAGAAGGAATTAAAGATGTAGGATTGTTACCCAAGAGACATGGAGGAAGATAAGGTAAGAATCGGAGAGGCAGGTAGTGGTTTGAGGGAACTTGAGTGCTGACAGTTGCGAGGGCGGTTGACACTTCTCAGCTGCCCACACAGTAGAAGGCTAGGTCTTCTTGAGGTACCTGAAAAATAAGGATTAGTGCATGATCCCACAGCCGATGGGACATCTGCTAGAGGCCAGTCACGCACGGTCTCTCCGATGCCACGAAAGTCAGCCTATATCACGGAAGATGTGGTCGGACGTACATCATGTGGTTTTGGACCACCACTAACCACTGATCAGAGCCGTTATGGGGCATCATTTCATTGTTTAAGGGTAGGAATAACATGGATTCTGTTAGCATGTGTAACACGACAATATCATCCGTGTAATTCAGGTTGGTTAGACGTCCTCAAAGGAGACGGTCAATCCCTGCAAGACCAGAGGTATCTAGAATAGTCGATTATTACATCTACAAGGAAGTTGAAGAGGCATACCTCGGCGGCATGATTGGCTGTCATCAATTCGCAACCCTGTATAAATCCTTTACACGGCTGCGTAAGTTCCAGAACATTTGATTAGTGTTACATATACACTCGGTACTTCAGGTAGTCGGACACTGCCGCAACACCTCATAGTCAACAGGGTCAAATCCCGCCTTCTGGTCAAGAAATGTGGCAAGCATCGGCCGCCGATGAGCATATCTATGTTTCATAACCTGTAAATGGGTAAGACTCGAATTGATGCGCCCTCGTCTAGGTCTGAACCGTCAGGTTTTCCGCATTTGATATTCGCGAGCTCTAGCTAGGCATCGGATAACTACGAACCCTAAGATCTGGGATACTTAACCAAAGTGACTCACGAAGTTAAGCAACGACAGACCTAGTTAGTACTTACAAGAGTGACCGACTGGGAATAGTGCGTTATGAGCCTTTTGTCAGCGATCATATTACGGTCCTCGTTTAATCGTCAAGTAAATGACTCTGAAACAATCAGCTGACATCCCTTCAAGTTAAAACGCATTTTGAGGACGAAACGCTCACCAAAAAAGGGTTTAAAAGGACTTCTTGACGAAGTGAACCTATTGTACACACTGTAAATGTTCCTTAGTTTATCACTAATAATCCATTGGGAAGGTCAAGCTGAATTTTAAGTAGCCATCTCATTTTCATTTTAAAAGCCGGTTACCGCTCCAATTCTACTCCTCAGGCTTTTTCGTGAATTCGATGACTCAACATATGTCCTCATCAGCTACTGATCCAATCAAGTTAGAGGAAGTAGTCCTTTGACAAGAAATATCGCTGGATTGAAGTTTCATGCTATTGATTAGCGCCAGTTAACATTCCCAGTTTGAGTTCAGAAATTTTCCGGGTTATTTACGAAGCCTCGAAGTTAGTTTCGGACAACCTCCCCAGCCTTTCATGTCATTTTTTCTCCTCAGAATCACAGCCTTGTCCAAGTGATCTCGGGAATGTGAAAGCAGTAAATGTTATTCGGTTCTGCCCTCTGGCAGGTCATTATGCAGACACTTATATTGGCTGCCTAAAGTTACTTAGCTGCTCAGTGATTGAGGATGCTGTACTACCTTGTCGAATACACTTCTGTTCATATCGACTTTATGGCCAAGATCTCGCCAGGACAGATTATTTCTGGCGTCATTTCACAGCATTTAACTCCAAACACTTAAAAAAGCGACCACTGCATTGAACTTAGCAAGCAAATAGTAAAATTCATCTGCAAAGTCTTACTTGTCAGAAAACAGTAAAAGGGACTGATAGTTAATACTCACCCGGCTTTAACGTAACCATGTAAGATCTGACAATATATGTACACATTCGGTTTCAGTCCGTATTCCCGGAGCAAGCGCAAGATGGCACTAAAAGATATTATCATTTAAATTAAATTTTACTGTGTCTGATTCATATCACCAGCAGTACAACTTTGACGTATCAAGGCAGCGAATATCCGCTAAAAAAATAGAATGCATGGAAATCGAACTTACGACATTTGGAATTATGCCAGCATCTTGTAAATCCCTAAGAATACCCTCGTAGTCAAAAGGAATCCCCATCTTGACTTTCACGTGTAAATACTTTTCGGTCAAAAATATGTCACCCTCTGCATATTTATGTTGTGATGTAATCGATATCTCACCCTTAAGGATTCTATCCCAGAACCCATCAATCTTTTTCTCATTCTCCTTAGCACGGTGTAGTACAGACTTAAGCCTGTGAACTTGTAACCAACGAATAATTTTATCCAGGTCTTCAGTATTGTTGGCGTTCCATGATAATTCATTTCGGTAGCTTTCATTATTCACTTCCGAAATAATGGACGAATGCAGCCTGCTTTGGCATGCCTCAGGCTTTATCAAACCCAAGTGCTTTGACACAGCCCTGCTAGAGAACAGCAAACGAGCTCCAAAACGCAATAACCCAGACATGCAGCAGACACGTTTTGAAATTCCGAAGCCGCCTTGAACTTCAAACTCCAATCTTGCGTTGTATTTGTGGCGAACAATGGTAATTTGGGTTCAAGGCCTGTCTCAATGGAATGTCTTCCACCTCTTGAATGTTCACTTGTTTCCCATATCCAAACCACCTACAAGTACAAAAACTGTCAACCAATTTAATATCCAATATCCGTCTAAAGAGCTTGTGTAAACCAGTTGATTTCTCCGTGCTGGCTTCTCGGTCTTGCGGAATGATTCCAGGTCTTTGGTAGATTCCGATACAGTATATCCAGCCACTCGTCTGCTAGGGCTATGGTATACAGAACAGGAGGTCGAGTATTGGTTAGTTTGCTGGGGACTGAGGTCCAGTTGGATTCTTCAGATGTTGAGTTGCCAGAGAGTTGTTTGGACTGGCCGTAATATAGGGTCAAGGATAGTGAAGAGATGACCTAGGAAGACAAATATGTGAGTAAAGGACAAAGAAGAGTGAAGTGATGGAGTAATCTACTTACGCCCAAGTGAGATGAGAGGGGTGCAAAAACATGTAGAAATTAGGTAGATGAGGCTAATTCATAGCAAGTGATAGGGATGAGATGGGTTTAAATGATTACGATAGGAAGGGAAATGGTGTAGAGGCAACATGGTTGGAATGGTGTGACAGCAGTTGATTTCTTCTGTCTAGTTCGTGTTCCAGCTGGATGTGCGTAAACTTTGGGCCTCTGTGTTTCCAGCGCCTCTTCTTGAAATTTTCAACAGATGGGGGGAAACTGTCTCTAATGACAATGGATTCCAGTGCCCGCAGAAGTGTGGGCACACACGAGTTTTTGAACTTTGGTGGACAATTCTCGTTGGGTTTCCGCGAAGATCACCACAGTGACCACTTGGCCGTATTCCTCTCTTCGGGTGACTTTGGTTCCTAAGTATTTCATTAGGCATTATCAAATCACCTCGTAACCTTCGGTAACTATTGGAGTGTATGCCTGAAACCTTTAGTCCACTCTCACGTGGTTCTTGTTGCATCCTAGCAACCCCTTTCGTAACTCACCTCTGAACCTTCTCCGGGAGGTTAGTGCCTCTTTTCAGTTTTAGTGGGACGAAAACGTTATAAACCTTCAAGTGAGGTCGTATGTAGGTCTTGTAGAGTTTCGGAAAGAGCTCTGGAGTGGGTGCACCTGGCTGTTTGCTTACAAAGTATAGCACGCTGCGTTTTTAAGGAGTTGCCTTGGTAACTGGGACTGGTGTCCAATTTCTCTATCACCATTAAACAAGGGTCCTTTTCTGCTGCGCGTGAGGGAAAGATATGAACCACAGAGAGAGACAGACAGACAGACAGGCAGACAGACAGACATACTTTCTGTAGGTTAAGACTGCGGAAAAACGTGGACCGATATGTATCTAGGCTAAACGCCAACTCATTATTTGTCGTCCACTCCTCTAGTGTTTAGAGGCTGTCCCGTAGTGCGTACAATTCCATTCCACGCGTTAGTGCCCTCCATAACTTGACGTCAGCATAAAGAAGAATGGGGGGCTAAAAAACAGTGGAAGGTCATTCACGAACAGTAGGAACGACAACGCACTCAGGATTTCTCCTTGTGAGACAACAGACGATGATGCCCTCAAAGTTGAGTGGATGGTGTGTAAGTGTCAAAAGCTTTGGGACAAATCCAGAAAAATCACGTGACCCGAGACCTTGAGGTCCCAGCATGCTGTCCAGCGGTCAAGTGCTGTCTTGAGATTGGTCACAGGACCCGCCCTTTCGGAAGGCGTGTTGAGCATCACTGAGTGCTTGCTTTGCTCCGGGATATTCACTGATGCGGTCATCTGTCACACTTTCCGTAACTCTTGATACTGACGATAAAAATGCTATTAGTCGGTAGCAGTTCGGATTCTGCCCGTCTCCCCATTGAAGATAGGGGGGAAGACAGCCCGTTTCCACCCCCGTGGGATTCTCTATTCACCTAATGAGTGTTGGAAAAGATTGCAGTGTGCCACGTAGGGTACTCCCACGTTTCAACGCAGATGGCTGAATGTCGTCGCACCATGGGGATTTTCTATCACCTAGCCATAATAGCCCATCAAGAACGGCAGCCCGAGTTATCTGTAGCTCTGCCTCGCATAGCTCCTCCGCGTCGGATGACGTTGGGGGCTGTGGGTGTATGTGCTTTGGTGATGGTGTGTTGGGCTACATTTCAAACGCGGTGCTGAAAATTCCTGCAATCTAAACACAGTAAAGTTCTCCGTTCGAACCTTTTATAACGCGCGCTCCCTGGTTTGTGGATTTTCTCTTCGACATGAGCCGGCACAGACTTTTTGAGTTTACTGCAAGCTTCCTAATGAGGTTTAACTGTAACGACTTCATGTCTCCCAGCACCCCAACGTTGCATCGATTTCAGGGAGGTGTATATGCATTGCGATCGTCTTCTTCCCTGGAGAACTTCCATTCATGCCCTTGGTTTCCTCTTGATCCACAGGAGGAGCTCACTGCCTCTCTTTAGCCACGAGATCCGCCTTCCCAGCACTGTAACCAACAAGGGGATGTTTTCAGAAACCATCGCGCTCACTGGTGTCTCTGACTAGTTCCCTTTGCTGGTCAACCTCTGACGAGAGCCGATCTACTGGCCATAGAGCTCTCGGTAGGCTCTGATTCATTCCCTCGTGGTTCTCCCTGCTGTAACAGGGGTGCAGGCGAGGTCCCTCCCACGATAATTGTTTGCGGATTACCATGTCGAACAGTACCACAGTGTGTTCGCTGCCTACAAGAGCAGCTGGGAGCTGGACGTTTTCAACCATTAGATGATCACTATCCAGTAATTAGTCCAGCTTAGATGTTTTACCATCTTCCCCCCTGCGGGTATCACCGCCAATCTTCTTGTACACCCCGTCCATTTGGATGGCATTTAGCAGGCTGTGTATAAAGTTCCGGTTCGGAGTCATGTTGGGGGCGTTAAAGTCGCCAGCCATTAGGATCTGTTCATACCCCACGACTGACATTGTGGACATCACTTGGAGTAATTTTTGGTTGTGTTCCAAGCTGCTATCAGGAGATATATAGACTCCCCCAACCAGGCGCTTAGTGTGCCTGACCGTAAAGTGGCACCAGAGTGAGTCTGAGAGTTCTGTCAACACCGTGTCAGTATTTCGTTCACATCTGAAACGACTGTCCATGCATATCGCAACCCCTCCTCTGTCCTTGTGTTTCCTGTCCCTCCTGAACAAATACATGCCGTCTATGTTAACTTCGGTGTCAGTAATATCTGGCGATATAAATGTTTGCGTTGGTATTGTAATTTTTGGAACGAGGTTGGAACAGAGGGATCAGAGCTCTGATGTTAAGAAACCTGAAAGTGTCCTCTAGCAATAAGGCATGTCTGTGAGCTAAGTAGTAGCACAGGTTTGGATGTGGTGGGGATCTCCACTGACTGACCAGTCCTAATGGAAGCAACCCAGTTAAGTTTTTCCCAGGCTGACTGGCGCGGTCAGCTATGGGCGGGGGTTGCCTGCCTGACTCTCGGTGTGTCGGTGTAGGGTGATGGCGACCTGGGCACGGGGAGTGGTTGCAGTTTGCCGTTGTCAAAACTTTCAAGGTCTTCTTCCGCGGCAGCGAACATCCCCGCTTATTGTACTCTCGACTTTATATCACGTCTTTAATACGATGGTGAGGACCTCGCAAAATTAGAAGTTGAGGGTCTTTAGTCTAGGTGAGACCATGGCTTCTGGGTGAGGGGGGCTCGGCGGTCTATCGAGTGCCACCACGGTAACCCCACTTAGCTCCATCGAAGCCAGTAACCACTTCCGCTGTTGGACGTCATGGGTCTGCTCATCACCCGCCGTACCGGTTGTCAGTTAAGGTACTCCAGTTATGACGATGGTTGTGGGTCCTCGTGGACCAGCTGCCTCCTGAGATCTCTTTCCTGATACCCATTATCGGTCAGGTCTGGCTGTACTGCTGGACTATCCGTTGATGACCGGGGTTTGACAACACGCGGGAACCTTTCGGCGTCTTTAGTCGGGCATAGAGTCGCTCTCATCGGCGGAGGCCTCTCTGAGCTTGAGAGGGTGTCTTTGCACGGTCGACAGAGTTTTGTCTTGAGGGCGTCTGGACCTAGCATGACACAAAGGAAGTCCCACCTCCGTGTATCAGGCGCGTCTTTATGCTCCAGGAGGCCTGCATTGCAGACAGGAACGTTAAATTATTGATAGATCCATATCGGCCAGAAATGACTACATTATCTGATAATATCGGTGCGTTTTCACGGATAATTCGGGGTCTTTTCTCTCCCCCAACCCACTCATTATGTTGTCCACCGATGGCTATCGCCGATGTGGCTTCAGAGAGTGGGCTGGATGTGGTTGTCCTCGGTGTGGGCAGAAGTTTGTTCGGTTTCGGCCCACTTGGGTCTGTGACCTTCTGTGAGTTATTACCGACAGCTTTTGGAAAGTGAATCTTCACCACAGCAGTGGTTTGGATGAATATCTTATCTCCGGCGGCTGCCGGGAGTTTATCACCTACTCCAAGTGAGCCCGAAACTAAGCGCGGTCTCAGACTGTACCGTGGGCAGCTATACCGGAGTGGGTGGCGCGTCATAAAAGTGTAGTTCTGATTTGGTAATTCTCCGTCACATCGTCAGTGCTTTGACCTGTTGCACTCAGAGGCAGCATCACTCTTGGTTACAGTGAGAGCGCATGTGTGACAGTCGTCACCATGCCCATGAGGCTTATCCAAATGCTTCCGTCTTACTGTTTGACGTTTCCGCCGAGCGGTTTTCACGGGTCGGTCGGGTAGATTCTCGGTTCATTGCGGGGGTCTGCGCTTACTTGGCCGAGGACAGTGACATTTACAGTGCCTTGTGGATTGTGGGCTTGGCCAACTTCGAGTGTTGCCGGCCGTGGCCGTCCGGTTGAGTTGACCTTGGTGGTGTGTTAGTGCCCTCCAAAGCTTTCTTCGTCACGCACTGACGCCTCTCAGCTCCAGCCAGAGCGAATGCCGAGGGTGAGGTGCAGTGAGGCTGTACTCAGTGCTTCCCATGCCGGCTTTTCGAGGGGGTGGTAAACTTTTACTACGCTTGTTAATGAATAGATGGGGATAACGACAGTTTCAGTGAAAGGAGTAGGGTAACAAATATGCTAAAAACTCCTACTGTCAAATTTAGAAAACATATAGGCTAACAACACTGCTTTCAGCAAGCTCTCTTCAGGCCTTGCGCTGATGTACATAAATTTTCTTATATGTAGGACATCGAGCCTATCGTGGTGGATTACTTAGTCTGTGGTGACTAAGATAGGGAGCTTGCAGATGGCGGATATTTAGGCAGCAATAGTAGTATAGAAGGAGTATTCCTCACAGACCGACATCGATTGGGGAACCATGGAGAATCTGGGAGCACTAAGCAGTTGCTCCGTCCTGATATGAGGCTCCTCACTCACCAATCGACTAGGGATCTAACTCAGGAACTTCAGGCTTCACGGCGAACGCCATGATGATGAGAATAATGGAACGGCATGGTACGGCGAACACTTACATAGACAGCGTTGATCAAAACTTGGAAGGATAAAAGTTGCACAATACTAAAGGATGAAGTGTGTAGGTAATTAAAGTCTAAACAAGTAAACTCTTTCGGACGGGATGAAGAAGGGGGAAGACTATGAAGGATGAACTTATTTTCTAAGTTATTTGTTAGGTCAAGTCAGAGATAAATGCAGCACAGGCTTTTTCTGCACTGGAAGACTAGGTTTATGTTCTTTAGTTCACATAGCCTAAGTTATATGCAACATGCGGGCGCGAATACTGCTGGAAAGACTTTTTGGAATGCGATGGATTATCTCGAAAGCTTTGGTTTTGTCTATAACGTGACCGCTGTCGACTAAATGTACCAGAGTTGAACATCATATTAACTTCACTTTTCCCCATCCTCTCCATGACAGTGGGCGCTCAGCAACATGTTTGTTAAGCTCCTCAGTTGTACGCCCGATGTGGCTTTCTCCACAAGAGCAGCTGAATCGACAAGTGCATACAGAAACGGAAGAACTAGTTAGCTTGCCCCCGGCAACAAGTGTCGGTGGACTAGAAAACGACAAGCAGAGGTTAGCAGCACAAGAGGTCCCTCTGATGGCCGTAAAGAGCCTTTGGAATAGAACTTTACTAGATGTGTCCTTTTTGAATTGGAGCTTCATGAATACTGATTTTTTGGACTACCATTCGATAGGATTTCCCACTTGTTTTGTTCATGTGTCTCTTGATGAAACTATGGGGGTGATCAGTTTCTAGCATAGCGTTATGAATGTGTTCCAACTCCTTTGTATAAATTTGTCGGAGCAGACTCCACCGGCCATGTTTGCAAGGCCTTTAATTAAACCTTTTATATCCAATGGGCGAAAAGCTAGGGAAAGGTATGCACCGACCCGTAGACGTGATCTCTCTGTGCACCCTTCTCTTCTGATCAATAGGACACCTAAAAATGTGGCACATTTTCTTGCTCTTCCTCATAGGTGAAAGCGAAAGAAGAATACACGCCACTGAGTTTTCTTAACAATTCGTTTTGTCAACGTCTTGGTCAGGGACGATGAAAAGGTCTCCAATATAACGTTTATACATGTGCAGGTCATCGATGACAACTTTCAGCGGTCTATTCTCAAGTTTAGCGAGAAAAAAATCGGCCGACATCGGGACTAATGATAAACTCATTTGCAGCTTCATGAATTTTTCTGTAGTAAATATCATCAGAGGGGGAATGCACACTCATGGTGCATCGCAGAAGTAATTTTTTGAGACTATCTTCTAAAAGCCCAACACTAATCCTTGTTTCTGTTGTTTGCCAACAAACGGAAAACTACCGTTTCGACAAGTGGTACATCGGTGAATAAAGAATCAATATCCAAATATACCATATGTTTCCTGTTCATATTCGAGTTTTCTAAATTGGGTATGAAGTCGAACATATCATTGACACTAGTCTTAACAGCTTGTTTGTCTAGGGGGTTGTAGAACTCCGACTAGCCACTCTGTTACTCGTTTCGCCGTACCGCATGAAGGGTCTTGCAGCGTCCTAGAGCAGATGAAGGAACATTGGTTGTCGTGACATCACGTTTCTCGCCAACGTTCCCGACCCACCGAGAAACATTGTCGCACTAGGTAGCAACCAAGTACCTGTCAACACGCAGTTTGTTGGTATCACAAGTGTTGTGGCGACCGAGTAAAAAGTGCCCCAAACCGTGCAATTCTGACCCCAAGCAGTTGGGAAACGTGTAAGTCAACAAGCGATGGAGACTGACATCGCTGGCGAACCCCTGGCCTATCTCCTCTTCTATGTAACTGATCACCATTCAGGGATTCAATTCCTGGAAGACACTGGGGAGGAAACTAGCTTAATCTCACCCACTGCAGAAGAGCAACTGCAACCCCGTGTTGGTAACGGTTCGCCGATCATCACATACTGTTGTAAGTTGCCCGACCTCAACCTTGGATTGCGGCGTTCGTCTCAGCGGGTTTTCATCGTTGCTCGCGTGATCACTGGTATAATCGGTATGGATCCATCACAACAATACCAGTTGCTCGTGGATAAAGGTAGGTACAAGTTAATCGACCATACCACAACACTTCCTACTCCTAGTGTTGTCATCGGTACCTTCTGCGCCCTTTCATAACATTCCTTAATCCTACGCTTCCATCGTCCAGTCATTTTCGAACGTTTTAAAGCCATCAGCTGGAGTAACGTCTAACGTTTCGCACCATATAACGACCGCCAGCTGGCCAGTTTTCGTCAAACCGCGACGTTTATCTTCGGATAAACTTCAAGCTGTCAAAGCCAAGTTCAAACACATGCCGGAAATGGTTATCAGCAGACCTTTCAACAGCCCACGACCCTCTCTTTTGCATGTAGTCGTGGAGAAAAATGGTATAGGCTGGAGCCTTGTGGTAATTATCAGCGACTCAGTGCCAAAATGGCCCCAGATCTTAACTCGGCCCCTGATGCACACGACTTGACTGCTGCTCTGAACAGTGTGGCGGCCTTCAACAAGCTTGACTGGCACGCACCAGCCATAATAACACCCATACATCCGGGTGACACACTGAAAGCAGCGTTCATTACACCACTAGGCGTGTCTAAATTTCCCTGCTTGCTCTCAGGACTCTGAAAGGTAGCACAGACCCTCTAACGTCTTCTGTGGTTTAGGCCTCGCCCCCAGCGATATCCTAATCTTAAGTGCGGGCGAGGACAGCCATTCCATTAACTTGCAGCAAGTTTTTACAAGGCTTGTCGGGAACTAGTCACTTTCACTTTGGCCGAGCCCCAGCTTGGTGTTAGTTTGCTGACCTCCCTCGGTTATATAGCCGACGGCCGTGGCATTCGCCCATTACCTGGAAAGGCTCGACCCATTCAACGTTCTCCAGCATGAACGCCGCATACGGCACTGAGCATATTTCTGGGGACTGTGAGCAATTATCGTCGTTCTGTCCCCCGGCGTGCGCACATGTTAACCGCACTAACCAACCTGCTGCAAAGTGAGTGTGAGACTTTCAACATGACACCAGTGGTATCAGTGACATTTTGCAAGATGAAAAACGCAGTAGATGAGGCCACAGAGTCAGTACATCAAAGTGTTAACCTTGCTTTTAGGACTGCTTTTGGTGCTTCTAACACGACCGTCGGAGCTGAGTCGTAACAACCTTCGGATAACACTTAGATTTCAGTTGAGTTCTTCTCCTGGAAACTATCCGCGTGCGAAATGTGGTCTGACACTTTTTGTTCGCGATTGTTCACCTTACGTGCCTCGGTTAAGTATCATCTTCATTTTGTAAAAGGTCTTGGTTTCATGACGTCTGCCTACGACAGAACTTTGGCTTCCACTTTGCACACCACTTCAGATAGATGTTCGCCGTGCAAATTACGGCATACGGACTACATTTCACAATTCACGTGGGACATCCATCGCGTTGTTGGTGTGAACAACTCCGTAGCAGGGGCGACACCTTGAGTTTGCACCACTACTTTACCTCAGACGATTGACGTAGAAATAATAATATTCATTTCTGAACATACAGGCACACACCATTTTCATAGGTATGAATAAGTCTCTATGCAAATTACGTATATCCTTATGGCAGGTAGTCTCAACCCCCATCGATTGTCACTAGAAGCGCAGCATGTTTATATGATGGAACATCCCAGCAGGATGAGTGCGCAAAAGTTTACGAGTTGGAAAAGTGGAAGTATTGTCTATGCACTAACAAAAAATCAGGTTTGTATGGCCTGGAGAAAAATGAAGCCTGGAGTTAATACTTCCACTTCAACAGTTTGCATTTTTAACTTGGGATAATGACAAAACGTTCATGAGGGAGTGTATACCCAGGTTGTCTGTTTACGTACTTCATTGATGATTCCAGAAATGTACAGTTCATGTGCGTTAATATCATTTCACATCAAAAATTCATAATCTTGGTAAATATTACGACTGAGAGCCAAATATATTCATTTTTCCAACTTCAGCATCCAGAGGCAATACACTTGTTTGAATGCGTCAGGCGGAATACCAGGAAATCTTGCCGCCGTTTTCACGAGTCGTGAAAACCTTGTGCTCAGATAATGTTGAACTTTCCTGGTAGCCATCATATTGAATAAATCCTGGGTTTTGATACTTATAAAGTTGTAGTTGGACGAGCATTCTTCTTTGCTGTCTGTTGTGGTTAGGTACCGCGAACGCAGTAACACTGGCTACCCTTCGTGCGGTGGTTCCAGCTAAGATCTGTTCCTTAAAAAATTCATTTTCCATGACGACTAAGCCAGGATCTAGAGGTGAGTTCCTTTTCCACAACCGGAAAAAGACAGAAAAAAAGCAGCAGACGGAGTAGGAGTCAAGAATTCCAGGAAGAAGTGTGTTTCCTATGTTCATGTTTCTCCTCACCTAATTCTTTTTCTATGGCTTTCACTGCATATTCTTTCTCTACTGAATACTTGACGACATAAATTTTGTGCTGTCGTTTAGCGTGGAACTTCTATTTTTGATTGCTGTGTCCAGTAGAACAGAATATGACGTTAGCTTGAGGTGATAACTTACGGAAGTTTCCCCAAAGCATTGTATTGAAGACCAACGCATATATGGTGGATGTCTCATTGTACATTAAGAGGGCCTAGTATGCGAAATGCCATTGGAGGATAGTGTTGGTGTGCTTAGCAGGCTGATTAAGTTGCTAGATGATGAGAAGTTAACTAGGAACTGACTAACTTCAGGGATTAAGCTGGCGGCTTTCAGTTTGGCTGGAAGTCGGCTCCACATCCAAGGGAATCTGATGGCGGAGAAATTCGCGCGCAAGCGGGACTTAAACCGGTTAATTGCGATGCTCAGGGCGTGGTTGCGTGGACCTTATCATTTGTTTTGATCCAAACGAAACTCACCACTGACTGTTTCAGTCATTTTGTGAGGCATGTAGGAGAAATGTCTAGATAAAGTGCGAGGGCTAATACTTGTCGGTCCCGCATAGTGGCTACAAAGTTAGAGAATTCAAGATGGCAATTCGTACAGGACGTCGATTTTATGAACACATTGACTAGACGTAATGTTGCCGATACTAAGTGTGTGCTGAAGAACGCCGCCCTTAACAACTTTCTTCGTAGTTCTAGAAACTACAGGCGTAATATTTATTGGTCTGTAGTTACTGGCTAGTGTTTTTGAACCGGATTTGTATCTAGAGAGAATAACTGATATTTTCCATATATCAGGGTATGTGAAAGGTTCCAAAGAGAGAGAAGCTATTTTAAGTAATAACAATGGGACATCAGAGCCACCAAATTTAAGGAAATGCGATGATGTTCCGTCTGTGCCAGCGCTGCTGGAGCATTTTAGAGTCCTAATGGCTTGGTGAATATCAGAGTATGTGAGTTCAACCGTACCTATTGTCGTTAGTTGAGGAGGAGGATAGCTTTTAGGGGTGCAGACCGCGCCAGTGTCACGCGAGAAATTTGTGGAATTCAGATAGATAACTGCAAGTTTTTGTTTGCATCATAAGAATTTTGGCCGGGAGATAACTTAACCTTGCTATGTGGCGTTGTGGATGCTGTGACTATCTGAAAGTCAGAGAAGTATTTTGCGTTCCGGTTTTCCGTTTATTTGACTTGGCGGGATGTGGGGAAGTCTAAGGCCTGGGTGTCTGAGGAGATACCTACTGCTTTAATAAGTTGTAGCTTCGAAGCCTTCCGACTTTCCGGTCTATGAGCAAAGTCATATGGCTGCCTTTCCACCACTGTCTCATCAATAACTATCCCTATAGCTGTAGAGATAGTGTTGCTCTACAAGGCAGATTCTGCTTTGATGAATGTTTCTGCTTCCGTCTGTGATTTAAACTTAAAGTTTATAGGACAACAATGGTCCTGATGGCTCTTATTTGGTCGAGAACATTTTGCATGGATATCATGCATTTTTACTGTCCGAAGTAAAGTTTGTCGTACCGCCTTCAGCTTCATCGTGTCACAGACGTTATGAACTATTGTGTTAAGTTTAAGTGCAAGTCTCTTGTTTACCTCAGTGGTGATAAAGTTCACATCGGTCGGTGTTTCATTGTCAATTTCACCAACGGGTTTATTACACGTCAAGGTGCCCAGTGGCAAGAGGTTGTTAATCTGGGCCCTAGTTTCATCTAAATGGGGTGACGCCTCTGACGCCCTCACCATATTTTTGTGTGGTGCATTATTCTGTTTGTAACCCTTCAGTTAACGTAGATCTGCGCTTAGTATATCTATGGAGGACTTCAGGCCTTAGGTCTCCTCAAGGGTTGACAGTGCTACACTTGGTGACTGAAGTCTAGCTAGCCTTTTGGAAGACGTTGCGCTCCCATTAATCTTTACATCTGCTGCAACATTTGGTGTTGCGACCTTATTAAATGTTGGATCTGCGCGGTTGCTTCTACTATCATTAACGCTGACTCGCTTGGCTAACATAGTGATCGTTCTCTTGAGTATAACTGGAGTGAAAGCCGGCTCATTTACGCTGTTGCAAGGGGAACTTGCTTTTGGTGTTAACAACATTTGGGTGCTGTCGATGCACTGTTCTGCAGATAATTGTGCCCATGCCACTGCATTCATTACCCATATCTAGTTGCATACCCGATGTGCGGTTAGTCACTTGAAAACTTGAGTAGCCTAATGGGGACGTCAATAGCAGTTACGAAATAACTATGAAATCACATCAAAATGTAACACAGTTTTAAACGTGCCGCGCTTATCGGTGGTTTCTAAAATTCAGTGTTCCGATGACGAGTTGGAGAAACGTCAACGCCCAACCTCCCTGAAGGTGCAGCGCGTAACACTTCTGAACAGTTAAGGGGCAATTCCGCGCGACACTACCACAGAGACCAGAAGGTTTGTTGTTCCTCTACGTCTATGTAAGCATGGTTTCGATGCTTCTCTACAAGCTTACCTCTAAACAGTTGGATTTAGATACTTCTTCAAGTAACTTTTGTGGTCAGTACAATGAGCTCGCCTACATGTATCTTGACTGATATACTTCTGCATAGTATTTTTGCCCTCCTGTTTCGGATTTCGCCTGGCGTTCCTTCGTCCACATGGAATCCAAGTAACCGGATCTGTCAGCGCGCTCCATACCACCAGAAATGTATGACGAACACACGCAATCCAAGGCCACGGCTGTACTATATGCCCTGCCCTCAGGAATGTAGGAAGGTCCAAACAATATTGGGACGATTACTGCTTCCGAAGTGGGTTTTCTTCAGTATGGTGAAAAGTTATGTCTATATTTGTCTCTTTTATTCTTCGCTACCTGTGAAGCATAAACGTACATTCTTTAGACGCATTTCAAATGTACCGTGAACAACGGTACCCATTGTAGTGCGTGAAACCGTGCACAACAGTCAGTTCACATTACCAAAGTGATCAAACCTGTAAAGTGGTATGTTTTAACGTAGACCATGCTACATGAAATATACATTAGCATAATTAGAAAAGTTACCATGTATCAAAAACGCTCATCGACTGATGAAGCTAAGGCTAATAAAAAAGATACCTTCAAGCCTATCCGTAAACACTATCCTTTGGGCCGTCAACTAAATAAATCAATATTTTTATTCTGAAGTTAACATGAGAGAAGCCGGTTTACAGGCCCCATCAAATTGGTAATTGCAGAGAAACATAAAAGGTTTTAGCAGTATTGAATAATGCAGAGGGAGAACATTAAACTCTATCGTGATACCAAGCGTCTAAATGTTATGAAAGTAGCAGGAAAATATCACTTTACAGTACATACACATCGTTCTGAGTTTAGGCCATCTCTGCTCACAATTCTTTCTCCACATCAAACGGCGCAATATTTGGTGTTTGCGTTGTGAGTAGTCGATATGATTGACCCATCCGCAAGACCTAGTGTTTCATCAGATAAACGTCAACATAACGATAATTATGTTAGTAGATTTGTTGACCAATAATGACCTACTTCAATGATTTAAGGAATAAGTAAGTATCCATACAATCATTTAATTCAGGTGAATATCTAAGTTCAGGCGTTTCTCACTCTTCAAGTGTTACCTTTCCCAGCAATTCAGATTGATAGTACTGAAAACACTTGTTGTGTTGCAAGTAATTAAAGAGTGGAAGAATCGTCGTTCAACATTGGTGAATACTACACATGTGTAAAACTTCGTAGACTTCACATCAAAGTATGCAACATTGTCAAGGAGATACATTGGCTGTTAATTGACTTCTATGAGATGAATTGATACAAGACAAAGTACTAGAGAAATCTGTTGCATAGCATTATTATGGATGTGTTGCCGTTAGGTAAAGTGATCTGCGGAGTTTGATTGTTTATCCAGATTTCCGCTGCATTTGTCACGGACCAGAAATCCGAGACCAGTTATTGTGCTTGGGGTTTCGTATGTGGTGGCATTTGGGGTAATAGTGGGGAGGTGAGTCGGTTGCTGAGCTGTTCAAGAAACAGGAAAATCGGGGCGAGTCAGTTGGATACCTCTAACATCAGTTTCCAGTATTAGGTGCGAAGTAGGATTTCCGGTAAGTTGATACGTTTTGGTCAAACTAATGCTTGGGACTTTCCCGTCAGGCTGATACTGAGAAGAGAAAAGAAAGCGCAGGGAGAAACTGGACAATGAAATACCACGTAAAACAAACTGAGAGAAGTTCTTGTCTTTTCAGTCATTCGAGCTATATGTAAACTTTAATTTATTCATATGAGGATGAATCTTCCTTTTTTCTTATATGAAGTTCTTACGAGTTATTAGATAGGCAGTTTTTGTTGGCAAACTTAAAGGAAACATTGGTTATGTACTCGTACCGCACAATCCGACGAGATGGACTATTAATCAAACACCCTTTATGAGTCCATTGAGGTAAAAAGTACTTGAGATTTATGATAGCTTTACTCTATACGTTTAGAGGTCTTAGTATGGTTTCGTTAGTCCAGAACGTATATATAGCGCCTAGGCGAGTGATAGACTCATCATCTGTTAGGAGCCTATTAAGTGCAGAACGAAAAGTAGATAATGAGCCTGCAGTACGTATTTCCTCAAGAAGCCTATTCCAGATGTGAGAGGACTTATTGGTGAAGGAGTTCCTTCGCAATTTGGTCTTAAAACACTCATTTTCCGCCAACAGGTTGTGATTACGTAGACGGTGAGTAGATGTTACAACTATTTTAATGTTCAGGTCACATGGGTGCACTTGCCTACGAAGTAATTTATAGTAAAATATAAGATTCATTCTAAGTCGTCTCTTCCAGAGGGGTTCCAGTCCTAGCATGTTGCATCTCGAGATGTAGTCTAGGCTGCAGTCAGCTCCTAGTGTTCTGAGTCCAAAGTGGCGTTGTACTCCTTCAATTTTTCCTTTGTCGCTTAACGAAGGCCACTTAAGATAAACGGGCAGTACTCTAAAATGGGACGGATGCTCACTTTGTAGAGCAGGACCCTGGATTCAGTGCTATAAAAGTTACGGACAATGCATCCAAGGAGTCTACGTGACTTAGATGTGACACAAGCCGTCTGCTCAGGGAATTTTAAGTCACTGGAATATCTAAGACCAAGATCTAGCACTAAAGAACGTCTAGGTGGCTTTTGCCCACATACTTCGAGACACATCTAGGTTATCGCTGCCTATGCTAAGCCAACCACATTTGTCGATGTTGAACTGAAGATGGGACTCGTCGCGCCATTTAGCAACTTCACCTAATTCTTGTCGAGCAGTGGATAGCGTATTACGTAGCTCATGGGTGTAACACGAGTATACAACCTTATGGTCACCAGCGCATAGGAATTTTTCTCCTACGGTGAAGCACTTGCACACACTATTGATATAAGTTATGAACAACAAAGGTCCAAGGACACTCTCCCGCATTACTCCACTAGCTATGAGCCTAGGTGTAGACTGCATAAAATTTACTTTGACGATTTGGCTACGATTACTAAGAAATGATTTTAGCCAATGAAGTAAAGGGTCATGAATACCAGTCGACTGTAGATTATCAAAGAGAATACTGTGTGGCACCTTGTCAAATGCCTTTGATATATCGAAGTATGGAACAATGACGATTTTAGGTGCCTCGCGGCTGCTAGTGATAAGGTTGAAGAAGTCGAAATGGCAAGTAACGCAAAACCTGTTTTTAATGAAGCTGTGCAGAGACTCTGTGATAAGGTTTTCTCTAAGTAGGTAGTCAGACATGCTGCTGTTAATCAGTTTTTTTCACAATTAGACAGACGGCTCGCGTTATGTTGATAGGTCTGTGGTTGCTAGCGTTCGCTTTGATGCCGGATGTAGCGAGAAATTATAAAGCTAGTTTTCCACTCTCTGGGATACTCCCCACTTTCCACTGATAGTGCGAATTTCTTAGGCAAGAACAGCGGCATATCAAAACCACTATTTCTGATGGCTATTGAGTCTAGGCCATCTGTCGCCGTACCTGTTAATAGTCTCAGGCTTTTGATAGCCTCAGTGGTACTTTTGACAGTGAACTCCACTCTAATACATGAACTAGTGGTAATTGGAGTAAAGCTAGTGGGGTTGAGGGCACTAGAGTGAAATTAGCGAATGATTCGCTAAACAGTTCATTAATCTTGAGGGATTCGTTGTTTACCATCCCATTATGTAGTAGATAGGCCACATTCGTTGATGGCTTCAGACGTTTACTCAGAAGAGATGTCAACTTGCGTATTCTACAGCCACATTTGAGAGCGACGATCTCTTCGTCTACTGCGTGTTTTCCGCACGCAGTGTCTTGATAGATTCGTAAGTCTCATGAATTGATTGCAGTGACATGAAGTCTTTCGACGAGTGGTAATGTGATGATAATTCCTTAAGTTCATTGCGGAATATTTTAGGGATACATGGGTGTAGCTCCTTATAAACCCTAACTGTTTTCACAGGAGCAACAGTATCTAGACGCAGCCCTATATTTCTGTGGAAAAGTGGAAGTGTGTGTTAATGAGGCTGTGGTTAAGTAGTCGTCTCATGGAGAGCACCTGAGTAGCTCGATGAGTACTTCCCACTCCATATTCTTATAGCTTCTATGCCGTGTATAGTTTGAAGATTGTTTATTTTTCTCGTTGGGAGGAAGAATCGGTAAGCAACAGAATACCATCCTCTGGCCACTGTTAGAAAATTCGTTACTAACGTGGGTAGTGACAGGAAGGATGTCACAGCAAAGGACTAGGTCGAGCATACCATCTCCACGCGTGGGTTGCTGGATGTATTGCTGCCAGCCATAGATATCTGTGACAGCAAGTGTTTCATCAAAGCGTTGTGGGCCGCGGCCGTCCTCCCAGTTAACTCCAAGGCAGTTGAAGTCGCCTGCAATCAGTTTGAAGTCAACAGTGAGGGATCCAGCGTGGGCAAGTTATCTAGCCATCAGTTCATCATTTTCTTTTGTTGAACACGGTGCTCCATACACACAGCCTATGAGGATTATGTAGTTGGTACCGTTTATAGGGATCCAAAGTGAGTCCGGCGGATCATTGAAGATATCACCTTCAATCTCATTTGAGGTAGCGAGGCTACACACATAGATCAAACAGCCTCCCCACGCATATGGTCACGATTAGTGTGATACAGAGTATAACCGTCTATACAAAGGTCCACGTCTAGGATTGAGTCGGTTCACCATGATTTAGTAACTGATAATGCAGTGGGTTTGGCTGGCAAAACTATTGTTCTAAGGTCGAATATTTTCTTAAGTAACGGGCGGGCATTAATAAGTAGGAGAGTGAAAAGGCTACTATGGCTTGCAAAGTAACTTGCTATGTCTCTTAAGCCTCGGTAAGCAGAAGAATTTCTGGTATTCGGTCCGCTAGACGATACACTACCTATGTCTCGGACGTGAGAAGACCCCTGTGACGCCGGACTGCGCAGCCAGATTCATGCCAACCTCGGGCTTGGAGGGGATCATTTTTAACACATCCTAATGGAAAACTATCGGGGACATTGAGAACAATGTATATGTGCGACGAAGTCAATCGTTTGCTGGCTTCAATGGCTGCAAAGTTCATCAGTGTTTCGCACTTGCTAAGGTTATCTACTGATAAGTCCGTTGTAGGGATGAGCAGGCAAATCAGAGGTGTAAGAGTCTAGTTTACTCTGAAGATCAGCAATCGCATTACTGTTGTCAACAATAGTACGCTTGTTCGCGGTTAAACCATTATATACGTCAGTGATGTCGTCAGATAGACGGAGAGAAGGACCATTAGTAAATAAGCCATTTTCAGACCCTGGTGACGGATTCGAAACTCTATATCTCTTAGCTTTTTGGATTGGTTTGCTTACGGCAACGATAACATTACCCATGTCAATGCCTTGAGGCACAGACACAGATAAGCGAAAATTTGTCATCTGACAATAAAACAGCAAGACTAGAGACTTATCTGCAACACAGGTCAAAGTTATTGGTTGTCTGTCAACCTCAGCTTTGGCAGTAAACTGGTAGATAAAGCAGCAAGATGCTACAACTTCCCGTCAAATAGCGAGGAACACTGAAGTCCAGACCAAAGTTCAAGTATTGATGAAAACCAGAGATATGCAACCATTGGCTGTGGAGAAAATGACAGCAACAGTCAGCGGATAATGTATATGTGTACAAGCTTTAATGTGCGGGCGAAAAATGTAACTGTATCATAGCCAGATTGCCAAAATCCAATAACAAGAGCAAAGCGCAAAAGATGTAAGGCACGCTTCGAGAAATCTACAATAATTCACGGGTCCTAGATAGTACAAAGGCGATGTCGTTAAACTCTATGAAAAACATCGGAGGATCACGGTTATGAGACAAAGAAGAAAACGCCACTTCACGCCATATGCAGGGTGTCAAAGTGAAGATCATAAGAATTCTTATTCTCATATAATGGATTTAACATGGAGAATACCAGTTTACAAGCATAGTCAAACTGACGATTCTGGAAAGTTCACAGAATAGTATTTTATATTATATGATCCACATACCAAGTTATTCATGTGCAGAGGCGCTCAATATTCGAAGTTTGGGTTACAACCAGTCAGCGTTGTCAGTCCATTTGCATAGTTTGTTGTTCAGTAGTATAATCGTCCATTCATAAGAACGTTCTTCAGTTTTAACCCCGCTAACCACAAAGGACACATGTATACTATCAGAGTATCAGTAGGTATCCACAGTTATATGACCAAGGTGAGTGTCGAAGTCAATGCATTTCCAGGTCACCGTGTTATGTTTAAAGGTAATGTAGATTAATTCCGCTTGGAATACTTGTAGTAGTAGATGGGAGTAGACGTTGAAACAGTCTAGCTGCCCACGATCTTCAAGCTCACTACTTCATTTGACGCCAAAAGATTTATTAAACTACAAGACCACATAGAGTTACACAGCAGCTTTAAATATATCGCTATCGCGCAAGATAAAACCGTGTGCCAACGCAGAAAGCAAAAAGAAGTAGTCTGACCAGTTAATCACCTTTAAATACAGAGGCTGCTGTGTGCTCGAACAGATCATCAGAAAGTGCTGGCATGGTCAGTAATTCTGTTGAATGGACCTCTTCCTCGGCACAACGGTCTCAATCAGATCTGGCTACAAGTGAGCAAGATCCTTCAGCTGCTCATAAAAGGAAAATTGTTTGTACCATCCCCCGTAATGTCACCATAGAAAGAAGTCCGCTGGATGACAGAAAACTCAGAAGTTCGGACGAAACCTCACCATCTAAGGCTGAAACGTTTCTATAGAAGGACCATTTCAGGCGCGTGCTTTCTAATGACTGAGAAGAATATTTCACAGCTAAGACACTGGCAATACATGAACCCAAAAGGCGAGTTTTCCGTCAAACCCCTTTTTCAGAAATGACTGCCGTGACAACTCGAGGTTGCATCACATGGGACACTCTTTCAGACCACGTCCCTTAAATCACAGAGGTTATAACGTGGTGCCGAGTAGCGTACCGAACGCCTAAATGTCCTACATATCACAAACACCTAACCGCTGTTCAGCTGTGCACCTCAATAATCCTAGTCAATACTTTGGGAACAGGTGTACACCCCTTGCAAGAAACTTCCCCATTTATGAACCCTACCAAGATTTTTTCCGGATCCCCCATGGTGTTCAGGCTCGTTCATACCCCTTATAACACACAGCTGGTACCAGTTTCCTCGACTTACACCGGTCATAAACGATACATTACGCCAACAGTAAAAGATGGTGCACGTTAAAAACCTATAAGTGCAGCGAAAAACTGCGTAATCATATAACTGTGAGAGACAGAAACTCATCGCCTACACCGGTACGCCCGACGTTGAGTCCGGTCACATCCAAGACATAGGTAGTGTATCGTCTAGCGGACCGAATACCAGAAATTCTTCTGCTTACCGAGGCTTAAGAGACATAGCAAGTTACTTTGCAAGCCATAGTAGCCTTTTCACTCTCCTACTTATTAATGCCCGCCCGTTACTTAAGAAAATATTCGACCTTAGAACAATAGTTTTGCCAGCCAAACCCACTGCATTATCAGTTACTAAATCATGGTGAACCGACTCAATCCTAGACGTGGACCTTTGTATAGACGGTTATACTCTGTATCACACTAATCGTGACCATATGCGTGGGGAGGCTGTTTGATCTATGTGTGTAGCCTCGCTACCTCAAATGAGATTGAAGGTGATATCTTCAATGATCCGCCGGACTCACTTTGGATCCCTATAAACGGTACCAACTACATAATCCTCATAGGCTGTGTGTATGGAGCACCGTGTTCAACAAAAGAAAATGATGAACTGATGGCTAGATAACTTGCCCACGCTGGATCCCTCACTGTTGACTTCAAACTGATTGCAGGCGACTTCAACTGCCTTGGAGTTAACTGGGAGGACGGCCGCGGCCCACAACGCTTTGATGAAACACTTGCTGTCACAGATATCTATGGCTGGCAGCAATACATCCAGCAACCCACGCGTGGAGATGGTATGCTCGACCTAGTCCTTTGCTGTGACATCCTTCCTGTCACTACCCACGTTAGTAACGAATTTTCTAACAGTGGCCAGAGGATGGTATTCTGTTGCTTACCGATTCTTCCTCCCAACGAGAAAAATAAACAATCTTCAAACTATACACGGCATAGAAGCTATAAGAATATGGAGTGGGAAGTACTCATCGAGCTACTCAGGTGCTCTCCATGAGACGACTACTTAACCACAGCCTCATTAACACACACTTCCACTTTTCCACAGAAATATAGGGCTGCGTCTAGATACTGTTGCTCCTGTGAAAACAGTTAGGGTTTATAAGGAGCTACACCCATGTATCCCTAAAATATTCCGCAATGAACTTAAGGAATTATCATCACATTACCACTCGTCGAAAGACTTCATGTCACTGCACTCAATTCCCGACCGATAGCTGCTACCTTGACGTGGTGGTCGGGCTTGCATATCACAATGACCCAACGAGCTATGCTGGTGGAACGCTTGTTCCCTCGAGGTCCTACCATACCAGAAAGGTCTGTTGGGTAGTGGTTAGACGAAAAGCAGTTACCGTCATAGTGTAAATTGCTACACTATGATGGGGGTCTGAGGGCGAAGTCGTACTGCTGCTAGCTGGATGGGGTGTGACAGCAGTAAGGTGTTTCCCTTGGATGACCAGCAGTGCCAAGCTGATGCTGCCTTCTCAGTGGAAGGGGGGGTTAGAAAAGGTCGGCCCCAAAAATAACACACTCCACCACGCCCCACGGTCTGCCGGGCCGGCGGTGTTGGTTCACTTGTCGTTTCCTTTCGCTCATCCGGCCCCAAAAATTCAAAATAATCATACTCAAAAGGCTGGGTGTGACAGGCCTCAAGCAGATGTCCGATGGGCTCTGCGGTCACACAAATCTCTTTCAGGTACCTTAAGAAGAAATAGCCTTCCACGGTGTGGGCAGCCGGGAAGTGTCAACCGCCCTCACAACTCTGTCAGCACCCAAGTTTCTTCTGACTGCTATCCTCCTCCTCCATCATTACCTTCTAATCTTCCTTCACGTCTCTTAATTAATGATGCTGCATCATCTTCAATTTCTCCTACCTCTGCAGCCTTCGACAACGATCTGAGTCCACAGAACAGCGTCCCTGGTCTCCTTAAACCACGCTCCAAATTACATATTGGAGCCTTCAATGTCCGCACCCTCCGTCAAATTGGCCAACAGGCTTCGTTGGCAAAGACTCTAGCAACTCGGGGCATGGATGTGTGCTGTGTTTGTGAGACACGCATACAGGACCCAAGTGTGGTTATTCACCTGACCTCTCCTGACCAATCTGGTGAATCTGCAAAATTCACCCTTCGAGTTTCTGGAGATTCGATAGCTAGCTCTCGTGGTCTTGCAGGTGTAGGTATAGCATTAAGCACCAGGGCAGAAAACTCACTACTAGACTGGATCCCAGTTGATAGTCGCCTCTGCGCTATGAGGCTGAACGGCACAGTGAGAACTAAAAGGAATAGTGAGACTCGCCGTTGTCTCTTTGTAATCTCTGCTTACGCACCCACTGACTGTAGTTCGGATGAAGTGAAGGACGAGTTCTACCATAAACTGTCTAACCTCCTCTCGAAAGCCAAACGTTCGGACGTAGTGGTTGTTGCAGGTGACCTCAACGCACAGGTGGGTAGACTGAGTGAGGCAGAAAGGCACTTAGGTGGCACTTTCGGAATCCCAGCTGAACGTACAGATAACGGTGATCGCCTATTACAACTATGCTCAGATAACCGCCTATTTTTAGCCAGCACAAATTTCAGACATAAAGAAAGGCACTGTCTGACCTGGCGTCCACCGAGCTCGACTCAGCGATGGACACAGATAGACCACATTGCTATTAGTCATCGCTGGAGAGGATCGGTGGAAGACTGCCGCTCCTTCTGGAGTACGTGTTTGGACAGCGATCATGCGTTGGTCCGAGCACGTATATGCCTGCGTCTCAATGGACGTAGAAAAAATTTGGCAACAAAACCACTACGAGTTCTGCTGGACAACGAAAACACCAAAGCCGTGTTCAGTGAGAAGTTGGCTAGGCAGTTATCGGAACAAAAGACTGTCACTCATCCAGAAGAAGCTTGGTGCCATCTTCAGTCTACTGTAAAAGCAGCACTGGAGACTGTAGCCGACTCCAAGATAATGGCTAAAAAGAGCCAGTGGATATCAGCAGCTTCTTCCAAACTAATGGATGCACGTGAATGCATCCCTGCAGGCTCTGAGTACAATGAAGAGCGAGCGCAACTTAAAAATAAACTGACGAAAAGTCTGCGCAACGATCGTGAACAGTGGTGGGCAGCAAAGGCTAAAGAGATGGAAAAGGCAGCGGCGATCGGTAACAGTAGACAGTTATTTAGACTTATTAAGGAGACTGGGGGGAAATGGTCAACAACAGTTAGTGAGGTTATAGCGGAGAAGGACGGATCGGCGATTCACTCGCAGGGAAGGCGACTGGGACGATGGGCAGAACACTTTGAGGAACAGTTTAACTGGCCTCCAGCCACCATTGCGCTGCCCGCTATCCAGTCGGACCCTGAATGGGACATAGAGACAGGTCCCCCAACACTAGAAGAAGTTGAGAAAGCGGTAGGTAGCCTGAAACGGGGAAGGGCAGCAGGACCAGACGGACTACCTGCTGAGGTATACAAGAATGGTGGTAGAGTTCTCTTAGTCAGGCTAACGGAAGTGTTAGCCAGTATATGGGAATCAAATACGATCCCCTCCGACTGGTCTAAGTCACTGATCATCCCAGTCTTCAAGAAAGGCGAGAAGTCCTCTTGTGATAACCACAGAGGAATCAGCCTGACAAACATAGTGTCTAAGATCCTAAGTTCTATAATTCTCCGACGCCTGAGTGGAGCTCGGGAACAGCAAGCCCGAGAAAACCAGGCAGGCTTTAGACCTGGCCGTGGATGTATCGACCAAATATTCACACTGCGCCAGGTCCTGGAACATAGGCATGCTTACAGACGCCCGACAATAGCTGTATTTCTCGACCTGAAGGCGGCATTTGACTCCGTTGATCGAGAAGTCTTATGGCAGTGTCTGTCACTGAAAGGCGTGCCTAGTAAGTACATCACCTTATTGAAAGCTCTCTACTCGAACACTTGTGGGCATGTTAGAGCCTATGGTGAGTTGTCCAGGGAGCTATACTCATCAAGTGGTGTCCGTCAAGGATGCCCACTATCCCCATTCTTATTTAATTTTATCATAGATATTCTTATGGAGGTTTCCCTCTCGTCACCTAATTACAAAGACGTTGACCCGATCACAGGTGAATTTTCCTTAGATCTAGAATATGCAGATGACATAGTCCTGTTAGGTGAAGACGCTGACAAGATGCAGAGTCTTCTGAACACTTTGAGTGGGAATTTGAGAATGTTTGGGATGCGATTTTCACCACCCAAATGCAAATTTTTGCTCCAGGACTGGTCTTCAGCGGTACCGCGGTTAACAATAGAGAGTGAAGTGTGTTGACCACTTCACTTACCTGGGAAGTAGGATCAACCCGGTGGGTTAGTTGCCGATGAGATTTCTGCACGGATACAAAAGGCTCGATTGGCTTTTGCCAATTTGCGCCACCTATGGCGCCGCCGTGATATTCGTTTGTCTATTAAGGGTCGCGTGTACTGCACAGCAGTCCGCTCTGTTCTACTGTATGGCTGTGAAACATGGCCATTGAAAGTGGAAGACATGAGAAGGTTACAGGTATTTGACCACCGTTGCCTTCGTAGTATAGGACGTATTCCGTGGTGTCACCATGTGAGTAATGCAGAAGTTAGGTGTAGAGTTTTAGGGAGAAGAGGTAAGTCAGTCGACGAGGTTGTGAACCTTCATCGACTGAGATGGTTGGGACACGTACTACGTATGCCTAGTCACCGATTGCCTCGTCACACAATGTTGGCTGAGGTGGGTTCAGGCTGGAAAAAGGCCCGAGGTGGCCAGACTAAAACATGGCACCAATGTATGAAGTCTCTGACTGTTGGTTTAAGCCATGTAGGACGATGCAGACTAGGTGGTTGGGGTCCACGGGACAAGAGGAACCAGTGGTTGGAGACCCTAGGTGATATGGCTCAGAACCGAAGTCAGTGGCGCAGATGTATACACACATTATCCTCATCTTAACAACGCTATACCGAATCTCACTATTTTGTCACTCCTCTTTCCTTTCTTCTCGTACTTTATATTTCTTTTGACTGCATTCACTTATCTTCATCCTTCACCTCACTACCTTTTTACTTGATGTGCTGATATGAGGTGTGGCAACTCGGACCGTTACGCAGTAATGCCTGGTCCTATGTTGATAATGATGATGACTGCACTCAATTCATGAGACTTACGAATCTATCAAGACACTGCGTGCGGAAAACACGCAGTAGACGAAGAGATCGTCGCTCTCAAAAGTGGCTGTAGAATACGCAAGTTGACATCTCTTCTGAGTAAACGTCTGAAGCCATCAACGAATGTGGCCTATCTACTACATAATGGGGTGGTAAACAACGAATCCCTCAAGATTAATGAACTGTTTAGCGAATCATTCGCTAATTTCACTCTAGTGCCCTCAACCCCACTAGCTTTACTCCAATTACCACTAGTTCATGTATTAGAGTGGAGTTCACTGTCAAAAGTACCACTGAGGCTATCAAAAGCCTGAGACTATTAACAGGTACGGCGACAGATGGCCTAGACTCAATAGCCATCAGAAATAGTGGTTTTGATATGCCGCTGTTCTTGCCTAAGAAATTCGCACTATCAGTGGAAAGTGGGGAGTATCCCAGAGAGTGGAAAACTAGCTTTATAATTTCTCGCTACATCCGGCATCAAAGCGAACGCTAGCAACCACAGACCTATCAACATAACGCGAGCCGTCTGTCTAATTGTGAAAAAAACTGATTAACAGCAGCATGTCTGACTACCTACTTAGAGAAAACCTTATCACAGAGTCTCTGCACAGCTTCATTAAAAACAGGTTTTGCGTTACTTGCCATTTCGACTTCTTCAACCTTATCACTAGCAGCCGCGAGGCACCTAAAATCGTCATTGTTCCATACTTCGATATATCAAAGGCATTTGACAAGGTGCCACACAGTATTCTCTTTGATAATCTACAGTCGACTGGTATTCATGACCCTTTACTTCATTGGCTAAAATCATTTCTTAGTAATCGTAGCCAAATCGTCAAAGTAAATTTTATGCAGTCTACACCTAGGCTCATAGCTAGTGGAGTAATGCGGGAGAGTGTCCTTGGACCTTTGTTGTTCATAACTTATATCAATAGTGTGTGCAAGTGCTTCACCGTAGGAGAAAAATTCCTATGCGCTGGTGACCATAAGGTTGTATACTCGTGTTACACCCATGAGCTACGTAATACGCTATCCACTGCTCGACAAGAATTAGGTGAAGTTGCTAAATGGCGCGACGAGTCCCATCTTCAGTTCAACATCGACAAATGTGGTTGGCTTAGCATAGGCAGCGATAACCTAGATGTGTCTCGAAGTATGTGGGCAAAAGCCACCTAGACGTTCTTTAGTGCTAGATCTTGGTCTTAGATATTCCAGTGACTTAAAATTCCCTGAGCAGACGGCTTGTGTCACATCTAAGTCACGTAGACTCCTTGGATGCATTGTCCGTAACTTTTATAGCACTGAATCCAGGGTCCTGCTCTACAAAGTGAGCATCCGTCCCATTTTAGAGTACTGCCCGTTTATCTTAAGTGGCCTTCGTTAAGCGACAAAGGAAAAATTGAAGGAGTACAACGCCACTTTGGACTCAGAACACTAGGAGCTGACTGCAGCCTAGACTACATCTCGAGATGCAACATGCTAGGACTGGAACCCCTCTGGAAGAGACGACTTAGAATGAATCTTATATTTTACTATAAATTACTTCGTAGGCAAGTGCACCCATGTGACCTGAACATTAAAATAGTTGTAACATCTACTCACCGTCTACGTAATCACAACCTGTTGGCGGAAAATGAGTGTTTTAAGACCAAATTGCGAAGGAACTCCTTCACCAATAAGTCCTCTCACATCTGGAATAGGCTTCTTGAGGAAATACGTACTGCAGGCTCATTATCTACTTTTCGTTCTGCACTTAATAGGCTCCTAACAGATGATGAGTCTATCACTCGCCTAGGCGCTATATATACGTTCTGGACTAACGAAACCATACTAAGACCTCTAAACGTATAGAGTAAAGCTATCATAAATCTCAAGTACTTTTTACCTCAATGGACTCATAAAGGGTGTTTGATTAATAGTCCATCTCGTCGGATTGTGCGGTACGAGTACATAACCAATGTTTCCTTTAAGTTTGCCAACAAAAACTGCCTATCTAATAACTCGTAAGAACTTCATATAAGAAAAAAGGAAGATTCATCCTCATATGAATAAATTAAAGTTTACATATAGCTCGAATGACTGAAAAGACAAGAACTTCTCTCAGTTTGTTTTACGTGGTATTTCATTGTCCAGTTTCTCCCTGCGCTTTCTTTTCTCTTCTCAGTATCAGCCTGACGGGAAAGTCCCAAGCATTAGTTTGACCAAAACGTATCAACTTACCGGAAATCCTACTTCGCACCTAATACTGGAAACTGATGTTAGAGGTATCCAACTGACTCGCCCCGATTTTCCTGTTTCTTGAACAGCTCAGCAACCGACTCACCTCCCCACTATTACCCCAAATGCCACCACATACGAAACCCCAAGCACAATAACTGGTCTCGGATTTCTGGTCCGTGACAAATGCAGCGGAAATCTGGATAAACAATCAAACTCCGCAGATCACTTTACCTAACGGCAACACATCCATAATAATGCTATGCAACAGATTTCTCTAGTACTTTGTCTTGTATCAATTCATCTCATAGAAGTCAATTAACAGCCAATGTATCTCCTTGACAATGTTGCATACTTTGATGTGAAGTCTACGAAGTTTTACACATGTGTAGTATTCACCAATGTTGAACGACGATTCTTCCACTCTTTAATTACTTGCAACACAACAAGTGTTTTCAGTACTATCAATCTGAATTGCTGGGAAAGGTAACACTTGAAGAGTGAGAAACGCCTGAACTTAGATATTCACCTGAATTAAATGATTGTATGGATACTTACTTATTCCTTAAATCATTGAAGTAGGTCATTATTGGTCAACAAATCTACTAACATAATTATCGTTATGTTGACGTTTATCTGATGAAACACTGGGTCTTGCGGATGGGTCAATCATATCGACTACTCACAACGCAAACACCAAATATTGCGCCGTTTGATGTGGAGAAAGAATTGTGAGCAGAGATGGCCTAAACTCAGAACGATGTGTATGTACTGTAAAGTGATATTTTCCTGCTACTTTCATAACATTTAGACGCTTGGTATCACGATAGAGTTTAATGTTCTCCCTCTGCATTATTCAATACTGCTAAAACCTTTATGTTTCTCTGCAATTACCAATTTGATGGGGCCTGTAAACCGGCTTCTCTCATGTTAACTTCATAACTTTAGAATAAAAATATTTATTGTTTTATTCAAAGAATAGCTGAATGTTTCCCACTTTCTAACTTGGCTTGCCTCAGTCTGATGTGCACTTTTGCTGGTGTTTATCTGTTTCATTCTCAGCTGTCTGCGAAGCATTAATGTCATTACTCTAGGCTCATCCTTTATATACTGAAAGAAAAGGTGTCCACTGTGTATCTTCACACTTTACATAACAGCCAGTTCGCATTACCTAGATGATCAGAGCTGCAAACTGGCTTGTTTTCATGTCACTTATGTTGTATGAAGTATATTATTATTGTTAATATTAATTATACTTTGTTTAGGGGAGACAGATATAATGGTAGAGGTGGTGGTTGCATCGTCAATATCAGATCCGACATTGCTGTGGCAAATGTTAGCACTTCAGAACTTAATTTGCTCAGTGACTCAGTGTGGGTTGTGGCGAGGTTTCCAATTGCTATATCTATCCTCTTAGGGTGTATCTACTGTCCCCTTGCTCTACTGTAGATCATGATGACAGGCTTGCAGAAGTGTTCACCCATGTAACAACACGACCCTACTCCATGATACTTATATGCGAAGACTTTAGTATGCCTGACGTCAAGTGGCAGTCACTTACTTCTCACAGGGGGTTTGATGATTCCATTGATGTGTTGGACTCTGGAGGATGGCGTCACCTTTTAATGCAACTGACTAAACATGAAAGCATGCTTGCTCCCTTTTTCACCAGTGGATTATTTCCTTTCGCTGTTCAAGTTGGTCCTGAACTCCCGGGCGGCGATCACAGAGTAGTGTTTGATGACTTCCGACTATCTCCCAGAAATACGTTAGCTCCCAGGTCAAAAACAACCACAGTTAGACGATATAAAAATACCATCTAGGAGGAGATACAATACATGTTGTGATGCTCGGGTTAGGGTTCTAATTTCACCAGTGGCTCAACCCATGAACTAAGTGACATCTACAGTTCCACGAATGTAATTCACAGTCATATTACTCCGGAGGTATCTGTACTAATTAGAAAGCCGAAAGCGAATTTCATCCCTGAAAATGTACGTATCAGCATGCTTAGAAATGCCGGAAATTTCTATCGATCTAATGACTTTTCATCCCTTGTCTCATTGAAAATTGCTCGTGAGAACTTCAAATCAAATAAGTTACTGAAAGCAATCAAGCAAGAAACCAGCTGCAACGCACAAACTGGCAATGCTCAGTCATTAGTGAGAATTCTAAAATCCCGTGCAAACTTATCTAGAGTTATTCCCAGTAGTCTTATCGTTGATGGGGACATTCTTCGTGATGATCCAAGCAAGATCTGTGAGCTGTTTACTAAACATTGTGCAGGCTGCTTCGCACACGAAGACAGTGTACCAAACATGCAAATGCCCAATCCATCACACCACTCGCTGATTAATATTTCCTTTACACAGAGAAAAACAGATGATGCAGTTGCTTCACTAAAGGACTCATATTCTGCCGGACCCGGTGGGATCTCATCCGTTCTCTTTAAGAGGGGTGATGAAGACACACCATTGATCCTCATGAAGCTATTCTCAATATCCCTTACTGAGGAATGCTACCCTGACCGCTGGAAGCTGTCATACATATCTCCCACGTATAAATCTGGGCCGACATCAGAAATTTAGAATTATCGTCCCGTAAATATTACATCTGCAGTCTCTCGTATCGTGGAGAAGGTGGTTGTGCGAGAAATCAACGATTACGAGGCTGCGCATCAGCTGCTTTCCCATATGCAGCATGGTTTCTTAAAACGTCGTTCATGTAGTACACGCTTACTGGATTATTTTGAGGAGGTCACCTGTAGACGAGATGGTCTTTTCGTAACTGCTTCATTTTTTAACTTCAAAAAAGCATTTGATAAACTGCCTCATAATCAGTTAATTCTCAAACTTGAATCGTTTGAAATTAGTGACCCTCTGTTATCGTGGGTAAGCTCATTCCTTAAGCAGCGTACTCAAATGGTAAAGTTCAGCTACACCTATTCCTCCTCACAACCTATTTTGAGTGGCATCACTTAAGGTAGTGTATTGGGGCCCCTACTCTTCCTCCTTCACATAAATGATATTTTTGACGCGATAAAATATGGTAAACCCTACCTGTTTGCTAACGACTTAAAAATTGTGTATAGCTTCCCCCACTCATCACTAAGTGAGGGTTTTAGTAGAATCCAGGAACACCTGACGAAGTGACGGAGTGAAACATGGCAACTTCCACTTAACTCTAGTAAATGCGAAATTCTCTGTTTCAGTAACTCTTATCCAAACGTTAGTTTACACCTTGGCGATCCTGTGCTGCAATCTTATAACTCAGTATGTGACTTAGGTATTAGGCATTCTCGGAACTTAAGGCCTAGGGAATGTGCCCAGTCACTTGCCTCCAAATGTAGGCGCTCAGTTGGTCTTCTGCTTAAACACGCACATACTACTGAGGCTAGACTGCTTTTATTCAAGGTAATGATCCGCCCAGTACCTAAATATGGCACAATTATCTTCAGCAATATGTACGCTTCAGATAGGATACTAATTCGGAATGTTCAAAGGAAGTTTACCCTCTGTGTACTGGGCTGTCACGAAGGACTTGATTATGAAGGAAGGTGTAAGAAACTGAAAATTGACCCACTTTGGCTAAGACGCCTTAAGCTCAACCTTAACCTGTTTTTCCGCTTTTTGCGTGGCATTACTCACGCCTGTTGTGCTCCTACTTTTAAGCCTATGTCCTCATATAGTCTACGCAATCGTGAATGCACTGAACCTGTAGAAAAGCACCGGTTTAAACTTAGGCCACGATCCTTTATGTTACAGTACAGCAAGTTATGGAATAAGCTTCCACATTTTATTCGCTCCTGCATGTTCGCATTTCAGTTTCGACGTCTACTGAACGAATTCTTTCTTTTCACGGATATCTATAAACTTCTTGACAATCATACTATATCCACAGATAAGAAGCATAGCGGTCGGCAAAGAACAATGGACAATCCATTGCGTCCACTGTGAACGTACTCAGACCTCCAAATGTGAGAACCGGTTTTATTGAAGCCCACCGGTTTCTTTAATGCAGACGGCTTTACGATTGTACACAAGGGTGTGAATACTGGATCCTCTCCGTATAATGAGCCTGAAGAATACTGTTTTTCTCTCAAAGCCACTACGGTACACCCTACCCCGCAAAAAATTTAAGAACCTTATAATTCAAGAGCTATGTAGCTGACTTCACATATATACGTGAAAATGTACATGCAGATCGAATGATTAAAAAAGGGGCTTCTTTCTTCCCCAAACTTGATAGCGTGGTAATTTCTCTTCCCATATCTGCTCGTGCTTCTTTTTTCTTTTCCCACTTGCAGAAACAGCAGAAACAGAAACAGAAAGTAGAAATTCGATGCTCAAACTCAGTCTAAACATAATTACTTCATGGGAATAATACGTGCTCATTGACGCCAATAATTATTGGACTGCTCCCACTCTTCCGCAGATTCTGGACCATCTTCAAGGATAACTCACCTACTGATCATCATTCGTCTTGTGACGAACCGTCTGATCACTCCCGACAATATTAGTAGCACAGACATTCTGAACAGATGATTACACTACAGACCATTTTACAAATTGGCTCAGAAAGTCACTTGCCTGCAATGACTCCACACCACACATTTTCTAGCACTTAGTACCAAGAGATCTTTGCACATGAAACTTACTATGCATCAAATACATTTCTTGAATGATAATGATAATAACAATAATATATATTTCATACTACAAAGGTTACATGAATACAAACCAGTTTACAGGTTTGATCATTTTCGTAATGAGAAATGATTATAATGTACAGTGTTAAGCTATACATTAGGCGCCGTTATTCGTGGCATATAAGAGGTGTGTTGAAGCAGGTGCAGTACGAATTTAGGGATTATTCGGTTATTGTTTGAATCTTCCAACATTCCTGAAGGTGGAGTTGCATCACAGTCACGACCTTGGGGTGTGTGCGTTCGTCATAAGGTTGTGATGGCAAGGTGCACACTGGCAAGTGCGATTTCTGGGTTTCCATTCGAATGCGTGACTGGTTAGGTAAACCTGAAAGGTGAATAAGAAAAGCGAGCAGCAGGCAAAATTCGATACAGGGGCACAAAAGTACTACACAGGAGTTGATCAACCATGATGCATCTGGGTGATTTCTTTGTACTGACTGCAAAACTTTCTTCAAGAAGTGTCCAGAGTCAACTGTTTAGAGGTAAGCTTAAGTGGAAAAAGATGAAGGTGCGCACGATGGTAATGAAAACTGGTCTGAAGCTGAAGATATCACTACGAACTAGAGAGATTAGAGGATTTCGGACCGGGTGTTCACTTGTTATATACCTATGTACAAACGTTTGATTAAGTTATAAACATTCAGGTGAGATTCGTGGTTTTTTCTAAGACGGTAACCACCCTTTATCTGGTCACGGAGGGGGGATGATCATGGTGTTGCCTGTTGAGTATTGCCATATCGGGGCTACCGAAACAATATGGTGGTGCAGAGTACTTACATGTAGGTACTGATAACAAAGGGCAAATAATGCAACATGTTACACGCTATGAAAATTCACCGATAGACAGTTCTTTTATCTTTTCGGAGTAGAGAGATTATTTTAAGGGACAAATTTTAGGAAATGGGTGTTAAGCCGTGAGATCAGCTGGGTTATGAAGAAATGTAGGTTACATTAGAGTAGCTGCTGAGTTCACTGTTGCATATCGTATCTCACTCCGACTCCTGTTCACTCTTGGTCAGTTTTCATTTTTTGGAAATTGGATTTTAAGTTAACTAATACGTTTAGTTTTCGGCATTGTATACTTTTGTCGTTGCTGTTAGCCTCCCTTGAGTCTAGGTACCAGTAGCACCATTGTACATGGTATTACCGTTTGTGGTTTGGCTGTCAACGAATTGATGAGAATCGTTAGATAGGAGGAATTCACTAAGTAATCTTCGAGACCGGCCGAGAGATCGACATGCTCGTATAGTAGCGGGAAGTTTGTTCCACAGCATACTGTATTGCGTTATGAAAAACCTACATCGAAGTTTTGAGCGATACTTATTTATTGAGATGGTGTACTCGCTATTGAGCAGATTGTATGCCTGTGTTGATTTAAAAGTGGTGGCACATTTCGTTTCAGATTTTCCAGATAAAAGACGAAAAAGAAATGTTAGGTTGAGCTTCAGGCGTCTCAGCCAGAGCGATTCTAGTTCTAGTTTTTTGCATCTTACTTCGTAAGGAAGTCCTTCGTTATATATTAGTAGGCGCCGAGTAGAGTTTCGCCGAATGCTCTCTACTCGAATTCTGTCCGAAACTTTCATGTTACCATAGATCACCGTGCAGTACTCTAATATTGGGCGAGTCATAACCTTGTACAGTATAAGTTTTGCCTCAGGTATGAGTATGTTTCTGTGTAGAAGACCGATGAGTGTTCTGCTTTCGGAAACTGTTGAATCTTCATACTCCGTAAAAGTCAGACTTCTGAAGTAAGTGATTCCGAGATCCTTCACAGTGTTGTATATCTGCAGTGCGATGTCACCCGAGTGTAGTGTTGCTTTGGGTGGGTTTTATTGAAATGGAGGATGCCACTTTTATTCGGGTTTAGAGGGAGCTGCCAGATCACGCTCCATGTGAATATTCTCTTCAGATCTTCTTGTATTTGAGAGAAACCCTGTGCTAGTGCTGCAGGAGGAAAGCTATAGACTATCTTCAAGTCGTCTGCGAAAAGGTAATGTATGCCATTTCGGATAACACTGCAGACATCGTTTACATAGACTGGGTAAAGTATTGGTCCTGGCACACTACCCTGGATGACCCCACTTTGTATAGGTCTGGGGGAGGAGTAGCGACTACTGAATTTCACTACATCGAAGCGATGCTCTAAAGATGTTCTAAGCCAGGACAGTAACAAGTCTTGGAAACTATATGATTGCAACTTGGTGACCAGGCGTTTGTGAGGCACCTCATCGAATGCTTGCCTAAAGTCCAAGTGAAGGGTGGTTACGAATAGGCATTGGTCACGCTTGCTTGTAACGTCATCTAGATAGTCAAGATAGCTGGTAGCGCATGACAGGCCTTTCAAGAATTCATGTTGTGCTGGTGAGAGTAGTTGGTTTGTCCTCAAGTTGTCGACAGCCGCTTCCACAATCACCTTTTCCATAGTCCTGGACACTACTGATGTGATGTTTATAGGTCGGTAGTTTTCTATGTTAGATGTTGGCCTACATTTATGCTTGGGACATATGCGTGATAGTTTTCAGTTCTCAGGGTAATTGCCACCGGAGAGGGACGTATTAAAGAGCTTCAAGAGAATCAGCGGTATATCTTCGCCACCTCTTTTCAACAAGACGGTTGGAATCCCATCAGGTCCCGCACTGTGTGAGGTTCGAAGTGATGCTGTAGTTAGAGAAATGTTTTGTTTAGTGAAGAGCACAGTACTTATCGAGTGAGTTGGTGTTGACGGCGCACCAATGACTTAAATTTCGTCCTCTTGTGTAAAGCAGCTAGCAAACTGGTAACCGAACAGCCCGCTGATTTGTAGTGGGTAGTCGTAGAGGATACCGTTGTCTATGAATAAACTAGAGGTACTATTTCTGGAGCTGCTTACCCGGGTTTTCTCATCAGTCTCACCAGTAATTCTGTATTACTAGTTTTACTACATTGGATGCTTTCTTGCTTAACGGCTTCTAGTACTCTTTCTACTTCGAATGTGTTGTATATGTCTTTGAGTGTGACAAGTGATGAAAAGTCGTTCGACTTATAGTACTCTCTGACATGGTTTCGCATGCGGTTGCGTACTTTCGTAGGTATATAGTCAACTATGTTTTTCTTAATTTCTCTTTGGAGCGGTGGAGCAACACAGTCTTGAGCTGTGCCTATATATTCATAGAATAGATCACAGAGTTCTTTGGCTGAACTGTTGGTAAAGTAGGAGCTCCAATCTAGGCAGCGCAGAAACGATTGTAGTTTGTCCCATTTGGCATACTTGTAGTTTCTAGTCAGAACTGTTCCTGACTTTTGGGCTAACTGTGTGCTGGATACGTTGAAGTATCCATATGCAACCTTGTGATCGCTACCTGGAAATTGTTTACCCACTTGGAGTTTTGTGGGTGTGGTTCCGTTTGTGAAGACTAGGTCCAAGACACTATTGTACCTGGTAGGGTGTTCCACATGTTGTTGCCAACCCTCTGTTTCAAGAATGCTTATGAATTTATCAAAGCCCTCTGAATAGCTGATTGGTTGCCACTTTATATCTGGCATGCTAAAGTCACCACATATAATTTTCTCTGTGTGAGGTAGTGTTGCCACACTAGCGAACATGCTTGTTGGCTTGTCGTCGTATTCGACTAAGGAGGAAGGGGGCCTTTAAATGCATCCTATTAGGAAGGAAGTAGAATGAGTAAGTTTGGCGATAATCCATGCTGAGTCGTCAATCTCGTTTAGCTCAGATGTTGGGCACTGCGTAGCAGTGATGTCGGACCTTATAAAGATAATGCACCCTCCTCCCTTACCATGTAGTCTATCCCTCTTGAACAAGGAATAGTTGTCGATGGAGATCTCTGCGTCACAAATATCAGAGGTACACCATGTTTATGTAACCATTATCACGGACGGATCACCTATCAGAGATACCAGCATAATCTCTTTCATTTTGTTGCGTATAGAGCGGGCGTTAATCAGGCAAAACGAGAGCTAGTTAAGAGTACAAAAGTGTTTGGATATGTCTCGAAAAAAGTCAGCACCTCTGTACATTTCTTGTGGGTCCTTTGCGTACATCATGCTAGCGATATCATGACCTTTTGTACAGGGCGACGATTCGGTACTGCTTACCTCGGAAGGAGCGAGGTATTCACAGCGCTGTGATTGGTATAGAAACTGTTGGTCAAAGTAGAGAGCAGATGATCCGACAGCACCCGAGTCACCTGCATTACTGGTGGCGTTGCAGCCGTAGGCTGTCCGAAAAGACCCTGTTCATAAGAAGTAACGGGGATTGATAAGTTGTATGGCGCACCTATCCGCTGGTTGTCGTATGCATTTTGGTCACAGCCAGATTCATATTCCTCGAAATTTTCTTTAGGGGACCTGTTGTAAGTCTGTCCTTATGTGGCATATGACCCACGTTTTGTGGCGTGTGGGTGAGGCGGAGAGCATAGTCTGTGACTACCATCTGGCTCACTATCCAATTACTGTGATTGTTGAGGGGTCCGGCCGTGATGTGTGTCTGCTAGTGACCGTGGAAGTGTTAGGAAATGTAGATCGCCTGGAGAGTAGTTATTCGACTTGGTCATAGGATGACCTGAGAGATAACGTTTGGCACTTCCCTTAGTGTGGCCTTGCGAGGGTGCAGTGGTCTCCCGGCTATTCGTATTGCTTTTTCGCCCATAGGTTTGGTCGCTTAATTGCCTTTTCGGCAATTTATTTAACCTGGGTGGGTGCATAGTGGGGTTTGTATAAGAGTGTCTAGTGCTATCTGTACTCCTTACCATCTGCCCATTTGATGCAAATAAGTTGTGCACTGGCTGAAGTGGGGGTAGATTAGACTGTTTACGCGCTAGGCTTTGGGACGGTCTTATGGTAACAGGGTGCTTGTGGCTGGTGCTGGGTATGTTTATAAGCTGAGTGACACTTGGTGACGACATAATAATGTCTTCAGTATTTTGTTGGGTCGATGGCGTAGCGCTTGGTTTGGGGTGACCTGCGTGGCGGGGTGAGATGAGGACTGGCTTCCCACTTCTGTAGGCAGTAAGATCGTCTCTGAGAGATCGTGCGCCCGTTTTCGAGTGTAGTTCATCGATTTGTCCAAGCCCACCATCGTGTCATCGGCTCTACCATGTCTGTGTGTGTGAGTGGGCTAATTTGCGGGCTTTGATCTTCCTCATTCCATTGTGTTGGCTCAGTAACCAGTTCGCTAATAGATTGTGTTGGTGTTTTGGGTACCAGAGCTTGACTAGAATTTGCAGCTTTTGGTATTTTTGTGCCACTATGTATTCGACAAGGTGTTAAGTCTTGTGAAAGTTTGAAGCTTTTATGTGGTGTGGATGCACTAATAAGCTGCTTGGATGATAGGAAGTATCTGAAGTGGCAAGAGCCACTAAATTTGAACGACAAGGGGCAGGTATATTTCCTTAACGTCTTGCGGAGACGGGTAACTTGGCATTCTGCAGAAGACATGTTACAAGCCTGCAGACATAAGGCTTTTACTTGTTTGATCGGTTCGTGGTCGGGTATGCTATACAAAATTGCATTATATGAGGACATAATCCTTTTATTAACCTTTGTAGCAATGAAATCTAAGACACTTTCTGCTTTCAATAAGGTTTCAGTCTTCTGTGTCTCACCGCAGCCTACGCTAATAAAAAAGATACCTGGAGTCTATGTATAAATACTGCCACTTGGACTATTGACTGTTTCAACATCTATTTTCATCCAATACGACAGGTATTCTCAGCAGAATTAATCTATATTACTTTTAAACGTAGCATGGTGACCTGGAAATGCATTGATATAGCCATACACGTCGGTCATTTAACTGTGGATTCTTTAGTGATGTTCTATATTGCACAAATGGGTCCTTTGTGGTTAGCATAGCTAAAAGCTGAAGATCACTCTAAGTAATAAACTGTTATACTACTAATTAGCAAACTATGCGAATGGACTAACAACGTCGGTTGGTTATAACACAAACTTTGAACACTGTGCGCATTTTGGTATCGATAGTGGAACCTGTCTGTGATATGACAATCCATATACGTCTCATGAATTACAGCAAATTTTGATGAGATTATGCACACTAATGACTTGATATGTAGATTATTTAGTACTTAATACCAGTTCGTAAACTTTCAGAAATTACGGACTTGACAGTGCCTGTAGACTGGTATCCCTCATGTTAAATTCGTTAAATGAAGACAATATTTATCATAGTCTAAACTTTAACACTCTATGTACGCTGTAAAGTAATATTTCCTTGTTCATTTCATAACTAACATGACCTTCGGTGGTTTTTAATTTAGTTTTCTGAAATTCCGTCCGTACCAATCAGGGCTGGAGTCTTGCAGATATTTTGAGATGTATCAACGTCATGGAGACTGCAAACTGGCTTTTCTAATATTAAACTTTTCAACCTGAGAATAAAACATCTATTTATTTATCCACAGTGTGATGATGCCTGTAAACTAGCTTCTATCATGTTAAATGACTCATGTGAAAATAAAATATACATTTAATAGTTCCTAGCCGGCCGTAAGCCGTGATACAGAGGGAAGGTTGGGCATTGGGCTACGGACCCAACCCTGTAGACGCAATTGAATCGCTAAAGAGACTTCAAAGCATACACAAAACATAAGAGATGAAAATGAACTTATTTTTCGCTGGGATCGGGGAGACGGAATGACACCGGTTGGTGAGTCTTCGGGAAGGCAGTTGGCCGGTGTGTCTTCCCCCAGTAAATTCGAAAGTGATATTGGGGATATGGAATGTCCGAAAAGTGTTTGAACTTGGCAAGGCTGCTCAGATTGCAGAAGAGATGAGAGGACATAGCATAGAAGTGCCAGGCAGGGAACCTGCGAAAGCAGACGGAGTGGAAGTAGACTCTTCGAACTGTCAACTGGAGAGTAGTCAGTAATCCACTACGACAATGTCACCCAGACGACAACCATGAGCACACTGAGTCCTCTGGTGGCTGTCATGATGTCTCCAATACCATCAAAAGTTCTCATCCAGTGGGAACCAATCTCCTACTCCAGGATCAGGACAGCAAGATTCAACCCAAAAGGAAGTGGAGTAACAATCGTTTAATGCTACGCCACGCGCCTAGAAGTAGTCCAGATCAAGAGAGGCAAGAGTAATTCTACAGACAACTACGAAGAGTAAAGTTCAAGATAAAACACCAGTTGGAGACGGCGACGCCAAAGTTCATTCTTATGCGTGACGTGAATGTCAAACTCGGAGGAAACAACAGAGGAAGAGAACCAATCATGAATCAAGAGGCACTCAATGAAGTGAAGGAGAATGTAGAACTGTTTGCAGATTTCTGCGCATTCAATGATTTGGTGATTGGGGGCATTGTGTGTGAACAAAAGGATACTTACAAAGAGACATGGATTTGATTTCACTAGATAGACACACTGAAAATCAGATCGACTTCATCTCAGTGTGAAGAAAGTGAGGAGGTAAACTACCAGACACAAGACCAGACCAAGAAGGGAAGCAGATGCAGGTTCACATCACTTACTATCTAGTGCAAGCAACCTGCCTTCAAAATCAAGTTGAAAGCCTCCAAAGAAGCTGGTGGTGATAGACCACAGTTCAACTTCGAGTTCAACACCCTGAACAGAAACTGAAGTGAAGGATGAAACTTCAAACGGCATCTTCACATCACCCTTCAGGACAAATTGGGGGGCATTAAGCAACATATCTGCGGAAACCGGAACTCTTTAAAAGAGATGCGGAAAGAAACCTGAATAACTGCGTAAGGAGGGGAAAATAAGCACGACAAGGAATGAATCTTGAAAGACGCATGGAAGCTGATAGAGGAGAGGAGGATTGTGAAGCAGAAGATGAAGCGGTGCAGTGCAGGAATGAACAACGAAAAGAGGAACTGCGTACAACGTATGAAACACTGGGCAAAGAAGTGAGGAAGAGTTCGCGGAAAGACAAAAAACACTTCTGCGACACGCTCGCAAATGAAGCAGAGCAGACTGCTGGTGGGAGAGGCCTGACAACGCTATATCAAATAACCAGGTTACTATCTATGAGGGAAGGGATCAACTCAGATGAAGCAAGTGAGAGATAGTGAAAAAACTTGGTTAGCAAAGAGGAGAAACAAAGGAAACTTTGGGTTGACCACTTCAAGAAACTCTTGAATCAACTACCACCACCTGCAACTTGTCCAGAAATATCACCAGTAGCCCAGTCACAGGATTACTAGTGAACACAAGCCTTCCCACAGAAGCCGGGGTCCTGAGCCCCATAAAGCTGCTGAAATCCGGGAAGGTAGCAGGACCAGATTGAATTCCTACAGAAGCACTGAAAACAGACGCGAAGGCAACACCGGACACGCTCACCCCACCATTGCAGAAGGTTTGGGAGGTAGGAAGGAAGGAAAGGTACCTGTCGATTGATTGGAAGGAGGGCTACCTTGTCAAACTCCCAAACAAGGATGGGCGACCTGCCTAGACAAGGCAGCATCGTTTCAAACACAGGCAGTGGCACAGATGAGCACGTCAAAGCCGGGATCGGAAAGACAGCAAGACACGCCTTCCTTCATTAGTCTGAAATCAGTGTGGAGATCCACTGTAGTGCACTGCACTCAGCATAAAGCGTGAACAAGATCAGGATTTCAAACACTAATATCAGTCAAGTCAGTGCTTCTGTGTGGTGGTTGGGAGACTTGGTGTGTTACGAAGAGCATTTCCAACAAACTACGGACATACATTGTATCAACAGCTGCCGCCTACCCTCACTCGATAGTGACGCTGAGGACCAGATGGCCAGAATAGTAAGGATAAGCAACGAGGAACAGATATGCGGAAGAAAGTGGAGATGTACTGGGAATACACTGAGAACACCATTCGAGGACATCACGTGCCGAGCCAGGTGGTCAAGTGGAATCCAAATGGGAAATGACGAGTTGGGCATCCGAGGTGAAGGTGACATGGAGGAGATCGTGTGAGGAAGAAACGAAAGTTTGTGGACAGTGGTGGAGCCGGGTTGAGGGGACTGCCGAGAAGGGAGTGGAATGGCGACTCGCTACCGAAGTCCTCTGTTCCACCAGGAGCCCAGAGGGACAAACAATAATGATAAACATAACCTTTCTTGGCACAACAGCTTCGATTAAATCTACAAGCAAGTGATTCCAGCACCCCAGTTGCTCACAAAAAGATAACCACCGGTACTTTTCCCCCTGAAGTAGCCATAAATAGAAACCCATTAGGTGGCAGAAAAGTCAAGCTCAGGCGAAGCCTCACTATATAAATCTAGAACGTTCTTGAGGGAAAACAATTTCAGACGTATGCTTCGTAATAATAGATGGAGATACTTCATAGCTAGGACACTGCCAATTCACAAACCCAAAAGGCAGGCTTTCCACCGGGCTCCTCTCAGAGATGCTAACCACGACAACTTGAGGGCGCACTGCTCGAGACACTTCTGCTAACCACGTTTCTTTGATCACAGGGGTAGCAATACGATGCCGATTGGTGCACCGAACACTGAAATGTCTCATATAGCACGAACACCTGACCTCTTTTCAACTGTGCACCCTAATAATCCCAGTCAACACTTTGGGAACAGACGTTCACCCTTCGCAAGAAAGCTCCTCACCCATGGACCCCACCGAAATGTTTTTCGGATTCCGCACAGTATGGTCTTTAGGATTGATAGACCCCCTGATAACACAGGAATGAGACCAATTTCCTTGACTTACACCGGTTATAAACCACTCCAGCGGTAAAGAAGTGCACGTTAAAAACTTATAAGTGCCGTGAAACCTGGGAAGTCACACATTTGTGGGGGACAGAAACTCACCAGTCACACTGGTATGCCCCACTGTCAAGTCCCAACATGTTCGGAACCTAGGCAGTGCATTGCCTGGAGAACTAAGGACAGCAGATCGTTTTGCTCACTGAGGCTTAAGAGACGTAGTAAATTACTTTACAATCCACATCAGCATCTTTATACTTCTACTTACTAATGCCCGCTGGTTACCTGAGAACATATCCGGCCTTAGAACAATAGTTTTACCAACCAAACCCACAGCATTACTAGTTACTGGATCATTGTGTACTGACTCAGTCCCAGATGAGGACCTGTGTATGGATGGTTATGCTCTTTATCTCACGAACCGTGGTCACAAGCGTGGCGAAGGCTGTTTGTTCTACATATGTAGTCTTGCTACCCCAAATAAGATTGAAGATGATATCTTCAATGATCCGCCGGACTCACTTTGGATCCCTATAAACGGTACCAACTACAATATCCTCATAAGCTTGGTGTATGGAGCACCATGTTCAACAAAAGAAAATGATGAACTGATGGCTAGACAACTTGCCCACACTGGATTCCTCAAAGCCAACTTCACACGGATTGGAGGTGGCTTCAACTGCCCTGAAGTTAACTGGGAGGTCGGCCACGGCCCACAACGCTTTGATGAAATAATTGCTGTCATAGATATCTGTGGCTAGAGGCAGTACGTCCAACAATCTACGGGTGGCGATAGTATGCTCGACCTCGTTTTTTGCTGTGACATCATCCCTGACACTACATACGCTAGTAGTGAATTCTCTAACAGTGACCACATGATGGTGTTCTTTTGCTCGCCAGATCTTCCCCCCAATGAGAAAATAGAGCAAACTTCAAATCATACTTGGCATTGAAGCCACAAGAATATAGAACGAGAAGTACTCATCCAGCTCCTTATGTGACTTTCGTGGGATGACTACTTTACCGCATCCCCACTAAGACACATTCTCACTTTTCTGCAGAAATAAAGAGTTATTTATCGTATGAAAACAATTAAGGCTTATGAGGAGCAAGACCCGTATACCCTAAAATATTCCGCATTAAACTTGGAAAATTATCATCACAATACCGCTGGTCAAAAGGCTTTACGTCACTCCAGTCAATTTATGAGATTTAAGAATCTGTTAAGACAAAGTGCAAAACATGCAGTAAACGAAGAGATCGTTGCTCTCAAAAATGATTCTAGAATGCACAAGTTGACATCACTTTTTAATGAACGTTCGCAGCTATCAAGTGACGCAGCTTGTTTACTACTCAGTGAGATTGTATTCAACGATCTTCTCAATATAAGGAAACAGTTTAGCGAATCGGTGGCAACTTTAAACCTTAGTACTTTAACCCCACTAGCTTTACTCCAATTGCTACAAGTTCGTGTACTAAAGTGGAGATCACTGTCAGAGGTATCACTGAGGCTATCAAAAGCCTGAGACTATTAACAGGTACGGCGACAGATGGCCTAGACTCAATAGCCATCAGAAATAGTGGTTTTGATATGCCGCTGTTCTTGCCTAAGAAATTCGCACTATCAGTGGAAAGTGGGGAGTATCCCAGAGAGTGGAAAACTAGCTTTATAATTTCTCGCTACATCCGGCATCAAAGCGAACGCTAGCAACCACAGACCTATCAACATAACGCGAGCCGTCTGTCTAATTGTGAAAAAAACTGATTAACAGCAGCATGTCTGACTACCTACTTAGAGAAAACCTTATCACAGAGTCTCTGCACAGCTTCATTAAAAACAGGTTTTGCGTTACTTGCCATTTCGACTTCTTCAACCTTATCACTAGCAGCCGCGAGGCACCTAAAATCGTCATTGTTCCATACTTCGATATATCAAAGGCATTTGACAAGGTGCCACACAGTATTCTCTTTGATAATCTACAGTCGACTGGTATTCATGACCCTTTACTTCATTGGCTAAAATCATTTCTTAGTAATCGTAGCCAAATCGTCAAAGTAAATTTTATGCAGTCTACACCTAGGCTCATAGCTAGTGGAGTAATGCGGGAGAGTGTCCTTGGACCTTTGTTGTTCATAACTTATATCAATAGTGTGTGCAAGTGCTTCACCGTAGGAGAAAAATTCCTATGCGCTGGTGACCATAAGGTTGTATACTCGTGTTACACCCATGAGCTACGTAATACGCTATCCACTGCTCGACAAGAATTAGGTGAAGTTGCTAAATGGCGCGACGAGTCCCATCTTCAGTTCAACATCGACAAATGTGGTTGGCTTAGCATAGGCAGCGATAACCTAGATGTGTCTCGAAGTATGTGGGCAAAAGCCACCTAGACGTTCTTTAGTGCTAGATCTTGGTCTTAGATATTCCAGTGACTTAAAATTCCCTGAGCAGACGGTTTGTATCACATCTAAGTCACGTAGACTCTTTTCATGAAATGTAGATTTATTTAACCTCACAATGTTAAGAAATTTGTTGGACTCATGTGGTACAGTTTAAAAATTGGAAGGAATTCTGAATATTTATTGTTGTCTTTCAGCCACACATATAAGATTCAAGTGGTTTGAGAAAGGATCGTTTAGCAGATCTTAACTGGTATGGCTAAGATCCACTTACAGTGACGCAAAGCAGCAACTTCTCTTACCGTCCTAAACCTATCAACAACCTAGTTCTCGGTTAATTCTATTACTTTTATGCACTTGATTCTGTTGTTTGGCATTGTTCGGTGTAATCTATCGAACATGTGTATGGTTATGCATCGTCTTAAATTGTTTTCTGTTCCTTCGTATGTATCATAAATGACGCAGTATAAAGTACAATACATTACATATAATTTCCTTGTAGGTTTGAAGTTTTTCTTCGATAAACATCAACTATATTATACCTCCTACAAGGAGAAAATAAAGTTGTTCCGAATAGTATTTTTCAATTACTTTGATACGTATTCACCAAAAAACTTTGGAACAATGTGAAGGATAACTATTATAGCCTTAGGAACAGCTTCGTCGACTCACTCCTTTTTAATTATAAAATAACAGTTTCTGTACTGTATACGTCAAATTTAATGACCCTTTCATTCCACCTTACTAACCATTCGATTTTGCCACTAACGATGAAATTGGTGATTTGTATCACTTTTAAAATTTGAAAAACTGAATTTCCCAACACATTTAAAACAAACAGTGAGCGTGAAAAGAAGCAGAACTTGGTGAATTTTTAAGTCTCAACAGAACTCATCTACTGCATACACTACATACTGCACTATACATAACATGATGTAATTCAGGAGAAATAAAACAGATATACATAACACAAACTGATGCGTCAATTGAAGCGTAGCAACACAGAAGTGAGTGTTTTTTTCCAGGTCAGATGGTAATGCAAAAGGTTGGAGTGTTCAAAGTGAATAGATTGGAGACAAATTATGTTATTCCAAATGGGACAGATAATAATCGCATAGGTTCATTTTCTTTAGTACAACCAAACGAATAATGCAGCAACCAAAGAAAGACAGAGCTTTGATCCTTGACATCTCTAGCGCGTAAATCATCTAGAATGTGTTTGCAGAAACGGATGCATAGTTCGTAAGCACAAGGGTCTTTCTACCTGTATGACAGAGTCTATCTAAATGGATGAGGTATGTAAGAAATAAAACTCTGAGTAGCTCGGTAATTAAACATCTAGTGGATTATGCGTACTATACTAACGCTCCTACGTCCTCCGTGATTATCAGTAGACAGGAGAATACGACACTTGCAACTGCAAAAGGCTGCGCAATTCCACTTTTCAGATCAGCCACAGATTTCCATAAAGAAATAGCAGTCAGTTTGAATCTAGGATAGTAGTAATTCCTTTGGTGTCTAGTCATATCTATCCGCTATCTGTCTTCAGCTATTACCCTTATCTTATCATTCTTGTTTTCTCACTGTTGATATGCTTTGCTTAATTAGCCGTCATCCTACTATTAGTTTGTATGCATACATGCTTTCCTTATGAAACTTAGCTTCACATTGTTATCATGCATCATAAATGACTGCAAACTGTTCTCTGCAAAATGATGCAACCTATTTTTAATCAACTGAATTCCCACCTGACTGTCAACATCATCATTACTGTTGGGGTTATGATTATATTTCACCCAAAATCGATATGATTTTTCAGCTTTGCACTATCATCAAACTTCCTAATTGGTGACCATTTTTCCCGTTCAGAATGACATAATTTATCTCCAATCTATTCACTTTGAACACTCCAACCTTTTGCATTACCATCTGACCTGGAAAAAAACACTCACTTCTGTGTTGCTACGCTTCAATTGACGCATCAGTTTGTGTTATGTATATCTGTTTTATTTCTCCTGAATTACATCATGTTATGTATAGTGCAGTATGTAGTGTATGCAGTAGATGAGTTCTGTTGAGACTTAAAAATTCACCAAGTTCTGCTTCTTTTCATGCTCACTGCTTTTGAAAATTTTTTAGTAAGTTATGCCACTTGGTCACATGAGAAATTCTAGGAGTTGCCAACTTCTGAAGGACTTGTAGGTGTCTTAAAAACTTAGGGTTGACAAATTTTTTATGTTTGATGTAGTTCCTATTCATTCATAATCTGTGCTGGTTAAGTTAACATTGCAGAAATTGACTTCAGTGGTATCTTCACATTTCGTGAATAGGAGTTTTTGAAACTGAAAGGTTTTCAGGTGTCAGTTCACTTTGACCAGGAAACGTTAGGCATAATACATTTATCTGAAGCATTACATATGGTGTATCGAAATGTTTTTTGAGGAGACAATCCTATTAAGGTTCATAAAGTGATTTGTTAATGAATGTAAACAAGTATAAAATTTGAAATGGATTCTCCTGAAAACCTCATCTGAAACAACTCATCATGTTTTCACACACGAGCCAAGGAGTTTTGCTGTTCTGTCCAAAACACCAAATAATTTATATGGTTTTTGGATAGAGTTATATTAAAAGGATAAGGAACCTCGTGATATTTTTATTTCAATTTGGACACCCTATCATCAAAACTCGACTTTCGTGGATTTTTAGTTTAAATTTCATGCTACTTATGAGTAGTTAAATTTGTCTTATAATATTAAATTACGCGGAAGAGGTGAACTAAATTCAAGTGACTTCGCCAACTCTTCGTGTTAAACTCAAATATGTGAGTTACGCCTAAATCATCCTTTCTAGCTACAAACATTTAACGATAATACATCACATTATACAATTTAACTGATACTATTGACGAAGTGTGATGACATTAAAAAGGTGAGAATGTGACGCAAATAGTCTAAAAATTACTGCGACAGATATCAATATTCTACAATCAGTCGAAAAATTAACCTTGTTGCAGCAATGCTGGATACCATCGACGCCAAAACAAGCATTGACGATGACGTGGTCGTGTACTGACATGTAAGTTTCCTGGGGCTGAACGGAAGACAATATAGGCTTTTGTACTGTTTCGAAATTCAGGCCATCCAATGAATGGATTTTTACGTCTCTGTTTATGATTCACTGAGTTTTCATATTCATCTTCAATTAATTCGTCGGCATCTTCTGAATCTGCTTGATCAGTTACATGCCTCCCATCTGGTAGTATGTTAGGATCTCTATGAAAGCAATAAAATAAATGTGACTAATAAGTTTATAGAGCAAGTTTTAATACAATGTTTACCATGGTAATTTATTACTACAATAGACGGCATTGTGATTTCTCTACTGCCAGTCATATTTGTTGGTCTTTTAAGGAAAGAATTAAGCCCACAATTTGCCATTTCAAACACAAGGGGTTAGTTACGCAAGTGTATGTGACCTGTAGTAGTTACTAATTTTGGGCTCTATCACCATTGAAATGATAACTTCTTGATTAACTTGAAGAACTTCACTGATCAACCATCAGTCAGAAGTAGTCTTTGCCTCTATATGTTTTTCTGCTGATGTTGAATTATTTTCTTGTAGTGTAAACATAGACTGTACTTGAATCAGCCAAATAACTGATGGCACATACTGAATGAGTTACCAAACAGCAGAAACAAAGGAAATGATGGACTGACCACTTCAAAAAACTCTTGAATCGACCACCACCACCTGCAACTAGTCCAGAAATACCACCGCCAGCCACAGATCTACCAGTGAACACAAACCCTCCAACAAAAGCAGAAGTGAAGTCCTGAACACCATAAAGTTACTGAAAACCACGAAGTCAGCAGGACTAAATGGAATTCCTCCAGAAGCACTGAAAACAGAAGCAGAGACAACTGCGGACATGCTCACACCACTATTACAGAAGATTTTGAAGGTAGGAAAGGTACCTGCCGACTGACTTGAAGAAGGGCTACTTTGTCAAACTCCCAAACAAGGATGGGTGACGAAAGAATTCGCAAGAACTGACGCCGAATCATGCCCCGTTCCCGTCAACTCGAAGCAAGCGAAATATTAAGCCGCGTCATACTGGAGAGACTAAACAATGCTCTGGATTCAAAATTACCACCGGAACAGGATGGCTGGCTAGCTGGCTGGCTGGATTCAGGAAGAACAAATCATATGCGGATCAAGTTGCAAATATACGCTACACATCATTATAGAAGAGAGCATAGAAAGGCAGCCGAATGGATCTTCACCTCAACTTCATCGACTTTGAAAAGGCCTTGGACAGCGTCGACCAAGAAGTAATTTGCCAGGCAGCTGCTTCAACACCACGGTTTTAGTACCACAAACCTTTATCCACCTCATTCTACAGCTATATGCTATATGATGCTACACGCCAAGTGATTCACACACCAATGGAGAGCTCAGTGACGCCTTTGAAGTGAAGACAGGAGACAGGAGTAAGACAAGGTAGCCGTCTACTATCACCGATGACCTTCCTGATTGTGGCCGACTGGAACGGACTGGATCATGTAAGAAACTGTGGGGAGCGAGAAGATGGGCATAGGCTGCGTTGACCGAAGGAAAATACCCCAGAGGAAGATTTGGATTTCGCCAATGACGATTTATGTCTAATGTCTTGTCGAACAAACTCGAACATCTACAGACGAAAACTAACAAGTTGGCAGAGGAGGCGAGGCGGCGAAGAAGGGATTTCTTCCAGGTGGACGTAGAAAACATAGAGGTGATGAAGATACCCGACCAACAACAAGCACCAATTACCATGAACGGGAGAAATCTAAAGGAAGAAGTCTCTTTCACCTGCCTAGGCAAGGCAGCATCGTTTCAAACATAGGCAGTGGCACAGGTGAGCACGTCAAAGCCGGGATCGGAAAGACAGCAAGACACGCCTTCCTTCATTAGTCTGAAATCAGTGTGGAGATCCACTGTAGTGCACTGCACTCAGCATAAAGCGTGAACAAGATCAGGATTTCAAACACTAATATCAGTCAAGTCAGTGCTTCTGTGTGGTGGTTGGGAGACTTGGTGTGTTACGAAGAGCATTTCCAACAAACTACAGACATACATTGTATCAACAGCTGCCGCCTACCCTCACTCGATAGTGACGCTGAGGACCAGATGGCCAGAATAGTAAGGATAAGCAACGAGGAACAGATATGCGGAAGAAAGTGGAGATGTACTGGGCATACACTGAGAACACCATTCGAGGACATCACGTGCCGAGCCAGGTGGTCAAGTGGAATCCAAATGGGAAATGACGAGTTGGGCGTCCGAGGTGAAGGTGACATGGAGGAGATCGTGTGAGGAAGAAACGAAAGTTTGTGGACAGTGGTGGAGCCGGGTTGAGGGGACTGCCGAGAAGGGAGTGGAATCGCGACTTGCTATTCATGTCCTATGTTTCTCTTGGATCCGAATTATATATATATATATATATATATATATATATATATATATATATATATATATATAAATGTTTACGAAATTGAGAACTAGCTTTTTTATGATTCATCCGGTCGCTTTTGCCAATCTTGATCCTTAAATTTCAAGGATTTTTTTAAATGTCAACCGAAGACTTATATTTGTTTGAAGTAAATGCTTTTTTCTTATGGGAGGGATTAACATAGTACCCTGAAGTGATTTTGAGGAAACACGCGCAATATTTTGAAGCACTCAGTGCTGCGAATCTCAAGACTAGTTGTCTTATTTCGCCCATGTATCCTCATTCTGTTCCTATTGAGATAATGTCTCTTGTGTTTTTGCTGAAGGATAGTGGACTTCTGATACGTGTCGAAAGTTGGTTTTGACCCCTCTGCATTTGTCACTGATTTGTGCCTCAAATAAATCGGTGTCATATGGGATTCAAGCAGCGTATAAGCTGGGAAAGATATTCAGATAGAACAACAGAATTTTGCCAGTCTGGATGGTGCACCTGTAGCATTTTATTTCACTGTATTGTGTTGATGTATGTAACAACTCATTGAACATTTTTTGTTTAGTTGTACTGAAAAAGACTTTTTGCTCGCTCGTTGACTAATACAACATCCTGATATATACTTCGCGTTAACTCCTGATATTTACGCTGTCTGACGCAGGTGGATCAGCAGTGTCGGGAATTATAAATAGGCGATAGTGTATCTGGACACGTATATAAAATTTGGAGTCAGATTTCAGAGCTCGACAAACTGGTGAGCCCGACGTGATTAAACTCTCGCAATTGAATACTGCAACCGGTCATTCATGACTGTATACAATACGGATATACATATATACTGAGAATTTCTTTGGCTGCTTTGTGGTAGGCATTGACATACTTGTTTATTGTATTTTTCCTGCTCTTGTTCTTAAATATTTTTTTTGCTGTACCAGTACTGATGTCCTTAAACTCTCATAATCAAGACTTTTCGAATTTAGGGTCCGTGGGTGCCATTAATCTTCCTATGCCTTGTTTTAAGTTTAACGACCCGCAATTGTGGTTTGTCCGTCTAGAACATTTCTTCATGGCCAATCATATAACTTCACAAAACACAAAGTTCGGATACACAAGCTCTGTTTTGCCGGAAGAAGTGGCTGAACAAGTAAGGGAGACACTACTAAAGCCCCACCCAGACACACCTTATGATGTTTTGAAGCAGGAGGTGCTGAAAGCTACTTCGTTATCTGACCAGAAGGCTGTCGATCAACTACTAAGTAGCATATGCCTCGGTGACAGAACACCTTCACAACTTAAGCGACATATGCAAAGTCTGCTGAAAGATAGGAAAGTAGACAACCGTTTATTCTACCAGCTCTGGCTGCGGAGACTTCCTTCATGCATTCAGCAGATATTAGCTGTCGGAGATGCGGACATTGACATTGACAGGTTGGCTGACATCGCTGACCGTATGTACGAAAGGATGCCTAAACCGGTTGAAAGTATTGCTGAGCCAACGCAAAACGACCGAGTGGCCGCTTTAGAGAGGAAGATAGACATACTTACAGGACAACTGACGGCTTTGCAGTTAAACCGACGGTCACCGAAGTTCTGTAGAAGCAGATCCCGTAGTCGTGATAGGACCACGAGTAGAATTGTCTCAAAAAATAGAACGTGCTGGTATCACAAGAAGTTTGGCAGTAAAGCACGTCGTTGTTTGTTACCATGCGATTTTAAAACCTTTTCATCGGGAAACGGAAAGGCCGGCGATCAGTGACGACTGCTGTCGCCGGCGTACAACAACACAGTCGTTTGTTTCGAGTGACGGATAGGAAGACTGGAGCTCAGTTTCTGGTTGACACTGGAGCGGAAGTGAGCGTGATCCCACCCACACCTTCCGAAAAACGCCATCCCAACCCAACTTTGGTACTACAAGCGGCAAATAGATCTGCTATTACTACATATGGGACCAGAATTTTGATCCTAGACATTGGCTTTCATACACCATTCCAGTGGGAATTCGTCATAGCTGACATATCGTCGCCTATCATTGGCATGGATTTCCTTCAACACTACGAACTATTGGTCGACTCTAGTCGCCATAGACTAGTCAGCCGTAATGGTGAATTTTCTATCACCGGTATCGCTACGGAGACAAAAACAATAAACTTAGTCGTAGCTCCAATAAACAACACTTCCGAGTACGATATCCTTCTGCGAGAATTTCCCGAGCTCACTCAAACGGATTACACGAAGTCCTCTCCAAAACATACGGTGACGCACCATATTCTTACAAAAGGTCCTCCAGTCTCATCAAAACCTCGACGCTTAGACCCTAAAAAGCTGCAGATAGCAAAACAGGAATTTGATAAACTTCTAAAGTTGGGAGTTATACGCCCTTCCAAAGCCCATGGTCATCACCCCTGCATATGGTACCTAAAAAAGCATCAGGGGAAATACGGCCTTGCGGTGATTATCGAGCGTTGAATAAGCGTACGGTCCCTGATAAGTATCCAATTCCTCACATACATGATTTTATGAACTCTATGACAAAAGTAAATATTTTTTCCAAGATTGACCTCGTGCGAGCTTACTATCACATTCCTGTGGAACCCAATGATGTTCCTAAGACGGCCATCACTACCCCTTCGGACTATTCGAATTTATTCGTATGCCGTTTGGTTTGACAAATGCTGCTCAAACATTCCAAAGATTTATAGATCAGGTACTCCATGGCTTACCTTTCGTCAGTGCATACATAGATGACTTAATAGTAGCTAGCGCATCTGAAACAGAGCACCTGCAACATCTGAGGACGCTTTTCGAACGACTGCGTGAATATGGCATTACAATCAATCCGCAGAAATGCGAATTTGGCAAGGAATCCCTACAGTTTTTGGGTCACATTGTTAATGCCAACGGTGTTAAACCGGTTCCGCAAGAAGTAGATGCAATTCGAGAATATCCTGTTCCAGACTCGTTTCGAAAGCTGCGAAGATTTCTGGGGTTAATAAACTTCTATCGACGTTTCATACCTAAATGTGCTGAAGTAGCCCAACCGCTGACAGATTTATTGCAAGGACGAGCCAAAGTGTTTCACATGACCCAAGCGGCCCATGATGCTTTTGACAAACTGAAGCTGGCTCTAAGTTCTGAAACTCTTCTCTCTCGTCGTGATTCAGAAGCACCACTAGCCATCATGACAGACGCTTCAAATGTTGCGGTAGGCGCAGTACTACAACAGTTTGTTCACGGTCAGTGGGAACCATTATCTTTCTTCTCGAAACGACTTAATGCTTCTCAATCGCGATACAGTACATTCGGCAGAGAGCTACTGGCGATTTACTTGGCTATCAAGCACTTCAGATATATGCTCGAAGGGTACTCATTTATAGTATTCACCGACCATAAGCCACTCACAAAAGCAATTGATGCAAAGCATGACAACTACTCGCCCCGAGAAATTCGACATTTAGAATTTATTTCACAATTCACTTCAGATATAAGGTATATCAAAGGCAGCAAAAATGAGGCAGCTGATGCTTTGTCTCGTATGTACGTAAACGTCTTAGAACGTGACCGTATTGACCTAGCAGAAATGGCAAAGTTGCAGGCCACGGATGAGGACTTGAAACATTTGAAAAACAATGTGAACACCTCATTACGTCTTGAAGAAGTGACACTTGATGACTCTGTATCCATCACCTGTGATGTATCCAAGGGTAAACCGCGCCCGTTTGTGCCTTTATCAATGAGACGATTAGTCTTCTCTAAGATGCATGGCATTTCACATCCTGGTATTCGAGCTACGGTGAAGTTAATTACTGACCGATACGTCTGGCCAAAGATGAATCGAGATCTTCGACAGTGGTCCAGAGCTTGTTTAGCGTGCCAGCGATCGAAAGTGCAAAGACATATTCTTTCACCTACGGGAAGATTTTCCCACCGGATGGCAGATTTGACCATATACACGTTGACATCGTTGGACCACTACCTCCGTCAAATGGTTTTAGCTACATTTTAACATGTGTAGACCGATTCACGAGATGGCCAGTGGCAATACCTCTGCAGGATATATCTGCCGAAACAGTAGCGAGAAATATCATCCAACACTGGATTTCTAACTTTGGTGTCCCAAGTGTCATCACCACAGATAGAGGTGCGCAGTTCGAGAGTAGTCTATTTCAACAGTTAACTGAACTTCTCGGGATCAAGCGCATAAGAACCACTGCGTACCATCCTGCATCCAATGGTATTGTCGAAAGGTTCCATCGACAACTAAAAGCAGCACTGATGGCAGTAAAGACTGATGACAAGTGGAGTGACAAATTACCACTAGTACTCCTTGGTATACGTTCGAGTGTCAAGCAGGACATTGGCTGCTGTACTGCTGAGTTAGTTTATGGAACTACTTTAAGATTGCCAGGAGAGTATTTTAACCCGGCAACAGACGTTCCACCGGACTTGACTAACTATGTACAACAACTACGGCGACACATGAGCACACTTCGACCTCAGTCCCCACGATACCGAGACAACCAAGTTTACGTACCTCAGTGCATCTCAAACTGCACTCACGTTTTCGTCCGACACGACGGCGTACGAAAACCCTTACAGCCCCCGTATGAAGGACCTTTCAAGGTAATTAGTAAATCAGACAAAGTTGTCACGGTCGAACGCTCGGGTAGACGAGAAACGGTCAGCATTGATAGAGTCAAACCAGCGTTTATGGAACCAGATGTCACGGATACCAAGTCTGAACCCGCAGTGAAGCAACCGGAAACACCGAAAACCACCGTCAAAACAGAAACAACGGCATCGGAATCACCCAATAATAGCGACGGTAGCAGAACCACGAGATCCGGAAGAAGAGTCCGTTGGCCACGACGTTACTTTCAGACAATTTACATTTCATAAAACCAATTCCCTAGTAACATTATTATCCTTTTTGCTCATTACCTTGTTGAAAACATGACCACACGATTTTGTCAGACTTTTCCGCATACACAAAACAAAATTTTTTTCCGGGCACCACGGACTTCCGAATCTCTTATTTCTTAACAATGTTCCAGGTAATACGATTTTGGTTGTTAATTTTTTTATCTCCGGATATATTATTACTTTGGTAAAGTTATTTTAGTGTTTCGAATGTCATACACTCCATTTTTATGTAAACACTCTTCCAATCAGTTTTCATCCTGATAATAGATATCCTTAACATTCCTCCTATGTTTTTAATATCTTCAAAATGAATTTACCTTTCTCATAATATTTTACATCGAACACAGATATTCCCTCTTATATCTGTATTCTGGGGAGGGACTTATGTAGCATTTTATTTCACTGTATTGTGTTGATGTATGTAACAACTCATTGAACATTTTTTGTTTAGTTGTACTGAAAAAGACTTTTTGCTCGCTCGTTGACTAATACAACATCCTGATATATACTTCGCGTTAACTCCTGATATTTACGCTGTCTGACGCAGGTGGATCAGCAGTGTCGGGAATTATAAATAGGCGATAGTGTATCTGGACACGTATATAAAATTTGGAGTCAGATTTCAGAGCTGGACACACCGAAAGACCTCGAGGTGGCCGATGAAGTTTTATGTGTCTGTGCAGTCGTTCTGGGAGGCCGTAAATTTTTGAATGGATGCCACTGATCACAGATAGGTAGATTAATGCTCAAATTTGATGACGATAACTTTAATGGTTTGTATGGGAATTATTTCGTATATTGTCGTCTGGCATTATTTGCGAATTCTGAGAAGTTTCTGTAAACGATTGATTTATCGGCAAAATGTTCACACTGGATTACGTTTTCCTACTAGTTTGCAAACCTAAAACCTGATCACAGAACTCATTGCAACTCACTTAACCCTACCATGAAATTCCACAGGGTTGACAGTTCTCAGTTAGTCAGATAGCAGCAAGTAAACTGCTAGTAGGTCCTATTCTCAGTGCTGGCTTAATTTATAGAGTTTTGAACTTTGAAATCAAACTAATATCCACTGTCGTGAGCCTAATAACTATCTCAACTTTAAGAGCTCTTATTCATTAATCCTACTACAGAGGTTCATTCAAGTAATTTAAAAGCACTAGGAGACTACATGAAGGCTTATTTTGATCCGTATCACAGTCCAAGTATTTTAATCTCATTAACTCATATGGATGAATGTCTCTTTCGTACGTACTATCTCTTTGGGCAGAAAAAAGACATTCTAAAACCTGAGTTGATCTGAAACACCAGTAAGCAACCGTATCTACTGTAAATGCTCTTCCTTTCTGCATAAAGAACTGTAGGGAAATAGCCGTTTCTTTATTGGTACACTCAATGAAGGACAGCAGAGTTCTATAGTTTCACCGTAGGTACATAACTAGGAATTCAACTTGATTCGGATAGTGTATACTTTCCTTCTCGGTTTATAGTGATCTATGGACAACAACACAATGCACAATATCAACCATAAAAGATGATTATAAATGCCTAGTAATTCGAAAAGTAATTTTCAGTAGCCTTAGTTACTATTAAACATGCATAAATGAAGGTAGTTTTAATGAACTTGTTATATTGTTGCATAAAACATTTCCAGAAAGTTGGAATAAGTTCATATGGGATAGACAACACCATTTTTTTGTCTATCGTATTCCAACAAATATTACTTGTTAAGCTGAGGCGTCATTTTGCGTCCATCAGTCACATTTCCAATGTGTACACTGAAGCTGGGTGTTAGTTCTATTTGTCTTCATTAAATAAGATACTACACCTAAATCTAAACTATGACTCGAGGCATTCCATGATCACTTATCCTTACATTCTTATTATCACTTCTTGTTAACATTCGTCCAGCTAAACTGCGTAGTAGAATGGAGCGTGGTCTTTCCAGCATATGATAAAAGAGCTGGTCTTAGGAGTGAAAAAGATTGTAGAGTATCAAATATACTTCTCTTGTCAGTTTTGAGGTATAGCTATTCTTGAATTAAATTACTTCAGTGTCGATCACATAGTTGTAGCAGTAGAAGAAACAAAAAGTAGTCTAATTGAAAGCAAGTATAGACTGTGAATCATTAAGTTGGTGTCGTTGACAAATGAAACTATTACAATCCACAAGTAAACGATAATTAGTTGCTCAAAATGAAGTTATGATATGTAGTATGTGATACTGTCTCTATTCAAAGAATAATGTTAAAAATTAATTTGGATGAGAATCTCTTCACAGGGAAATCGAAATACGAAGCTTTTAGTGTTCTGTACAAGATATCACCTACTGCAATCATGCATAGTTCCTGTATTGTGAGGCGTACTGCATTTCTTTGATAAACACACGCGCAATCATCAGGTGAGCAAAAGGTATCATTTGGTAAGAGAATAAATGTTTTCCAATTCAAGAATCTGATTCAAATACAACAAAATGATTTACCAATGATATGAATGAATGCTAAACTACTTTGAAAAAGATAAATCTAAAGGTAAATCCAATTTGGTAGGTCGTGGCTGGTAGTGGCATCCAGGACCCGCGTTTCATTCTATTCGATACTCCTTAGCTGGGTGTGCATGCACTCCAGTAAGTGATGTTATTCTCAGTGAGACCCAAACCCAGGGCTCATCACTTCAAATGCAAAATCATTATCCATTAAGTCACTGGGGAGGTTGCATTACAGGCGAATCCAGCTGACGAGTCCCGACTAGGACGAAACGCATCCCCTAGATTCAAATGATAACCGTCATCAGACAAATTACACCATAGTACATAATTAGGTAATATCATGGGGTTCTCATGGGAGCTTATATGCTGATGGAGGTGGATCCGTTCAATCCAGAATGATAACAGGAAATGATAAGACTCAGAAAATAAAAAATAAAGGTGGTTTGTTTTGTTAATACATTTATTGTAGCAAAAATGTGTGTGTGTGTGTACACATAAGACTTTTCACTGCATGATATTTCTTATGCAAAAAAGTGTCATTCTACGGTGGTAAACTGCTACTTAGAGTTAATGGGTAGTGTTGTTTGATTGAAATCTTCTTTCTTTACTCCTCTTCGAACATGAAATATGATTCTTTCACCGACCGTTACTCAACCAATGCTTTGACTGTCATGTACCCAAACAATGCTGACGATTGCGTTCAACTATAGAATAATAATTGATAACGAAAACAGAAAAATAAAATTTGTTACGATTTCTTTAGATTTAGCTTTCCACAGGATAAGAAGACAGCTAATCTATTGTTGATATTTCCACCAAACACTATTCTAACTGATCTTTTTGCTATGATTTTCAATAAAAAACACTTCCATAAATTGCGTTACAGTTGGTCTTCATTTAACAGTCAGTTAATGCAATATACCATGAGAAATCTAGTGTTGAGATTCTATTCAACTGATCATTTTCGTTAGACTATACTTACTTGCCAACTCTAAGCATCTGTTTAAACGTCTGAAAACCTATCAGAATGCCTTTAGTTTAAAAATCCTAGCCTATCATATTTAAAGACGTATTCAACAAAGAAAAAAAATGTGAAAATCTATGTCTAGAATGTTTATTGTTTGTGGGTTCTCCTATAGATTCATAGTTATGGAAGCTGAGATAGTTTTTTTCAGCTGAATATCAAAACTTTATGTATTAATAAACCTTAGATAGATCTAGTACACACTATATCTTAGTAGTTTTAACATCCCATTTAGGTGACCAAAGTTATAAATTTGAAAAGATCATTTTTCCAGCATCTTCACACATTCAAAGGTGTATTCTATTCCAGTTTATGCTTCTTCCTTCAATTATGACTCCAAGATATCAGCATTCTAAATCCTAATTGCTGAATAAACCTGAAAACACTTGGAGGTTTAATTCATGAACAGTAATTTTTACACTCTGACTCTTAAGCCTATAATAGCCGCTTATACAAAGCAACTCTCATTTGAACGCTTGCTTGAAATCTTTGAACTGAACTGCTATCGAAAAAATTTCATCAGCAGATGACTTTTCTAAACGAACAAAATCGAAATCTAATGAGATAATTGACAAATTAATTCTTTCTCCATACATCAGAAATATTTCAAAAATGCCACCCAGATTACAGCATTCCCCTAGGATTCCTGTACCACCTAAAATAACAAAATCGCTGCATCACATCCTATGCAAACTAAACGACTTTGTAATAATAACGTAACAACAACACATCCAGTCTCTTAAAGCCTGGTCAAAGAAGAAGAAATAATCAGTGTTTTCTACGAAGTCAACTACAATAACTGTGGACACTACTACCTAGTATAAACAGACAAAGTAGCATTACAATGCCTACATGAAGACGTAAAGTCAAATACTTCCCCAAAACCACTAGCCTAAGGTTCAATGAGATTCAGCATTGATGCTGACCTTCATAGTTTCATCAGACTCGCTAGGCTGAAGGCACACGGTCAAGCGTCCATGCCGTTTGGCGCACTGTCGTGTTACGTTGTACTGCTCGTAATCGATCCACTAGCCAGGTGGTCGGAGCACATCGGTATTTTGGCATGACCTCTCAAATATACTGTTCCATCTCACTATGCTATTGCGTTCTTCCTTGGTCTCGTATTTGTGAATATGTTACAAGTACGAATAATTAGTGATTGACTTTGGCGTTTGTCAAGTTCTCACAAGGACGGTCCCTAAATCACAAGTTGGCTGTTAAACGTTATGATACAGAGCATCGCATCTCAGCATATTATGAAAACCATTAACGCATATTCAACTGGGACAACTTCAAAATACTGCGACATATAAACTCCAACTCACCCTGAGATTTAGAAATAAATCTCCACACCAACCTAGACGCAATATATGAGCCTATTCGAAACAAATCAGTGCTAGGAATCAACCAATTCAAAGGTAACCAACGAAGAAACGATCAATCCATTAGATTAGGATAGTTCACCTATATCTAACCAAACGCCTGTATTTCACTAGTCATTACAAAATACCCTCTTATTTAGTGAAATTAAACCAAACGGCTATCGCAGAGAATACTTTTTCGATAAGAGAAATTCAATCAAGTAGCGTAAAGCACTCCTTCTCCAACTCACAAGAGTTGACGAATGAGATCAGGACTACCTACATCACTTCAATCGAACAAAGGTATCAGCCAATCAGGTGAAAGCTATCTTCATCAGCTCACTCAGACTTCAGTAGTTAACTAGTCACGACGAAGCGACCTAAACGTGCGCCAACCAGATAAAGGTGATCTAACCACACACTTACACCAGAAACAAGGAGTAAATTAATCAGGTCCAACGTACACCTACATCCTCACCAAGTGACCAGTCAGGTTAGACTCAGGCAAAGTGACACGTTATAAATATTTTCACACAACCAATTGCTCCATTCCTTTGTGAAGCTTTGACGCTCTGATAACGATGTCTAGCATGATGCTGAAACGTTTCTCAAGTAAAGCCGCAGTTCATAAAATAGCTCATCTTGAACATACACATACTGGTCTACAAACGTTTACCAGAAGTTTTTATTTACTTTTGTATAACCTAACTTGTTCAGAAGTAATACATGATTCTCCAGCTAAGCACTGGTTACTTCAGAAAGGGTAACTACAACTAATATTCGTTTCTTGAAGTTGGTTAAATGACAGCTTTCTATGATGCAAGATTATAAAACAACTGATACAAATATATGTCTTGTTACAGCCATTATTTGGAAACTGGTAGCATCTGTCACTTAAACAGGTTAATTTCATACATTCAGTTGCCTTCGTCAGTTTAATCACAGCAAGAAGATATACCTTAGTGGAATTAACTAAATTTATGATTTATCACTCCATTCTTGTGATTTAAAAAGAAATTAATATGGCCAAGTGTATAAAGCCAGACATTACCATAATCAGCAACTGGAAACAAAAGCATTTAGAGAGGGATGGTAAAAGTATCTAAAAGGCAATGTAGAAATACAGTATATTTATGGGGGCCCTCTAATGCCAGTTTTATAATAATGAATGATGTAAGGATAAGTAAAACTGGAGAATTATTTTAGAGCAAATCGTTATTTCCATCAATTTTAAGGAAGCATGATGGGAACTCTGTATTTGGACTGAAGAAAATAAATTAGAGAAATTTCTATTTACATCTATTTAGTACTGAAAGATGATTTAACTGGAAACCAGAAACAATATTTGGCAACAATTCATTTGAAGTGTAATTAGTACCTGTTTATAGGACTTGGTGTTTCGTTCTTGTCGGTATTCATCAGTAAAACGAATCAGTTACCTCAGAGGAACTGCAGCTTATTAAGATATTTGAAGATGTGATACCTAGGACTGAAAATAATAGCATAACTACTGAGGTATATTGATCACCATTCAAGGCCAATTGGTTCACCCATTTTCAAGCACTTAACATTGACTTTTGGGCATCGCATTTTACCAAGTTGTATGTAGATGATGAGAATTCAAGTGAATATCGAAATTCACTGCATTCTTAAGAATTGAGTTGCCACTCATTTAGCATGAGTATGCAACACGGGCTCTGTAGTAGACTGTTGTTCCATATTAAAGTTCTTCATTTATTTTAATACATGTTGATGGCGTTATTTACTGAATAACATTTCCAGTCTAATTCTTTACTCACAATCATATCAAGGCGGATACACAAATTCCAACAGCTGATTTCGGCATTTCTGTGACTTGTTATTCCTCAGTTTTAATGACTATAGGATTTATATATATCTAGAAAGAGTGTTACATAATTTCTGCTGCAGGTATTGGGTTTTGAGGGAATGAAGAAAGATTTGGTAATTACTATTTCTGTCCACTTAACTCTATTGGTCCTTAAGGCCGTTACTCTATCGTAACTTATTTCGTGATTTTGCCTCAATTTAAGGAGTTATCCCCAAGGTTTGTAGTCTTTTAAAGTTAGTCAGTAAATGGTACTATGCAAGTGTGTGGTAAATAGAATAAGCAAATCCAATTTTGAATAATTCTTGCTTTGTTTTCCTCATTGACGCAGAAATAAGTCCAAGGTTTGTAGTTGAACATACAAAATGAACTTATGAATCATGTGATTGGCACATTTGTGGGACTTTTGTATCCTAACCAGTAAGTTATCTTCTATATGTCATCTGTTCAACTCGTCTATACCTAACTGCGTTAGAAAAGCAAAACATTGGAGATAACACAAAAATCATTATTTTACACTTCATAGTAGTTAAAGGCATTCTGAATGACTAAAGTGAGATTAATATGATGCACTATATTGAACAGGACGTAAAAAGAGTATATTACTCAGCCATCGGTTAACTACCAGGCTTTTTTCAAAGCTTGATTTCGATTACTGTTAACACTCATTCATGTAATCACAGGTGAGATAGATGAAATGTCATCTAATGTTGTATAATGCTAAGGCTTCTGTTTCTCAGTTTGGATACACTGTGACTCTTTTGGATCAAGAATGCATTCTTTAGTTGAGTACTGCTGTTTGTAGCAGTTATAAAGGCGCATCTTCTCTGATGGTGACCGAACTGAAAAGGTTATTCTAATTGTGATTTTCTCAATAAATATATTATAATCAATAAATCCATTAAGATTTTTCAGTATGATTAAGACACCATGTTTATTTTATTGGGATTGTATGTTAAACTCTAATGCCTGGAGATGGCTAGAAAGACTAGCTTGTTTCTGAATCTAGAAGTTGTTTTGTTAATTTTTCACCCAGATTGAAATTAAGTTTTAGTTGGATGGATGTGATCAGCAGGAAAGGCTGGACCTAGATTTCATGTTTTCTAGCACTGATCAGCAAGGAGCACCCGCCGTTTTGACAGAACTGATGTCCAGCCTGAGATTCGAACTAGCATAACCTAGTGCTTAAATTAGAGATGCTACCAATCAAGCACATAATTTAGGTCCATATCTTCCAGCTGATTGTCTCCATCCAGATAACATCTCTCTCAGTTCATCACAATGATGAGTCTCTTAACCTAGTCGCTTGCTTAACCTCCAGTGACCAAACAATGTACGAGCTTAAGTGTGCTGAGAACTAGTTTAATAATTTTGAAAAGGTATATACACTCATTCAGATGAAATGTAAATGTATCCAATCTCACAATGTTAAGAAATTTGTTGGACTCATGTGGTACAGTCTAAAAATTGGAAGGAATTCTGAATATTTATTGTTGTCTTTCAGCCACACATATAAGATTCAAGTGGTTTGAGAAAGGATCGTTTAGCAGATTTTAACTGGTATGGCTAAGATCCACTTACAGTGACGCAAAGCAGCAACTTCTCTTACCGTCCTAAACCTATCAACAACCTAGTTCTCGGTTAATTCTATTACTTTTATGCACTTGATTCTGTTGTTTGGCATTGTTCGGTGTAATCTATCGAACATGTGTATGGTTATGCATCGTCTTAAATTGTTTTCTGTTCCTTCGTATGTATCATAAATGACGCAGTATAAAGTACAATACATTACATATAATTTCCTTGTAGGTTTGAAGTTTTTCTTCGATAAACATCAACTATATTATACCTCCTACAAGGAGAAAATAAAGTTGTTCCGAATAGTATTTTTCAATTACTTTGATACGTATTCACCAAAAAACTTTGGAACAATGTGAAGGATAACTATTATAGCCTTAGGAACAGCTTCGTCGACTCACTCCTTTTTAATTATAAAATAACAGTTTCTGTACTGTATACGTCAAATTTAATGACCCTTTCATTCCACCTTACTAACCATTCGATTTTGCCACTAACGATGAAATTGGTGATTTGTATCACTTTTAAAATTTGAAAAACTGAATTTCCCAACACATTTAAAACAAACAGTGAGCGTGAAAAGAAGCAGAACTTGGTGAATTTTTAAGTCTCAACAGAACTCATCTACTGCATACACTACATACTGCACTATACATAACATGATGTAATTCAGGAGAAATAAAACAGATATACATAACACAAACTGATGCGTCAATTGAAGCGTAGCAACACAGAAGTGAGTGTTTTTTTCCAGGTCAGATGGTAATGCAAAAGGTTGGAGTGTTCAAAGTGAATAGATTGGAGACAAATTATGTTATTCCAAATGGGACAGATAATAATCGCATAGGTTCATTTTCTTTAGTACAACCAAACGAATAATGCAGCAACCAAAGAAAGACAGAGCTTTGATCCTTGACATCTCTAGCGCGTAAATCATCTAGAATGTGTTTGCAGAAACGGATGCATAGTTCGTAAGCACAAGGGTCTTTCTACCTGTATGACAGAGTCTATCTAAATGGATGAGGTATGTAAGAAATAAAACTCTGAGTAGCTCGGTAATTAAACATCTAGTGGATTATGCGTACTATACTAACGCTCCTACGTCCTCCGTGATTATCAGTAGACAGGAGAATACGACACTTGCAACTGCAAAAGGCTGCGCAATTCCACTTTTCAGATCAGCCACAGATTTCCATAAAGAAATAGCAGTCAGTTTGAATCTAGGATAGTAGTAATTCCTTTGGTGTCTAGTCATATCTATCCGCTATCTGTCTTCAGCTATTACCCTTATCTTATCATTCTTGTTTTCTCACTGTTGATATGCTTTGCTTAATTAGCCGTCATCCTACTATTAGTTTGTATGCATACATGCTTTCCTTATGAAACTTAGCTTCACATTGTTATCATGCATCATAAATGACTGCAAACTGTTCTCTGCAAAATGATGCAACCTATTTTTAATCAACTGAATTCCCACCTGACTGTCAACATCATCATTACTGTTGGGGTTATGATTATATTTCACCCAAAATCGATATGATTTTTCAGCTTTGCACTATCATCAAACTTCCTAATTGGTGACCATTTTTCCCGTTCAGAATGACATAATTTATCTCCAATCTATTCACTTTGAACACTCCAACCTTTTGCATTACCATCTGACCTGGAAAAAAACACTCACTTCTGTGTTGCTACGCTTCAATTGACGCATCAGTTTGTGTTATGTATATCTGTTTTATTTCTCCTGAATTACATCATGTTATGTATAGTGCAGTATGTAGTGTATGCAGTAGATGAGTTCTGTTGAGACTTAAAAATTCACCAAGTTCTGCTTCTTTTCATGCTCACTGCTTTTGAAAATTTTTTAGTAAGTTATGCCACTTGGTCACATGAGAAATTCTAGGAGTTGCCAACTTCTGAAGGACTTGTAGGTGTCTTAAAAACTTAGGGTTGACAAATTTTTTATGTTTGATGTAGTTCCTATTCATTCATAATCTGTGCTGGTTAAGTTAACATTGCAGAAATTGACTTCAGTGGTATCTTCACATTTCGTGAATAGGAGTTTTTGAAACTGAAAGGTTTTCAGGTGTCAGTTCACTTTGACCAGGAAACGTTAGGCATAATACATTTATCTGAAGCATTACATATGGTGTATCGAAGTGTTTTTTGAGGAGACAATCCTATTAAGGTTCATAAAGTGATTTGTTAATGAATGTAAACAAGTATAAAATTTGAAATGGATTCTCCTGAAAACCTCATCTGAAACAACTCATCATGTTTTCACACACGAGCCAAGGAGTTTTGCTGTTCTGTCCAAAACACCAAATAATTTATATGGTTTTTGGATAGAGTTATATTAAAAGGATAAGGAACCTCGTGATATTTTTATTTCAATTTGGACACCCTATCATCAAAACTCGACTTTCGTGGATTTTTAGTTTAAATTTCATGCTACTTATGAGTAGTTAAATTTGTCTTATAATATTAAATTACGCGGAAGAGGTGAACTAAATTCAAGTGACTTCGCCAACTCTTCGTGTTAAACTCAAATATGTGAGTTACGCCTAAATCATCCTTTCTAGCTACAAACATTTAACGATAATACATCACATTATACAATTTAACTGATACTATTGACGAAGTGTGATGACATTAAAAAGGTGAGAATGTGACGCAAATAGTCTAAAAATTACTGCGACAGATATCAATATTCTACAATCAGTCGAAAAATTAACCTTGTTGCAGCAATGCTGGATACCATCGACGCCAAAACAAGCATTGACGATGACGTGGTCGTGTACTGACATGTAAGTTTCCTGGGGCTGAACGGAAGACAATATAGGCTTTTGTACTGTTTCGAAATTCAGGCCATCCAATGAATGGATTTTTACGTCTCTGTTTATGATTCACTGAGTTTTCATATTCATCTTCAATTAATTCGTCGGCATCTTCTGAATCTGCTTGATCAGTTACATGCCTCCCATCTGGTAGTATGTTAGGATCTCTATGAAAGCAATAAAATAAATGTGACTAATAAGTTTATAGAGCAAGTTTTAATACAATGTTTACCATGGTAATTTATTACTACAATAGACGGCATTGTGATTTCTCTACTGCCAGTCATATTTGTTGGTCTTTTAAGGAAAGAATTAAGCCCACAATTTGCCATTTCAAACACAAGGGGTTAGTTACGCAAGTGTATGTGACCTGTAGTAGTTACTAATTTTGGGCTCTATCACCATTGAAATGATAACTTCTTGATTAACTTGAAGAACTTCACTGATCAACCATCAGTCAGAAGTAGTCTTTGCCTCTATATGTTTTTCTGCTGATGTTGAATTATTTTCTTGTAGTGTAAACATAGACTGTACTTGAATCAGCCAAATAACTGATGGCACATACTGAATGAGTTACCAAACAGCAGAAACAAAGGAAATGATGGACTGACCACTTCAAAAAACTCTTGAATCGACCACCACCACCTGCAACTAGTCCAGAAATACCACCGCCAGCCACAGATCTACCAGTGAACACAAACCCTCCAACAAAAGCAGAAGTGAAGTCCTGAACACCATAAAGTTACTGAAAACCACGAAGTCAGCAGGACTAAATGGAATTCCTCCAGAAGCACTGAAAACAGAAGCAGAGACAACTGCGGACATGCTCACACCACTATTACAGAAGATTTTGAAGGTAGGAAAGGTACCTGCCGACTGACTTGAAGAAGGGCTACTTTGTCAAACTCCCAAACAAGGATGGGTGACGAAAGAATTCGCAAGAACTGACGCCGAATCATGCCCCGTTCCCGTCAACTCGAAGCAAGCGAAATATTAAGCCGCGTCATACTGGAGAGACTAAACAATGCTCTGGATTCAAAATTACCACCGGAACAGGATGGCTGGCTAGCTGGCTGGCTGGATTCAGGAAGAACAAATCATATGCGGATCAAGTTGCAAATATACGCTACACATCATTATAGAAGAGAGCATAGAAAGGCAGCCGAATGGATCTTCACCTCAACTTCATCGACTTTGAAAAGGCCTTGGACAGCGTCGACCAAGAAGTAATTTGCCAGGCAGCTGCTTCAACACCACGGTTTTAGTACCACAAACCTTTATCCACCTCATTCTACAGCTATATGCTATATGATGCTACACGCCAAGTGATTCACACACCAATGGAGAGCTCAGTGACGCCTTTGAAGTGAAGACAGGAGACAGGAGTAAGACAAGGTAGCCGTCTACTATCACCGATGACCTTCCTGATTGTGGCCGACTGGAACGGACTGGATCATGTAAGAAACTGTGGGGAGCGAGAAGATGGGCATAGGCTGCGTTGACCGAAGGAAAATACCCCAGAGGAAGATTTGGATTTCGCCAATGACGATTTATGTCTAATGTCTTGTCGAACAAACTCGAACATCTACAGACGAAAACTAACAAGTTGGCAGAGGAGGCGAGGCGGCGAAGAAGGGATTTCTTCCAGGTGGACGTAGAAAACATAGAGGTGATGAAGATACCCGACCAACAACAAGCACCAATTACCATGAACGGGAGAAATCTAAAGGAAGAAGTCTCTTTCACCTGCCTAGGCAAGGCAGCATCGTTTCAAACATAGGCAGTGGCACAGGTGAGCACGTCAAAGCCGGGATCGGAAAGACAGCAAGACACGCCTTCCTTCATTAGTCTGAAATCAGTGTGGAGATCCACTGTAGTGCACTGCACTCAGCATAAAGCGTGAACAAGATCAGGATTTCAAACACTAATATCAGTCAAGTCAGTGCTTCTGTGTGGTGGTTGGGAGACTTGGTGTGTTACGAAGAGCATTTCCAACAAACTACAGACATACATTGTATCAACAGCTGCCGCCTACCCTCACTCGATAGTGACGCTGAGGACCAGATGGCCAGAATAGTAAGGATAAGCAACGAGGAACAGATATGCGGAAGAAAGTGGAGATGTACTGGGCATACACTGAGAACACCATTCGAGGACATCACGTGCCGAGCCAGGTGGTCAAGTGGAATCCAAATGGGAAATGACGAGTTGGGCATCCGAGGTGAAGGTGACATGGAGGAGATCGTGTGAGGAAGAAACGAAAGTTTGTGGACAGTGGTGGAGCCGGGTTGAGGGGACTGCCGAGAAGAGAGTGGAATGGTGACTCTCTACTGAATCCCTGTGACAAACTAGGAACCCAAGTGACTAATTATAGTAATAAATAATGCATACTGATTGGTAAATTATTATGACGACGTAACAAATCTAAAATATTATGCAAAGAAAAAATACTAGCGAAGAAATATTTCTGTTCAGTTTTTTCCTCACTGATGGATCCAAACTCTCTTATGGAATTCTCGTAATACGACATTTAGAAAACAAACAATATGAGCGAAGAAATATCTCTACGAAATTTGTTTTTTATCAGTGTCTATACACTAATATAAAGTATTCTCTCTAAAAGTATCAGTGGGGTGATAATTAATCAAGGTAATTACAACTGTAGCACAATTTGGGAAATGTTTTACAGATCGTTGCATAATCGATAGTTTGCATAATACTAACGAACACAGAAAGAATAGACAGCGAGTTATTATGTCAAGTGGTCAATTGGTCACGGTAATTACATACAAGAGGAGGAAGAACAAGGCGACAAAAACCTGTAGCAATAATCACAACCATAATAATAATAATATTGATAAAGGCATGTGGAGTGAATGAATTGAAGGGTGATGTTGTCATACAGATAAACTATGCAGATGACAAAGTCAAAGAAAGAGGCTGTACGAATTTCTTCTGAATACATAGACTCAGCTTGTTCAGTTGGATTCCGATGGCTTCTGATGTATGTAAAAGACGAACTGTTAGAGAATGGATGAGGTTAGAAGGAATGTGATAAATGACTGTGAAGGTGTTGTGAATATTAAACTGGTGACTAATGTCGACGAGATGAGAGAGTATTGAGTTGTGTATCGACTTCATAACGTATGATGTTCGGTGATTCAAAGACGGACTTGCCCAAGCGTACGTAAAATGTAACTAGCTTCACAGGAGCAGCTGAACTAGTAAATGTACATTGAAAAGGCTAAGTCCTGTGGTCTGGTTTTGATTAGCGAAGTCACCATGAGGTGACTGTCGAATCCAGAGTACAACTCTGTTGCATTTTATGGTCTCTTTTTGGCTTCCCTTAGGCTCTTTGTCACAGTTTCACAGATGATATCACCCCGAAACTGTAATCTTAGGAACAGCAGTTTCTTTGAAACTGCGAGTACTTTAGTTTTTTAATTAGATATTTTTAGCTAAAAACTTTTATGCATACTCATTACTACTGAGTAGGTCAAGAATGATTTGAAGTTCTTCAACAAAAGTGTCATCTGAACAGATAAACCTTGTTCAATGGACCAAACATTTTACTAAATTTCGTTTATATTACGACGGGACGAAACTTGCATTACTTAAAACTGAGATACATATTTATAGTTACGCATAAAAATTTTACCCATAGGCAAATACTAACACCAAATGGGTCCAATTGAAACCAGTAACATTCGAGAACCATATAATATACATCTGCTTAACCCGGTGTCCCTTTATTACAGAAAATAACCAAAGACATGAATGAGATATGTTCTGCAATTTTAATTTATTTACACCCAGTATAAAAATGGGAAAATAATCACTTATGCATTTTTTGATAGGTAGAATTTCTGTATAATGAATGATTCAATGGGTGTATTATGTTCTCTGAGCTGGGTTGTTTAATCGTGAAGCTTTCATCGTCTTTCTAGACAGCATTATCAGCATCAACTTCAGTATGAAGTGATATGAAGTGACCTGTCAATATCTCCCCGGTGTGCATCCTTTGACTGTTGGAAATATAACGATATCTCTTCTATTTTTGAGTCTTTTTAGTGTTTTCTGTTCTTAAGTGTTCATTTGAACATGATGTCTCTTCTGCTTGGTTAGTGATACGATTGATTTCCGTATTTCTTGTTGAGTGACCTCATTTAATTCTGATGTTTTAAGTGACCATTCTAATGCTGCAAAGAATCGTTACTTAAAACATCAGAATTAAATGAGGTCACTCAACAAGAAATACGGAAATCAATCGTATCACTAACCAAGCAGAAGAGACATCATGTTCAAATTAACACTTAAGAACAGAAAACATTAAAAAGACTGAAAAATGGGAGAGATTTCGTTATACTTCCAGCGTAAAAAGGATGCACTACAGTAGTCATGGACAAAGAAGACTGTATTAAGAAGGCAGAGGAATTACTCAAAGTCTGAAATGTGTATCAGCCACTTGAGATCAACTCTATCCAGAAGTTCGATAACCAGATCAATAAAACCTCTAACAAACTCTTCAAAGCAGAAGAAATAACAAAGCAAGACAAATGGAGAATAAAATTGAATGGACCTGTTCTTCCTCGGTTCTACGGCAAACCAAAACTATGCAAATGCCATATACCTCTACTACCAATAGTCTCACTTCCAGGAACTCCAACATACAACATATCAAGTGAACTTTCGAGAAAGCTGAAACACCTCGTTCAACCATGAGGACATTCCATCAAGTTACCAGCGGAATTCTTAGAAAAGATCAAAAACATCAACATAGAAAGCGACGAGTTAGTGGTATCTTCCGATGTCACAGCACCATACACATCCATCGAACTCCAATTGGCCAAGGAAACTATGTCCCTTCTGCTCAATGAAGACATAAGCCTTACAGAACGCATAAAACCTAAATCTTCAAGTCTGATGGAACTCATCGACTTTTGTTTGACAACATACTTCCAATTCAACGGCAAGAGATACAAACGGATGAAAGGAACCCCAATGGGATCACCGATATCCGGACGAATTGCAGAAGCAGTGATGCAGAGACTGGAAGCCACTATCCTACCTATGATCAAACCAAAAATCTGGATTTGCTATGTGGATGACACTTTTGTCATCATTAAAAAGGATGAAATAGAAAACACCCACAGTTTGATCAACAACTTTTTCAATGACATAAAAAAACAATGAAGAAAGAGTCAAACAACCAACTACCATTCCTGGATGTTTTAGTCAGTAGGACAAATGCCGGAAAGCTGGAAACCCAAGTGTACAGGAAGACAACAAACACTGACCAAATCCTCAACTACAGTAGCAACAACACACAAAATCAGTTGCGTGAAGACTCTATTCAAAAGAGCGAAAACACACTGCAACACAAAAACACTGAGAAACGAAGAAAATTACTTGATGTCCACCCTAAAGAAGAACGGCTACCCACGAAAGTTTGTCAGAAGATGCCTATCCAGTGCATCACCAACCACAAAGTCATCAACACAAATCAACAAATGCATCTTCCTACCATACATAAAGAATGTATCAGAAATCATGACAAGATTGCTGAGACCACTTGGTGGAATTGGTGTGGCTCATAAACCAACAAATTCCTTGCGAGCACAATTGTGCAAACCAAAGGATGCAACAACCAAAGAAGACAAACCGAATTTCATTTACAAAATCAACTGCAATAACTGTAGTCAGCACTGTATTGGACAAAGTGGCCACCCTCTTCTCCTTCGTCTACTTGAAAACCAATTGGCTATTAAACGCCACCACATTTCGTCACTCATTTCAATGCACATAGATAACAACTATAGACATGAATTCAATTTCTACAATGTAGAAATTTTGGACAGAGGAAACACGAAGAATGTCAGAGAATTCCTAGAAGCTTGTCATTCAGGTCAGTCAGTCAGCAAACAACAGATGTATAGACATAGACCTAATCTATCGACCAATACTGAAAATCACAAACGATAGAAGGATCAAAGGTCAAACAGAGGAACAGCTTACAAGAAAATCTGTTTGATCAATGACAACAATCAACGGAAATAACCAATCACAAACCAGTTTGTCAGGGCAAGCTACTAAATCACTCACGGAGAGATAATGACAGCTCACTTCATACTAAAGTTAGTGCTGATGATTTCGTCTAGAAAGAAGATGAAAGCTCCATGATTAAACAACCCAGCTCAGAGAACACAATACAACCAAGATCATCCAGCTGAGCTACAAATATTCTCCACTATTTTTATGATTGATTAGGCGACTGTCACATACATGAAGTATTGTGTAACGAATGAGGTCAGGCAGAATGACCTCTTTACATGTTCACAATTGTTAACAATGATTCAACTGATGAAACACGAAAGTATTGGACAGATGGAATAAAAAGAATGTCAGAAAATGTTTAGAAGCTTGACACATTGTTCATTTAATGACCAACAGTGCATGTCAGTTTCAAGATTGTATTCATTACAGACCAATGTCATTTGAAGAAACCTGGAAGCACTGGACAACTATTTCGTTCGAGGAAGGGAATCCTCATTAGTGAATGTCTACAACCTACTAAGGGGTCGATCCCAGGAACTCTAGGTATCTCACGATGATCATTTTGGCGCTGACCCACTGAGTCGGAATTCATTGGTCAGTTAGTTTCCGATATAGCGTGACTATCATTCAAGGTGTTCAGTCGGTTTCCGCTTCACTTCCGACTGGTTAACCATACTGGTCACGGGTCCTCATCAGAATTTTGGGATATCCATCTCAAAGCATGGTGCCAATGAGGACTACACAGTAATATAGTTTGAAGTTTATGAGGATTTTAATTTTTAAACGTTGTATTCATCACTGATTAACATCACTTGAACTAGTCCACAATGAATACCAACCTGAAATCAATAAATAAATCCCCAAAAACCTCGAAATTGAATTAGGAATTATCGTTTTACACTTAAGACTTTGAGACATTACAGTTTATACTGATCACTGAAAATACTATCCCCACGCTATTGAAAGGAACAGAAGACAATACTGGGAAGTTAAGATTTATTATGCCAGAAAAAATAAATGTTTGCATGTTTGCATTGAAAAGCTGTGACCTGTGGGGTCAACCAGTCGGAAGTGAACTAGATGCTAACTGAAGACAGACCTTGGCTGATAGTCACGCTATATCATGGTGAATTGACAGAAGTTGGAAATTGTGAAGCATTGGAAACCGACCCAGTGACTGGATTGTTAGTGCATTCGCCGTGAAACTTGAAGGTCCTGAGTTCGATCCCAAGTCGGGTTGTGGTTGCGTACTGCTGAGGAGTCACATACTAGAATGAAACAGCTGTCGAGTGCTCCCAGATTTTCAATGGTTCCCCAACTGATGTTAGTCCATGATGAATACTACCTCTAAATTAATAATCCCCATTCACCTCAAAAATAATCCTAATTATTAGTTCTTTTTTTGTACATCTATTCATTCAAGTCATGTGACATCAATTGCGTGATATGTGTTTTCGCCTCTTGAAACCTGTAATTTTCTATCAAATTGATTAAAGCAAGTCAATTTTTCGCATCATTTGATATTTTAATTGCTCTAGATTGGAAACAGCGTATAAGAAACGCAAAAATAAAGTGGACCGTTACCATCCTGTTAAAACTGTAGTTCTCGCTCGATTCAGATTTAGAATGGTAGACCCTAAGAAGATAAGAATTCCTAGGAAAGAGCTCAGGCATTTTATACACATTCTGTCACACACACACACACACAAACGCAATAGGATGGGAGAGAGCGATAATCATCGGAAAGATAGTTAAGTTGATAAAGAAATTGCTGATTGAAGCCCTAACCAAAATGAACTATTTCTAACTATACAGGTTAATCTGTTGTATTTCATCAGCCAGATGAGAGTGATCTGACCAGTGGAGAACCGTTTTACTCGTTTCAGGCCGATCGCATGGAGCGAAATTGTTTGGACCAACTGAATCATCTTAAATAAGGTAAACAATTTCCAAGTGATTTTCAGATTGTACGGTTCATGTCAACATTTCTCACAGCTGATTTGTTTTCAAGTGTACAACTCCGGTGTAGGATCTGAAAGCTGAGTTTTTTCGGGCACATCACTAATGAGCTTGGTTATAAACAAGCGAAGTGACCACCTGGTGTTTAAGTCACTTTGATCTGAAGGAAGAAGTTTACAGATCAACCTGTTTGGTTTCCAACTACTCATGTTGTTCAGTAGTAATATTTGACTGAAGCCTTGTTTAACGAATCGACACCTGACAAAAATGATAAGAACGACGCAACACTAAATGAAGACATTTTGAATATTTTAATACTGATTAAATCAAAGAATATGAAAGATAGTCAAACCGTTGAAACAGGATTAGAACGTCGTGTGACTTTCTTGATTTGTTTATAACCGATGAGTTACATTCTCAACATCATTCAGAATGCCCAAAATGCCAGAATTCTACTCTCATAGTACTTCAGTAATGATTCTTCATGAAGGACAGGGAAAATATATGTCTGCTTTATTCATCTATGCACAAGTTTATCAAAATATAGCTCAAAATTAGTGTCAACAGTAAAAGAAACCATAAAGATGAGGAATGAGTCATACTGTACAACATCATGGAAATTTTTTGGATTCACCTGTGGAACTTTTTTTCGGATAAGTGTCACGCAAGATATTTAAGTCTGTTCACTTGTGGATGGAAATTTAAAGTCAAATTGAAAGTAATAGAATAATTGAAATAGTCTGAGAATCTATTTTCATCTCGGAATTCAGGAAGTCAACTGGTGTTTGAGGCGATGGATACTGGGATCGAGTTTCATTGGAACCAGTATCAATCATCGGAGTGCAGATACATCCAACTGACAAATCCCAAATAAGACGAAATACACATCTCGGATTCGACTGCTAGTCACCAAGAGGAATACAACATAATGAATATCTGAGCAACAACAAGGCATCCACAGAAGAGACTATCTGTCAACAGAGGTTAAATGATTTGTTCCTGTTTAGCTAAGGGGAATGACAAGTATTAAAACAACAATAGCTTGTGAATTTTCTTTGTTATAAGAAAAAAGTGATCCTCTAAGCTATCTTCATGTAGATACATATAAAAGGTGTCCACCCAAACTACACAGTACACCATTCCTTATATCACTGAATAGTAATAGTAGTTTTCATTCATTCATATTCAATTTGAAAGGCTTGGAAATCTTGAATTAATGACATTTTAAGCATATAGGAGAATTTTTCAAGGCTTTACATTTAGACTAGTTAATGGTTAATAAGCAAGATGAAAATATATTTCACCTGAAGATGAAATGAAGTAGAAATATAATTAATCCGTAAAACTAAGGTTTCTATTAAGATACATGTAATGGATTTATTCTTTAAAGTCAGTTTTTTTCAATGATTTTTCTTGAAACCATAAAGATAAAGCTGAATCGTTAGATAACTTTAACAAACCACAAACACTTATACAAATTTCAGTTAAAATGATAAGAAGTATTCGTATCAAATTAATGAGATGAGGTTACAAAAACTATTCACGGAATTAACTTACCCTGTACGTGCAAAATTAGCCCAGTATGTCATCATTATATCACTAAGTCGACGTTCTTCATCTGTGAATCGATAAAATGTAGCTTGAAATTGAGGACTATATGGTATACCAAAAACATATTCAATTTCATAACCATGCATAGTACCAGTCCATTGAGGCATTGGTACTGAGGTTGTCCTGTGCTGAAATTCATAAAAGTATACTGGTAGAGTATGAGCACGACGTCGACCAGGTATACGATAATCATTGGTTACTGCAGTCGCCATATTGATCGTAGGACATTTAAAGCTCCTATCACTGCTTATTTCTTCGAGTCTTTCAGTCCAACTTTTTAAACTAGGCTAAATTTTAAAAAATACACTTTAAAATAATATCACATTAGTTATTAATCAAATAATTTACAATTAATTAATTTAGAAGTAGTATTCATCATGGACTAACATCATTTGGGGAACCATTGAAAATCTGGGAGCACTCGACAGCTGTTTCATTCTAGTATGTGACTCCTCAGCAGTACGCAACCGCAACCCAGCTTGGGATCGAACTCAGGACCTTCAAGTTTCACGGCGAATGCACTAACAATCCAGTCACTGGGTCGGTTTCCAATGCTTCACAATTTCCAACTTCTGTCAATTCACCATGATATAGCGTGACTATCAGCCAAGGTCTGTCTTCAGTTAGCATCTAGTTCACTTCCGACTGGTTGACCTCACAGGTCACGGCTTTTCATTAGAGCTTCGTGATATTCATCTGGAAGCAAGTCACTAATGAGCAGAGCACTAGAGAGTAATGTATTTTTGAGATGAATGGGGATTTTTAATTTAGAAGTAGTATTCATCATGGACTGATATCAGTTAGAAACCATCAGTTGGAAATTGTGAACCATTGGCAACCGACCAACTGGCTGAATGGTTAGCGCGTTCTCCATGAAACCTGAAGGTCATGACTTGCATCTGTAGCCATGTAGCGGTTGCATACGGCTGAGGAGTCCCATACTAGGACAAAACGGCTATAGAGTGTTCCCAGATTTTCAGTGGTTCCCCAACTGATGTCAGTCAATAATGAATACTACCTCTAAATTAAAAATCTCCATTCATCTCAAAAATTTGATAATTGTTTATTCATTTTTGATGAGAACAGTATTTTTAGTCAATAAGTAGAAACGACAGAAATTAAGTGAAGACAAAATTTAGTAACCCTCAAAAGTGGGAACTTCACAAGTCAAAGGAAATCACTTATACTGAGTTATTGATTTTTCAGTTAAATTTCATTACTGACTCATTAGAACTTCAGGCTCACCTGAACTCTTATAGTAGAAAGGATAAAAGAAATTTTTTATGCTTAGTTTTACTTCGTCTTTATTCAGTTAACATCATTTCATGAAGAGTATTCTCCTTCAGTTACTAGTCTTTCTAAATATTCACCAGTTTTTAGTGTAATTCTTATATTATCTTTGAACTGTTACCTTTTTAATCTGGTGAAGTCTTCATGTCTCAGATCCATACAAATATTTGAATACTGTAAGAAGAACTTGATAGCGGAATAAGCATAGAACTTGAGTAGAATTAAGAAGTAAAACTGAAATCCAATTTATAATAAACTTGATAACAGGAGAATGATTCTATTGCTTTGATTAAACAAATTAGGGATTCGAAAGTGGTATTCATCATGGTAAAGTACTCATTGTGAAACCTAAAAAGTCGTCGGTTCGATAACTGGTGGGGTCATGAGTGTGCAGTATTGAGGAATCGTAGACGTGGACAGAACAACTGTCCAATGTTGCTGGTTCTCTAACTGATGTCAACCAGTGATGAATGCTGCCCTGAAATCAATTAATCCCCACAAATCTCCAGTTGTCTAAGTTAGGTTTCTACAATAGACTTTTGACAGTATACCTGAAATTTGTAAATCTCTTAAAAGTACTAATGTAATTTGAGACATATATATGAGTCGAGTTAGTGTATGATGTCAATCAGTGATTTTCATTCATGATGAGAAAATCTACTTCAAAGTGAGCGTTTTAATCTCTAATATCATTTTTATGATACTCTGCGGATATTTAAAGTTAATATAACCGTAAAACTTGTCCACTGTGGTAGACTGTAATCCTATTTCAGTTGATCTACTGGATGTATCATACAGTGATAAAACAGTATTTAGAAGTAGTATTCATCATGGACTGACATCAGTTGGGGAACCATTGAAAAATCCCCATTCATCTCAAAAAAGTAGTATTGTCATTTACTGGATTGCTTTTAGGACCTAATTTACTATCCATAGTCACACTAAGATAACTACACAACTTTGAGTTATCCTTATTATTATTATTAGTCCCTTGGGTTCCTAGTGAAACACAGGGCTTCAGTAGCACGTCTCCAGTGAACTCTGTTCTCTGAAATCTTTTGAACCTGGCTCCACGACAGCCCACAAGCTCTCATTTCTTCCTCGCACGATCTCCTCCATGTCACCCTCGGATGTCCAACTCGTCGCTTCCCATGGGGATTCCACTCGAGCAACTGGCCTGACGCGTGATGTCCTCAGTCAGTCTTCTCAGTGCATGGCCAATCCAATCCATCTGCACTTCCTTCTGCATATTTGTTGGGTGATAGGTTCTTGGTTGGTTCGTTCCCAGAGCTCCTTGTTGCTTATTCTTTCTGGCAATCCATCTGATCTTCAGTAGCGAGCCAGCATAAGCAGTTGTTGATGACTGTCTGTAGTTTATTGGAAATCCCTTTCGTAACGCGCCAATTCCCTCAACCATACAGAAGCACTGACTTCACTGAGTTGTGTTGAAAATCCGTATCTTGTTCCACATGCTGAGTGCAGAAGATCTCCACGCTGGTTTCAGGTTAATGAACACCTGTCTTGCTTTTCCGACTCTGACTTTGACATCCTCGTCTGTGCCTGTGTCGCCTGTAGTTGAAACAGTGCTGCATGCCTAGATAGGTGAAGGAGGTTACTTCCTTTAAGTTTCTCCCGTTGATGGTGATTGGAGCTTGTTGTTGTTGTTGGTTGGGTATCTTCATCACCTCTGTCTTCTCTATATTCACCTGAAGTCCCGTCTTCCTTCGCTGCCCTGCCTCTTCTGACAACTTGTTAGTTTTCGCCTGTAGATCTTCAAGTTTGTGTGACATCAGACACTAGTCATCACTGGCGAAATCCAGATCTTCTAGGTTCTTTTCCGCGGTTCAGCCAGCGGATCCCCCTCTTCTCACAGCTCCCCACTGTTTGCTGCATGATCCAGTCCACCACAATAAGGAATATCATGAGGGATAGTAGGCAACCTTGTTTCACTCCTGTCTTCACTTTCGCTTCAAAAGCATCACTGGGCTTCCCATTGTGAATTACTTGACTGGCATGTGGCATCTTCATATAGTTGTTGAATGAGGCTGATAAAGGTTTGCGGTATTCCGTAGTATTGAAGCAGTTTCCAAATTACTTCTCGGTCGACGCTGTCGAAGGCCTTCACAAAGTCGATAAAGTTGAGGTAGAGAGCTGATTGCCATTCTATGCTCTGTTCTATGATGATGCGAAGCGTTGCATTTTGGTCTGCACATGATTTGTACTTCCTGAAGCCTGCCTGTTCCGGTGGCAGTTTTGAATCCAGTGCATCCTTTAGCCTCTACAGGATGATGCGACCTAATATTTTGCTTGCTTTGGGTGGACAGGAGAGTGATTCCGAGCCAGTTCTTGCAAACACTGAGGTCTTCCTTCTTCAGGAGTTTGACAACGTAACCCTTTTACCAGTCGACAGGTACTTTCTCTTCCTTCCACACCTTCTGCAATAGTGGTCTGAGCATGTCCGCTGTTGTCTCCGCGTCTCCTCTCAGTGCTTCTGAAGGGATCCCATCTGGTCCTGCTGCTTTCCCGCATTTCAGTAGCTTTATGGCGTTCAGGACTTCCACTTTTGTTGGAGGATTTATGTTCACTTGTAGTTCTGTGGCTGGGCTGCATGTGGTATTTCTGGACGAAGTGCAGGTGGTGGTGGTGGTGGTGGTGGTGGTCGATTCAAGAGCTTCTTGAAGTGGTCAGCCCATCGCTGACTTATTTCTCTGCTTTCGCAATTAAATTTCCTTCATCATCTCTTATCGGTTTCATCGGTGTTGATCTCTTCCCAGATAGCGACCTAGTTATTTGATACAATGTCATCAGGTCTCTCTCTCCTACCAGCCGGCAGCCTGTTCTGCTTCACTTGCCAGTGTGTCGTAGAAGTGTCTTTTGTCTTTCATGCACTCTTCTTCACTTCTTTGTCCAGTGTATTGTTTTGTACATTGTGCTCAGTTCCTCCTGTCATTGTGCATCCTTGCACTGGGTTATCTTCTGCTTCACCATCCTCCTCTCCCTGCTCTATCAGCTTCCAGGTATCCGTCGAGATCCATTCCTTGTCTTCTTTCCTCTTCCTTCCTAATACGGCTGTGCAGGTTTCTTTCCACATCTCTTTCGAAGAGTGCCAGTGTTCTTCCACACAGCTTTCTTCAGGGATGTTCCTCGATATCTCCCATTTTGTCTTGATGGCTGGCGGCCGTGAAGATTTCCTTTGTAGTTTCATCCTTCAGTTTCCGAGTGTTGTACTTGAACTGCGATCTATCACCACTTCCTCTGAAGGCTTCTAACTTGATTTGGAAGGTAGGTTGCTTGCACTAGATAGTGAGTGGTGTGAACCTACATCTGCTCCTCTTCTTGACCTTGTGTCAAGTGGACTGCATCTCCATCTTCTTGAGATTGAGATAAAGTCGATTTGATTCTTAGTGTAGTGTGTCATGGTGTCTGGTGAAATCCATGTCGCTCGCTTTGTGGATATCCTTGTGCTTGAACACACTGCCTCGCCTCCAATCACCAAGTCGCTGAATGCACAGAATTCTGCAAACGATTCTCCATTCTCGTTCATCACTTCACCGAGCGCTTCTCGACCCATGGTTAGTTCTCTTCCTGTGTTGCCTGCTCCCAGTTTGGCATTCATGTCACCCATTAGGTTTTTGATATCGCCAACTGGAGTGGAGTCTTGCCTAGTGTTGATTAAAGTTGTCTGTAGAATCCCTCCTTTTTCTCTTCATCTGCATTATTTGTAGGTGTGTGGCGTAGCATTCTATGATCATGAATTTGTTTCGTTTTGAGTTGAACCTTGCTGTCATGATCCTGATTGTGGAGGAGATTGGTTCCCACTGCATGACAGCCTTCGATGCTGTTGGGAGAGGACATCATGATAGCTACTCCATAATTCAGTGTGCTTATGGTTGTCGCATGGGTGACAATGTCGGAGTAGATTATTGATTCTCCAGTTGACAGTTTGGAGAGTCCACTCCCATTCCATCTGCTTTCGCGAATTCCAAACACTTCAATGTGATACCTTCTCATCTCGTTAGCAATCTGGGCTGCCTTGTTGGGTTCAAACATGGTGCGGACATTCCATGTCTCCACGTTTACTTTCGCTTTCATCGAGAGAAGACACATCGGCCAATTGGCTTCCCGAAGTCTTTCACCAACTGGCGTCATTTCTCCTCTCCGATTGAAGCGAGGAATAATTTTGTTATTATTTTTTATATATCGTTTGTGCTTTGAAGTTTCTTTAGCGGTTAGATTTGTTTTACGGGGTAGGGTTGCTAGCCCTATGCCCAACCTTCCCTCTTTACCCCGGGCTTAGGACCGGCTAGTAACTAGTAAACTAGTTAACCAGGCCTTATTTTACTTTGGATGTGGCGATTTGTACTTTGAGTAGAGTTTTAACGTGAAGGTTTTTTGTAGACACTAATATCTTAACTCTCATCTTGTTTCCGGTTTATGCAGCAATCCAACATGGATAATTTACTGTTTTCTAATTCGTTAGTGAATTGGATTCCGTTGACTTCTGAATTTATGTTTGAAGGGACTATGTATGTGCTACATATCGAAACCATACCTTTGAAGTCGGACTGGATGTTTTTACAGCTATCTGTTCTCAACTATCCATAAATTTGTCAGCCAAAAAGAGGATATTATTGATCACATCGCAACTCCTCCTGTTTGTTTTTATATTTTTTCTCCAAAGTTAAAGTTTATGGAAGTTAGGCATTGCTGTACTCCCAATATGATGTCGTCTACTGGTACTTCAATTCGTACAGTAAGCTCATGATCATTTTTGAGCTGGTTTCCTACGGTTTCCAGAGAAATGTCAATCGGTATGTTAATATACAAACTAACTACATCAAAGGTAGCTATTTTTTCATTGTTATCTAAACTTATGTCATATAATCTATGCTTCAAGTCATCAAAGTCAGTGGATTTTGATTCAGAACAGTTTCTAATCAAACATAGTACGGTTGCTGAGTATTTAGATAAGTCATATATTGGAGTCTAATAGGGTATTTTGGCTTTATAGTACCATAAATCCTACTGGGATTATTAATTTTTGACACTAAATCAAACCATTTCGACTGACACAGAAATGGCTTCATTTGGCATATTAGATCCACAGTGGGTTTTTTTTTACCTTATTCGTAATATTAGACATAGTTTGTATTTGTTTAAGTCACAGGCTATTTGAAATGAAATAATTCGAATGATTCTCATGGTTCATTTGTATATCGTCAATATTTCATTTTGGATTCTTTCCCTGAACCAAACTCGGGGATTATTTCATTTCAGACATGTTATGACTTACACAAATACAAACTATATCTAATGTCAACTTTTTATTGAGCACCCAATTCCTTCCACACCATTCAGTCAAATCTTGATCATAGATCATATAAATTTTCTCATAATAGTGTCCATTGGTTTCTTAACTTCTTTGTATGGTCCTATTTCTATATATTTCTTGACTTTCTGGACATGATCAGTTTTCTTTTAAATCTACTGTTGAGTTGCGTTTGTCTGATTTAGCAATTACTGTATTGTTGTCATTTTGAAAGTCTATCAAAGCTTCTTGTTTCTACTCTTAGTAAATTATGTCTTATCTTCTGTCTCTTAAATGTTACAGCACATTGTGCTCGAACCTCATCTATCACTGCCTTATCTATTGAACTTAATGATATCTCAATTTTAGGAATGACATCTTCAGGTTTGAATTCACTAACTGCAACATTAAAGTTAAGTCCCTTCTTCAGTTCCTTTACTTCTGTTGAAGTGAAAATCCCAGTTCAGTGATTGAAAACTGTCTTCTTTTTATCATTGGCTGGCTATGTGCTACACGGAATTCAATTATTTGTCGACTATATAATTAGCATAGAAATGAAGAAAATAAGCTGATGTATAACCTTTAAGATTTATTATTTTGAAAATATTTGACACTTTTTTGTTATAAAAGTTAGCTTAAGGTGTCAGTGAACATCAGTTTGAATATCTAATTTTATAAAAAAATATCATCTGGATAGGATCAACTTTGTATTTATATAGGAAAGAATCTTGTTGACAGCAAAACTAAGTATGAAATAGTGATTATTTTGAATAATATCCTATCCCTTCCGTTTAAATCTCCAGCTTTTATTGCTAAACTAATATGGCGACAAAATAACATATGACATATTCAGATTTATAAATGAAAATGTAATAACATTTGTTGTTTTTCAGTTGGTATGAAGACGATAAGTCATAAATCTCATGTAATTTATGTGAATATACCAAGGAGAAGGACTCTGATATTATTTTGTTTCAGCTAATCACTATGGCATGCTTATAACGTAGAAAATGGGTATGTTTCAGCTAGACCTAGAAATAAAATCATCTAATTCTGAACTAAAATTGATTTTTCTTCTATGTAGAAAGATGATGACTGACTTAACTAACCAATGACATCAAAGTAATATGTTGTAATATTGATTATGAAGTGCTTTACAGACTTTAAAAGGATAAGAAATGATGATGTCGACTTATGAATACTTCTAACCATTTTTAATTTGTGAAATGATTTAAGGTATGCTGGATTACAGAATGACGGAGTAAAACAAAATATACATCTTTATAGACATTGATTAACTGGCCAACATTAATTTAAATTTTTCCAAGGTATTTGGTTAAATCTAAATCTTGTAGATGAATAGATTCTTTTTGAGTGTTTGAAGATTTTAAGACTATTTTGATCATTTTTAGTTCACGATGTATCGTGGCTAGCAGTGGAATCCAGGATGCACATTTCGTCCTATTTGGAACTCGTCAGCTAGTTGAACCTGCTTCCCAGTGAGTGATATTGTCCCCACCAGGATTTGGACTCCGCAGCAATCGCCTCAAACGCCAGAGCGTTATCCACTATACCACTGAGCCACGATAGCCACTTCTTGTGCGATGGATATAGTTTTAGTATAATTATTTTACTGTAATTGTTATACTTGTAAGCAGGTACATCCAGCTGACGAGTCCCAAATAAGACCAAATGCGCATCCTGGATTCCACTGCTAGCCACAATCCATCATTAATACAATTAGATAGCAGACAGTATCGAGGCATCCGCACAGGAGCCCATATACCAATAGAGACCGATCAATTCAGTCCAAGCAACGACTGTATCATATAAAAACAATTATTCTATTTTTAGTTCATTTCTATCTAATTTAGTAACTTAAACTTATTCTCAATTGAACCTACTATCTGTTGACTAATCTGTTCACTCAGAGTTGATTAAATTGAGGGGAAAAAAAATAATGTTAAAGATTTATTTTACTAATGGTATAACTTACCAAGTGTTCATACGTTTGATATTCAAAATCTGTATAACGTATCAATGGTTCAGTGAATTCAGGTTTATCATCATCATCTAAATCTAAAACTTGTCTTAAACATCTTAAATAATCTATTCGATTAGAAATTGGTAAATCTGTTATATTTTTCATCCATTTTGAATTTGTTACAAATGCATATAACAAGAAGTAACTGCCTTCATTTTTATTAATACCAAACATTAATGCACCTGATGGTTTAAGATATCTTAATTGACGAAATGATTGACTATTTTCATATGGAAAAAAATTATTATCAAGTACAGGTGGAAATGGTACAGAAAAATAACTAGCTGGATCATACATTGTATCATGAGCGTCTAAAATTTCTTCAATTGACTTTGAACGTAGACATTTGATTTGATCATTAGATGATTTATGCCCACAGTTAAGTATTTTTGCAAGTCTAACCAATAAGAGAAAGTAAATATTATGTTAAAAGTTTTCCGAAAGGTTTTATCAATGTTTATTTATGAACAATATGAGTAGCTGGAAATGGCTGACTATAATCTACAAGTCTAGATAATAACCTAATAGTGATGTAAACACAAGACGACTGTTTTACCTGTTTCTAGTTGAACATGCTGGTACACATCACTTATGAGCTCAGTTGGAAAAGAATGAGACAGCTATTTCATGCTTACATCACTCTAAAAGGATAAGAGAAATCTGTAGACAAGTCCGATTGATTTTTTATGTCTCAAATTAGTCAATAGTATACTTCATAATGCTCATGACACTCATGTGACACAGATTACAGTTGGTGAACTTCGCTTTCCAACAGAGGTCTATTGATACCACAGATGAGAAGTTGAAAAACTAATCAGGTATAGGAAGTGTTGGAAATGAACAGTACAATAAGTAAGCCATTTGCGAATTGGATTGAGTGCTCAACTTTTTACTAATATCACGTCAAACTTTGATTTTGATATCTAAAGATCCAGTTATAGTAGAAGTAAGTGCGTTCCTACACTTTAAACTGGATTAAATATGGAGTATAGGGTTATAAATCGTTGATGTCAATTGAAAATTCAACTTCGAGAGGATATTTACTCTAAGGATACTATGGATTTTTATTCGGTGATGAACCATTGTCAAAAGAGACGGATTTCTACCTGTAAAATAGCTTACCAACTTCTAGGTATTTACTAACAAGTTGCAGTGAATAATTACGACACCTTGGAATTCCTCAGAGATTAGGTTAAGTTGACCGTTCTTTCTATATGAATATAAGGAAGGTTTTATTGAAAGCCATACAACCCTAAAGAACCAAATTAGTACATTTGATTAGGTGATTATTTAGACATTTCAAGTTGTTATTCATAGTAGACTGACATCAGATCCTCCAACTGATATCTTCCTATCCATTATTTAACCATAATCAAATATGACGTGCTATGTTTATGTAGTTACATTTAAGAATTAGTTTGAAACTAGTAAGGTATAAGAAAGCTAGGAGATGATACTAACGATCCCATGTTTTGATACATCTGTGTCGATTGGGAAAACGCATAAAAATTCTACAAACTACTAATTCAAAATCTAAAATTAATCAAAATGAAAGTAAGCTATTCATAAAAATTATCAGCAAACAATAATGCGTAAGTCCGTCTTTGTATCAGCGAACATCATACGTTATGAAGTCGATACACAACTCAATACTCTCTCATCTCGTCGACATTAGTCACCACTTTAATATTCACAACACCTTCACAGTCATTTATCACATTCCTTCTAACCTCATCCATTCTCTAACAGTTCGTCTTTTACATACATCAGAAGCCATCGGAATCCAACTGAACAAGCTGAGTCTATGTATTCAGAAGAAATTCGTACAGCCTCTTTCTTTGACTTTGTCATCTGCATAGTTTATCTGTATGACAACATCACCCTTCAATTCATTCACTCCACATGCCTTTATCAATATTATTATTATTATTATGGTTGTGATTATTGCTACAGGTTTTTGTCGGCTTGTTCTTCCTCCTCTTGTATGTAATTACCGTGACCAATTGACCACTTGACATAATAACTCGCTGTCTATTCTTTCTGTGTTCGTTAGTATTATGCAAACTATCGATTATGCAACGATCTGTAAAACATTTCCCAAATTGTGCTACAGTTGTAATTACCTTGATTAATTATCACCCCACTGATACTTTTAGAGAGAATACTTTATATTAGTGTATAGACACTGATAAAAAACAAATTTCGTAGAGATATTTCTTCGCTCATATTGTTTGTTTTCTAAATGTCCAAGTGAGAGTTTTCATGTTATCGAAAATAATAATGATCATCTTACTCCAAATAATATTTTTGATCAAGTTCGGAGTTATCAGTCAGTATGAAAACCTCATGAAAGCGGAAGATGTTGTCTATAACCAACAATCTTACCTTTATAGAGGAGCTGCCCTCACTGGATGTGAAGATATTACTTACAGCTCATCTTAAACTGATGGATGCATTTGACAAAGTGTTTTATAGAAAACAAAATGGTAAACTACACACGAACAGTTTTGATTTCATATTCTATCGGTGAAAAGCATTGAAGAGTTTTATCTCTTAGCAAAGTTGTGATTTTAACTGACTAAAGTGCTTCATTCAACTTATATCTTATTTAATAATTTCATTGATGATGCTTTTCCACATTGTAAGCGTAGGGGGATCAGACTGAAAACATGGAATAAATAAGCTGTTCGGAGTTTTGATCAAAGTACGTGACTGTCAGGTCATCAATGTAAGTCAAAGTAGTCGACTAGAACGAGTTACAGTACAGGTGTTGAAACTTCGCTAAGTCAAGAATTACGAACCCTTATGAACTGAGGAATTAGAAGAAAACCTCAGCGATAGCTTTGCTTTCAATTATACAAGATGGAATAAAGGAAAAAAAATTGGAAATTGCATCTACTTAGATGGAGGAATCGACAGCTGAATGCAATTTTCATTAATTCAATAAAGATCACATGTAATGAGAATCATTCAACGCATGTTTCAAATATCTGAATATTCTGCTGCCTCTTTAATAAAAGAAGGAAAGGTCTACGTTCACAAGAAGTTCATCTGAAAACTGCGGATTTCTTTGACATGGCTATGGAAAACTAAGTGTCTGAAACACTTTAAAGTAAATAGTACCATTTGAAATATTCTAGAGGGCTTTTCATTCTTTAATCATTGCCTGTGTATCTTTGCTTTTTGACGAGATGTTATTATTAACATATATCCCCATATCCCCATATATCCCCATTTATTTTGATATACTTTTAGAAAATATTTACACCACTGATGAAACCAAATTGACTTTAAAGGTTGCCATAGTAACTGGCGAAATAACCAATCAGATTTCTGTATTTCAGCTGGAAGGGTACTTTTATGTAAAGTAGATGAGAGTAATAAGTTATTCTAGCAGTCGTTAAGGTGACCTTTAAAGTAGCGCCGAAACCACGTATCACGTTTTGAAGCACAACTCCCTATCACATCACCTCATCAGAAACAAAAACACAAGCAATGAATCAATAATGAAAAAAGAATGATAGATAATTATGCACAGGTTTCGAAAATAAATCAGTAAATTTCTTTGCTGAAGCATTCTTTCTGTATAATAAGTTTTAAAAAGAAACTAACGTAGAGCTATATTTAACAACAGTCTCCCCATTCTACACCATAAGTGACATCATCTAGTTATTAGACTGTGGTATGACAGCATACAATACCTTTTGCTATACGGTTTGATATTCAGCTAGTAGGGAGTACTTGACTTTCGGTCGTGAATTTGTACTTGTAGGATTGAATAAATTGTTACTCCCCCAAAGATTCATACAGAAAGGATAATATAATTATGTTACTGGTGGATTAAACCTGTCAAACTCTCTGAAGCAGAATCGTCAATATACACTATTGATTTACTGAATATGAGATGAAACAAACTGCCGTTTTTCAATCTGAACGTTTGTGAGGATTTATTTATTTATTTCAAGTTATTATTTATTATGCACTGACATCAGTTGGGGAACCACTGAAAATCCGGGAACACTGGATAGCCGTTTCGTTCTAGTGTAGGACTTCTCAGCAGTAAACACCCACAAACCATCCAGGGATCAAACTCAGAACCTTAAGGTTTCACGGTGAACATGTTGACCATTCAGTAACTGAGTCAGAGTTCAATGGTCCACAGTTTTCTACTTCTGTCAATTCACGATATAGCACGACTATCACCCTAGGCCTTCATTTGGGCAGTGGATGCGTACTGCTGATGAATCTCATACTAAAAAGAAGTAGCTGTCCAGTGCTTCCAATTTTTCAGTGGTTCTCTAGATGGTGTCATTCCATGATGAATACTACCTTAAACATACCTTTGTGTTTGATTTAATGATATTTCACTAGTTGCTAGACCCCAATTACTGAAGATTGAACCAGACTGCATAATTGCATTGGTGTAATATGAATGAGACCATGGGCTTACAACATGTGTACTCACACTGACAGCGCCAGCTGATTCACCAAAAAGCGTAATACGATAAGGATCACCACCAAAGTTTTCAATATGATCTTTAACCCATTTCATTGCTAAACGTTGATCCCAAAGACCCATATTACCTGGTGCCTATAACACAAAATGATTTGAAAATTAGAAATATTATTAAACCATATAGACAAGGTTATTGTTGTTCAAAAATCTTGAGCTCTGTTAATAGGTTGAAAGAGGTGAATGAAAGTTCAAGTCACTTCAGAATTTCCTTCCATAAAAGACACGATATTGTACATTTACTAAATATGCAAACGAATGGTCATTTGATGAAATACAACACTACTATTTACCTAAAGAATAGATACACTGTGCAAAAAATAATTGTTTTCAAAGAGTTCATTTATAAACTGCATATATTCGTTAGTTGGATTGTAAGTTTATTATTATTATTTGTCCCTCGGGTTACTAGTGGAACATAGGGCTTCAGTAGAATGTCTCCAGTGCACTCCGTTCTCTGCAATCTTTTGAACCTGGCTCCATGACTGCCCACAAGCTCTCATTTCTTCCTCACATGATCTCCTGTATGTCACCCTCAGCTGGGACGCCCGACTCGTCACTTCCCATCTGGGTTCACAGTGTATGCCTTAATCCAATCCATCTCCACTTTCTTCTGCATATTTATTCAGTGATAGGTTTTTGGTTGGTTCGTTCCCAGAGTTCCTTGTCGCTTATTCTTTCTGGCCATCTGATCTTCAGCAACGAGCCAGCATAGGTGGTAGTTGTTGATGAATATCTGTGGTTTGTTGGAAATGCCTTTCGTAAAGCGCCAAATTTCTGATCCATATAGAAGCACTGAATTGACTGAATCGGTGTTGAAAATCCGGATTTTGTTCACATTTTAGGCTGAGTGCAGAAGATCTCCACACTGCTTTCAGGTTAATGAACGCCTGTCTTGCTTTTCCGATCCTGGCTTTGACGTCATCATCTGTGCCGCCTGTAGTTGAAACGATGCTGCCTAGATAGGTGGAAGAGGCTACTTCCTTCAAGTTTCTGCATTATTTGTAGATGCGTAGCATTGTACGATTGTGACTTTCCTTCCTTTTGAGTTGAACCTTGCTGTCATGAGATTAGTTCCCACTGTATGAGAGTCTGCGATGCACTTGGGGACATCATGATAGCCACTCTCTCCGTGTGCTCGTGGTTGTCGTCTGCGAGACTGGGGTAGATTATCGACTCTCCAGTTGGAAGTTTGCAGAGTCCTCTTCCATTCCATCTGATTTCACAAATTCCTAACACTTCAGTGCTATACCTTCTCATCTCCTTCGCAATCTGGGCAGCCTTGCTAAGTTCAAACATATTGTGGACATTAGATGTCCCCATGTTTACTTTCGCTTTCACTGAGAGAAGACATTTCGGCTAATTGGCTTTCCGAAGGTTTTCACCAATTGGCGTCATTTCGCCTCTCCGATTCCTGCGAGGAATAATTTTGTTTTCATTTTTTATACTTTGTCTGTGCTTTGCAGTTTCCGTAGCAGTTGAATTGGTTTTTTGGCGCAGGGTTGCTAGCCCTAAACCTAACCTTCCCTCTTTACCCGGGCTTAGGACCGGCTAGTAACTAGTGAACTAGTTGAACAGGCGAGGTTGTTGAATTGTAAGTGGTAATGAAAAACTATGTTTTATCCGTATAGTGATTACTTGCACTTGAAGACAACGGTTACTTAGAGATTCAGCAACTTTTATTTCATGAAGACCATCAATCACATGCTTTTAGTCTTCTTACGAAGGTCGTTCTTATTCATTTCCTAACTTCTACTGCAAACGAAGAGTTCAATGAATGCAAGCCAGTCACTTGATAAGCAGTATATTCTGGAGATAGTAGTTACTGGTCGATATATACATTCTAAGAAAAACGCTATGAATATCAACTGACAGTAAAGGGGATAAATAAAAAATTATGCAATTGAAATGAAACAAGATCAAATTATAGTCACCAGAAAAGTAAGAGATTGGGTACACTATCCTTACATAACCAGACGTCAAGTTGAACTCATTTTATAGCAATCACTTCTGCTACGCGTAGTTTTTTAGACAGTTTGCATGTTTGCTATTTTGAAAGTATCAGAGGTATCAACATTAGATCCTGTGTCTATCAGCCAATTGCACTGTTTGCAATCTTGCTTCCTTTCAAGCATAAATTCTTCGAAATAGGTTCAGAGAATTGATTGGATACCCTCCTTTCAGCCCTTATAATTTACAAAGTACACCTCTTAATTTTAAATTATATTACGACCTAATAACCAGTATACTTACACCCTACATGCAGTTGACGAGTGGTTGTGCGATAAAATAATATCACTTTACCAAGCGAATATACTCCTCCTTGCTTGATACAAATGGTGTAATTATCAGTTACATTGAAATATTTGCCAAGATTATCAGGATTTAGATCATTATATTCAGGACATGGAAGACTAGCACAAACCTTTTGGGAATGAAGTGATAGTTAAATGCTTTCATGGAAGAAACAACATAACTAGGTGCTTCTTAATTGTTGAACATTTAGTCCCCAGTTCATATTACCCTTCAATCAGAATATACTTCTCGATATTCAAGTCCCGTTTGATGCTATTCTCCAGAATGTCTGGCAGAACATGAACCACAAGTCAAATGCACGTGTCAATAAAACACCATATTATCCAAGATGGATTAAACCATAAAAATATGTATAGTGACAGAAACTGGATTCTTATTGGGATTTAATCAGATGCAATAAGAATCCTATTAGTGAATTAAATAGATATGATGTTGAGGGTGAGAAACTACTATCAAGTCTTTTGGATAACGAAATATCAGGGGCGGTATTTCGCTACAGTTACCAAATGATGATGTAGCAAAGGACTGATGTAATATTTGGTTTTTTTGATTGAATTTATGAACTAAAGTGTTTATAGAATAAGATGAATCGGCTTCACTTCAATAAATTATCATCTGATCCACTTAAGGTTAGATACTCAAAAGCCAATACGAGTTCAGATTTTGAAAGTAGAGAACAGGAAATAAAATAACGGGATGTACACCCATGTCCGAGAGTGGCATGGAGGAGATCATGTGAGAAAGAAATGAAAACTTGTGGGGAGTCGTGGAGCAAGGTTGAAAAGACTACAGATAAGAGAGTGGAATGGAGGCGTGCTACTGAAGCCCTATGTTCCACTAGGAACCCAGGGGACAAAATAATAATAATAATAATAATAATAATATATGTATTCAGTTTAAGTCACACCAGACAAACATTTGGCGGACAGAATAGTCACTATTCTGGAATAACTGGCAGAGACGAAAACGTATCCTCTTTCATTGCGTTATGCATCAAATAAACACAGTAAAACAGAGTTCTTAATCTACCACAGTGCTCAAGTTTTAATCTTATATTAGAGACTACTATAGTTATATGGAGAGTTTTGATCATTGAAAATGAAAATTATTCAGTGTAACAATGGAAATAATAATAATAATAATAATTTCAACTCGAAACTTAAAGCTAGAAAAGAAGAAATATACAAACTCGTTTCCGAAAATTTAGGTTGAATTGTATTCAGTTAATGCCGATACCTGCGGTAAACCAAAGTTTGCTTAAATTCATCACTGTATTGACTACTGTCAAGACACTCAAGAAATCCATTTATGTCCACTGTCCATCAAGTGGCTCGTTGTGGCATTAGCAAAGAAAATCTGGTTGGTGGATATCGAATTCCTCAATACATCTTAAAAAACCATGAAGCATAATTGTTGTACCACATCTTTTCTTCTTACCGGCTTTCACATCTCCACGTAAACTGGTAAACGAAAATTAGGCTCATAACAGTCAGTCACTTACATACCTATGATAAACGAACTGAATACATTGTCTAGCATACTGGCACTGAATTACTTTGCTGATAAGTAGGTCTCAGACAAGGCACTTATAATCCTTTTGTGCATTTTCCATGCATTTCTTTCACCTTTGGAAATAGATTTCATGAGAATTCATCTTGTTTCTACGTTTCACCAATTCTCTAAGTTTTTGTTGTTCATTTAATATTTTAGAATGATATCTAAGAAATACCTATTATCTGGTAGGCGTTTCTCAATCTGACTTAATTCTGGTTTATGTCTAACTTTGAAAGACGACATTATAAGCACATTTCTCATTCAGGCGACTAAAAAGTGAATCCTGGATTTCAAATCATGGCAGACCCTTTTGACTTTACGTGAGATACGTCTAAGAAATTATACTGTCTTCTATACCAGTCCAATCGTTAAAAGAAACTTCAAAGAACAAAAAATATGGAAAACAAAAATAAACTTATTCCTCGTTGGAATTAGAGAGACGAAATAACACCGGTTGGTGAAAGCCTTCGGGAAGACAATTGGCTAATGTGCCTTCTCCTCTCCCGATTAAAGCGAAAGTAAACAAGGGGACATGTAATGTCCGCACTATGCATGAACCTAGCAAGGCTGCCCGGATTGCAAAAGAGATGAGAAGGTATGGCATAGAAATGCCAGGCAGGGAATCTGTGAGTGCAGATGGAATAGAATGGAAGTGGACTCTGCAAACTGGAGAGGAGTCAATAATCTACTCCGATATTGTCACCCAGACGACAACCACGAGTACAGCACACTGAGTTTTAGAGTGGTTATCATGATGTTACAACAGAATCGAAGGCTTTCATGTAGTTGGAACCAATCTCCTCCTGCAGGATCATGACAGCAAGATGAATTCAACTTGAAAGGAGGGAAAGTCACAACCATACAATACTACACTACACACCCACAAATAATGCAGATCAGGAAGAGAAGGAGGAGGAATTCTACAGACAACTGCAATCAGCAGTGGACAAGACCACACTCCAGGTGGCGATGGCGACATCAAAATTCATTCCATTGGGTTGGGTTGGGTTGGATTGGGTTGGGTTGGGTGACATGAATGTGGAACTGGGAGTGGGCAACACAGGAAGAGAATCAATCATGGGTTGAGAAGCACACCGTGAGGTGATGAACGAGAATGGAGAAGTGTTTGCAGACTTCTGAGCATTCAATGATTTGGTGATTGGAGGTGAGGCGGTGTGTACAAACACAAGGATATTCATGAGGCAGCCATATGGATTTGATTTGACCAGACACCAGGATACACTACACTGAGAATCAATCACATAGACTTCATGTGAATGTGGCGAAAGTGGAGATGGAGATGCAGCCAGCCTACTGGACACAAGATGAGATGAGGAGGGGGAGCAGATGTAGGTTCACACTACTGACTATATAGTGCAAGCGACCTTCAAAATCGAGTTGATAGCCTTCAAACAAGTTGGTGATAGACCACACTTCAAGTTCAACACTCAGAACAGAAAGTGAACTGAAGGACGAAACCACAAAGAACATTTTCACGTCAGTTAGCCATCAGGACAAAATGGGAGATATTGAGCAATATTTGTGAAAAAACCTGTGTGGAAGAACACTGTAAGAACACTCTTTGAAAGCTATGTGGCAGGAAACCTTCATAACCGTGTTAGGAATGAAGAAGAAGAAGCTGCAAGACAAGGAATGGGTCTCCAAGGACACATGGAAGCTGATAGAGGAGGAGTAAGATGGTGAAGTAGAAGACGAACCAGTGCAGTACAGGGATGAACAATGAAGAGAAAAACTGAATACAACCTATAAAACACTACATTGGTCAAGGAAGTGAGGAAGAGTGCGCGCAAACACAAAAGACACTTCTACGACACACTGGCAAGTGAAGCACAACAGGCTGCTGGTAAAAGAGACAGAGACGTGATAACATATCAAATAACCACATTGCTATCCGGCAGCAGACTAACATAGTTGAAACCAATGAGAGATAATGAAAGCAACCTAGTTACCAAAGAGGAGGAACAAGGGAAACGATGGGCTGACCACTTCAAAAAACTCTTGAATCGACCACCACCACCTGCAACTAGTCCAGAAATGCCACCAGCTATGGCAGAACTACCGGTGAACACAAACCGTCCAACAAAAGCAGAAGTCTTCAACGCCATAAAGTCACTGAAATCCGTGGACTCGGCAGGACTAGATAGACTTACTCCGGAAGCACTGAAAAAAATGAAGAGACAATAGCGAACATGTTCACACCATTATTACAGAAGGTTTGGAAGGTAGGGAAGGTACCTGCCAGTTGATTGAAAGAAGTGCTGCCTTGTCGAACTCCCAAAGTAGGGCGACCTAAGTCTTTGCAAGAACTATTGCGCAATCTTGTTCCAGTTCCTGACCACCCAAAGCAAGCAAAATATCAAGTCGCGTCATACTGGAGAGACTAAACAATGCTCTGGACTCAAAATTACAACCGGAACAGGATGTCTGGCTAGCTGGCTGGCTGGATTCAGGAAGAACAAATCATATGCGGATCAATTTGCAAATATACGCTACACATCATTATAGAAGAGAGCATAGAAAGGCAGCCGAATGGATCTTCACCTCAACTTCATCGACTTTGAAAAGGCCTTGGACAGCGTCGACCAAGAAGTAATTTGCCAGGCAGCTGCTTCAACACCACGGTTTTAGTACCACAAACCTTTATCCACCTCATTCTACAGCTATATGCTATATGATGTTACATGCCAGTCATGTGATTCACAATGGAAAGCTCAATGGTCCACATTTCCTACTTCTGTCACTTTGGTATTATTGAGAACCTATCCTCACACTCGTCTTAGTTTGCTCCAAGTTCTCACTTGAACTTGGCAAAGTTATCTCTAGCGGACTCATGGATGTGTAGAGCTCAGAAATCCCATACTGGAACGAATCAGGTGTTCAGTACACCCAGGTTTTCAATGCTTCTCTAAATGATATCAGTTCATGATGAATACTTACTTGAAATTTACACGTTTGTTGCATCAGTGACCTATAAACGTATGTACACACCCGCACTTCCCTTTTTCATAAGAAGATCTTTTGTATCACATAGCAGGGTTTACAATGAAATATATACTTTCCTGGTGCATAGACAATAATAATAGGAAAAGTTTTATCCAATTTTAGAAATATTGGATCATAAAAGAAATGATTAAGTTACCTCTTCTGTATTCATGTATAGGAATCCGAATGAACCTAAACGATAATTCATGGATGCGACAATGATATTTTGCCTAGCAGCTAAAAATCTTGCATCATATACACTCAGTGTAGATGTACCCATGTAAAAGCTTCCACCGTATATCCATAACTAATCATTTTGAAAGTTTGATAAGAAAAAGAAAGAAGAAATGATGCAAAATACAAGTATACTACAATTAAATAGAAGAAAAATGAAGAGATTTTATAAAATGGGTAAATTAGAAATACTCCCACATGTATGTTGATAAATATAAACATATTCACATCGGTTGCCCAGTCAGGACTTTTCATTGCAATCCAAACCAACGTGAATCAGCAAGGAGGAACATCACATTGATTATCAGTTTGACCATTTGCGATAACTGTGGTCTTCCAGACTTGTATTGTTAGTGGGTGATGACTTACCACGAAATTGAAATTTAGACCACTATACGGTTAGAACCAGAGACTTCCGGGTTACCTGCCCGGTGATCTACCCATTAAGCTACGAGACACGATTTCTGATCAAATCCTAATTTCACTCCAATCACCAATGGTTTTGCCTGACTGCTATATGAACTGGTGATGCTGTGAAGTGAAACGAAGATTCGGTTAGAAGCCGGATGTCATGGCTGAGATGGTAGAGCAGAGGGCTAGTAGTAACCTGGTGGTCATTGTTTTTCGTCGCACTGCAGCTTAGGGTTTCATTTCGCCTTCAATCATCACTCAGTATCAGTGCATATCCCCCAGATCATGGATATCTCAGGTAGTTAAATTGATGAAGTATAGATGCTTCAAAGTATAGCTGTTTTAAATACTTTTCAACTAACCTGTTAGTTAACAAAAATGAGAAAAACAACCTGAGTTTGGTGCAAACAACACAAATGTACTAATACAGCTTACTGGCCACATTTTGTTTGGAATTTAGTAAAGTTTAATGTGTACCATGGATATTTGATGGCTGACAAGTTTCTTTTCAAAAGATTTAGCTAATATACAGCCGAAGTTGAAAGTTTAACTGTAATTCAGTAGAGGGAATAATACCCCACTTGGTATACTGGTCATACCAATGACTTTTAAGGACACTTGTCAACTTGTCGAAAACTGACTATTTTCAACTGCTTTAGGCATGTTCCCTATGATGAAATGACCTTATGCAGCTAAGCTAATTACTATTTACATGATAGTGATGACTTTATTCGTTCGGTTATATTAAATTCTATACGTGGTAGTATTTATTGCAGAAAGTTGATATAAGTAAGATTTACAGTTCAGAAGTACAGTCGCTTAACTAATCCACCCCCTTTGCCTCAAAAAAAGTGGCTAAACCAAAGGGTTTTAATCAACTTGACGCCTTAAATAACATGGAGAATACAAGTTTAAAAGCTGGGGAACATATGTCACAATCTTAAGTTAGCAAACCCTACTCTTTCTAGTAAGAATTGTTTGTTATCCAGTAGAATGTCATGACTGATAACTATAATTCCTTCAGCTTTGTCAAAGTGGGTAATTTCTGACGATAATGAACATCGTGAAAGTATAAGTTATCTGTTGCTTTTCAGTTCCTATAGAACTGAGATACGCCACATGACTTGGAATAGGGTCTGAGTTTTTTCTAGCACAAAGTTTTCAAAATATATTTTAAATATGAACTGATAGACTTAGATGATAGTCATATAACTTTCATTAGATTAAGAGTCATATGAAGTCAGCTAGACTCACCATAACTGCAAGTTTTCCTTGGAATTTGAATGATTGTCATTCGACTGTTGTGAAGGTACCCAAATATTTAAGAAAAGACAATCTTCTGACATTGGTGTATTTGGCACCCACATTCTAGCTGCTGCCGAATTCTAAACGAGACAAAAAGACATAAGGATATATCAAGCATTACATCCAAATTAATACGTTTATTAAGTGAATGGTAAAATGATGGGCAGGAGTAGATTGCTCACTGTCTGATAACAACATCTGTGATCATCCTGGTATACAGTCTAATCACAGACAGTGTAGTGCCATCTGATTTGTGTAAATCGTCTTTTGTATTGTCAGCAGAAGTTTTTTTGAAAAGAACTAGACACTATGACAGATAATTGAAACTATCCGTGACGAAGTTTATTGGTTACTCTTTGAGTCAGACATATTACCATTGTTACTGATGCTTAACTTTTCAGTGTTTATACAAAAATGTTTTTTCTAGTGAAACATTATTATTGAAAACAAATGACTGTAAGTGTTATTTAATACATGGAGGTACTCAGTTCATTATCAGACAACAAATAAAGTCCTCTCTGATTCAAGGAAAAGCACTGCATCACTGCGTTCACTTGTTCTCTTACTGGATCGTACAACTCGATACCCAGAGAATAAGTAGCTAAGTCTATATTTCGGCAACACGTTAATCAGAAAGCACCAATCGATAACAGTTCACCATATGCATTACACGTTTCACACAGCCTTACCAGTGAGTTGATACTTTCACTGTTCCTTCATATACTTCGTGAAGATAGACACTTCCATGTATAATTAATACCCAGTAATTCCGCCAAGGTTTGAGTAATAGAATTGAAAAACTGAAATGTTAGTCATTCAGAGTTTACTGGCTGCTTACTAACCTTCGTATTTTCTTTAGCCTATCTCATTTGTTAGCTGAAAATCAGATCACAATTATTTTGTCTTGGTCTTTTCCTATATAAACACTTCAGATGGTCAGTATTTTAGCTTTTTGAAATATTTAGTGACGTCAACCTCAGAATATTTATGCATCATTCACAGCGAGTCGAGAGTTTTAATTTATAAACCAAATGGTAGAGTGCGGGTATCGATTTTGACATGGATTCAACCGATGTTATCACAATCATTGCAGTAGTGAGATATCAGCTGTCAGAACGAATTAAGTTGTTACATCTTTACAGTCCAGAAAAACCGTATCGCAGACAGGGAGTGAAGATATGAAAGCTCTAAAATGTAGGTCACTTGAATCATTACGTAGTTTGCCCTAATATCATTGATTTTCCTACAGATTTTATCTATTTATTGGACATATCTTGCTCTTAGTTCATTAAAAAAGCAAAGATTATTTTTCAGTTACATTAAAGTTTTGTATTCTGCACTAGTCAATGAGATGTAGTCTTCCATCTAGCTGGTCAAAAGCTCGGCGGATTACTGCATATCTTTCAAGATTTTCAGGTTTTCCCGAAACCTTGATTGGTTACTTCAGTGGTGCAAATAGCTGTAGCTTCCAAGCGAGTCATTTTTTATAATCCAATCCATTTTGACAAAAAATCCCTTCTATTTCATTGGGATGGAACCAAATAGCTTCATCGTCTACAGAAATAATAGTTGAACCATCTTCGAAATGTAGCATCTGCATTATATCCGATCTACGGACATGATTGATATTTACCTACCGCGAAGCAAAAGAAGCAAGGCAGAACTTCCTGGTACAGCAAAATATATGAAGCGTTTTTTTTTAAAAGTATTTCACCTAGAATTCTAAACAATTTAAAGATAAGTATGCTATCTACCTGGCATCATGCCCGACTAAAACGTGGTTAGCTTTTAATCACTAACCGGGAAAATTAGAAAAGTAACAACAATTGTTGCACGCGACCTCTGTTTACAGGCTAACTGTTCTTTGTTACTCTCGGGCCTCACAGAGCTTGTTTAAACCTTTTTAAGCTCTTCTTCTGAAAGGATGCATTAGCTTGAGAACATGCGGTACTGAATAAAAAGGCTTTTGCTTATAAAATGGATGCTGTGAGTGTTTACTTATCAATTCTTGAAACCATTAGCATGCTCCGATGACCTTCGAGAACTCATTCTACTTTTGAGGTTTGAATGAAAATAACTCACCAGTACAGTTCAAGATAGGCAGACTTCTGAAATCACCTGAAAACTGACCAGTACTAATTACTGCTATTCATAAATCATTAGTAGTTTCAACTGACAGACAATATTCAATATTTTACCAAAATTATTTTGTTTCAACATAAATTGTTGTTATAATAATGAAAATGACAATAGTAACTATAGTTATGACTGTTGATCGCTTCAACGAAATTCAACCTGATACAGTGGTCATGATAAGACATACATATGATATGTAAGAGTTTGCCTAGAAATTTTGATAATTTCAACATACAAATCCACGAAGAGACGTAATGTAAATACAGGATGACGCTTCATCATTTACTGACATAATAACAAGCCTATCTTGAAGGTGAATAACTTTATACCATTATGTTGGTCAAATAAGATAGACTGACGACATTAAATTCTATAATGAACGGCAAGTTTAGTCAATCCGATTATTTGTCTAAATGATTAGTTATTGATAATAAGATTATTAAGGGTTGATTGAAACGTGTATTGAAAATCTATTCATGAGAAATAAAAGAAACTTGTTACAGTTGCTTGAAAGTAGAAAATGCAATGAGTGAGTTGAAAAACACCTTACAACCAATGAGTTGGCATTGTTTAAGGACTCACTGAAAGCCTTCAGCTTACCTATAGTCATTTAGACTATGTTTGAAATTTATGCAGTGTTTTGGGTCATATGAATTGAATGCTTTGCTCTTACATGTTTTCTTTGAAAAATTGGTTAAATTTGTTGAAGAATTCACAGTAAGGCTGGGATTACAGTGATATTTAAACCAACAAACTTGCTTAGAAACAAGTTTTGTAGGTTGAAAGATCCTATTGAACCAAATAGGCAAAATAATTTAGTTTATCAAATCCCTTGCAACGATTGTGAGGTTAAATACATAAGTGAGAGTAGTCGACCAGGGTTAATTAGAATAACAGAACTAATTCAAGATCAGTAGATCCTGATCAAATAAGTAGTTTGGGGAAAAGTTCTGTTACAGATGTGCGCGCAATTGCACAGAGTTATACAATAAGATGGGACAAAACAACAGTATTAAAAACGTAGTTGGGTGGAGGGAGAGATTGATAACTCGGTCAAATTGGACCACAAATTAATTCACTTTCAAAGCAATCAACCATTCATCACTGATTTGTTGTGGGAAGCTTTTCTCAAAGCTGGAAGATAGAAGAAATGCCGATCGATGATAGATATTATGACAACAGAAGACTATCATGTCACTTCCTTAATTGTCTGTAGTTGAAACTTGAAGACTATAGGATTTTGGAAATACTGACTAAGATGAGCTTTGTTAATAGCTGAACATTCTAAACCTTGTTCTCTGCAATTTCAAAGGACTATACGACTTATGATGAATTAAACTATACTTCGACTGATCTCACAAAAGGAGTGCTTGTAACACAGATAATTGTACCACTTTATATTTGGATTCGATTTTTTCTGGTAAAATTACCCTATAACTCACCTGAAACATGGTATCTTTCGGTTGGGGGCATGTTGCAGGTAGCTTATCAGCCATAAATACTTTCTTCGGTTCAGGCTTAGGTTCAACAGGCTTTCTGAAACGTAATGATCCAGTTGGTGATTGAGCATATCGTATACCTGTAGAAAAAAAGATCATTCACTTGACACAACGTCATGAAATTAGAAAGCGTATATCTAATTCAGTATTGAATAACAGCAGACTTAACAGCGTTTTTTCATTGTTCAACTGTAGTGAAAACTTCAAATATTGATTGTTTTTCCCTAAAACGTACTGTCTCCAAAGTGCTAGCCTATAATCGAAGAAGATATCATCTATGATGCAATGACATAAATATTCATAAATCACTGCAAGGGTTGACTGGTATTTTGGACGGTGGATCTTTTATTATCAATTAAAAACGCTAATAGATACATCGTGGTTTTCGAATTTTCCTCCAACTCCCATAGCTGTATATTATAAGGCAGGATTAATTAGATAAGAGGAGGTTAACAGTAACTACAGTGTCCTAGATGTTAGTATGTGCTGTCACTACAGATTCGTGTGTTTTAGCAGCTTACAGAAGACAATTTGGTGTAGTGAACGAATATACAGAATGGAACAATAGAAAGTAAGCGTGATGACAATAAATTTTGTATTAACTAAAAGGGTATAAAAAAAATTGATTTCATGTTGAATTTTTCAAGGTTGTAATGAAAAGCCTTGGGATATTGGATTAGTCAAGTCACAGGAAGAAAACGATGTTAGCTCATGATGGTGCTGTATAGAAACTGTATTCTATCCAATGATTCCACTACCATGTTTTGGGATTTGGAGGTTTATGGGATTCATATACTGATTCTAGATTGGTATTCATCATAGACTCATATCATTTACAGAAGGACTGAAAACCTGGTAGGACTGGACGGCTATTTCGTCCTAGTATGGAACTCCTCAACAGTGCATGCCCATGACTTAACCAGGGCAGGGATTGAGCCCAAGGCCTTCAGGTCGAGCGACCCGCTTGTTACCACTGAGTCACTGGCTCGGAATCTAGTGATCACCATTTTCTTAATTCCGTCATTTTGCGATATAGTGCAACCTTTGTCCAACGGCGTCGTTAAGTAACTATCCTGTTGTCCGACTTAATTCACCCCACGGGTCACGACTTCTCATAAAAACTTCGGGGATCTCATCTCGAAGTAAGTCACTGATGAACAAAAGATAATTATTCAGTTTCGAGGTTTATTGGAATTTTATTAATTTCAAGTTTGTATTCTTCACTGACTGACATCAGTTGGAGAACCATTAGAAACCTAGGAGCATTGGACAGCTGTTTTGCCATCGTAAGGGACTTCTCAGCATTGCAAACACATGATTTCGTTAGGAGTCGAACCCACCCAAATGTGAACTGTTGGATGACAACCTATTGGCTCAACGGTAGCGTGCTGACTGCGGAACCTAATGACCCTGGCTACCAGCCCTTGCGAGATGATGGGTGCGCACTGCTGAGAAGTCTGATACTTCGACAAGATAGGTATCTAGTGCTCACAAGTTTCCAATGACTGTCCATGTGATGTCAGTCTGTGATGAATACCAACTTGAAATCAACAGCACATTTATTGAAAGTAATGGATTTAATCCTTTATAAAAGTTTAAACACATATTACTGAAAATTTTCAAAGTAATTCTTTAATAGTTACATAATGATTCTTAGTTTACATTAGTTCTTTAGCCTTTTCTCGATATGTGATCAAAACTTCCTAAAGTGGACAGATTCCTCATAAAGCACCTAGTTTAAGAATGTAGTATTGGTGATTTAGATAGAATACTGAGGTAAAGAATACATGTATAAATATGTCACACTGCATGCATAATAATTCAACATACATCTGAATCATGTGGTGCATCGGCGGTGTTGCTGTTGCCTAGTAAGCGATATAGTAAGAACAAAAGATTCAGACAGTGAGTCTGTTCTCTGAATATCCTTTATCTAGAAGTGGAGATAGTTAATCAGCTTCACAACTTCCATCCTTACAATAACAGAGTCATAGTTAACTTATCCTCCACTGAGAATTGAGAAGGGGATTTCGTATCATGAATTAATCATAATAAATTTGGTCATCTAATGGGAAGTGACTGATTTTAGAGTGGTTTTATTCATACAGTGACAACAGTATGAGGATTGTCGGAAGTCTGGGAGCAGTGAACGGCTGCTGAAGAGTCCCAGACTAAGACGAAATAGTTACCCAGTGCTTCCAAGTTTCAGTATCTTCTCTCTCCGGTACTGATCTTGAAAAAAGCTCCTTTCTAATGGCAATTAGTTTGATATAAGTGAAAAAAAAATGCAATAGCGATATTATCCATGAAATACAGTTTATTCATGTAAAAGGTTTTGAATACTCATAAGTGAAATATAAGAGAAAGAGTTCAACAAACAGATATACAATCACATTCAAATATAATTGGTACTTTCATTGAATGGTAAGGGATGTCAACATGTATCGTAAAAGTATAATTATTGTTAGATTGGCGTTAAGAAAATAATAGCGTAAGAATAATTAAAATATCTGACAGTGTGAAGCACTATTTATATAATATATAATTATTATTTGTCCTTTAGGTTCCTAGTGGAACATAGAACTTCGCTACCACGTCACCATTTCACTCTCTTCTCTGCGGTCTTTTCAACCCTGCTCCACCACTGCCCACAAGCTCTCATTTCTTCCGCACATGATCTCCTCCATGTCACCCTCACCTTGCACACCAAACTCGTTGTTCCCCCCTGTCGACTTGGCCAGACCTGATACGTGATGTCCTCAAATGGTCTTCTCAGTGTATACCTAATTCATCTCGACGTTCTTCTGCATATTTTTTGGTCGATGGGTTTTTGGTTAGTTCGTTGCCATAGTGAGTTCCTTGTTGCTTATTCTTTCTCGCCATCCATCTGATCTTCAGAAGCGAGTGAGCGTAGGTGACAGCTGTTGATGAATGTCTGTAGTTTGTTGGAAATGCTTTTCATAACGCACCGCCAAGTCTCTCAACCATCATATAGAAGCACTGACTTGACATTTTTGTTAAAAATCTGGATCTTGTTCACGCTTTATGCTGAGTGCACTGCAGTGCAGTGCAGTTCACTACAGTAGATCTCCACACTGATTTCAGATTAATGAAGGAAGGCGTGTCTTGCTGTCTTTCCGATCCTGGCTTTGACGTCCTCATCTGTGCCTGTGTCGCTTGTAGTTGAAACGATGCCACCTTGTCTAGGTAGGTGAAAGAGACAATTTCGCTTAAATTTCACCCACTGATGATGATTGGTGTTTGTTGTTGGTTGTGTATCATCATCACCTCTGTCTTCTCTGCGTTCGCTTGAAGTTCCGTTTTCGCTACCTTGCCTCCTCTTCCAACTTGTTTGTTTTCGCATGTAGAGCTATGAATTTATACGACAATCATTTTTTATATAAGTAAGTCTTAATGCAACCTCAGAGTGTTAAGAACATTTTTTTAAAAAAAAGAGTTTTCTGGATGTTTTACTGTATATATCATAACTTCTTCAACAGATGATTCAGATTTTTACTAAACATCAAAATATACATGGTCAAATGTTACATGAAGCTTTTTCTGTGATTCAGCTACAGGTTAGTTGTTTAAACTGATCATTTCTATTCAGCCATCATAAAGTTATGAATAAATATGACTGTTTTAGTGTTGATCAAATGATTGGTAGTCATAATTATCAAAATTACTTTGAATCTTCTTATTTATTTAAACTATAGATGAAATGCTGTAGTAACGTCTCGTCTACACTTTTGAATGTTTGTAGATGTAACCATACTGAAGCAAGCGGTTATTTATTAGTTAGTTAGCTTGAATTTTACCACTATTTTTTTTAGATCTATTTGCAGTAACATGATAATGACGAGAAGGACTGAATCAATCAACTGATAATGGGATATAAGTTGTTTGTGCATGCAATCTTGTTTTCCTGGTAGATAACAACATGAAAAGATATTAGAAAAGTGACTACAGGGAGAATTAAGGCTATATTATTCCCTTTTTATTACATTCCTTGTAAGTATATGCTAAAGTTAGTTGTCGGTTGCATTGAGTAGTGTCCATCTTCTCAAAAACTGAACCGTTTTCAGTAAATTTTGACAAAAAGTGCTTAATACTCAGCGAAACCTGCGAAAACACTTTTACAAAATTGTAATGTTCTTGAGATATCACAAATACGCCTAACATGACAGTTAAGTTTGTTCCAGTAGAATGAATAGCATGCAGGTTAAATCTTCACTGAATGTGAGTACTTGTATTGTAGGAAGCGGTTACCTTAAGTCGGTAGACTAGTAACAGTAAAACTTTCAAATTTGGAGTGATGACTGTCAGCTGACTAACTAACTGGAATCAAATTTCAGTAGAAAACCTCTGAATTTCGTGAAAACCTTATGTAAGAACAAAGTTATACCGTCAGATAGTTTCAGGTAGACCGACTAAGTGTTGTGCTGACTTCACTTTTATGATTATAAATAATGAATATGATACGATTTCATTAAGTATGGATAGAAATATTACATTCCACAATTCAATATTCTAGCATCCAGGTACTGTTCCTCTTACAGTAGATTTGACAGTATGTTTGCTGTGACTTCCAGAATTTTCTGGATAAGATAAACAAACTGAATATAGAAACCAATAGAAAAATAATTTCCTTTGTTCTATTTTCACCCTTTAGTCTAATCGACAAAATGTATAGGGAAGTCGATGACAATTTTTCTAATGAAGGATGTATATACTGGGTAGAAGCAAACGGATAATCTATACCTCATTCACTCTAACAGAATAATTCATGAGTAAACGATCTTAGAATGTGTGTGAGACCACCATTTTTATAACTCATTACAGATCACATGAAAATCACGACGTGTTACACAATCGTGGTTAGGGTTTCGCACTGTGTGGATGAGTCAGACTTACCTCATACAGTTGCTCAAAATGCCACCCTAACAATAACTAAAATAGCAGTTGAACTTCTGTATTTTATGAAAACTGACCTTTTTCACTGAAATAAAGAAGTCGAATTGGCCATTTCAGTCGTTTCGATAGCGTAATTAGGAGACGAAGTTTATCTGAGCAATGTGATGTATTTGCGCAATACATTTCGAACAATCTGATGAAACAAACATTTACTTGTCAAGTGAATATATTAAACCGAGGACTGGAAGGAGGGATAAATACAATATTTAACACAATAGATATACTTCTCAGTCGATGAGAAGATGGTTCAACAAGACGGTCAGTTTACAGAAAGCCTACATGGACAGGATAATACTTGAATTTCCACAGTTTTTGTCCAATCCAATACAAGCGAGATTTAGTAAAATGACTGTTCAACAGGATCTATCTTGTCAACACACTAGATGCGATGGATGAAGACATCAAATTACTGAGCAAAGAACTTATGGAAAATGGATATCTGACGAAATTTATAAACCGTTGTAGAGGCCAAGTAGCACCAAAGCCAACTCTATACACGGTCTTTAAGAAAAATGTCCATATCACTCTACCATACAGAGGGGAGCTAAATAGTGTCATTTTAAGACGTAGGCTGACATTAGCCATTAAGAAAACGTATTACGCAGTGAATCTTACCACTGTGGAGAAAACAAAACACATACTTCACCAAAAACCTAAATACTGCATCAGTGATTACGTCACATCCCATTGTATTACCAATCTACATGTGTGTGTGGTCACACATACATAGGGAGGAGTAATTGAGTTATGCAGTTGAGGGTGGGAGAATATGTGCCTAAATGGCTTCAAAAACAAATGGAGTATGAAACAGTGATAAACGCTGGTGGGAGACAACCCTCTTAATCTATAGCTAAACATATCATAGAAACAGGTTACAAAGTTAGTGTTCAAACAGCTTTCAAAGTCTAATATGGAAACAGTCAGTCAGGGAGGTATTCTGAGATTTGTGGAAGCCATAGCCATACACAAATCTAAACCACGTTTATGTGTACAAAAACAGTTTGTTATTACACGACACTTACCTTGGTAAACTTTGTTTTCTTACCAAGATTAGGACCAACTATGTCACTTCCTGTTCGTCCTCATCTTTCTTAATTTTAATCCCCTATTGTATTAATTGTTGTATTTATCCCTCCTCCCAGTCCTCGGTTTAATATATTCACTTGACAAGTAAATGTGTGTTTCATCAGATTGTTCGAAATGTATTGCGCAAATACATCACATTGCTCAGATAAACTTCGTCTTCTATTACGCTATCGATATTTCAGTCGTTGCTAGAGTGACCTTTAAAATCACTCTTTACTTCAACTGTTGCTAGAATGAACCTGAGAGTAACTCACTTCAGAGGCCTTAATGAACTTATTGGTGAAAACCAAATGTTTCAAAGCTTGAAAGTTGAGTGCCTAGACCGGAAGCCACCCTAGCATTAATGAAACCACCTATCAGCTTTAAGTATTTTAGTAATGAATACAGTTTTTAATAAAATAAAGGGAAGAAATTGGTTGTCAGAGTTGCCTTTATATTCACTCAATGAACTATCAGTCCGCCAACACTTTTGAAGCGTTTTTTTGTGTCCACATCAAAACAATTCCACAAAAATTGTGCATTTACTTTGAATGCATTTTAAGGTCACCCTAGTAATGGTTGGAACGATCAATTAGATTCCTTTATGTCAGACGGAAAATCAAATTTTCACAAAATGAATAAGTCTAATTGTTTACATTAGTTGTTGTTAGGGTGGTCTTCAAAGTGACTGGCGGTTTTCAATCGTAAAAGTTTTCTAGAAAGCCAATAATGAATGATACAGAATAACTGTGTACTGCTGACATGAAGCTAAATAGTAATGAGGTAAACCTAAGAATGTTAATAATGTTTCAACAAATATATCTCAAATCCAAAACCTATGCAAATGATTCACGATACCTTTTGATTGATATAGTTTTATACAATTAAAGCAAACAAAACGGCGGACTTAACAGAGTGAAAACACCAACGAGCCACCGTACTGTGTGATTCTCTATCATCACAGACCTAAAAACTAGTGTAGTCAAGTGGAGAGAGAGAGAGAGCTTGACTACTGAATCTCTCTTCATCAGTTCAACGCCTAGCACGTGTAACTGAAATAACGTGACACCAATTCTGGATGTATAGAAAATTTTACTATTAACTAAGTCAAGGAATAAAAAACAATAAGACTAAAAAACTAGACCAAGACATTGTATGGTTATCTTGATATTACGAATATGAGCAACAGATCCTGCTCAAAATGTCAGCTAGTAAATAAGACTGTATCAGTGGGTGCTATATCAAACTGACTGATCTAATATGACGATGTTACAGTACTATCCACCTCAACTGAACCGGAACTGGATAAGGATATAATAATGACCCTTCTTCTTGTAAGTGATACACACTTCTAGGAACATACACAACTGCGATGTTTCAGTTTGGTGGGGTTGATTAATTCATGCCTAACAACATATTTTCAATTCAGCAGGAAATTCTATAAACAGACAAAAGGAACACCAACGGGATTATCTATACCAGGACTAACTATAGAAAGTGAAGATGACATATTTGTCATCATTCAAAGAAAGGAATCCAAAGTAGTCAAAATCATTTTTGATGATATCAAATTTACAATTAAAGAGGAATCAAATGACAGACTGACATTTCTAGAAATTCTGATCACTATAACGGACTCAAAGGAATTAGAAACTGAAGTATACAGAAAACCAGCCCATGTCGATCAAATCCTCGGTTACAATAGCAACAGTCTAATAGCATGCAAAACTATTTGCATAAGAATATTGTTTCAAAAAGCGAAGACTTACTATAGTACATCAACCATGAGGAATAAAGGAATAAAAGTATCCAGTAACTTCTCCAGAAGAACGGCTATCCACTCAACTTTATCAAAAGATGTTCGCATAATCCATTGTCACCCAAAAAGGGAACCTCGAAAATCAACAAACCGATTATCGTACTTTACATCAAGAAGTTGTCTAAGATTAATACTTGCTTATTGAAGCCTTTTGGAGTCTTTGTAGCTTACAAGCCCACAAAATCTCTTCACCCTCTTTTACACATGACAAAAGATGCAATAGCAAAAGGACGACAAACCAAACATTATCAACAGAATAAACTGCAAAAAACACTACGTCGAGCAGACTGGTCATCCTCTTGGTAAACGTCTTTATGAACATCAAGTAGTAGTGACAAATCATGACATCTCTGATATCAACTCATGCAGACAACTGTGGACATAAATTTGAGTAGAAAAATGTGGAAATCCTGGATCAAGGAAATATATTGAATGTCAAAGAATTTTTAGGAGCTTGGTATTCATATCAGTCAGTCATCAGCAGACACTCATATTGATCCAATCCAGAAACTAATAAGAAGCAACAAGAAGGTCAAAGTTCATATCAATGGGACAACCAAAGTGAAGTAAGTATAGGGACAGTGATAAGAGTTTTACAGAAACAACCAATCACTCACATGGCTAGTTGTGGAGAAAACCCCAAAGTTTTCTCTGATGATGTTGTCTAGAATAACAATGAAAGCTTCATGAATAAACCATCCAACTCAGAGAATATAACACCATCAACATTGTATCTCAGCTGATTTCTCATTAAAGTAGTTGTTTCAGTAAAGTTATCTATCTAGCTGAGTACAACTAATCACAATAGACTAAATCAATTTCACATTGATGAACTATATGCAATGTCGATTCAGCAAAAGAATATGATGTTTATTGTATAAAAAAATATACATTAAAAAATCAAAATACCAAAGTGAAATACAAATTCATCTTATTTAATTTACCATAATAAACATCAACTACTGATGCTGGTCCATTTGGCCAATGAACAATTTCACGCAAACCACAATATATTCCAACAGATGTATGAGTAACTGGATTATCAGAGGAGCATATCACTGTTGTATCAATAGGCAAACCATTAACAGGACCAGTATTACTTGTATTAGTCGTCATATTTCCATTATATAACATGGAGACTTTATTTACATCTTGAAGTGTTTTAATTCCATATAGACTTAGTAAATGTAATAAAATAAAACTGATTATTATACAATAATGCATATTTATTTCTGTCAGATCAACAAGCAATCTCTTGTTTTGTCAAATAATTTGTATCTGAACACTTCAAGGGATACTTTTCATTTGACTAATTTGTGGGTATAAGAAATATCACACCTCTAGAGAAAAAAAAAATTTTTTTTTCCCTTACTTTCATTTGTCTTACATTGAAAATCTCTGTTTCTACTAATAAACCACCGTGTAGGCATAATAATCGATTAGTCTACCAAAAGACACACATCAGCATCAAGGTCATACCACCAAAGTATGTTACAAATGTCAACATTTAACGAATATATTGCGTATATTTTAAATAAAACATAAATTATACAATTGAAAAGGAAACAGAAGAAAGGAAAGTATAACTATGAATATCTTTATATTAATTGATTGTAATTTAAGGGGAAGGAAGTAAGTTGCCAACATCTACCCTCTTTTTTTTAAAAAGAAACGTTATTTTTTAAGGTGGTCTTCAATATTCAATGTAAGGTAATTTGTATTTCCTTGTTTTAAATATAGGTGAAAGTGACACATTTAGTGCATAGCATGGCATAAAGAAACATGAATAATATATGTTCATGTATATTCCAGTAGGTTACATGAGAATTTTCCAGGTCTCATGATTCATACTTTCTATATATATATTGAATGTATTAAGTTGTTTAACTGGAATCTATTACTTCGACCTTAAAATACCTTTCATACTGAATTAGATTAAAAGACAATAATTCTGTTTCATCTCTGAGGTTGTATACTTCTGTATATGAATTCTATGTATGAAATGTGAAGTTTATTCAATGATTACATTCATTTTACTAACACCCAGTGAACAGGTGTCTGGGATCCCTTCAGTTTATATACAATAAAGTTAGAGATTGAAGTAATAATGGAAAGAGTTCAATTGAAGAAAAGTAATAACTTTGTAAAACGAAAATACTCACTCTATGTTTTAACGTCATTCCCTTACTGGACAATCCTATATAACTATTACTTTTATTACTTGATAACAGAAAAGCGATGTATCGTAAAATATTTTTTGAACGCAATTATATTCTCATTACATATCACAAGACCGAGAAAAGCATCATGTAGTATACAAAATGGTAGTCATAAGCAGATTTATGAAGGCTGAAGCAAAGTTGAATGACGTATTATGGCTAAGAGGATTGATGAATATAATTTAAACGAAGAAGCATTAAGCAGCAGAATATTATATTTAAGAAGACGATATATTTAGGTAACGCGTAAAAGAAAGAATTTCGATCAATTAGTGTGTTCAATTTGATATTTAATCACTGGGAAAAAATTCTTTTAAACATAGACTTAATTAGGGTTATAAGCATCCGAACTATATTGTAGTCTATTTAATGGCTAACAGTGGAATTCAAGACTCATGTTTCATCCAATTTGTAACTTGCCTGGTAAATGTACCTGCACCCTAGTGAGTTATGTTGTTCCCACTGAGACTCGAACCTCGTATCGACAGCTTGAAATAACAAAGCATTATCTACCGAGCCACTGGGGCACTAGAGTCACCTTTTGTCCAAAGGATATCAGATGTTGTTTATTGATACTCATAGTTTTTGTTGCTTTACTTGGTCCATCCCATAGTCACGATGAATGTCCCGGACAAAGTTGAACACCGAGTTTGATTTAATTCTTGTAACAGCATACATAAATATGATCCTAGCATGCTGAGGAAATCAAAACAAGATTTTTCAAAAGTTTTGCTCTGCATACCACTGACTCTTCAGGAGAATATTCGGGTTTAACTGAGGTTTTAAATATCAGTTGCTGTGGCTTCTGGAATTCTTTGAAGAAGTTCTAGACATACACATTTCATGAGGTTTCTAAAAGAACCAGTTTATGCTAAAGTTGGTCTCTGGTATCATCAAATGGTCAGAATAATTCAGAAGTTTCATCGCCAAAGTGTAAAATGCTCTCTTTCCCCCACCCCATTAATTCAGGCTAGGATAGTATTACAGATGTACATTGCTGAGATATTATATCATCCGACAAATTGTATCCATTTGTCCATTAAATTGCTATTTCTGATTCATTTAAGTCACATTCAGTTCCCTCAATCAAAGTACACCATTCAATTGAATAACAGTCTGGATAAAATGAGTTTAAAAATTTAAAGCGAGTAATCTCTATGATAAATTTAAACAGCATAATGAAAAGATGAAGATTATCTGAAACATGATGTATGTACATCACATTGCCCAGTCCAACATAAATGCTGTATAGTTAGGTGCTTACTCAGTAGAATAAACCACATCTGTACCTATGACACGAAGAAGGAAGAAACCAACTTATTGACGACAACACCTATACAGAATGGCTACCCATTGAAATTTATCGATAGGTGAAAAGTCATATTGCATTGAAAGTAAGCAGTGTTCCGTTGTTAAGACAAATGTTTACATCTCATTGCCATTTAGAGATGAGGAAAAGGCTTAGATCAGCCATCTATAAAACACATTATACAGCCAACGTCATCATTGTAGAGAAGACAAAGTTCATGTTAAAACACAAACCAACACAACATACAAAAGAATTGTATCACATTCAATTGTGTTTATCAATTTACATGTATGGGTGAACAAAATTAAATAGCGAGGAATAATCTTAACACGTTAAGGCTGGCTGAACATGTACCCAAAAGGCTACAAGTACAAAGAACCCTAACAAATCGGATAAGTGTAGGTGACATACCTTCATCTTCATCTATCGCTAGACATGCAAACAGCTCACATAAAAGTAGTCAGGGACGACTGCCTAAATTTATTAAAGTTCTTGCCATCCATAAATTCAAACCCCCTTTATGTTTGCAAAAACAATGTGTACTCACGTTGAACCTACCTTGGTAGTATTGATTTTGATTTTCATACCAAGAGTAACGTGATTAAGATTTTGTTTTATTTCTCTACTGTTCCTATTCCTATGTTTCCCATTGACTTTATTGACCCTTCTCATAAATTTTCATAGCAATAGTTCAACAAATCCATGTAGGATCAGATCATCCATTGGAAACTAAATTAAACGCCAAAAATCTGTTGACGAGATCGCAAAGGGTACCAAATAAAGTGGAATCTCAGCAAGCAGATAGGCGACTTGTTCGGGAAGTCTTAAGACAAAATAACTATCCAGACAAACTATTAAAGAAGATCGAAAAAAGTTTATCGAATAAAAATATGAAAAAGTCAAGCCATAAAAATTGGATAAGTACTATAGTACTTCCTTATCGAACATCCACCTCGGAGGAAATAAGACGTATCCTTAACCGTTACAACATCAGAGTATTCTTTAAGGTGGCGAAAACATTACACTCACACCTGTGTAAATTAAAAGATCTGATTCCTCATTTGGAACAACAAAACTGTGTTTATAAGGTAGACTGCAGTGAATGCGGTGCCACATATATTGGAGAGACATCACGTCAAGTACTAACACGTCCAACCGAACACGACCAAAGTTCCAAAAAACCACCAAAAAATTCCTATGATCTAGAAAAACTTGAAAAAAGCTCTGCTATCGCAGCTCATTCCCTATATTCAGGTCATAAAATATCATTCGAACAGACAGAAGTTCTGCAAAAGGGTTTTCTCTCTCACAAAGAGCGGACCATTGCAGAAGCTTTGCACATCTGCTCATATCCTTCTTCAATCAACAGAAAAGATGGGTTAGACATCCCACTAATATGGCAAACATTAATGACTCGCCTAGGCAGTTATAAATAATATCTGAAGAGAAGGTAGGACACAATTGCATTCCACATGATTTATTTATTCCGAATTCACTCTTGTTTGAATAGTCTCCGGTGATATTTCTCTTAATCGTCTTAACCACGAAGAAAAAAGAGAAAAGAAAAAGGAAAACAGAGAAAAAAGGTTGCATTTAAACAGCTTGTCTAGTCCTATTACATAGCACCTTATTGATCTACTATTTTCATCAATTTTACACTACTCTCTGAGTCATATACATTCGATGAACCATAACATAATCCATTTTGTTATCACTCATACTTCAAGTGTTATCAAAAGTACATTTAAATTTTGAGGGGGTTGTGGAGATTTGGAAATGTTTCAAGTTGTTATTCATCGAAGACTGACATCAGTTGGAGGAACAAAGGAAACCTGGGAGCACTGGACAGCTGTTTCGTCCTAGTATGGGACTCCTCAGCAGTGCGCACCCACGACCCCACCAGCGGGGATCGAACCCGCGACCTTCAGGTTCCGCGACCAGCGCGTTACCGCGGGTTCGATCCCCGCTGGTGGGGTCGTGGGTGCGCACTGCTGAGGAGTCCCATACTAGGACGAAACAGCTGTCCAGTGCTCCCAGGTTTCCTTTGTTCCTCCAACTGATGTCAGTCTTCGATGAATAACAAAAGTACATTTATGGTTATCATTATTATTATTTATTTAAGATATATTGTCTCATCTTCAAATATTCATCCTTCCAAACTAGTAATCTATTCTTTCTCACCCTTCATGTCTCACAACCCCATTGTACTTTTCATAGACGAACTAAAAAATTTCCCCACCCTATTTTTCTTTGTTCCACCTTACTCCCACAACGGAAAAACCTCTCTGACCGAGTTGCTTATTCACTCACCTGTATTACGTTGATCTTTACTTCATATCACTATGTAATTGGATGATTGTAAAGGTCACCACTTTTTGTTCCAAAACTTGAATATTAACCTGAAAACTTAGTGTCAGATTCATACTCTTGAAAAGGATCTTCTCAGCAAGATCGAAACGTTGAGGAATAATACAAAATATTTGTTTTTGTTATTTGTTCTTATATACTAAGCCGGGATTACATAAGTGAAAATACATCCTATACAATGCATGATCAGATTATTCGAAGTGCATAGCAATAATACATTACATGTTTCAGATAATCTTCGTCTTCACATTACGCTGTTAAAAAAGGGTTTAATTTAAACATGTAAAAATATAGTACGTATCTTTCTTTCAACAAACAAACAAAGGCTAACTGTTGTTTCCTAAAAATCATTCATCTCTTTGATGTTAAACAGCGTTAGTGGCTACCAGTGGGATCCATGGAGAGGGATTTATCTTATTTAAAACTGGTTAACCGGAAGTACCAGCGCATTGGTGAGTGGTGTTCCACTTGAGACCCAAACCTGTTAGTAATCGGTCCAAACACCTTAACAGTAACAACTAGACTACCTAACTATGACAATATTCCTTGAAATTTGGGATTCTTACTATCCGTTGTTTACTGCTTTGAACAGAATTGGTTAACTTTTGTTGGTCTATGGAGTCCTATGCGAAAGTCGCAATATACCCAGCGATTTCATTTTGATACCAGCCTTTTTTGAATATGAAATTGTTCATTAATCCATTCTATTGACTAGTTTAGGTTAGTGGTCCAGAACCAAAATCCATCACTTTAAAGGCATCAATCTTCGCTAATCTCTGAAAATAAATTTTGGTGAAATTTTCACAATTACCAAAGGTCATCACAATTAATTAACTAATTAGGTTTTACAATAATTTTTCTCTTAATTCAATATAAATCTACCTTACAAAATGTTTACATTGAGAAAAATAAGTTTTACACTAACTGATCTCTCTCTATCTCTCTAGTGAACGAATTATTTGAGTGAAAGGCAAAAATATTACAGTTTAATTCCGATAGTAGTAGTGAGAGTATGAACTGGTGTTCAATAAGCCCAAAAACACAATTCTTAGACAATTCACAATGCTTTCTCAATCGTAATCATGCTAAATGACTGTTTAGTTAATTTCCATCCATAAAATAAACCATTATACAGATGTATTAATGATAGACAGTGGCTAGCAGTGGAATCTAGGAAGCATGTTTCCTCTTATTTGAGACCCATCAGCTGGATGTACTTGCCTCCCAGTGAGTGGTGTTGTTCCCAGTGGGATTCAAGTTCTCAACGATCGTTTCAAACCCCAGAGCGTTAACCACTAGACCACAAAACCACAACAACCACTTTTTGTGCGACAATATTATACAAGTGTGTTGGAATTACAGTTTTAGATTGGTCAATTAGTAAACACACACACACACCCCAAAGTGGATGCAGTTGGAATGATTGATGCTTTTAGAAACCTTCAGTTTGTTGACGCCATATGAAAAGTTTTGAATGTGATCAGGTGACTGATGACTGGTAAGTACACTAACAGAAATGATACACACTACTCTAAGCCCATTATTTTAAAAATAGAATTAGCGGTTCAGCATCATTATTAGAAGATCTACTTTGAAACCATTGCGGTGGGCAGTTACAACTCGTAATACAGTGCGATACCTTTCTTTATTCATCATTCATTTAATAATTGTTTATATTTCTAATGAATAAACAATAATGACATTTCAGTGTTATTGGTTGTAGTATACAGTCGTTGATTGGACCGAATTGATTGGTCTCTATTAGCATATGGTCTCCTGTGCGGATGCCTCAATGTACCTGTGTTCTAGTTATGGTAAAGATGGATAGTGGCTAACAGTGGAATCCAGGATGCGCGTTTCGTCCTATTTGGGACTCATCAGCTGGGTGTGCCTGCCTTCCAGCGAGTGTTGTTCCCGCCGGGATTCGGACTCGGCACAAGAAGTGGCTATCGGGGCTCGGTGGTGTGGTGGATAATGCTCTGGCGTCTGAAGCAATCGCTCCTGAGTCTGAGTCCCGGCGGGGACGACACCACTCACTGGGAGGCAGGTGCATCCAACTGATGAGTCCCAATTAGGACAAAACGCGCATCCTGGATTCCACTGCTAGCCACTATCCACCTTTACAGTGTCATTTTATCTTGAAGTTAAACACTTTATCGAAGGGACTTGATAGATTATTACGTATTCTACTGAGTGCAGGAAAATTGATCATGAAACTTCCTACTTGAGTAAATTGTGAACCAACTAGATTTCGTAAGAGATATTATTCAACGTAAGAAGAGTCGTCTGTATCCTACTACTGAGCAAATAAAAATGTTCAGGTATTGACTTAAATATTTCCCTCTGATTAAAGTAATGGATTCTCGCTATTTGTCTATCATCCCATCATACGGCTTTAGGTGAATACACAGATCAAGGAAAATTGTGTGTGTGTCTGCCAATTAATAATAATTTATAGCGAATAAAGTTCAGTTCCACCTGTTCTAACTTATCCAAGTTAAAAATGGGAAAAGGCATGCTGAAGCTGTAAATAAAGGCACTTGATACTCCTTCGAGATACATGAGCAATACGTAGGTTATGTGATAGAATGAAGAAGGTATATCAGTTAGTAATGAATTTTGACAGATACTAGCCAAGGGCGAAATTTCCCCCAAAGCTGGAAATTTCTGATAAAACGTGTTTATCAAATGTCTTTCTAACTCAGTCAGTTTGTGGTATCTAGCACAAAGTACCTTGTTGCAAATAGTGCATAAACTTCTTTAGTTTCATTCCCTTATGATTGAAAAAGAACCTTGTTACATGCTTATTTGAAAAGAGAGATTGAATTAGCTATGATGCCATGATTTATTAAGAAAGCTCATAAAATTCGATGGACACATTTGGACAAAATAGATATCCAAGAAAGTTGTGAGTTGAAACAAAAGGATAAGAGGAAAAGACAAGTCAATTACTTCTGTCTGCAACAAGAGGCAAATATTCATCAACCTTCAGACTGAAGGCTATTACCCGGTCGAAATTTTTTACGAACCGACTTAAACGCTAATTGAAGAAGACGTTTCATGCAGATAATCCAAGACTGACTTTCAGTAACATATTAAAAGTATCAGTACAGCAGAAGACGTGCATTACGGCCACATCTAAGGGATACAATTTCACGTAAATTAAACTGTTCCGTGGAGTTACTTGTTTAAAAGACACTGAAGAAATTTTCAAGCCTTGTGGAAAAATATCTTCTGATATGGCTAGGAAAAGAAGAACTAAAGAAGATTAAACGTTCTGTTCTGTACAATGTGACCAATACTGATCACAATATAGACATTAAGTTTGTCTCTTTCTAGAGATCTCCAAAGTACAGCGTTGAATGCCACATGTAGTAGGATTTTATTTTCTTTGAACTTCTAAAGCTACTTCAATAAAACTCATGTTCTACCTTTCATGGTGACTAGTAGTGGAAACCATGAAGCGGGTTACGTCCTATTTAGAACTCTTCATCTAGATGCACCTGCACTTCAATAAATGGTGTTGTTCCCACTAAGACTTGAACCCAGTACCCATCGCTTTGAAAGCCAGTGTTGCTCATTAATCCATGAAGTAATAAATTGCATCTTTTGTGCAACGAATGTCAGTTTCTATTTAGCTACTTATTATTCCCAGATGCTATACAGGACGGAGTTGCTCAACGTCTGTTGGCACATGAGCTCTTATGCGTTGCACAAGTGGAATCCAGTCCACTGCTATTCACCACCAAGAATATAACACCATGAATATGAGGCAGAACCAAAGCATCCTCAAATGAGCCCATTTGGCAACACAGGTCGAGCAATCTGGGTGTATATAACAATGGGAGACTACAAGAATCTCAACAAAAATCTGTTCATCATGGATCGACATCAGCTGGAGAAACATTGAAAACTTGGGAGCACTGGATCGAACCCAGACCCTCCACATTCTGCGAACAGCATATTAACATTGAGCCACTGGGTCAGAATCCACTTGTCCATATCTCCTACTTCTGTCGGTTCACGATATAGCTTGACCATCATACAATATCATCGTTGAGTATTTGTCTTCACGTTCAGCAGATTTACACCACCTGCCACGACTTATCACTGGAACTTTAGGAATCATCTCTGGAAGCTGATCGTCAATGAGCACTAAATTAATTCTATTTAAAGGTTCAATCCCTTACGGGTTCATTGGTATGCACTAGTGAGGAGTCGTCCCAAACTAGGACGAAACAGCTGTTCAGTATTCTCAAGTTTCCAATGTTTCTTCAACTGATGTCAGTCCATCATGAATACCAGCTTGGGGTCAATAAATCTCCATAAACCCCCAAATTGAGCAATAATGTAACTTGATCTTTGTATCCATCAACATCCCAAGCATTTTGGTTTCTTCAGCATGAAATTCTGTTAATTCAGGTACCCAATGTTTCAACTAGCTTGTTTGCATAGTGTATTTGTGTCATTTAGAGTTGTTCACTTTCTGAGTTACATTTTCAGTTTTCATATCCCAAGTTTTCATTTATCCTCATATTCCATAGTGACTGACAGCTTGGTCTTTTAATTTAAATTTAATTGTAGTTGATAATCCCTGTTCTTGACAATCCATTCATCCAATGATTACTGGGAATCAGGTGAAATAAACTGTTGAATAAGTTAAGTATTTAGATCAATCTGATGTACGGATAACTGTCAGTATTCAAGTTCATGTTACTACTCGACTTTCATAAAATGAAATATTATATATAATGGGTAGAGCCTGATGAGACTTCGTGAAAAAATATGTATTACCTGAGATTTTCTTCTTTTCAGTGTGAAAATGCGGATAGGAGGCATAATGAACAGATTTTCTAAAACAAACTAAAGGCATTTTGATTGACAAATTGGATGTTTCCCGCTATAAGTATCTCTTCGGTACTTGATAACTGGAAAACTTATGTTACAGGATGTACGGAAAGCAGTAATTATACAACTTTTCTTCTCCTTATTCAGTCATAGTGCTTGATGTATTTCTTTTGAAACCTAAGACTAATTTGATACCGGTAAGGTTCATAAAACAGGTTATCCTATTAGGTCAGTAGTTGACTTTAGAAACACGCTACCATATGAGTGGAAGCAGGGCTACTTATGGTCGGTAGAAAAGTCAAGAGAGAAGATTGACGCTTAGATACTAGTGTTTAAAGGAAACCAAATTATTCGAATAGATACTTAGATTTCACATCAATTCATCCCATATCTGTCGAAGTAGGCTTAATAAATTGTCTAAGTAATCGGGCTGGGAGTTTGATTAGTAAGTCGGAAAGCCTAAATACGGAAATGAAATACATCATGGAGACACTTGTTCTTAATAACTATTCTCGGGAATTTATCGAATGGTTTATAACGGCTGATAAGAGAAAGAGTGGTAATGTTAGTGGTGATTCATCATCATTATCAACATAGGACCAGGCATTACTGCGTAACGGTCCGAGTTGCCACACCTCATATCAGCACATCAAGTAAAAAGGTAGTGAGGTGATGGATGAAGATAAGTGAATGCAGTCAAAAGAAATATAAAGTACGAGAAGAAAGGAAAGAGGAGTGACAAAATAGTGAGATTCGGTATAGCGTTGTTAAGATGAGGATAATGTGTGTATACATCTGCGCCACTGACTTCGGTTCTGAGCCATGTGATCACCTAGGGTCTCCAACTACTAGTTCCTCTTGTCCCGCCGACCCTAACCACCTAGTCTGCATCGTCCTACATGGCTTAAACCAACAGTCAGAGACTTCATACATTGGTGCCATGTTTTAGTCTGGCCACCTCTGGCCTTTTTCCAGCCTGGACCCACCTCAGCCAACATTGTATGAAGAGGCAATCGGTGACTAGGCATACGTAGTACGTATCCCAACCATCTCGGTGGATGAAGGTTCACAACCTCGTCAACTGATTTACCTCTTCTCCCCAAAACTCTACACCTAACTTCTGCATTACTCACATGGTGACACCACGGAATACGTCCTATATTACGAAGGCAACGGTGGTCAAACACCTGAAGCCTTTTTGTATCCTCCACTTTCAATGGCCACGTTTCACAGCCATACAGTAGAACAGACCGGACTGCTGTGCAGTACACGCGACCCTTAATAGACAAACGAATATCACGGCGGCGCCATAGGTGGACTAAATTGGCAAAAGTCAACTGAGCCTTTTGTATCCGTGCAGAAATCTCATCGGCAACTGAACCACCGGAGTTGATCCTACTTCCCAGGTAAGTGAAGTGGTCAACACACTCAACCACTCCACTCTCTATTGTTAACCGCGGTACCGCTGAAGACCGGTCCTGGAGCAGAAATTTGCATTTGGGTGGTGAAAATCGCATCCCAAACATTCTCAAATTCCCACTCAAAGTGTTCAGAAGACTCTGCATCTTGTCAGCGTCTTCACCTAACAGGACTATGTCATCTGCATATTCTAGATCTAAGGAAAATTCACCTGTGATCGGGTCAACGTCTTTGTAATTAGGTGACGAGAGGGAAACCTCCATAAGAATATCTATGATAAAATTAAATAAGAATGGGGATAGTGGGCATCCTTGACGGACACCACTTGATGAGTATAGCTCCCTGGACAACTCACCATAGGCTCTAACATGCCCACAAGTGTTCGAGTAGAGAGCTTTCAATAAGGTGATGTACTTACTAGGCACGCCTTTCAGTGACAGACACTGCCATAAGACTTCTCGATCAACGGAGTCAAATGCCGCCTTCAGGTCGAGAAATACAGCTATTGTCGGGCGTCTGTAAGCATGCCTATGTTCCAGGACCTGGCGCAGTGTGAATATTTGGTCGATACATCCACGGCCAGGTCTAAAGCCTGCCTGGTTTTCTCGGGCTTGCTGTTCCCGAGCTCCACTCAGGCGTCGGAGAATTATAGAACTTAGGATCTTAGACACTATGTTTGTCAGGCTGATTCCTCTGTGGTTATCACAAGAGGACTTCTCGCCTTTCTTGAAGACTGGGATGATCAGTGACTTAGACCAGTCGGAGGGGATCGTATTTGATTCCCATATACTGGCTAACACTTCCGTTAGCCTGACTAAGAGAACTCTACCACCATTCTTGTATACCTCAGCAGGTAGTCCGTCTGGTCCTGCTGCCCTTCCCCGTTTCAGGCTACCTACCGCTTTCTCAACTTCTTCTAGTGTTGGGGGACCTGTCTCTATGTCCCATTCAGGGTCCGACTGGATAGCGGGCAGCGCAATGGTGGCTGGAGGCCAGTTAAACTGTTCCTCAAAGTGTTCTGCCCATCGTCCCAGTCGCCTTCCCTGCGAGTGAATCGCGATCCGTCCTTCTCCGCTATAACCTCACTAACTGTTGTTGACCATTTCCCCCCAGTCTCCTTAATAAGTCTAAATAACTGTCTACTGTTACCGATCGCCGCTGCCTTTTCCATCTCTTTAGCCTTTGCTGCCCACCACTGTTCACGATCGTTGCGCAGACTTTTCGTCAGTTATTTTTAAGTTGCGCTCGCTCTTCATTGTACTCAGAGCCTGCAGGGATGCATTCACGTGCATCCATTAGTTTGGAAGAAGCTGCTGATATCCACTGGCTCTTTTTAGCCATTATCTTGGAGTCGGCTACAGTCTCCAGTGCTGCTTTTACAGTAGACTGAAGATGGCACCAAGCTTCTTCTGGATGAGTGACAGTCTTTTGTTCCGATAACTGCCTAGCCAACTTCTCACTGAACACGGCTTTGGTGTTTTCGTTGTCCAGCAGAACTCGTAGTGGTTTTGTTGCCAAATTTTTTCTACGTCCATTGAGACGCAGGCATATACGTGCTCGGACCAACGCATGATCGCTGTCCAAACACGTACTCCAGAAGGAGCGGCAGTCTTCCACCGATCCTCTCCAGCGATGACTAATAGCAATGTGGTCTATCTGTGTCCATCGCTGAGTCGAGCTCGGTGGACGCCAGGTCAGACAGTGCCTTTCTTTATGTCTGAAATTTGTGCTGGCTAAAAATAGGCGGTTATCTGAGCATAGTTGTAATAGGCGATCACCGTTATCTGTACGTTCAGCTGGGATTCCGAAAGTGCCACCTAAGTGCCTTTCTGCCTCACTCAGTCTACCCACCTGTGCGTTGAGGTCACCTGCAACAACCACTACGTCCGAACGTTTGGCTTTCGAGAGGAGGTTAGACAGTTTATGGTAGAACTCGTCCTTCACTTCATCCGAACTACAGTCAGTGGGTGCGTAAGCAGAGATTACAAAGAGACAACGGCGAGTCTCACTATTCCTTTTAGTTCTCACTGTGCCGTTCAGCCTCATAGCGCAGAGGCGACTATCAACTGGGATCCAGTCTAGTAGTGAGTTTTCTGCCCTGGTGCTTAATGCTATACCTACACCTGCAAGACCACGAGAGCTAGCTATCGAATCTCCAGAAACTCGAAGGGTGAATTTTGCAGATTCACCAGATTGGTCAGGAGAGGTCAGGTGAATAACCACACTTGGGTCCTGTATGCGTGTCTCACAAACACAGCACACATCCATGCCCGAGTTGCTAGAGTCTTTGCCAACGAAGCCTGTTGGCCAATTTGACGGAGGGTGCGGACATTGAAGGCTCCAATATGTAATTTGGAGCGTGGTTTAAGGAGACCAGGGATGCTGTTCTGTGGACTCAGATCGTTGTCGAAGGCTGCAGAGGTAGGAGAAATTGAAGATGATGCAGCATCATTAATTAAGAGACGTGAAGGAAGATTAGAAGGTAATGATGGAGGAGGAGGATAGCAGTCAGAAGAAACTTGGGTGCTGACAGAGTTGTGAGGGCGGTTGACACTTCCCGGCTGCCCACACCGTGGAAGGCTATTTCTTCTTAAGGTACCTGAAAGAGATTTGTGTGACCGCAGAGCCCATCGGACATCTGCTTGAGGCCTGTCACACCCAGCCTTTTGAGTATGATTATTTTGAATTTTGTATTTTTGGGGCCGGATGGTCGAAAGGAAACGACAAGTGAACCAACACCGCCGGCCCGGCAGACCGTGGGGCGTGGTGGAGTGTGTTATTTTTGGGGCCGACCTTTTCTAACCCCCCCTTCCACTGAGAAGGCAGCATCAGCATGGCACTGCTGGTCATCCAAGGGAAACACCTTACTGCTGTCACACCCCATCCAGCTAGCAGCAGTACGACTTCGCCCTCAGACCCCCATCATAGTGTAGCAATTTACACTATAACGGTAACTGCTTTTCGTCTAACCACTACCCAACAGACCTTTCTGGTATGGTAGGACCTCGAGGGAACAAGCGTTCCACCAGCATAGCTCGTTGGGTCATTGTGATATGCAAGCCCGACCACCACGTCAAGGTAGCAGCTATCGGTCGGGTAGCAGCTATTGGTCGTGTGATTGCAATATGCCTAAGAGGGAATTCAAATCCTCTATAGTGTTGTCGTATAAAGAGAACGTCATAGGAAGTGTTAGAATTCTTAACAATACTGGAATTAGGATTTCATTTAAACTCACAAACTCGCTCATAAAGAAACTTTGTAGGCGAAAAGATGCAATAGAGCCAACTAAGATAAGTAACCTAATCTAGCAAATGCTATGTAATGATCTGAGTCAGTTAGAATAGCAGAACACAAATATTTAGTGACACGTACAATGGTAGACCCTACTAAGATAAGTAATTTAGACAAAACCTTGGCTATCACTCTGAATGCACTGACCCACAATCACACTATGGGAAGGGATAGGGTGACAGTTCTGAAATGCAATATATCTAGGTGGAGGGAGAGATTGACCACAAAATCTTCGTCCAGTGAATCTACTCCTAACTCACGTAACAAGAATGACTCATCCCTTATTGGAGGTATATGAAGAATTTCACTACCATTATAGTAAATGAATGAACTGTTGGACTATAAAAAGGAAGTTTGACAGTTGTATGATTACTTTGATATTAATATGAACAATATATTCTGCTAGGAACGTCATGCAGTAAATTATACTGTATGCTGTATCAAATAAACTAAATTATATGAAATTGTACTCTACCGCAGTGTCCAAGGTTTTGTCTTACAGTATCGCACTATTCACTTTGATAGACCTCAGCAAGACAACAGCAAAGACGTTTCCGGAATCAAATGCTGACATTTTATTTCACAACATCTCATCATTTACAGATAACCCTTAAGTTGAACTTGAAGACAGAAATGATAGTATTTTGACACAGAATACTGAGAGCTCATTTTTATTCCTCCAACCCTCCTAATCTCCTCACAACCTAAACTATATGAAAAAGTATGGAGGATAAAAAGATCAGAATAACACTTTAATCATGCTGCTACGAGATTATTGGTGGATATAGGAAGTTCCATATTCCATCACTTATTTTATATAGCACACATTAATACAATATTATTCACTGAATGACAATTTGAGTAGAATTTACCTCTCATTATTATTTCAAAGTAGACTGACAGATAAAATCAATAAGGAACCTCGCACACTGGTGTATCTGCTCCAGTTGCTACACTTCAAAATAGTAAGTAAAGAACAGGTGGATAGAAAAATAGTGATATCAAAGGAGACAAAGTTGTGTGAGAAAATAAACAATCTAAAGTTTACGGTTAGTGCAAATATTCAAGGTTTTAAAGATGTCAAGGTGTGAACACATCTACATCATTCTGACCGATTTTCATCCATTTTACCAACAGTCAGTCCTCAACCACTGATTCCGTTTGTCTCGGGGACCCTAACCAGGTAGTTTACATCTCTGAATACGGAATCATGGACTTTGTCGACCAGTGTCATGTCTTAAATCAAACTCTCCCTAGCAAGGCACACTGAGGTAGGTGATGGTTTGACCAGTTAAAGAAAAAGATGTTGTTAGGTGTTCAAGAAAGTTAACCAATCATAGGATGATTCAGTGTATATCCTTGATGGAGATTCAGAAGTGGATCCAATCTTAAGTAACAAGAAGATAGATCATCGTAAACAGCAGAGTAGTTGATGATATAATTTAAGTCCTTTAAGCAAATATGAAGTTTAATCCACAGACAGACAGACAGACAGATACAAGAAATTAATGTAGAACCCTGGAAACAAGTACATCGATTCAAGTTGCAGCATTTCACAGTAGTATACAAAGAACAAAGTTGGAAAAGACAAATTTGAAAACAAATAAACCATCGATTTGAATCAGTTTATCACCTATGGTAGGTGTTAAAGTTACGTAATCAAGTGGTAAATAAATGAGCGTGATAAACAAGACTTTAGTTAATTATTCCCAGAGTTGTGTCGTTACTGTCTGTACATCCGATTCGGTTGATTTCTCTCTAACTTGTTGGATCATACAACTATTTCTCTTGTCCTCAGATGGTTACCAGATTAGATTCATATAAGTCTGCATTATGATTAACTATTCATCTGGGTGTTAATCTATTAAATAATATGCTGAATTCATATCTTTATTCATTGTTATGACAACAATTACGTTGTGACACTAAGATGTCCAGTAGTGTAAACGAAAATAAAGATAAATACTGTAGTCACAATGTTCGGGTGAAATGTTACTCACAACTGTCATAGTTTAATTTACACATTCGACTCATATGATTATTATTTCTTATTTCATTTTTGATCTACAAGGTAAACATTGAAGATTTTTCTAAATATTTAACCGTACAAATATTCTGAATATGTTTAAACATTTACTTAATATTTATTTTTAAAAGGTTCTTTAAACACGAAAACGCATGATTTTGTTTCCAAGGTTGATGGCAAAATAAACACTCAACATTAGATGCCATCGTATTTCCAGCTGTGTTTTCCTCATAGCTATAAATTAACATTAATAAAAATCTTCCATAGAATCCGATAAGTTCAAGTTTTTCACACTAACGTCGTCTGTATAATAACAGTTCCTGGACACATACATTGATAATAGATGTGAAGTAAGGCGTTATTCGACTAACATTAAGTCCACAAGTCGATAAATAGGAATATAAAGAAAAGTGAAATAAAAAGGCGATTTCATAAAGCTTTACGTAGCTAATAATCCTTGGTTCATTTGGAGTAAGGTTATAAATTTACTAAACGTTCGTTACAAGAGTAAAACTGCAAACATTCTCAGTTCGATTAAGTATCTTAGGGAAAAGAATCATACAGCATTGCGAATAACTATCATCTCAGATGCTTCACGAATACAAACAATCACTCACATGATATTCCTCCCTCATCAAAAAAAACACTATTACCAATCTAATGAATAGGAAAAATAATTTCACCGATACCTGAAAATCAGACATATTTTGAGCTATCGATATCAACAGTCACAGCATGAACATAAGACAGTGCTGTACATCATCAGTCAGAAGATACAGATATCAAAATCATGAGAGTGGCAAGTTGTAGATAGAGAGGAAACAAGTATAATCCTGATAAATACATTAAAAGTCAAAGCTCAAATGAAGAAAGAAAACTGTTTCCTATTATTATTATTATTACTATTATTAATTGTCCCTTGGGTTCCTAGAGGAACATACGGCTTCAGCAGTACGTCTCCAGTGTACTCTGTTCTCTGCAATCTTTTGGACCTGGCTCCGTGACAGCCCAGAAGCTCTCATTTCCTTCTCATACAATCTCCTCCATGTCACCCTCACCTTGGACGCCCAACTCGTCGTTTCCCATCCAGATTCTACTCGAGGGCCTGATGTGTGATGTCCCCGAATGGTCTTATCAGTGTATGCCCAATCCATCTCCACTTCCTTCTGCATATTTGTTGGGTGATAGGTTGTAGGTTGGTTCGTTGCCAACCAGCCAGAGTTCCTTGTCGCTTATTCTTTCTGGCCATCTGAGCTTCAGTAACGATCCAGGGTAGGCAGTTGTTGATGAATGTCTGTAGTTTATTGAAAATGCCTTTCGTGACGCGCCAAGTCTCTGAACCATACAGAAGCACTGACTTGACTGAGTTGGTGTTGAAAATCCGGATCTTTTTCACTCTTTTTGCTGAGCGCAGAAGATCGCCACACTGGTTTCAGGTTAATGAACGCCTGTCTTGCTGTCTTTCCGATCCTGACTTTGACGTCCTCGTCCTCGTCTGTGCCTGTGCTACCTGTATTTGAAACGATGCTGCCTAGGTAGGTGAAAGAGGCTACTTCCTTTACGTTTCTCCCATTGATGGTGATTGGTGCTTGATGTTGTTGGTGTCTTTGTTGTTTGGGTATCACCATTACCTCTGTCTTCTCTACGTTCACTTGAAGTCTCCTTTTCCTTCACTACCTCTCCTCGCCTCTTCTGTCAAATTGTTAGATTTTGCCTATAGATTTTCGAGTTCGTGCGAGAAGACATTAGACATAAATCGTCATCGGTGGCAAATCCAAATCTCATAGGATCTCTTCCCAGGTCCAGCGTATCCCATTCTTCTCGCTTCTCACTGCTTGTTGCTTGATCCAGCCCACCAAAAACAGAAAGATCACCGGTGATAGTAGACAGCCTTGTTCTGCTCCTAACTTCACTTCAAAGGCGTCACTGAGCTTCCCATTGTGAATTGCTCGGCATGTGGCATCTTCATATAGTTGTTGAATGAGATTGATAAAGGTTTGCGGTATTCTATAGTGTTGGAGCAATTGCCAAATTACTTCTCAGTCGACGCTGTCAAAGGCCTTTTCAAAGTCGATGAAGGTGAGGTAGAGTTGAGTTGACTGTCATTCTATGCTCTGTTCTATGATGATGCTTAGCGTAGAGTTGCAATTTGGTCGGCACATGATTTGTACTTCCTGAAGCCTGCCTGTTCGGGTTGTAGTTTTGAGTCTAGCGCATCCTTCAGTCTCTCCAGGATGATGCGACCTAATATTTTGCTTGCTTTGGGTGGACAGGAGAGTGATTCCGAGCCAGTTCTTGCAAACACTGAGGTCTTCCTTCTTCAGGAGTTTGACAACGTAACCCTTTTACCAGTCGACAGGTACTTTCTCTTCCTTCCACACCTTCTGCAATAGTGGTCTGAGCATGTCCGCTGTTGTCTCCGCGTCTCCTCTCAGTGCTTCTGAAGGGATCCCATCTGGTCCTGCTGCTTTCCCGCATTTCAGTAGCTTTATGGCGTTCAGGACTTCCACTTTTGTTGGAGGATTTATGTTCACTTGTAGTTCTGTGGCTGGGCTGCATGTGGTATTTCTGGACGAAGTGCAGGTGGTGGTGGTGGTGGTGGTGGTGGTCGATTCAAGAGCTTCTTGAAGTGGTCAGCCCATCGCTGACTTATTTCTCTGCTTTCGCAATTAAATTTCCTTCATCATCTCTTATCGGTTTCATCGGTGTTGATCTCTTCCCAGATAGCGACCTAGTTATTTGATACAATGTCATCAGGTCCCTCTCTCCTACCAGCCGACAGCCTGTTCTGCTTCACTTGCCAGAGTGTCGTAGAAGTGTCTTTTGTCTTTGCGTGCACTCTTCTTCACTTCTTTGTCCAGTGTATTGTTTTGTACATTGTACTCAATTCCTCTTATCGTTGAGCATCCTTGCACTGGTTTATCTTCTGCTTCACCATCCTCCTCTCCCTGCTCTATCAGCTTCCATGTATCCGTCGAGATCCATTCCTTATCTTCTTTCCTCTTCCTTCCTAATATGGCTGTGCAGGTTTCTTTCCACATCTCTTTCGAAGAGTGCCAGTGTTCTTCCACACAGGTTTCTTCAGGGATGTTCCTCGATATCCCCCATTTTGTCTTGATGTCTGGCGGCCGTGGAGATTTCCTTTGTAGTTTCATCCTTCAGTTTCCGAGTGTTGTACTTGAACTGTGGTCTATCACCAACTTCCCTGAAGGCTTCTAACTTGATTTGGAAGGTAGGTTGCTTGCACTAGATAGTGGTGTGAACCTACATCTGCTCCTTTTCTTGACCTTGTGTCAAGTGGACTGCATCTCCACTTTCTTGAAATTGAGATAAAGTCGATTTGATTCTTAGTGTAGTGTGTCATGGTGTCTGGTGAAATCCATGTCGCTCGCTTTGTGGATATCCTTGTGCTTGAACACACTGCCTCGCCTCCAATCACCAAATCACTGAATGTACTGAATTCTGCAAACGATTCTCCATTCTCGTTCATCACCTCACCGAGCGCTTCTCGACCCATGGTTAGTTCTCTTCCTGTGTTGTCTGCTCCCAGTTTGGCATTCATGTGACCCATTAGGTTTTTGATATCGCCAACTGGAGTGGAGTCTTGCCTAGTGTTGATTAAAGTTGTCTGTAGAATCCCTCCTTTTTCTCTTCATCTGCATTATTTGTAGGTGCACAGCGTAGCATTCTATGATTGTGACCTTCCTTCCTTCCTTTTGAGTTGAATCTTGCTGTCATGATCCTGATTGTGGAGGAGATTGGTTCCCACTGCATGAGAGCATTTGATGCTGTTGGGAGGGGACATCATGATAGCCACTCGAGAACTCAGTGTGCTTGTGGTTGTCGCATGGGTGACAACATCGCAGTAGATTATTGATTCTCCGGTTGACAGTTTGTAGAGTCCACTTCCACTCCACCTGCTTTCGCAGGTTCCTAGCACTTCAATGCCATACATTATCACCTCCTTTCCAAACTGAGCAGCCTTATTAGGTTCAAGCATAGTGCGGACATTCCATGTCTCCATGTTTACTTTCGATTTCATCGAGAGAAGAGACATCAGCCAATTGGCTTTCCGAGGGTTTTCACCAACTCGCATAATTACGTCTTTCCGATTCCATAGAGGAATAAGTTTGTTTTTACATTTTATATCTTGGTTTGTGCTTTGAAGTTTCCGTAGCTGCTGGGACCTCTTTCCGCGGCAGGGTTGATAGCCCTATCCCAACCTTCCAATTTATCGACGCTTAAAACCAAGTAGTGAATAGTGAATTATTAAACAAGGCAAGGTTAACTAGTTCCAATTGAGACGAATTAATCATGAAACTCACAATGTCCAACACAGTTGACAGAACAAGAAAAACAAAGAACAACATCAGTGATATTACATTCGCCATACAAAACGTATTTCCAATATAATATCACTAAAACACACCAATAAGAATCTCTACATCGAATAACAAAATTCAACGAAAAATTACTCATCCAATACACACTCCACTCAGCACACAGCAAATCCAAACCACCTGTTCAAAAACACTAACCGAACACCTGACTCAAAATTCCATTCAACAACAAACAATCACACACATGTGGTCAATGCAAAACTCACAGTTGTCGAAGTCAATAACTTCTTTTGAAAATATAACAACCACATCATTCAAAATAATGCATCACATTGAAATATGCAAACAAATCACTACCAGATTTTGTCATGAGAAAATCAATCCAGTGTGCGTTTCAGTGGAGATAGACAAGTCGAATCAAGTCAAATGTCATACTTCCACAGCCTTGCTTACAAACATGAACCGATAAACACTAGGCCAGATTTGTGTATTTGTCTGTTTGCTGTTGATATATATGACCATCCAATGTGATCCAGTGTGTACTGTTCTACTGCATATTACACTGTTGGAAACAGTCAGTCAATCACTCACTCGTAATACGTAATGCCTAACTGAACATGATCACAAATCGACAAGCACAAGTTGTTACTTCTCCTGTTACGTCATTCATGCAGGTATTCACACCATCTCCAAATGATTCATTCCCATATATAACACAGTCACTCAATGCTTGTGTGTGTGACTATGTGTTTCATCTACCAACTGTCAGTCAGTCAGTCAGTCAGTCAGTAACAACATCCAGAATATGCATAAACAAAGGAGAAGTCATTCAAAATTGTCACCACTGCTAATTTAGGTTGTCTATGATGACAAATCTCCTCATCAAGTGTATACTTTACAGTAACTCTTAGATTACTTGTGCTGTATACAAATATATACAAGTATACTGTCTTCTGTAGATTTCCGTTTGACTCGTTCAAAATACTTGTTAATTATACGGTTTGATTGTATGTCAGCATTTTCAAATAGGCATCTCTGCGAACGTCTGCTTAGCCACATCTCATGTATTCACCATAGTGTGTGTGTGTGTGTGTGTCTTGATGTCTCAAACAGCCATTATTCTGACACATTTATTTTATTCAATTCATGACTATCGTTGAAGTAGATTACGATGAATCCACTCTGTTTCTTCGATACCTCTGAAACACCTACAACGCTTAACACTTCTGGTATACAGAGATGCAAGATAAATGAAATGATAGAGTTGGTTGTTTCTTATGAATATGAGGTTGTTCGACATTTTAAAATGAAATGCTTCAAGTTCATCTCTTAATTCGTCTTCGGTGTTCGATTTTTACAGCATAGATAGTTAAAATGAGATAATCACAGTTTCTATATGTTGGAAAAACATTTTGTTTGTATATGATTAAATGCAACTGAGAGATTTTCAGACGGCGATAGCTCTATGCCGGAATAGCTAGCTAACTATTACTGCTGTAGACTTGAAATGAAAAATGGCATTTTCATTCGTCTAGTTACTTTTTATAACCTTTATCATATATGATAAGTAAATGTCAAATTTTTTTAAAAGTATATCTTTTTCATTGAGTGTACAACGAAAAAACGTTTTTCACTGAGAATGAATTTTATTTCACTCGTATGTAGTTTCTTGTCGTCTAATTTGTGAACTAATTTTCGATGAAGATGTTTTCAATAGGTAAGTTGTTCAAATTAAACATCTGCATCTCGTTGCATTCCTTCTGGTTGTCTGTGACAACAACTTCGTTGTCTGAAACCCAAGGTAGTCCATATTTTCTTGATCCAGTCACTATATTCTCAATTGCATAATATAATTAATATAAAAAGGTAATGTCATATTAGTGGAGATCTTACATCTAAACCTTATGACGCATTTGTGAACATCAATCAATTCTGAATCTGTCAGATATGCTGCTATGATGTCATCATTTCAATAGAGAGATACTGTATACAAATTGGTCACTCAAAGTAAACAAATTAGTTGTCCTGTCTTATACTCTGGGACATAATCAAAATCAGGTGAAACTGATTCAGAAGCGAATAACCACGATTAATATCGCTAATAAACGCTAAACTGAGAGTGAAAATTTTAATTTCGACAATCAGATCAGAATGTTGCTGTCCAGAAAATGTAGAGCAGGCGGATGAATCAAACGAATAATGCAACTGTGTGGATGGACATGAAAGAGATAGTAGAGATAGAACAAGCTTTGTTATGAAAATTCTAATTCTCGCATTTGAGGTGCCTATGGCGTAAATATACAGCATCGAAAGTGAATGATCAGGTTAACTTATGAAATTAAGAACGACTAAAACTTCTAAATGACACGAACCCTACAAACCTTTCACAGGAAAGTTATACACTTCATTTATCTTGCATCTCTGTATACCAGAAGTGTTAAGCGTTGTAGGTGTTTCAGAGGTATCGAAGAAACAGAGTGGATTCATCGTAATCTACTTCAACGATAGTCATGAATTGAATAAAATAAATATGTGTCAGAATAATGGCTGTTTGAGACATCAAGACACACACACACACCATGGTGAACACATGAGATGTGGCTAAGCAGACGTTCGCAAGGATGCCTATTTGAAAATGCTGACATACAATCAAACCGTATAATTAACAAGTATTTTGAACGAGTCAAACGGAAATCTACAGAAGACAGTATACTTGTATATATTTGTATACAGCACAAGTAATCTAAGAGTTACTGTAAAGTATACACTTGATGACGAGATTTGTCATCATAGACAACCTAAATTAGCAGTGGTGACAATTTTGAATGACTTCTCCTTTGTTTATGCATATTCTGGATGTTGTTACTGACTGACTGACTGACTGACAGTTGGTAGATGAAACACATAGTCACACACACAAGCATTGAGTGACTGTGTTATATATGGGAATGAATCATTTGGAGATGGTGTGAATACCTGCATGAATGACGTAACAGGAGAAGTAACAACTTGTGCTTGTCGATTTGTGATCATGTTCAGTTAGGCATTACGTATTACGAGTGAGTGATTGACTGACTGTTTCCAACAGTGTAATATGCAGTAGAACAGTACACACTGGATCACATTGGATGGTCATATATGTCAACAGCAAACAGACAAATACACAAATCTGGCCTAGTGTTTATCGGTTCATGTTTGTAAGCAAGGCTGTGGAAGTATGACATTTGACTTGATTCGACTTGTCTATCTCCACTGAAACGCACACTGGATTGATTTTCTCATGACAAAATCTGGTAGTGATTTGTTTGCATATTTCAATGTGATGCATTATTTTGAATGATGTGGTTGTTATATTTTCAAAAGAAGTTATTGACTTCGACAACTGTGAGTTTTGCATTGACCACATGTGTGTGATTGTTTGTTGTTGAATGGAATTTTGAGTCAGGTGTTCGGTTAGTGTTTTTGAACAGGTGGTTTGGATTTGCTGTGTGCTGAGTGGAGTGTGTATTGGATGAGTAATTTTTCGTTGAATTTTGTTATTCGATGTAGAGATTCTTATTGGTGTGTTTTAGTGATATTATATTGGAAATACGTTTTGTATGGCGAATGTAATATCACTGATGTTGTTCTTTGTTTTTCTTGTTCTGTCAACTGTGTTGGACATTGTGAGTTTCATGATTAATTCGGCTCAATTTGTAACTAGTTTTCTTTCTTCGTTTGAGCTTTGACTTTTAGTGTATTTATTAGGATTATACTTGCTTTCTCTTTATCTACAACTTGCCACTCTCATGATTTTGATTTCTGTATCCTCTGACAGATGATGTACAGCACTGTCATATGTTCATGCTGTGACTGTTGATATCGGTAGCTCAAAATATGTCTGATTTTCAGGTATCGGTGAAATTATTTTTCCTATTCCTTAGATTTGTAATAGTTTTTTTTTTTTGATGAGGGAGGAATATCATGTGAGTGATTGTTTGTATTCGTGAAGCATCTGAGATGATAGTTATTCGCTTTGCTGCATGATTGTTTCACTCAATTTTTTCTAAGGTAATCAGTATGAGGTGATGTATTTCGGGCATAGTAACCCATTGGAATCATTTGGAGTAGCTTAACATGAGATTTTGCCGTAATGTCGATTGAAATTCCGAAATAATGTCATGAACCTGGACTGTATCTCGGACATTGTAGTACATACATCAGCGCACAACTGCACATGTTGTTTGGACGATGCGACTATATTTAGGTTTAATCTCTTTGTTGTTTGGGACATGGAGATCGATTACTGAATCATCGAATCAACACTCACCGCTTGTAGTAAAATTGACGCAACATCTATAAACAAATCAAATGAGTTGATATAACTATCAAAGTCAAATTTCGATTGTAGTGTAATTACATTTGTATGATTATGAGCAATGATAATTTATGCTTAGAACGTTGTCACCAGGTAAATAATATTGTGTTTTATAAATCTAAGAAACGGATCTAATATGGAACTATCTTCTAAAACAATCCCCAACTTTTACACCTTTATTTCCGTACGAAACTTACGAGAACCGTGAATCATTTTCCGTTATAGGGATGAGTGTACGTTTGTTTTTGAAACAATTCATTCATGTAAAGGAAGTCAGCTGTTTTGATGAGTTGGAATTTTTGTATTTGGTTCTGGCGTTTCGTAGAATGTAAATCTTCACCTTGTTTTCCTTTAAATGGCTTTTTTGTGTAAATGTTTTTTCCTTATCACTTATCTTTCAATTCACTTTGCATTGTTTTTTTGTAACACAGTTTTAACTATATGCTAGCTGAAACAAAGGTTACCTATTATAAGTTGGAGAACCCTAGTTTTCTCACTGTAATGAAATTGATCTCTATTCTCTTGTCCCATTTTTCGTGACTGATTTATAACTTTCACCACCTTTTTTATTTCAGGTCGCAGTATATTTTTTACTCCTTTGTGATTAACAAATCAGTCCGTTCATTTTGAAATCTTTGAATCCTTTATAGGGAAATAAGGATAAATTGTCGAACGAAATACTTTCATTTACGCTTGATAATCACTAGTGTGAAACCATCGTCCCCTTAATAGATCATCTTCATCATATGACTCATAGCTAGTATTCCGTTTGCCTGAATCTTTTCATAAACACAAACCGAGATTGTTCGGTTTATCAACGGTTTACAAGGATTATTTTTGTCACTGTTCGTCTTATTATGCAAGTATTTTGACAAACGCATGGTAAATGGTATCGTCTATTTATATTACTTTTTAATTTCAAGTAGTATTTGTTTATTTGTAAAATTTATCGGAAGTTAAGTCCTCTTCCTTAAGAATTAAGCTCCATAGACAAAAGATTTTCATTGTTATATTCGTGAAAGCATGTATTGTTTTAACAAAAGTGAATGCTAGGAAGGTCTGGGAAATAAAATTTCATTCTAGATGTTTACAGTCAGAGCATATTTGCACTGTAGTTGAATGTAGAAAATACTTGGAAAATGGACGTAACCACTACTATGCCATGATTTACCTTGTACAAGTTTTTGAAGTGCTTCACGTTTCTCACGAAGTTCAACAAGAAGTCGCAAAGTGATTGAAGAAATGTATGATTATAATAAACGTTTAGTATCTACTGTCTTGTCAAAAGAACTGACAATTTAATGAAGATGAAGTTAGTTAATAGCAATACATTTTCCATATCTGAGGTGCTTTTACGAAGTATGATGAGTTACATTAAGCACCAGGAAAGCAGTCTTCCCTGACACAAACCCTTAAAGATACTACTAAAAGTGCACATGTTTACATATAAGTAAAATTTAAATGATATGTAGGATTGGTAAATCAATCATCGGTTACATATTTCTCAACCGCGGTAGGAGTAATGGCTGTAGAAAGTTATTATGAATGTTATTTATTCTCTCCCCCATGAAAGCTTCAGAAAATACATCCTGAAGCATGCTGATAATGAGCTCTGAAAATTAATTCTTTCGGTAGCTTTTCATTTCCGTTTTTTTTGATTTTAGCATCCATTTGAAACTGGAGTAATTTGAAAAATTAAGGGACCTTTGTTCAATTTCCTGCTCCATACATTTTCTATGTTTCTTGATGTCGAAAAAGGGGCCATCTTATCTATTTCCATGGTGAATAGCATCTTGAAATATCTCAAAAATAATGATAAATGAACAGAAATGTGAATTTCAAGTCTCCGGCAAAATGATTCTAACTTATTTGAAGGTTTACTTTTTTCTTTTGCAAAAGCAGTAGACATCTTACTGAAAGACAACGATTAAATTACAACTGTGGTCCCAACATAGTACTTATTATTACATCATTTAGTTAAATTACAATAAAGGCAGAAGATGCTGTAAAATTTATCATTGTAACACAATCTAGCTAGTAAGGTGTGTCATTTAACTTCTAAAGTATTGTAACTGGATGTTCTATCTAGAAATGCGTAGATCGAGTTTATTGCTGTTCCATACTATCTCTATCATGTACTTGGACAACGCCAAAGCAACAAGTTCAACTGAAAAGTATGCTATCATTCTACTCTGTAATTCTATTTGGCTGGAAACAAATAAAAATCACATGAAAATAGACATGAGGCAAAAGTAAATGTGTAGGCGTTTATCTATACAATAGAAACACATGTCATCAACTCAAGAAAAAGTTGTCTAAGCTATATACAGAGTGTTATGACCCATGATTACCAGTAAATATAAACTAGGATGGTTGAGAAAAAAAAAGTGAATTAATCTATCAACAACTCTATTCTAGACATTTTACATAAAACAGAGTTGACCAAGCCTTTTAAGATAAATATGTGGGGGTTCCTTAAAACTGAAAAGAAAGTATACATATACTCCCTTTATGTATATAAGAAGCTGTTGAAATCAACACATGAAGATCAGATGTATGGATACGAAAGAAAAACGATCACTTCATAATGACACTTTCCTCATGAATAATATCCATGTTAACGAATTTATATAGTCAGGTATGAATATATTCATCCTTTTTCATCTGTCTACATTATTTGATTTGAAATGTGATTACCGCAATAGTGATTACTGTTCCACCTTTAAATTTTGCATTCATTAGATCTAATTTATACATAAAGAGAATTTTTTTTTGTCTTCATGCTTTCTTTACCTTAGTTATTGCAAAATATATTCATGGAGGTACATTTAGTTTTCGATGCCTAAGGATGAAGTTGTTTCAAAAAACAACAATTCTACCAACTAATTCTTGTTATATAAATCAAATATCCCGAACTAAAAAGATCACAAGATTTGAACAAAAAGTAAAAGTCTTGTTAAATGTTAAACAGATTTGTTTATAACATGCAGGTTAACATAGTCAGTTCAAATTAGAGCTGCTTGTAAGGTAATATAAAAACGTACGAAAAATTTCATTCTGAAAGAATGAAATATTTTCACTCAATGTTTGTCTACCCATTCAGTTTAATGACATTTTATAGTGGATTGTAAATGCTGCTTTGTATCTTCTTTATACATTCTACAAGTTTCGTTAAAATTCTACAACAGACCTTGCGTACCAATCAAATTGCTGCCATTTGGCCTTCAGGAGGTCATTCTACTTCTTGATTGTTAGCCATGTTTTGTAGTGTTTTTCTTCCTGATAGTTGACCTATTACCATTGTTATATTGTAATCCTTAATTATAGTATGTATAATTACGAAATGTTAAGTGTGTTGATTTAATTGATGCCTTCTCCACTTTGGTTAAACTTAAATGAAAACGTAATCACTTAAGTCAGCAATTGCTTAAAAGATTTTAATCTTTATTGTTGAACTTTTGAACTATTTTATTCAATTCACTTTCATACTGCTAATTTGACAAGTACATGAAGACTTTCTGATTAGCTGATGAGTATCTGAACGCTTAGTCTTCTCTCTAACTCAAGTGTAAAAGTAGATCGGTTGCCTATTGGAGAGTTTTGTATTTCCAATCAATTATAGTCAATTATAAACGAAGAATATTCTTCTCAATAACTTCTCATTAAGTTCTACAGTTATAGAATCAATTTCTTTAACATATCAATAGCAAGAATTTACGGCGAATGCATTCAGGAATGGTTATGGAAATACAGTTAAAGTTTGACTATTTAAGATTGTGGACTGTAGTGTGATTTATCTACGTACGTCAAGTATGGTGATAAGTTGAGTGTAAACTTTACCAGTTGATTGGTGATATTATAAATTACATTACCATCCGCAATCTTAAAAACTCAGGTTTTAATTGTATTTCCATAATCATTCCTAAATGCATTCGCCGTAAATTCTGGCTATTAATATGTGAAAGAAATTGAATTTATAAATGTAGAACCTGATGAGAAGTTATTGAGAAGAATATTCTTTGTTCACAAATGACTTTTAATATCAAAAGTGGGAATTTTTAATTGTCTAAAATTAATTATGGTACAATTTTTAGCAAAAATTATGCCCAAACACATGATTGTCTATTGTTCATATTGTATGATAATGCACATACACTACATTATTATTTGTTTGTATATATATATATATATATATATATATATATACACACATGTATATATATATATATATATATATATATATATATATATGAGGATGATTTTTCGTTTTACAGGTTATGACATAATCTGATCCAGGGTTTCTTATATGAAAAAAAATGTTGATTGGTAAATTTAAGAAATCACTGGTCACTTTGTTTGCTGACTGATGACAATGTGATGTGAGCTGGACTCTAGAGCACTATTTACGTATTTTTTAAGATGAAAAGTTGTAAGGGTCAAAGACTTTCCAAAGACATAATCTGTTAAATTCAGATATGAGTCAAGTGTGAGCAAAGCTCATTTATTATCATTTATATCAAGTGTTTCAAATAATACTAAGATGAACTTGTTTAAATGCTGTAATTAGATCCATGAGAAGTTCAGTATTTTGAGCAATTTTTCAGAACTGTTCATTGCATCACAGTTGATTCAATGTTCAACATCATTTACAAAATGAGAAAAATTTTGCCAAAAATGGCATGATTGTACTTTCTGTATGCTGTAGAAGCTCTTATCATAAGTATAGAGAAACCAAGAATATGTATACAAAATAAATTTATTCGACTTTTGTTGCCATATTGAACTTAATTAATACCTATGAACGTAAACAACCTCTCTCTTGCTCTCTGTTTTAATAATCACAAATTTTATTGCTTTTTCCTTGTATATTTTGATGACTGAACATTGTCTTCACTTTGTTTCTAGGCAACACTTGATTATTGGATGCAAAAATCGATATTTAACGCCGATAATGTTCGTCCTTGGCTCCTTTGTTGTCTCACTATGTTCTCTAAGATGTTTCAACCTGGTGAAGAAAGGATATATCAGGCACAAAGTTATTTCCGCAAATTTTATACTGCGTGAACAAGTCTGCTTCCTTCCTATGATGAGAAAAAAAAAGAGAAGTTGAGCTTCTGAAGTCGTTCATCGCAGGTCAGGTTAACTACCGCATGCATTATCGCAGTAGCCAGAAGGCCATAATCACGTTTCACACAAGCTGTTGTTGCTGGTGAATAATTCTACTGCTTGAATATCATGAGGTCTGTGTATTAAGTCATGAACATGTGACCACTGATTTCAGTAAACATTCTGCCCGGTGCCCAGAATGTCATGAAGCTGTGAAGTCTAGCCAATCGATGGCATGACTCGGTCTTCAAATCACGAATTATCATGACTTCCGTATTAATGTTGGTCAGTAGTGAGAGTAGAGGAATTTTACAAACATCATATTTGCTGTCATCTGCGTGCCGTACGTGTATAGTAATATGTTTACCTACGTTGTTGGGCACCAGCCATTTCTCTAGGTGTGTCTCCAGTATATGTACCAAATTTCTGCATCATCAACGTAGAGAATCATGGGACATGTCGTGATCCTTAACAGTTCATTCACAAACAAGAAAGATGGTAGAGAACTCAAAAACCATGTGCTGAAATAATTCAAACTCTGGAAAATTGTAGGAAGAGAGTTAGGAATTGATTCTTACTCTCTGTCTACAATCAACAAGGAACTTTCTGATGAACAAAGGCAGACTGTCAGCGATTGCTTACCAACCTGGCACGAGTTGCCTTATCAAACACTTCACTAAAGTCAATGAAAATGACTTGTACAGACGTTAATCATCAGTAAACGTTTTCTGACTCTATCCTACTATGAGAAGGTTTGTAAAGCATTAGGAACTTTTTAAAAGCCACTATGCAAGCTTAACAGTAGGATATTTCTTTTCATGTGAACCGTAAAGGTTTTCTTGATAACTTTGCTTAGAACTTTCACTCCGGTAATAGTCAAGTTTATAGGTCTATAGTTTGATGGGTAATACCCAAGGCCTGCCTTGTGTCAGATGTCTTTTCACATATATGAGACAATGCCTTGACTGGGGGACAGTTTAAATATAGTAGTCAACAAACCAGCTAGTTAGCGTAGAAGCTGTTTGAGTAGCCTTGTGATAAGCTGATTTTCATTATTAGAACAGAAACTTGACACAATGGCTGATGTGGTCCTGAGGATCTTTAAGAATTCAAGTTAATTATCGTCCTAATTATATCACGATAATCAATGTTGACAGAGTTTGAAGTCAAGGGTTCTACTATTGAAGTAGCACCTATTAAAAGTTCTGGGGTGAAGAAATCAACAAAGCAGTCAGCCACAGACTTTGTTTCATTCTTATCGTTTCCAACTTACTAGGTACTTTATTTCTCTCTAATAAAGAGAAAGACATCACAGTACGTTTTAATCCTATAGTTTATGTGAAAGAATATCTTCTTTGGTAATGCTGCTGCAGTGAAGTAGGTTTTGACGACCGGAGGATCACGATAATACATTTATTCTGGGCTAAATTAAACTACGTCTTCATCTTTGAAGTTCCAAGGTTGGCAACAAGACTCCAACACTTATTCCTTCATCATAATGCACTTCAAGTTTTTCACTTTATCCACAGAAACAGTGATTCCGTTCCTTTAGGACTTTACATGGAATGAACAATTGAGTCAATTGAGGGTATAGTGGTTTGAAGAAGCACAATGAAGTCGAAATAGAAATTTGTGGAATAACTAATTAGTCCACTATGTTCGCCTTTCATACATTCGGCTAACCTGGAGTGTCGGCACAGTACATGTAGGTTACTATGAATCTAAAGATGATCACCTAATGATCATTTTGTTTAAGGTTGGGAAATGTCAGGTGAAGCTTTCATCATCTAAATGAGAAATAATGTGTCTGAAACTGATGATACATATTGGTAATCATATCGCGTTGTTGAGTTCATGTGCTGTACAAGTGCCATGGAAATTGATGTCACATTCAACCTGTGGTCAAGAGAATTATTCCATAATCTCCTTGTTGAGCTTTTCCAGTCGACTAATAGAGTATTGAAGTTTCCTACAAATAAGCATCTGCAACTGTCTGTACGGGTAGCCAAGCTATTCGCGAGGAAGTCCTCTAACTTACATTCAGAGATGGAGTATGCCATGACTCGGCTAACATATTGTTCCTCGTATTCCAATCAGTAAAGAAGCTTCCCCAGTGCCTTAATTTCATATGCAGCAGTTTCTATAGATAGGTTCCATTTTACGTCAAAGATGACACTGTCACTTCTGCAGGTTTATTAATCAATTCACAAGAAAACGAATCTCTGTAATTTTACTTCAACATAACTGACCTTAGAAGATAGCCACATTTCAAAGTTATACGATAAATGTCAGATATACAGAATGGTTGTAACTTAGGAGTGTAATCTTTGGGGTTATTTTCTTTGAGTTAGATAATTTGCTTGCCTATCTTTCAGTGTCATTTTAGATTTTAAAAAAAAGCGATCGACACCAGTGTCAAAAAGTGAACTTCCAGAATTTCCTTACATATGACTTTCTTCAGACGTTTTACAGTCACAAATGTGCATTTGTCACCTCAGTACTTGTTTCGCTAATCTGACATAAATGTGTGATGTTTTCATTATTGACTAATAGAAAAAGTCTTTACTGAACAATATTAATATGATAGGATACCGACAATAGTATCGTTGTTCTAGACAGATTTCAATCTTCAAATATTTTCTTTTGTTCAAGATCTCAGTGTTTCTGCATGGAATCCTTGTTGACGACTTTTGTCCTAACTCGTCAATGTCAATAAGTACACGTGTGATGCAGTTTACAGACTTGTAAGTAGATAGAGTATTTGATGGCACTAATGACTGGTTTCTTACAATCGCAAAATTATTATTATTATTATTATTATCATTATTATTAGTCCCTTAGGTTCCTAATGGAACATAGGGCTTCAGTAGCAAAATAGAGAAGAGATAATTCAGCGAAGAAAACTTTCTTTTCGATGATAGCATTTTCTAAAGCTGTATAATCGTATTTATATATATCATAAACATATAACATTCCATTATAAAACATAGGGTATAATACCTACATCAATAACCTAGTGCTAAAAAACCAGAATCAAGAATGCAAAGTAGTTGCGTAATAAACTAAGACAGTAGAAATATCGAGGAAGGCAAGGTGTTTGACAAGGTGGAAATTGTTGGTAGATAAGAGACGCAAATATCGAGTGTTCACTTGATAGATAGGTGTAAAGAAGGTGAAGAATGAGACAAGGGTCATAATGAAGGTGATAATAATAAACTAATTATCATGAAATAGAAAAGAATGAAAGTGTTAAGATCATGGTAAGATGAGAGATTGAACATACTTCTTTTGCACACAGAGATCAGGCTTGAATTGATGAATTGCCAATGCCTCCACTGTGCACAACTGTCGAAGGCATACTCCTTTTGAACTGTTCCATCTGACACGATGAATGACATTGAAGGAAGATTCTGGTCTAGCTTTATGTCCAGAGTTGACCAAATGTTCAAGAATTGAACTGTTAACTGATTTACATTCTCACCTCGACAACCATGCAGGATAGTGCCCCCAGATACGTTTAGAAAGCGTATTCTTGTGCGGCCTATATAACTAGCTCCACAGGAGCAAGTAAATTTTTAGACACACATTGAGGTGGCCCTAAGTGGTAACTTGTCCTTAACGCACTCCGGAATGAGTTGTTGACTAGAGAAGCTGGTCTGCAGTTTTGCAGAGAAGAATGTCTTCTTCAGTGATCTGGACAGTCGATTCTTCAGAATCTCTGCTGCCGTATCGCCTTTGAAAACAACGTGCATAAACAAGGTCTTCTTGGGTACTGTAAGTACTCTCTTCGTACTCTGATTTTGCAAAATAGTGTCTAACAAAAGAATAATGTCCCAACTCTTTATATGAATTGTTGGTCTTTTGTTCGACAGAGTAATAAGTCAGATCGTAGTTATTTGGAAACGTTTGGAAATCTAAATACTCATTTTGAAAATCTTTTCACAATGCCTACTTGAACATTAATTGGTTTTATGATTAATGCACTCGATCAGTTTGAATGCATAACCACTTTCATGCGGAAAGACCAGAAACGTATACGTGTTTACGCATGCATAAACATGCAAGATAATTTACGCATCTTCTTAGTTTTATGTACCGCCTGATCTAGTAATATCAGGAATCCAACCCAAATTTTCTAAATAAAGCATCAATCGAATGTTTACTTTAGCTCCATAATGGTGCTATGATCAGCAATGAATACGCAAGGTAATTCATTACAATACATGCCGTTTGAAAGACACGGTTTAATATAATTTTGTGACAAACAAGAATTCAATTTGAAAGCAGTTTATTCAACAAAAAGTAGATCCACGAACTTATAGAAATGAAATGATACCTACAAATACGGAAAATTCAATAATTGTGCATTGATCACCCTGTTGTATTCTGCCGGAAAACGTACAGTTCGATGGTAAGTTTTATATCTTCATCCTTTTAGTGATTACATATGACCAGCGTTATGTATGTGTTTGAGTGGATATAACCTGAATCATATATATATATATATATATATATATATATATATATATATATATATATATATATATATATATATAAGGGGTTTATTTATATTAAGAGTGAACTTGGCTGTTTCAAGACTTATCTAGATTTGAATATATTACTGAACTTTGTCTTTTCAACTAGTCAGATATTTACATGTTGGTTCACGTGCTTTCCCCTGAAACTTTAGGATAAAACGGTTGGTTGGAAGGAAAATTCAAGCATGAACGGCTTCTTATGAAGATTTTTGTAATCTTATTTCAGACTATCATACCTCCCCGTTGAAATAGAGACGAATAATAGAATGGTATCTTTTGACTGACTGACAACTTTTTGCGGGATTGAAAAAATTATTCTTAAATATTCTTCTACTGAACCTTTGTTGTGGCGTAGTCTGAAGTAATTGAATTGCATCCTTATAGCTGGTAATGATGGTGATGATTTACCGACTATTTGAAGAGGTGTGTTTGATGAACCTTTTCCTTGCCGCTTTCAAAAAATGCACTGATAAGCATTTGCAAAAACATATCCCATAGATTTAAATGTCGAATCCCAGTGTTGTTCATTGTCGATTTCGGAAAACTCTGAAAAGTCACGTCAACCAGTTAGGCTTCGGTAAACGCCTGAACAACTGATGTGCTCATCAAAAACAGGCTTAAAGGCTCTTCACTTATGGATTTTTCACGAAAGACCTTGCTAAGTTTCTGCTTCTCATTAATCATCGGCTGTCGTTCAGGTTAGCCTTGTGTAAGTCACTTGGAGTTTGCCGATATATCCTCTGAAGCATGCATTGACTCATCTGAGCAGTTGTGCTGTCACACTCTTTTGGTTCTATTTTTAAGGTCTCAGTGTGATAAATGATAGCCTGAGATATTCCATACATTTTGAGACAGGGTAGTCTTGAAGTAGATGGTTTGATCGAAAAAATACTCACACTCAGAAAAAGGATGTCTCAGAGACTGTCAACTGATTTCGCCGTATATTCGGGATGAAAGTAGCCCACTAACCAAGGAAATGACTGTGAACCGTGTTTTGAAAGCAAAATGTTCCGTTGTATAAGGAAGACAAGACAAATGTAATCTACAAAATCACCTGAGAAGACTTTCTACAACACTGATTTGGCCAGTCTATTCATCAGATTGCGGGAAGAGCTCACGAAAATCAACTAGCATCAAAACAATATGTGTCATCTTTAGTCTCAATGCGCTGAGAAAATCATGACTATATATTCAACTGCAAGAATGAAAAGATTATAAAAAGGACAAGTTCAAGAACTTAACGAACATTTCTAGAATTCTGGCGTTGAAACGACAGGTTACTCAAATGACACACGGAAATAAACCCAGTCTACACAGGTCATGCATGATGACCTGATATAATTTCTTCTCCATTGACGGTTCTGAATTTTCAACTTGTTGAACAGAGATGACATCCATATGTAATGTATTCTGTGTGGAGTGAATCGATTGCAGATTGAAATTTGAATGGGCACATGTGCTGATAGTTCTTATCGCCTGTGGGCTGGTTATGTTGGTATGTGAAGCGGGCTGAAACTTGGTCGAGTCGCGTTTCTGTCTATTATTCCTACTTAGACAATTTCGATTCACTTCAATATGAAGCGATTCTGCCACTGGACGTTTCTTATAATTTATAAAGCCTTTCTGAATGGTTTCAGTATCATCGAAATCGGTCCAATGAGCTAAAGTCATAGAGTGTAGAGCTATGGTTGAAGTGTTTTCAGGCTTTTTCAGTCCTACTAAGTTTTGAGGGGTAGAGTGGAAGCCTACCAGTGTTCCCTTTTTCTAATTTTGATTTCATGTGAAGTTTGCCCTATGTACGTTGCACTGCAGGCTGAGTATTCAGTCTTGTCCAGTAGGGATTTAACTGTGAATCCAGAGGTATTCTATCCTTCGAACGGACTAAAGTAATCCACAACATGTTTGGCGTTCTGTAGAGCACTATGATATCATATTTGTTGAGGACCGATATAATTTCATCCTATATACTTTACTGGATGACTGTTTTTGTGACCCATGATTAAAGAATGCTCTTATGATATAATATAATGCCATGTTCTGTTTTACGAATGGATTTACCAGCTTAATTATTCATTTTAAGAAGCTTGTTCTGACATTTTGATTCCTGAACTTTTTCATATTCATCGGCCTTTAAAATGTTTGCTCCGTTTAAAAGACTGGAGGCAATAAAGACTGCCGCACATGAGATGAGATGGACTGAAGTCCAAATATTTGTTCGAGTGCTTTGCTTTTCTAAAAATCGTCACATTTCGCTTCCCATTTTGTTTCCACTTAACAAGACAAACATGGGAGGATAGTTCATCATAGTCCGTTTCTTCGTCTGATGTGAAATTAATACTAGGGGGTCTAACGTTCGTCTAATTTATCAATACCGGGTACACGTAACGTTTCACGACCATGAGTGTGTCATAAGCATATCTCAGCCAGATGTCCGGCTTTCAGTAAGCATTTGAAGATACTTCCTTCCAATTTACTCATTAGCAGGTTTGCTGTTATGGGTGAGATAGGTGAATCTACAGCTAAGTCTTAAGTTTGTCCGCACAATTTTCCCTTAGGTGTGCAGTAATTTGTCGCCAATCAAAATTTCGAAATCTTGATGATGATCGCTGTTATTCAGTGGACATCAAGTTTGTGTCCGAGTCCAATAAATTAGAAATATCTAAACTATCATTAATTGAAATGCTGGAACCGATGTTATAGTCTGCTATAATTTCACTCCTCAATTTCAAATGAAGAGATTTTGGATCTAAAGTTAAACCAATCCCTTGTTCTGTAGTCAGTGTTTTTATAAGGGTTTTAGTTTTGAATCCAGATAATTTGACAGGTTACATGTTAGAGTGTTAATAAGTATCATGACTGATCTCACTCAAACAGTCATCAATATTTTTAATCCTTGCTCGATAAATCCAAGCTTTGCAGTCGTATTATGTGTCATGCTTGAGGTATATTGTGCTGCAAGAATGGATTCATGAGAATGCTCAAGAGGTTTAACATCTAGGGATTTGGGGATAATTTCATCATATAAACTAGGTAGATCGAAGATGCGACAAGTATAGAAGTTACATTTATACTTTGATAGAGTATTCCGGTTTCTAATCAATTTATAGAAATCCAAAGGAAGATAGGATTATATGGTTAGAAATTTAAGATCGAACAGGTCAAGGTGTGACAGATATCTCTCTCCCAACTTACAAATGAACAACATTAATGGTCGGCGAAAACACTCAACACCTAAACATTCATGTTGCATTTGGACTTGCCTCACTTCTGCATGAAGATTGTGCTGATGATGTTGCAAATCCTGGTGATGGGATGTTGGCAATCATGACCTTCCGTTCCTGCTGGCTATACTATGCAAATTTAGATGGTTGTCAGGTGTATATTCCATTTTGAAGTTTACGTTAAGGGGGAATCTTGTTAAAAACGCGAAGCACCTTCGTTGGAATGTTTGTATTTGAATAAGGTTTCTTTTGTCGTTCTGTATTCTCCTCATAAACTTTTTTTCTATTGTTAATACTTGACTATTAGATTAGATACTTTTTCAGTCTTGTTTTCAGTGACTTAGGATAAGATAGAATGAAATCTGCACACTATTTATTGTCCCTATTAGGAAGGTAATCATTTAAGATGCAGCTCTACAGTTCTGGCACCTTACACAGTTGATCAACATTTAGTGGTCATTGTATGGATAATTGTGGTATCCCATGCAACCTTCTGAACACTCCCTTCTATACTTCAGATATCGGAGACGTGTAATCGTAGAGAATTTGTAGGGCTGTGGATCACTGGTTTCTTCACCTGACCTGTAACCGACTGGTCACCTATTCGGACCCTGTGTTCCACCCACCGAGGTTCGAGTAACCAGACAACATATTCAACCCCAACACAATAGGGTGGTTCGTTGCCTAATGTACGAATATGTACCTGGTTGGTGAGTGCACTTCATATGCATTCGACAGCATTTCAAAACCAGCAAGCTTAATAAGTCATCGAAAGATGGAATTATTCTTCATGAAGATTGGTTAGCTGTTAGTGGTAGCTTGCCATACTTTCCATTGTGAAATCACATTTCTTGATACAGCACAGATATTCCAAGGTCCCCTTAGTATAATTCAAGGTTATCAAAATTTGTCATGCCCCATACGTTAAGTACTATTCTGTGTGAACAGAACAAAACGGACAAATATACACAAAACTGGATGAATTCAGTTCATTTCACTTTATATAATTGAAATAAATCAATAAATTATCAGTACAAAACAGCCAAACTAAGTGTTGGAGAAAGCAGTAGCATAAAATGTTGGGGAACTGAACATCATTTATAAAAAAGGCACGTGTTTATCCAGTCCTCTGGCCCAATCATAATTCAAGTAAAATATCCAATAACGTGTATGTATCGCCTAAATTCGAAGTAATGTGATTTGTGGATATTACATTGATTGGACAACTGGAAAGCAACCAATTTCATGGTGTTTAGTCTTTTAGGCTGGCCGAATTCCGCTGATATTTTTAATAGTGTAATTAATAAACTAAGATCAAACAAGGTGCACCGTGAAACTAACCCACGTAGCATGATGATGACAAAATAATCTATGCGATTCGACCAACATTTAGAACCATACAAATTGAAATTGATAAATCTTTAATAATCGTACAGGAAGTTGATTGCAGCCTGAGTAGTTCAGTGGTTAGATTTCTGGCTATAACACTGGACAACGTGAATTCGAGTCTTTCAGTGGAAAGGTTACAAAGACGTCTTGGTGGCGACTACAACCAAGAATGAAACTTAAATGCAGGATACTTTACATTGATTAGTCAGCCACTAGATAGTAATCAACTTCATGTTGTCAAGTTCTATGTTCTGCTATCGATCGACGGATGCGATCAGCAGGAAGCTGATTCTTTCCATCCAACTTGTAGGACATTTTCCCTACTGCCTACAACTATCTTATAGTTTGAATCTTACCTATAAATTATCAACAGGTGATTATGCTTTGACATTTGGTAGATAATTTTGGTGAATAACATTTCATTGAAAAGCATTTCAAGCCTAGATGATCTGACCATAGCTAGTTAAAGTTTTAGGATGTTTTGTTACACAATCAGTTTGACAGTTAACGAATAAGCAGAATAAATTAACATCTGCATCATTACCTAACAGATGTAAATTTAAGTTCTGGTTTGAACTTGCTGTAGGACATTAGATAAGTATCAATATGATCCAATGGGTCATAATGTCTTTTAATATCGTAACTCTTAATCTTTCAATACATTCAAACTTATTAGCTTTATTCTTGAAGTGCAATCTCACTGATCATGTCTCATCTTCAAAATGGCATTTTGTCAATGTTGTGTTATAGAATTCAAAACATGTCTATAATGAATTTCTGTAATGAAGACATAAAGAAGACATAACAAGGCCCTAAAATGTTTGCTGACTAGTGTCCTCCAGTTTACGATGCCTTTGAATCACAGTTGGAAGCGTATTAATAATGAAACAGTTAAGTAAATTTTCTTGATAGGTTGACATGGAAACTCCGTTGTCAGAGTTAGTTTCCAGCGGTCACCTGTAGAACTATTTCAACAATGTATTGACACATCGTTTAAGAGGAAACTGACATCACCAATCTTTATTATCCATCATGAAAGATGGATTACAAGGTTTCTCAGTGCTTCCATAAGACTCAAGCTAAAAACCATATCCCCAGTTAACCTAAAAAACTTCAATGAGATAGACATTTACTTCTGTGGTTGGGACCTTATCTTTTCTCGTGAACGGCTTTTCGGTCATCCTTCCTTATAGAATTTTTCGAACAGTCCTAGTAACTGGAAAAGTATAATTCCTTCCAATACACCTGTTCAGTAACCAGCAAGAATTCACTCCTGGCCAAATAAGCGTCATGTTATGTGCCGTTGTACAGCTCAAGAATGATATCATTCCATGAAGATTGGTGCTTTATTAAACACTTTTAGTCTTATGACTTAGTGGGGATGTTTCAGCTACTTTTGAGAATGGTAGCACAGCTTCATCGTTGGCTGCTATATGCCATCAGTTGTAGGTTGCAGATGTCAACAGAGTACGTGGAAAATTTCTCCAATCATTACTCAACAATTTTTAAAAGGCATTATTGCAGTGTTCAGATATGACTTAATCGAAATCCCCTGGTAGTTTTCACTGTTTGTTCGATTTCAAGGTAGTATTTGCCACTGAATAACTGATGGCATCGATTATTACCACTTGACAGAGTCTGGGAATGTGGACCATAGGATACCAGTACAGTAGCTGAATGGCAAAGTGTTTGCCATGACACGTGATGGTCACAGGTTAGGTTCGTCATTGAGTCATGGGTAAGCTCTTATAGGGAATCTGATCGAATTCATGGGGAAAACAATCTTGAAGTAATAATTTCATATTCACTCTCTGTTGTGCTTCTCATTTTGTGAAACTGAGAAATTCATGCACTCTATAGATCATTTAATCAGTTGTTTAACTAAATTACTTTGAAATAAGCTATTGTGCAAATCAGTTAACCATACAGGCAGGTGGGACTCTTCGAACCCATGTAATCACTGAATGGATTGATGTGTCATTTCGTAGCTTAAAATATCATGAGTCTTCAATATCAGCATCTCCTATAGATTGTAGGTTGTAGATGAAAATAAGACAGTGGAACTTGTCTTCTGTAATCGATGAAAGATTGAAACGTTCATACTTTTTATTGACAATGTAGGCATTTTTAACTCAGTCATTGATTGATTCTTCCATAATATTTAGACACTAATGTCTAATCCAAAAGAAAGATAATTACTATTCAAATATCTGTGATAATTTTCTGACTGTTTCATCGAAAGTAAAATCTTTAGAATTATTTAACACTGTAAAGTTTCTGTAATGATCATGTTCTGCTCATTGGTGACTAGCTTCGAGAGGTATTCCCGAAGTTCCAATGACCGGTGGAGTCAAAGCCTGATGGCCATGAGGACAGATACTCAGCGATGACATTGGGTGGCGGTTGCGCTATATATTGTGAGCTAACAGAAGTTGGAAATATGGTGCATTAGATTCTGACCGAGTAGCTCAGTGGTAATGCGCTGGCCGCGGGACCTGAAGGTCGCGGGTTCGGTCCCTGCTGGTTTTGGGTCGTGGGTACGCACTGCTGAAGAGTCCCATACTAGGAGGAGACAGCTGTCCAGTGCTACCAGGTTTCCTTTGTTCCTCCAACTGATGTCAGTCTACGATGAATAACAACTTGAAATAATTCCAAATCTCCACAACTCCTTCAAAATTTAAGTGTCCTATTTTCTTAAAAGAACACATACTTTCGATGCATTATCAAGCAATTCAATGTAGACAAGAAATAAGTCTTTATACTCTTTGAACCATGATTCAAATGTTATGCTCGTGAGCAAATCAAATTTTAAGTCATGTAATGAAGAGATATGAGAATTCATCTGATACACTTTAGATTGCAATGGATATTGATACTGATCACATGCCTCAGAGCTTTTCAGTAAGTGTCTTAATGATTCTCACAGTTATCTATTCAATTCTTTTCCCTTGTTTTTCCACTAAAAACTCAACTTGACCAGAAGGAATGCTCCCCGAAATCCCCCTTTATATATATAACATTTTGTCATACTTAAAAATAAAAAAAGAAATTATTACAATAACTTTAAACTTTGGATGGTTCTTTTTCTACCACTGAGTCAAGTATTGGCAATAACACAGATTCAGACTGTAATATTGTATACTGATTATTTATTACTCTATCACCCATGATCTTCCACATTGTGGTCAAAAGGCCTGGATCATGCAACAAACTGTGAGGAGTGAGAAGAGGGGCATACGTTGGCTGGACCGATGAAAAGACACCACAAGAAGATTTGGATTTCACCACCGATGATGATTTATGTTTAATGTTTTGTCACACAAACTCGAAGATCTACAGGCGAAAACTAACAAGTTGACAGAAGAGACGAGGTAGCGAAAACGGGACTTCATTCAGGTGAACGTAGAGAAGATACAGGTGATGAAGATACCCAACCAACAACAAGCACCAATCACCATTAACGGGAGGAACCCAAAGGAAGTACTCTCTTTAGCCTACCTGGGCGAGACAGCATCGTTTCAACTACAGATGGCGGCACAGACGAGGATGTCAAAACCAGGATCAGAAAAGTAAGAGAAGATTCCACTAATCTGAAATCAGTGTGCAGATCTACTGTGCCACACACAGAATAAAGAACAAGGTTCGGATTTTTAACACCAATGTCAAGTCAGTGCTTCTTTTTGGTTCAGAGATTTGGCGCGTTACGAAAGGAATTTCCAACAAACTACAGACATGCATCATCAACAGCTGCTGCCTACGCTAACTCGATACTGAACATCAGGTAGATGGCCTGAATAATAAGAATAAGCAGCAAGGAACTCACTCTAGCTGGCTGGCCGGCAACGAACCAACCAAGAACCTATCGCCCAACAAATAAGCAGAATGAAGTGGAGATGGATTGGGCATTCAATGAGAAGGCCGACTGGGGACGTCATGCGCCAGGCCAGGCCGTCGAGTGAAATCCGGATGGGAAACAACGAGTTGGGCGGCCGAGGCAAGGGTGGCATGGAGGAGGTTGTGTGAGGAAGAAGATCTTGTGCGCAGTCGTGGCGCCAGGTTGAAAAGACTGCAGAGAAGAGAGTGGAATGGAGACGTGCTACTGAAGCCCTATGTTCCACTAGGAACCCAAGAGAAAAATAATAATAATACTGTATATTCATTAACGTACACTGTTTTTAGTCTGTTCTATATATAATCAGCTTTGATGATAGAGTTTTACCCATCTAAATTAAACGAATACATGAAGTATTCCCTAAATAAATATTCTAAAATCTCTTGTGATTTATCTTGAAATGTGAATCAACGTTTTTGGACATTATCACCTCAAAGTAAAGTTATCATTGATATAAGTAACTGAATTCATGAGAAGTTGATTGGTCTCGTATATACATGGCTAGTATCGTGTATTCAATCCGCACACATAACGAATCATGCATTTCTTCTACGCATACCGTCTACATTAGCGTCGATTTCAGGCAATTTGATACATCTGTATATACAACTAAATTACTTGACCAAAAGGCAAACTAATTTGTAAAAATGAAATAACTGATTTTAAGCACAATGTATGGGGTAATGCATAACAAGAAGATTTACTTAACATGCAGTGTTTTTTCCGAAATAAAAGCCATACAGAAGAGGATGAGGAGTCAATCATAAGCTCTCGAACCAAGTTATACAATGGCATTACCAAGTAGGTTATAAGTAAAATGATACAACCAGTGACACTTTTCTGAGATTCACGCTTTGCATTTATCGGCCAAAAGATCAGTGAGTAATTTGGGTTACAAGAAACATAAGTAAGACTGTTTATAAATGGATAGATTGTCTGAGTAGAAATTCTATGGATGAGAATAGAACTTGGACAAGAAAGCGATATAAATATATTCGAAATCCTGAAAATTCGACACCATCAATAATGTAAGGTGATTTACATCAGCTGAGAAAACCAAAGAAGTAGGAAATGAAATCGTAGTGTTAAGCAAAAAAGTATCATGATAGGAAGAGAATAAGATATACTCATTCTGGATGCGAAAAAAATACCACATCAAATTTCTTCCTCGCGATTTATCCTATTTTTTTTTATATCTGTTGCTTGAGTCATGCACTCTTGCACACTTTTAGGTGGTTTCAAACTGTTGTTATTCCAGCTAACGACAAAACAAAGAAGAAATGATAGGCAATTAAGCGATAGGCTTTTTAACACACAAAAACAGTACATTATTATTACTTGGATAACTATGTCAAATTACACATGTTAGTAATGAGTTGATCAATAATCAGCACCAAAATGACGCTCGATTTTTTTTCATTCACCAGTCCAAGTCAGACACCAATGTAATACGAAGTGCCTGTTTCACATTGGGGCTTTTATGACTATTATTATTAACATTATTCAGATGAAATGATTACTCCTCTTAAAGATATTGTACAGGGAAAGAATTTGTTTAACTGTTACATGCTGAAAATTGTATATTGTATCACACGTTTTGATTGGAATAAATCAATTACAGAATTACAATCAGAAATCCACTTATCTATTCATTAAGCATATGTGCTGCGGTAAGTATATGGATAGATTTTGATATTAAGAACTACTTCTCCGTAGTAAATGGTTAATAGCAAGTTGTGGAATAGAAGCAGACTGATGGTATTTTACGAAAACTATTCTCGCTCCAAATAAATTTATTCAGGGGAAGAATTTGATAAAATGTCAAGAAAGTGACTCATGAATTGTGACTAGACTTAAAAATTTACCATACAGATTAGTTTCAGTATTATTTTCAGCTTCTGTTTTGTCGATATAGTAGGTGAATAATGCATTTGAATACTTTTACTTAATTCTGGCTGTTACAAAGTCTATCCATGGGTGAGGAAAAGCCAATTCGAATAATTCTAAAGCTTCACAATTCTTGTGGTGTACCTAATGGAAATAATCGATTGAGATATTTGAAGATAAGAACACAATAGTCATGTTTTTTGAAAAAATTCATCCTTTCGAAATAGAGCAGAAAAACTGACGTATCTCGCCTAAACATCTACCGAGGATGGAATTTCCAGATTTGTAAGACTGTTGATCTCGATATTTTTAGGCATATGATTATCATGACTATTAATTGTTTTCTTAAGATGATTATCATGAAAAAATTACACTGAATTAAGGAAATTTTACAGAAGTTAGCGGTGTATGAGAATAAATTTTAGAATCGTTGGTTCTTTCATCCTTGAACTTGTTATCTGAATGCATTTGCATCATTTAGATAAGTATTTCTTTTTAAATGTCCCATACGTTCTCCCTTTTATGCACGAAGGAAAGTCAAGGCGAACTGTTGAATTACACTGAGCAGACCCGATCCTCATTTTACATCCTCTTTTATTTGTTATCACGACCTCATCAATCATTGCCGTTTAGGTAAATTCTTCTATGGATTGGTCTTCAGTTTCAGTTTGATGCTCACTATCAAAATCTAATCAGTGGTATTGTCTTGACCCTGCAGAATGTATGTAAAATAAAAGTTTGTAACCGATTAATTGTCTTTTATGGGATCTTATACATAAATCATCTATGAGTGATGAATCATCCACTACCCATAGGAATAAAATTGTATATTATCACCAATGGTTAAAATTAGTGTAAAGAGTACCTTAAAATTAAACCACATATGGAACAAATCTGTGATAAAGTGTAGTGATACTCATAGTCACAGAATCTTTTGCTTAGGTTCTAATGCGAACATTTTTTTCTCATACTAATGAATATTAAAGAGACCCTCTCTAGTATCGAATCCGTTTTTCATTGTTTAGCTTTCTGATAAAGTTTTATTAATCATAGATAAATACATTTTTAGTTAACAATGAATATTCTCCTTGGTAAATTCCTCTACAAGTTTTACAGTTATATAGCCATAATGTTTGGATACAAGAAGGAGACTACGATTTTATAATAATTAATAGTTGAAATCAGTTAGTTGGATAATTTTCCACTGTAAGCATCCAAGTGAATGACAAGGTTGAATTTCAAATTTTTGTAGAATTCATTTTCAAATAATTATGCAGTTGATAGAACATTTGATAAACTCTAAGATGGTGATGAATAAATGTTTTTAGGGGTTTTATCGAGTATTAACCATTATAACTGACAAATTTTTATAATATAAAAATCTCATTGTTATCTAAATTTAAAATGAATTTGATTTTGTTCAACAATGAATTTCTCAATAAGTACATCAACCCAACTTGAGGTCAATTAAGATTACGTAAAGGGAACAGATTGCATATTTTTATGTGTAAATGTTTATGTATAATGACAGTGGGACTGGATAAACAATAGTGGATACTTTAAAGAATAGTAGTTATAACAAAATGATAAATAAATATGATTACAAAATTGTGCTTGGAGGATGCGATAAATTTATTAAACATTATAAAAATAAAGGGACATGTACAATATGTAAGTTCGGGTAATATAGACCCCTAGGAATCTGTTAATCCTAAAGTAGATCAAGACAGTTGTAATGATAAAACTTGCTTCGCTTGAACCCAAGGTAATGTAATTTCCCCTAACGTGTCCCCACTTTTAAAGATCCTAAGTTTTGTGCATTTCAGTAAGTTAGCATAATTTTAGTGACTTATGCAGGTAGTTTCACAGGAACAGTCAAATTAGTGAATAGGACAGTAAATGGCAAACCTACGTGGTTAAGCTTTCAATCTCATTAGCATAGTCAGGAGTATGAAAGTGAATAACTGATAATTTTCTAACTCTAAAATTTCTTTAAAATCTGTAAACTCTAGGAAATAATATCTCGCTAAGCGTAGCAACTCCATTTATTATGGTTTATTCCTAGCAACAGTAACTTTTACACAAAGTAAAAATCGCTGCCTGGTTTATTCAATACTAACCATCGAATGTTATATAATAAAAAAACTATTTGCTGTATAGTTGTTTCCAACTGAATGCAACAGATATTTTAAACTAGATGTTTTCTTTCGCTTGGGTCTTTACTGGAGACAGCTTTTGATTAACTGATTTAGACTACCAAGCCCAACTTCTTTCATGTTGTTGTCATTGTTGCTGATATATATTTCACTCTTTTACCTAGAGAATTTGCACATGAAAGTGTAAAAGCCGAGAAAAACGTTATCGATTAGGTGAGTTCTTTATTCACTAGGTTGTCTTTTTAGTCATAAAAGAAAATTTCTTTTTCTACGAAAGAAACCATTTGCTGTAAGCTTATTAGATGGTATTGTTCTTGGACTGAATACTCAACTGAAACTCAGTGAAATCCTTCTGAGAATGAGCACTGTTCTCTGACAATATCTTTTGGCACTAGCTTCCAAATGATGACCTTCATGTCCCTCAAAGCAATCTTTGTGGTTAACGTCTATTCCACTTTAGCAAGAAAATGTCAAATACGCCATATATTAGTGAGGATTGTTTAAGTGATAAGATGGGAAGGTTAGAAAAACGTGTAAGCGGTTGGCTCAAATATCTGAATTACTAAAGATTCCATCTCGCATACCGTATCAAATTTTTCAGCGCTTTTATTTATTTTAGTTATTTTATCATGTCTTCCAATGGGATTATATATCCATGCACATTTTAAAAAGTTTACAACCTACTGTGATGCCTTCATCGAATAAGATGAGAGGAAAGCATCGTCGTGGATAGTGACGTTAATTGGATGAAGGCTATCTGCAGGAAGCCCACCCATTCAACTGACACCTGTCAAAGTGCTTTGCAATGCTGAGTCAACCAGCCAGATGGCTATGATTGATAGAATCCATCAGGACATAGGACCAGATAACATGAAGTTGGTTATCCTCCATAAGCTACCAGTGAATGGGAACGTGCTTCGAAGTGAATAACTTTATGTTAGATGACTCTTCCTGAAACTGTAGGCCCAAATTGTAGACCCATTCAGAAAAAAGTGGGTTGTTTACGGTATCTTATATCCACCAAGGTATTTTGGAAAGTTGGAGTTATCACATTACACGAAACCTAGTCGACTGATCACTATGATTATAATTTAGTTTCTCATAATGGCTTCAAAAGTTTGAGTCAGTATCGACGTAGCTCTACCTAGAAATGTGGAGATGGCGTAGTTACCTTGTTCCATACCCATTAATGCATTTTGAGTTGCATATGCTACGAATTCCCAAATCATTACATAGACTGGATCATTGTAAAATGCCTCCCAAAACAATAGGGCAAATACCACTTTATTGATATCACATATATTTATGTGACGCTTGGTTGAAGTTACTCCAAATTATCTGGTTTCTCTGACATATTCACGGAATTCCCAGCTCCTATATTCTGTAGTTCCTTGTCGATGATATGTCATGATTTTAATTCTTATAACCACAGCTTACTTAAACCTCCTGGTCATCAATAGCTTTTTAACTTCACAATACTCCAGGAAGCAACAGTAGACTTGGTATTGGTCAATGATACTAACACTTAAAAAATTCGAAAGAGAGCCTCACTGCTCAATTCGAACTATTGCATTACAAGCATTTTGCCCAAAATATATGACAAACTACACAAAACAGCTTTCATATATCTGTATAAGAAAATCGTACATAGAAACTATTCACCAAGTAACATAATTCATCTCAGGGAAATGATAGGACTGTTTTAAACAACATGGCATGCTATCTCAAGTTTTGCCGAGATATTTGTTGCCCCGGTATAAAAATTTTTCGAAGCTTTGATCGTATATTTTCCAATTAACTTAAGGGACTAAGAGGAGAAAAAGAAAAGACATATAAAGCAAGCGATAACGCTGGTGCTCGTCAATTGAGAGTTCAAATTACGTTGAAAATTGAACGTCTGAGTTTACTGTATAACCGAAATCCTTTGTCGTGCAACGGCTCCTCCAGCATGTGAAAACTTCCTACACATATCAATGCTAGTAAAGAAGCATATGCTGATGTCTGTGGTCTGTGCCAACCCAACTGTCCTATCGCACTTTATCCGCCCATTTCCAAAGAAGAAAGTTGGCCTAAAGTCACCGGAAAATGTGTTTTCAAGTGTCTCAAATCCCTGAACAGTTTGCGTTCAAATGGCATGCCAGGTATTGTGTTCACGAAATGTACAGATATATTATGTATTCCACTAACTTTTTTAATATTTCGTATTCGGAAAACATCGTACAAGCTGTCTGGAAAGATATTAAGATAGTTAATGTTCCTAAGTCAATGACTACAGACGCATGTTTGAAATTTTCATGGCAATTACTTCTCTGATCTTGAAAATAATATGCTTGGACCACTCACTAAAATATTTTGGAGACTCTAGACAATTCGCGTACAAAATGTGAAGAAGACCTGTTGATGCCACCACTGTCTTGTATCACAGTACTGCCTGTAATTTTCGTAGAAATGTAAAGTATATTAGGTGTGCCCATTTCGACTTTACTTCGGCATCTGATTCTGTCCCAAAATCTTGTTTGCCAGACAAGCCAGCCGGGACAAAAACTGAGTCCTTGTTAATCAACCAACTGTATTACTATTTATCCAAAAGAAAATATACTGTTCACAGAAGCGCTTCACCTCATAGCTTTCTGAGGCCGGTGTTCCCTAAAAGGGCCGTTCCTTCTCAAGGTCTTTTCTTTCGTTCTCAATGACTAACCATCTTCAGCTAGCATGAAATCTATCAAATATCCTGATGACCTGACAGTTTCCGTACGTGTTGACTATCCGTCAGATTGTTCTCAACTAGATGAATTCGTATCTACTATTAGAAGATGGTCCTCCATGAATGACATTGTGCTTAATTCTTCAAAATGTCAGATCATACGTCTTATTTTCAAACCTGAACATAACCTATGTAAACTGAATAATTCTTTGACTTCCCGTTCCATTGATCGTTGTGTATTAGAGAATGTCAGAAGTGAGATTCATCTCGGTGTGTACTATTCTTTGGATCTCTTCTTGTCCTCCCATATCTCACTAGTTTCCAAAACAGTCTGCTGACTGACTTTCAATATTAGGAAGCTGAGTATATCTGGTCCAACTCGGCCTCATCTCTTGAAATTTATAAACTCCTGCACCACCTCTGTTTTCCTCCTTGTTCCCCTCTACTCTTTCCTGCCTTGCTGAAAGAAGACTATGATATATTATACAAGAGTAAGACTTGGGCACTGCGGCAGATTGTAATTCCAGTCTAGTCTGTTCCTTAGAAACGTCACACAGTGAAAAAGTATCGTTTACTGAAGCTATTGCACAGAAGTTTTAAGATAATTGGCAGAACTGGTGGTATACCTATAGACCGTCTAATTGAAACAGTTGTGGACAAATGTCGTAGCTCATCCAGAAGCAGGTATCATGTATCAGATGACCAACATCCTCTTCACTCAAAGCTTTCTGCTTGTCAGTCATTCGGCAAGACCAGGAGGAAGTATATAAGACTTTATGCACTTAGTACTGAATAGAAAACTTTACACCACCGTGTTTAGCTCGTCTCTTGTGAGACGAAGAAAGTATTAGAAATGAACTAACTAGCCAACTTTTGTTACTGAAATCAAACTAAGTGAAGTATACACAGCTTGGTATTATTTATGTGTTATGAATGTAATCGCTGATATGATTCGTTATCTAAGTTAACTCTGCATTTTTGAGAAGTGTTTAGACTGAGTAAATATTCTTATCTTGTATATGTAATTTCTACATATTTTATTTTGTTATTTACACAAATACACTACTTCTGTCTCACTGATGCTATGTGACATGCTGAAAATTCTATAGAGAATTCCCGAAATATCTTTCAGAGTAAAGTCAGTCTTACTGAAAAAGAAACAAATTGATACCAATGAAGTTGTTATATTTAAGATTATGAAAATTCTTCGGTATTACTAATTTGTTTCCTGAGTACAAATGATTTCACATTCAGGTTAAATTATTTGGGTTCATCTGTAGAAATGTATAACGCCTAGAATAAAATCCATCTACTTGTCTATGGACTAAAGGCTCCAAACGTAAACGCTGGTAGTTTTAGAAAGTACTCTTTACCTCCTGAAGACAAATGAAATGTTCTGTTGTTAACTTAAGAAAGATAATGTGGATATGAGGTAGAAGGTGTCGCAGTATTCAGTCGGTCCTAAACATCACACAGACAATCAACATACTCCCAGAAAATAAATATTTAAGTTAAGAAAACAGAGTAGGATAAATGGAATGTGCAGGTAACTGGTATTCCTGGTCTCCTCTGAGATCCGCCTTAAGTCTTAACATCTAAAAAATAAGGACTTTTAAACAATCAGTTTTTGAAAGAAATGTATGTAGTCCTGAGTTAAACAGTTATGTATAACAAATATTTCATAAATATTATCCATATTTCAGCAGCTAATGTGAATTTTTATTGAGGTATCAAGAAATGTATTCATTGTTTTCGATTCACCTACGTTTGGAAGAATACTTTAGATTTTATGATGATCATCTAAGACCCCTATTCTGCATAAAGTTAACAGTAATGGTCCAAGGATGAAGTTAGAGGAAAGTTATAACTTTATTAATATATTTCTGTGGATGATGGAATGATTACGTCACTTACAAGCACTCATTTTCTGAAACTGGTGATATCAAGTGTGAATGGTTTAATGATTCAGCTTATATCTCAGTTGTTTGATTCGGAGTTGTGCCTCATTGATAAAGACCACTCACTTGCAGCCAGTGGGCAACTAGTTCGAACCATGCTGATATTATCGTGCGCACAAGAATCGGAAAAATGTTCATAAGAAGTAGTATATACTTAAAGTCTTTTTCAATTAGTCGCTTAGCTACGAAGTTTCGAGAAAAAACATGCGAATCAACGTGTAAGTATCAGGTTACTTGAAGAGACAAAAATCAATAGGATTTCGATCTAGTAAGGCTTGCTTCAGTGTAAACATGTATAAACTTATATGTTCTGTCTATATTTGTTGGATGTATACTGACCAATAATGAACTGGATGGTCAGAAACAACTTGAACATTGAGTTACTATGATTTTTCATATAAAGTGTACTTTCACTTGTGTAATCACAGAGTAGTATATTAAAACAAATAACAAAATAAACAAATATTTTACCTTCTGCTACATTACTGCCTTTTCCATTACGGAGGAACTGAGCGACGGTTAGTAAACAGGCGCCCACCTATATATAACTGAGTTTAACTCAATTCACTGCAAGAATATAACAAGTGACGTGAAGGCCTATAAAAGTGCCGACTTCAGAACTCGGAAATGTGGGGTAGGATACACTAATATTTAAATGTTATTCTTTCAAGATAAAAAATATTCAAACAGTCCAGTAAAATCGGCTATTTGCATGCTGAAGACAAAATTCCTTGTAAGAGCACTCAGATGAATGTAAACAAGCCATCTAGAGTCAATTGTTATGTGTGTATCAAGATGGATTTTTTCACTAAGTTTGGTGTACAGTTAACCTGAAGTTTGAATATTTCGCCAAAATGCTCAACTAATAATTTTAGGCAAAATACACAAATATAATTTGATTCTTACACCTTCATATCATATTCTGTGATAATTCAGTATTTTGTCGGCATAATGATAACAAGATTCAATACTTATCTCGTCAAATCTGTGTTGTCTTCCTCTTAGACATCATTCATAAAACCCGGCTTTCCTATAAATTTGCATAGTTGAGAAAAACAGACCTGACAGGCTATTTTATTCCACAATTACCAATAAGATCTCTGTTTATTGGTTGTCATTGCATTGTTATACCTTAATCCATTTCGAACAATAGAGTACATAATAGCAATTTCATGTTATTCACAGATATTCAGTTAATTACAGCACTGTAAAGCTTCATATTTAATTCAAGCTATGAACTTCCAACTAACTGGATAGCACGCTGATCAGTCATCTGCATAAAGTGCAGTTTGAAATGCTTCTTTATGTTTTAAGTGATGCTTGAAATGTAATAAAAGTTTACAAACACTATTACTACTCTTAAAGTCAGTTCACTTTTGAGTTGATTGTATATGTTTGCATGCACAGTGTCAAAATAACAAGGAATAGATTGACAGAAAATGTTAGATACTATTACTATCTGATTTTCAGTCATTATTTGACTTCTGTCAATTCATGATAAAAACCATTTTACACACAACTATATATTCTTGCATACGTCACATGTGATAAAATTATCATATACATTAATACTATCATGTTAAAATATGCATGTTGGCTAACTGTTGTCATCCATAAGTTAGTATGTGTTTTAATCTTAACAAGGTCACTTACAAACCGTTATCAACCAGATTTCAACATATTCTTACTAACCTAAGTGGTTAAATATATAGCTGTATTTTCGGGGGTTAGGAAAACATAACAATTTTTACATCATGGAAAAAGAAATCGTTTCCTGAGCCATTCATGAACAATTGAATTTGGGGAAGGGGGGGGGGTTGTGGGGATTTGGAGATATTTCAAAGTAGGCTGACATCAGTTGTATTCCAATCAGTGGGTCAATGGTAACATTCTGGCCACGGAACCTGAAAGTCGAGGATTCAATCCCTGGTGGGGTCATGGGTGCACACTGCCGAGGAGTTCCATACTAGGACGAAACAGCTGTCTAGTGCTTCCAGGTTTCCATTGTTACTCCAACTGATGTCAGTCTAAGATGAATACCAACTTGAAATATTCATTTTTATCCAGTGGGTAAGTATCACTTCCTTGGAAATTATCAGTGGTATTTACCTGTTGAAGAAAAGAGAAAAAATTCACTTTACTTTTCCCTGTTTCTAATAGTGAATTCGGATTTCGTCGATAGCAGCTTCAAAGTCCTAGAAATTTGTTCTATATTACAAAGGTGATCTACTTTTATCTATATGTTGATGTCCTCACTTTTGATTGGTTTTTTCTGCACTAGCATCAGTTAGTATTGGCTTAAGAAGCTTTTCTTACTCCTGTCGAGTGATAAAAGAAGATACCAGGTAGTGTCCTTCTCTTTATTTATGAATATAGATAACCTACTTATGACTCACTAAGTCGCAACACCTAGGCAGCATCGTTTTAACTGCAGGCGCACAGGCGCAGGTGAGGATGTCAAAGCCAGGATCAGAAAAACAGAAAGACAGGCTTCCACTAATCTGAAATCAGTGTGGAGATCTACTGCATTGCACTGAGGTGCACTCAACATAATGCGTTAACAAGATCCGGAATTTCAACACTAATGTCAAGTCAGTGCTTCTATGTTATGGTTGAGAGAGTTGGTGGCGCGTTACGAAAAGCATTTTCAACAAACTGCAGACATTCATCAACAGCTGCCACCTACCCTCACGTATTGAGCGAGTGGCCAGAATAATAAGAATAAGCAACAAGCAACTCACTCTGACTGGCTGGTTGGTAACGGACCAACCAAGAACCTGTCACTGAACAAATATACAGAAGAAAATGGAGATGGATTGGGTATACAGTGAGAAGGCCTATTGGGGAAACCACGCATCAGATCGGGCCCTCGAGTAGAATCCGGATGGGAAACGACTAGTTAGGCGTTCGAGGCAAGGGTAACATGAAGGAAGTTGTGTGAGGAAGAAACGAAAGCTTGTGGGCAGTCGTGGTGCCAGATTGAGGAGACTGCAGAGAAGAGAGTGCAATGGAGGCCTGCAACTGAATCCCTATGTTTCACTAGGAACCCAAGGGAAAAATAATGACAACATATGGTATAACTGTGAAAAGTGGGAAGTGCCCATATGGAGTTACGTATGCCTTCTGCTTAGATTTTCTAAAGTGGAATAGAAACTTAGTTAAGTGCCTTTGTGATTTCATAATTAACTCAAGAAGACCGTTAAGAACCAAATTTGTATTAAAAATTTTCGGTGTGTAATACATGAGTCGAACTAAGCCTGTCAGATTTGACACAAGATTTACATTTCGGCCATTTTAGAAAATGGTCTTTTTAGATTGTCATTTTACGAATTCGCACTGCTTATAAAAACTTCCATTTTGGATACTTTTTTATCATATGGAAAAGGATGAGTAAAAGGTTAAGACCACAAAAGTATGTCTTGAGGTTTTATTGAGTTTCTTAATATGACCGTGAACAGTCAGTTACATCCAAAACGTTTTCCTTCCGATGTTAATATTTCACCGTGCGGTGTTTTTAACCATTGAGCTGACACAGATCTATGTTCAGATATTATGCTCATATTTTACAGTTTCATTAATGAAACCTATACTTCTGAAACTACTAATCGAGGTATGTGTTCAACTCAAAGAAATTAGTCTGTACCTGAAGACTTGGTTACATGTTTTACAGCATTGAATTCCTGGTTTTAACTCTAAACATCCTAACTTTGAGAGGTAAGGTGAAAATCAGTTAAATAACCTCTTGAATAAAAGGTTTTGGTGGATGTAAATCAGATCAATTATTGGTTACCCATATAATTTTAATCACCCTGTAACCATTCAGCTTTTATCTTTGCATGTTGAAAGCTTCTTCTCAATACATAGTATGGACAAAAAATATAATAACCTCAACCGAAGATTTTTAATGATCAGCTTAACTTATTGCTAGGGATGCTCATATCCCTTATATGAGATAATTGTAATTTGTACAAATCTGAACTGTTTTCTGCGCGCTATTTTTCTTTCACGTGTGTCACATTTCCTATAACCCGCTAGCTTTCTGATTGGCTCCTGCCAATTTAAATGTGCTCATTATTCTTGTTTTTCAAGGTTACTGTAAACTCTAAAAATAGGGTCCTTTTTTGCCAATATGAGTTTTCAGTTCAAAATACTATAAACTCAACTGATTACCAATTATTTTATTTCTTTTTGTCAAGCAATCATTGAAAGCGTTTCAACTATAAACATGTCTCTATATCCCATTTTATACACAGCATAGGCTGCCAAGTCAACAATCAGTGCTAACTAGTCTAATAACTGCCACTTTTTCTTACGGTAGTTTGACAAACGTCGCACTTATATTCCTTAAAAAAGTCCCGGAGACTGTGTGCTTCCAGTAACCTTATCCCTGTTTGCACTGAGCATTTCAGTTTTGTATGGCAGTGGACTAGGCAAGTGACAACTTAGTAATTCTGACTAAGGCTAATATAGTCGACAAAACTGTCATCCACCTGCTGATGAATAATAATTCCTGTGATATCCACAAAGTCGTTGTCCATGCTTACATCAGTCTTTCAAGGGAATTTTTCGGGACGAAAGTCAAAATTCATTACGAAATTTGCTTTAGTTACTTGTAAGCTTTGATTTGTTCACAGTACTGTCAGAATTATGTTTTACTTCTAAAACTTGGCAATATGCGGATAATACTAACTTATTGCAGTAAAAAAGTTAAGCAACTCTCAAAAACTGTCCTATTTGAAAACATTATTCGATTCTTTGCAATTCAAACCCTTTATCGCACTCTTTGGAAATCTGCAAATCCCTGACCGTAAAATATTCCATGTATATCCAAAAGGTGAATGGGATCACATTCTGAAGACCATTCCAGTGAGGTATAATGATAAAGCACAAATCATTGTTACTGAATACATATTAAAGTGTGTTTCGCACCACCTAATTACATCTTTAGACTAAGTAAAAAATCTCTTAGCCAACAACTGCTTGTTGTTTACGTCACTCCACCTTCAGTCAAACCTACGTAATAAGTCTACTCACCAATTTACAGATAACTGGAGCAACTTTACACGAAGAGACATTGACATAGCTCCATGTAAACTAGATCAATCAAATTCAGACTGTGGATAACCATGAGAAAATCAAGAACACAGTGTAAATCATTTTTTTCATACAATTTAGTAGAAATTTTATTTTGTCCAACAATATAGGAAATTATTACAGGCACAAATGAAAGAGCATTAGTGAATAATAATTGATATGTATCCTTTTTAATGTCTATCGATATTAATATGATGAGAAATATGACAGTGAGAATGCAAGGGAGATGGATGCTGTTGATGATTATGTTGCATATGAAGAGATTTTGAACAATGTAGATGAGTAACAGGTTGCACAGGATGTGTAGGACAGTGTGAATAGGGTTAGGATGGATATTATCATAATGGAATAATGAAATACTGCCCAACTTGTCACCATAATATTTATAAACATAAAAGTAATTGAAATAAATGACTAGGAAAATGTTTTTCATAACCTGCCCCACCATTGTACACATATACAACAAGAAGTAATTTGAAGTCAGCAGAGGAAGTAGCGTTTTTCTGTCTATTACTCTTAGGTACACGTTGAATAACAAATTTTTGAACAACCTGGTCGGCAGAGTAAATGACACATTAAACCACACTTTGAATCACCGTTTGTATAATCCTTTCGTAATGATAGACGTGAGTCAGTTGACTTAGAGTGTCGTTTACGCTTTAAAAATGCAGCAAATGGATTACGATATGTCAATCCTGTCTGTCGACTATCTGATAAACGTTTAGAGCGTCGATTTATTTCGTCAATTGATTGTTGTTGATCCTCAGTTGAATGCTGTATTTCTGGTAATACTGTCTGAACTTGTTTTGAATAGTGTCTACGAGATATTACTGTCTGTTCTGAGATATGTATAAACCATAAGAGAATCGCGAAAACAATTATTTGTTGCATTATTTTTATGTATTGTTAGTCGTGATTCAATTAAACTTTATTCCGACAAAATTAACACTTATATACAGGCGAGCTGTTATTACTACCATTATTATTATCGCTGTTCATATTATGATTCTAGGTATAGTGTACTGAAATGGACAGATTTCATTGGTTCAATGTTGTATGACTAAAGTGAATTTACTTATGCATAAGTGTTGTCGTATTCCTGTTCGAGTTAACGCCAACTAACCAAATAAATAAATTCAACATTTCCATTGTCTCCGGATACGCATGTGTGTATGTTATTGTACGCCTGTATCAGTACAATGTGTGCAGATATCGGCGTTTGCCTCTGCACACATATTATGTTTAATGCATACACCAGAGACATGGAACTCTATTCATTATCATACCCTTCATTTCATACAAACCAATCAACTAAATTATGGATATACAAGTAAGTCACTACTTTTGTAATCATTACCAGTATATTACTATTATTAGTACTATTAATATCACAAGTGATGGATATGAATACATACATTTTCATAACTGATTCACATTCACTGACCTGGGGATTATTGACCATGTCATCAATGAATTTCAATTCATTGTTCATTGTTCAATGTTACTGAAGTGAATACCGAGTTCATCTTGGTTGATTAACTAATACCTAAGAGTCAATAAATACTTGGAGATACTTGACTCAAAAATGTTCATCTTTCGATGTAAGTCTTAAAGCTTTATTGTGGTTATTGTAAACATAGAAGCCAAGAAATTTTCACCCCTTAATGCTTTCATTTTTCATGAGACTAGGTTATCTAAATAACTGAGTTTTCCGTATCATACCAGACGACATCTTATTGAAATTGAAAAGATTCGTATTGCCTTGCTACGAAAGTTTAAAGTATGATCTAACTAACTAAAAGTTCGATATAATAAAGAAATGGATCAAAACAAGACGTAGTTCATCCTTCTTACTATGCCTAATGTGAATATATCGGATCCTGATGACTAGTAATCCATCATCCATACTTAGTTTTTATGCATCAAATTAAATTCAAACGCTTTGATCAGCAGACAATAGTTTGATAAAAGGAAAGATGAATCTAGAAGAATACGAATATCAACAATAAAATGAGCATTCATTGAGCACGTAAAATGCTATTTAACCTTAGAACTGATGAATTAAATGTCAGACCCATTTAAAAATACGAAATTGGTTACATAATATATGACTGACATTCATCACGGACTGGCATCAGTTAAAGAACCATTGAAAACCTGAGAGCGCTGAACACTTGCTTTTTTCTAATATGGGACTCCTCAGCATTACGCACCAATGACCTCAACACAGGTCAAACTTAGGCCAGGCGGATTCCGTATTGGGAATGTTATCCTTGAACCAACTGGTTGAAATCTAATTGTTCACATTTCCCTACTTCTGTCAGTTGGCGTTATAACATAGTCTTTATTCAACATCGTCGTGAAGTACCTGTTATCACGTAAAATTTGGTTTCATAGTAATATTGGCTGTCTCTCACCTGCTACAGTCTTGTTACAACCAATCACAAGCGACTCTGAAGCATTTAGTTGATTTTAAAAACAGGGATGATAGAATTTGATATATTGTTTTACTGACTAAAGGAGACCTAGTAGGTCTCTGAAGGGATTCCCTTATCAAAAATTCATTTTAAAATGTCAGTTGATAAGTTTACAAAGCTTTATTCTTATTGTTCTGCGTCAGATGTTCAGAAGATCTATGAGGAAGACAATAAAGAGAAAAAAAGTGAACTATTTCGAAAAACTTCGAAAACGCAGGTCCAACAGATTTTCTGGTATGAACTACGAAACAAACTAGTAGGTTATTCAACGTGATCGGCATGTTAAGGCAGAAAACTTGGATAATCTTAAGATTTAGAAATGACAATACAGATACCATTCTCTGCTGCTTATCTACGAATAACTCATGTCAGCGGTTTATCAGTTCACTTTAATCTAAAGGAAAGATCATTCTGAAACTGGAATCCAAGGTACATTTACATGTTCAAATATTTTTGTAAAGTTAAGTATCATTCATAGCAGATATCATTCCTAGTCGACTATGTGGATTTATGATTGCACACGTTCTTCGATCTACTAAATTCACCTAAGCTGTCGACTCATAGTTTGACGCTATTGGGAAGTTCAAGCGCAAACTGCTAGAATTCGTATACTTATATCTAAATTGTACTGTAAAAGCCTCTACAATAGAATACTTCCAGAAAAAGTGTATATGTGTGACAATTTGTACCATTTCTTTTGCGAATTTGAACTCATCTTGACATTGTAAATCGAATGTTTCATAGAACTAACTTATTTTCTATTTGATTTTTGTCTCAATATAACAAAGTTTATCACTCTGGTCGTTCATCTTCTGATGTTTGTTTTGAATACAATTCATATTTATTGTTACCTATGATTTTCGCTTTATTTCTATGAGAATTTACATCAAATTCATTCACTTCTTTACTGGTTTTGTATCTTTGCTTTCTAATCTTCAATATTTTCACAATTCTCATACATTGTAAAATGAAAAATATATGTACAAACGTTTTTTTAATCTACCGCTTAAACTTAATATAAAAGTGATTGCATAGTCATGAGGATCTCATTCGCAGCAACCTTTGTTGTTTTTTTCTTTGCTTTTTTCGCTTGAGAGATTACTAATTCTCGAAATTTTATCAGCTGATCTCTTCAAGAGTGGTTTCTTGATGATGTTAATGCCTTGTTGACGGTTTTACGACAGTGGTATTGCAGAAGACAAAGTGAATTGCAAAAAAAACTCAATTTTATCAAGTTTCCTAAGAAATATAAATCCTTTTGTTGAAAATGAGTATATAAGTAGTATGGCAACACTTCAACCATTTTCGATAAACTTATTTTTCAAATTCTGATAGCTTATTTAAATTTTGTGCGTTATCTTGATGAATAAGAATAGAGCAAAGAATGTGCTACGCTTCTAATGAAGTTGTATACACCAGGTTACTATAAATTCTGTGGAGCATTAGAATTTTTACATGAATGTGGTGCGTATATGTGAACACAGTAGACAGAAACGTGGAAAAACAGTATAAGTTTCTTAATGTATTTCTTCGCTTCAATAAATATAGACAGAGAAAGGACAAATATAGCAGGTTAATATGAACTCATCTTTATTTTATGGATTCTCATCAACCACTTGCAACAAAAACAAAAACGAAATGCAACGATTACAATAATTCAGTATATTCTTCTCAATCTGCTGCTAAATAATACGGGCAGTGGAAGGTGTTAAAAATCCAGAAAACTGCTAATAACGTTGCTAGGAGTTTCTTTTCAAAGTCTAAGACTTGCAAGTAAAAATTCGTATTTCACATGAAATGTTAATCAGCTGAGAGCTGATTTACTTGTCTAGTTCCTGGTTTTCACCACTGACCAAAGTTCATTGGCAGAAAGCAGCAATGGGACCACTAAGTAAAGTGACGTGACACTATGATAGACTTTATTTCTATTAGAAGAAAGCACCGATCAGCAAGAAGTCTCATATCCCTAGCATTGCATAACTTTATCGACAGATTGTGATCATTACTAGGCATTGACACTAAACGCCTACATCAGCTGCCTTTTGGTGACCAGTTTGTATGCATAATCTACTCCTATAAAGGGTCACACACAGTCTGGCTAGCTCAGTGATTAATTCTCTGAAATCGCCACTTAGGATTTCATTTTCAAGACGCCGAGGGAACACTAGTTTCCTTATATTTGCAAATATGCGTACTGATGAATGTCGACATGCACGAAACCTTAGGCTTTATTCCAATCAACTCCCAAAATCCAAAACAAGAATTCATGTTTACTTTAAGACTGGAGTTAACAGAATCAAAACATTTAGTACCTCATTGAAGGTAGTCATGACAGGGTGACAAATCTCCTCCATAAAAATATTTGTTGAGATTTCTTATGTGAAGAGAGCACCATAGGATTAGTGCTAGTCAGAAAACTATGTGAATGAGGTTTTCAAAATCTTGCAACTGGTAGGCACTGAAGTTATTTGAAATTTCTTCAGAAAAATTACACTGCCACAGCGCTGTATTCTGAACCTCTCTTTGGATATTCACGTCATATGATGTCATTTAGTGTTACCATGTCAAATGTCAGTAAGAATTCTCACTAAAAGGCATAGAAATGGCTCAGTTAGCACTATGAAGTGAATGAAAGAGAAATAAAAACCTTTATTAAAGTGGAACTCAAACCAGCAGTGTTCGAATTACCTTCTGAGTGCTCTACCAACTGAGATATGAGACTCGGTTCCTGACTATATTTTAACTCCACTTCAGCCATCTAGGATTTTGCCTGAACATCATATGAATCGCTCCCACTTACGTGTTTGCCAATCATTATCGCACCCGCTGCTTAGTTAGGTCATTTCATTGTAACCAGAATCTACCTGACTTAGGAGGTGGGACATTGTGGTGATTGCTCATGAAGCTTTCTGAGACAGTGGTGGTTTGGCAGATTGTTGTTATTGATACAAGATGATCATTGAAGGTGAAATAAAAACCTGACTAGTGGTATTATTCAAACCAGCGACTCATGAGTTACGTTTCGGTTTCGTTGTTTTAATTTGTTCAGAGACTAGCTGTTGTAATCACTACAAATTCCAATTTTGGATATGTTTATTCAAGTCAAAGTTAAAACACATCCATCCCACTTTACATACTACGTCTTTTTATCGTTTTAAGTAAGATATTCAAATCACTGGAGAGAAGTTATATGGGAATTTAGGCAAGAAACCACAATATTTACTAATCACTGTTTTCTCAACCCTTCTGAGGCATCGTGCTGCGGAAAACATGCTCAGCTGTTCATTAGAGTTTGACTATTCACTTCTGTCATATTAATTAGCTTCATTGTTTTGGTTACTGACTAAAAGCAAATGTACTCTTAAAAAACTCAAACGTGGAGAAGCAGTGTTCAGATCATTTAAAGTGACCAGGGTTAAAAAACGAATCAGCATGTCGTGTAACAATAAAAAACGTTTCAAAAGTGAATAAATAACGGATTTTGCTTTCTGCACTATAAAATTATTCCTACCTAATTTCACTATGTGAAGCTGAAATTCTTACTGTCTTTGGAGTTGAAGTCCTTTCAAGAGTGTTTATATGAGGTACAATATTCAGGTTATGCACCAGTTCTACCCATTTGCAAAAAATTATCTTACCTTAAAATATGCTTCTTTCTTGATATGATTCTATGCAGTTGCTGTTGACCGCTGATGTAAAAGAAATAATATTACTTTCAGCGTTTTATGGAATTATCGTTTTTTTCTAGATCTCGCATCATTTGTCTACTAGTTGACATTTATTGAATGCAGTCTGAATCTTGAGACCGGATCAGTGGTGGATATCTATTTAAAGTTTACTTAATTTATGGAGAGAAAATTGAATATCAGTGTAACAATCCGTAGAATTCCAGTAGCTAAGGGTACATTTCTTCGACGCACTTAGTGAAACAAAACCTTGAGATTGTCCAGGTAATTCATTTTATGTAACCATATATCTGCATAGATATGGTACTTATCACTGACTTACAAAAATTAAAGCTTTATATCATGTACAAGCCTAACCTACATTTTGTTTTGAATGAACATACCTCAGTGAAAGTCGATAATGGTTGGTAACCGCCGAGTGCCAGAGCTCTATGTCAATTTGAAAAGGTTCCTTAAGCTTTCAAAGTGAATCGTACAATACATCAACTAAGTAGTGAGTGCCTGATTCAATAGCTCACAGTGTGAAATAAACTGTGAGGAGCGAGAAGACGGCCAGACACTGGCTGGACCGATGAGAACACCCTAGAAGAAGATTTGGATGTCACCACCGATGGTGATTGATGTTTAATGTCTTGTCACACAAACTCGAAGATCTACAGGCAAACACCAACAAGTTGACAGAAGAGGTGAAGTGAGGCAGCGAAGGAAGATGGAACTGCATGTGAATGTAGAGAAGACACAGGTGATGCAGATACCCAACCAACAACAGCATCAACAACGACAACAACAAGCACCAATCACCATGAATGGGAGAAAGCTGAAGGAAGTAGTCTGTTTCACCTATCTAGGCGAGGCAGCATCGTTCCAACTACAGGCAACACAGGCACAGATGAGGACATCAAAGCCAGGATCGGAAAGACAACAAGACACCCTCCCTCATTTATCTGAAATCATTGTAGAGATCTACTGCACTACACTGCAAGCACCACACTACACCTCAGTGCACTCAGCATAAACCATGAACAACATACGAATTTCCAACAAGATGTCAGTTGAATCAGTGCCTCTATGTGATGGTTGAGAGACTTGGTGGTGCGTTACGAAAAGCATTTCCAACAAACTACAGACATGCATCATCAACAGCTGCCTACGTCTACGCTCACTCGATACTGACACTGAAGATCAGATGGATGACCAGAATAATGAGAATAAGCAGGAGGGAATTCACTCTGGCTGGCTGGCTGGCTGTCAACCAACCAACCAAAAACCCACTGCCCAACGAATATGCAGAGGAAGAAGGAAGTGTAGATGGATTGGATTGGATTGGATTGGATTGGATTGGACTGGACTGGACTGGACTGGACTAGAGTGGATATACACTGAGAAGACCGATTAGGGACATCAGGCTCCAGGCCGTCGAGTGTAAGCGAAACTGGAAACGACGAGTTGGGTGATTGAGGATGACATGGAGGAGATAGTGTGAGGAGGTAATGAGAGCTTGTGGGCAGTGGTGGAGCATGGTTCGAAAGAGTGCTGATGACAGAGTGAAATGGTGACGTGTTAGTGAAGCCCTATGTTCCCCTAGGAACCCAAGGGACAAATAATATAAAAAGAAGGAAGAAAATGATAACGAAATGATTCAGGCTAAGAGATTCCATTGGATATTTGAATTATTTTGCTCAGGAAAACCATAAATTTCCTGAATGAATTTACGAAGTGGAACTGATAACAAAATGGCTGCAGATTATATTTTCAGCGTTTCACAGTTTGACCGAAGTAAGTTCGCATGATATCCTCTGAAAGTAACCAGTTCTCTAAATGCCTACATTTTTCAGTTGACAAAATTTCTTTTGATACGCTTTAATAAGGTTTACCGGTTACTTCAGTTAACCGACCGTGGGCTAAGAGAAATAAAGTACCAACGGTAAGATTTAAACGTAATCTACTAACTCCAACCCCAGAAAATTCCCTTCTATTTACTGATGATACTATTTAAAGTAACTCAACGAAACCATTAATATCATGAACAAAATAATGACTTTTTAAGAATCTGAATATTGTGGCTTAGTTGGCAAACTGCCAAGCCAGTAATCCAAAGGTTTCTGATACTAGTTTTGCAGTTATCAAGGTTTGCACTTCACCTTTAGTCATCACCTTATTTAAATCTCTTCAGGTCTTCTCTTTCTGGAACTACTGTAGAAGAATGCTCCTAAGTCGTGAATTTAAAGTTAGTCTGAGCAATGATGTGAAAAGAGACTGATAACTAAGGTTAGTGCGACTAAATTTACCTGCAAATAGGAGGAATACTATCATCTTTAGTCGATACTATGTAGAATTTTAAGCATGCTTCAATTTATACAGAATAAATATTATTCACAATCTCTGATTATTTCTTTTTTGAAAAAGAGATCAGGAATCCCCTTTTATTAAACATATAAGGGTTTCTAAAATTCTAGGATCTATCGATGTCTTCGCTAAACCGGAGCATATTGTCAGAAGTTCTAAGAAAGCGAGGATGATAGTGCAATAATCAGATCTTTACTTTTATTTAGATTCTAAAACATACTTTCGGGCGAAACACATGTCTATTTTTAAATGTGAACGTGAAATAGGGTTCCATAGGTCAACATGTCGCGTAGAAGTGCTGAACTCTGTAAATAAAGCTGACTAAGAATATGATGCTACAGAATGTTCCTTTTGACTGAACTTCTGAAGCAGCATGAAGAATTCTTCTCGTACGATATAAACGAGTTCTGTACGTCATAAATATCCACTGTTACCACAAAAAATCTACCTGATGATAGACACTTTGACGCTAGTAACTAGGTGGGTTTTCAAAATGTTAATATTGATTCATTCCTTTTCTGTTTTTTATCTGATTAAGCCGTATCGCTGGCAGAATGTACTTAAAAGATGCACATTGTATAGGTACTCTTCACAAAAATAACAGGAAAACTGAAACGTTTTTCACGCCAACTGAATTTCAGGTGTTTTAAGACGGGTGTAATTCTGATCCAAGTGATGAAATGGTAGGTAAGGTTGCTAAGTGTGTTTATTGCTTACTACATGATATTTCAGGTATTGGTTATTACTAAAAACTGTGTGTTATCATGACATATGAAATTTCTACTGAAACTCCTTTATTTGTGAGATATATCACTGGTTATTAATGGGCAATTCTGCTATGCATTCATCTCTTTGAGGAATTTTGATTACAGAAAGTACATAAGTCGAATATTCATTTTCCATTTCATGAGCTTGGTCAACGCAATAAGAACAGCATTTCCAGAACATATCTAGGTTACTATGATTAGCCGAAGCTTTATCTTTATGACTTGCGGCTTTATAAAGAAGATACTGTCAGCTTTAAGTTTTGATTCTTTCTTAGTTATTTTATAAGATTTGTTTCCTCACCTTACAAATATGAATGTAGTTTGAATCTAAGTACTGTAACAGAAAATTGCAAATATCAACCAACATCTTATATCTGTTGCTAAAAATGTGGTTCACATTGCCGCAGTAGACTTTGACGTTTGGAGCGGTCGGACCTGGATAAAAGTCTCAGTGGGAACAACATCACTTATTAGGGGCAGGTACATCCAGCTGACAAGTACCAGGTAGGAAGAAACGCGTGTCATGGATTCCACTGCTAGTCTCCAGTAGTATCGCGATATCTGCTTAGGAGCCCACCTACTAAAAAAGATCAAGCAATTTCACTCTGTATAGCTATCGGAAATTATCAATACCAAGTAATGACTGCTGGTCAAGTTGAATTCAGACGTTACCATCCTGAAAATTTACCTGTAATATATGTTTTGCTTAGTTATGGTTACTGATTTATTCAAAATATGCGCAACTGATAAGAAGTTAGAGGAATAAAATGAGGATTCTGATTCTGTTAGTTCACTTACGTTGATTAAGGTCATTGAACTGTTAATGAAATAGTTACAGTTCAAATAACTTCGTTGACCATCGCATTTTCTTGAAAAACATTATGTGAACTTTACTTATACTGTAATTTTATGAATACACACTTTGAACATATAAATTAAATGTATTTTATCTCACTGATCTCCATGTAAATTAGTTAACCACAGAAAATTAGCCAATCACATCAGTATAGGCTTATCAATACACCTTGGACAATGAATAGTACCCAGTAAAACTTTATTTACACAAAATTCATCAAGCATTGACGAATCAGATTGAATCTAAATTCAGTATTCACTAATAAATAACAACACACTCTTAAGTTCGTCCATTTTTAGTATGGAACTAGACATATGAGGATATCTAGTTTGATGCCTATACGTTAGCTAACCAAAGACTATATTTCGACACAAAACTCATTACAGACAATCGTCTATATTCGGAAGTATATTTGGCATCTGAAAGTAATCATTTTAGAGCAGCTGATTTATAATATAAATTGCTTTGCTTTTAAGATTAAATTATATTTAATTTACTTTCATAAGTAATACTTTTTTTGGTGCATGCTATAAAAAAATATTAGATTGGAGTCATCATTGTTACAGTGTACCGTTGAATTTATTTGTACACCTTTGACATTTAAAAATTTGTTTATATATGGATAACTGTGAGAAAAAGAGTTATTGGATAATTTTATTAATGTCATGGAAAATGTACCACTTTTTTTTTTCTTTCTCCAGTACTGGTGACATTTTAATACTTTAGGATGATAACTGCAATTTGTGACCTTATTTTGTCCCACCGGCAAACAAATTTAGACTAGTCTGTAAAAAACAATCATGACATTTATGAAATGGCTAGTCTTAAGACATTTAAGTAATAAGTAAATTTAGCATTTTCATAGTTCACCTACACTCTTATCTTAGTGCCTATCTGTATAGCACAAGAGAAATTATATTTTCCAATATTGAAAACTTTTAGTACTTAAGAGAATTGAAGTATAGTGCCTTATGATTTATAATTCACCGATTTCAATGAATTTCTTGTTTTGACCACAATCTGTTTAGTAGATTGAGTTAAAACGAAAAGAAAAATTTATAAAAATGATGATCATGACTAACAGAGGACAGTTGATCATTCTAAAACAAGATATATTTCACTTTATTCATATTTCTGACAAAAATATCTACCTATATACAAAACTTACAGATGAAAATAAGAGAGAAACTTAGGATTTAGTCAGCCTTAATTCTCACATAATCTGTATGGATGAAAGTAAGTCTTTGAAGTATTCAATGCCAAAGTGATACTTTTTAAAGAACTGTTAACGAAGTCAAGTCCACAAGACTTCCCTCCTTCTTAAGTGACACTTTGAGTAGAAATTGTAGTAAAAATAATCTGGTGGTATTTAGACCAAGAAATGACATTGGTTACTGAAGTCGGTAATGCTTTAGATTAACCTTATGGAGTATGACGTTGCTTCTTTCATATGACTCAATTGAGTTTTATACTCTTATATGTCACTCAACTTTGAAAACTGATGCTTATAGGCACTTTATAACTTATAATAATTTAACCATCGAAAAAGTGAGAGTACTCAAAATTTAGGCGACATTTTTCAGACCAACAGTAAGATTGCTAAACAATAGGCTATAAGACTCTCAAATGATCATACGGTAAATAGTATGTTATACACTAACTAGTCTCAAAAAGAGAATCCAGGTAAGTCTACTGACAAAAATGTCTTCACGTTTTATTTCTTTGCAGTTATTCTTTTGTCTATTTAGTGACATAAGTCATCCAATTTGAGGCATAAACCCCTGGTTATTTATACAGTCAGTCAGTATGCCAGCTTTTCCAAAGATGTACATCTATACGAAGTCGATATTCAATGAAAACTTGAGTCGTCGGGAGTTTCTTCCTAGGGTTTCAGATGTACCGATTGGGTGCTTTGCCAAAATCAAAATCGCAAAATAGATAAAGTTTATACACTTTCAGATTAAAGTCTTCTGTTTTCTATAACTGTTTAACTGATGTCAGAAGTTATCATATGTTCATTCAAAGGTTTATACGGGTTTAAAACTATCGTCAGATTACATGCTAACTTGAACTAATATGATAATGATGCACTTGAAATTTTTTCATCTTGTTGTTATGAAGAAAATTTCTGAACCAACTACATTTTTGTCGCCATCATAACCATTCCGATGAAAGTATTTAAGTGTATGTTACTTTTGAAATGAATGAAGTTGTTTACCAAGTCTATGTATAAATTTGAAAGAAGAACAAACATATCACGTACTGACATCAGTTGGAGGAACAAAGGAAACCTGGGAGCACTGGACAGCTGTTTCGTCCTAGTATGGGACCCCTCAGAAGTGTGCACCACACTTCCAACTTCTGTTAGCTCACAACATAGCGCAACTGCCATGGACGAAACAGCTGTCCAGTGCTCCCAGGTTTACTTTGTTCCTCCAGCTGATGACCGTCTACGATGAATAACAACTTGAAATATTACCAAATCCCCACAACTCCTTCAAAATTTAAATAGATCATATTAAAACAAGATGCTTTCGAGTTCCGTATTAAATTTAAGTCGTTAGATCAACTTACGTAGCAGTGTCTAGTGACTTATTTAAGCGGTATGATACCTCAACAGACATTTCAATAACTGAATAATAAACGCAGACAGTAGCTATACATATATGGATTCATTTTGTATGAATTCATTAGAGTATTACCTGACTAGGTTTTTGAATCAGTCCTCACTCACCATAAAAGTTGAACTCCAAAATTAAACGTCAAAATCCGAATCCTGTCTTTTAGTTGCACTATCTAACACGCCATCGTCAAGATATGTGATGGATATCATTCAACCAGTTTTGAAGTACCTCATTTGCTTCAAAATAATTTTATCAAATTAAGTGACACTGGTGTATTCTTATGTTTATGCCAGATGTGAGGACGTTTCGTCTTATGAGTCATAAAATTAATCTGACTTGTAACTTATGAAATCGTCAAAACATTTATTTCGCGCCCGAAATACATATCTCTTCAACAAAACTAAACTGATACATCTCTTGAACAATTATCAGGATTTAAGTGATAACTTTTGGTTTGTTCTTAATTGTTGTCATCAACCATTGTATAGTACTCACATCATGTGAATCTGTACCTGGGTTTTAACTAATCTTATGAATTTAGATAACAAAATCTCGACAGTCAACAGAACTAACCGAGTTTATCGAGTAATGTGAGCTCCTTTCTCCAATAAGTAGGCTAGTGTTAGCTAACTTATAATCTTTGATATAGTACAACTCTAGGTCATCGATAAGACTGATAAGGAAGGCTGTCAAGTTGATGTAGTGATCCGAGTTGTCCTTCAATACTGTCAGGCAGTAATTAATGATAAGTCATAGTGCTGAAAACAGACATTTCATCAGCGTTATCAATTAATATTAAAGAAATGCTGGCTTTCAACATTATCAGTTAGACTGCGAAACATACCCATTATCAGTTATGCAGCTGTGGTTCATTGGTCTAGGCAGTTGCTTTTCAGCTGATTAAAAATGGCCTCGAGCTAAGCTCCACCGATTAAGGTTTGAACGTCTAGGTATCATCATAAGCCCTCAAACAATAAATGTGGCTGTTTAACTACTACATGAACGTGTACAATGTTACTGAGTTGATTTTATTTTCTTAAGTGATATCAATTAGCTTCCAAAAAACTACTTAATTCAGTGGTCCATTAATACATTAAAACGACCGACTTTATGATAAGTTTTCTTCGATTTTGATGGACGATGCCATCTTAATTACAAGTTAGAATAGAACGTCAGGTGCTGACATTTGTATGACACTATTAATCGTAACAGATAGTAGATCTGAAACGTTGGATCTCTACACAGTCGTTCAGGAGTCCTGCATTCATCAAGCTACCTTGTAAATCTTAGACCGAATTTCTGGTTGGTTGTGGATGAAAACTGATAGTGATTTCTTAAACAGGATAGAAACAATCTTCTATACATCAAAGTTGTAGGTTTTTCTTTATGTAATCACAATGCAAGTCAAAAGACACGCTGAAGTCAGTTCAGTCACCAGAAACTACTCAATTCGATGATGAAAAAGAAAAAGTAAAAAATTTGAAATTGGCCATAAGTTGGATACAATGACTTGGAATTAGGAATTTTAAACTGGTAACTTGAAGATTAGTGAATGTCAAAATTCAGATCTCTTTCAACCTTTTTAAACTGTTACCTTTAAACGGAGTCAGTGTTTAAATTTATTACCTTAGATGTCTAAAGCTTTGACGGGATTTAAAAGGCTCAGACTGAAATGTGTAGTTTGGTTGCAGCTACTAAATTTGTCAAGAATGGCAATTCCGTAGTCATAGAACATATCAATGAACAGTACAATCAGTTTGAAAATACTTCCAGAAGTGATTAGAATTTGTTAATTATTTAAAAAACGTTCAGAATAGACACAAGCAAAATGCATGGCATTTCTTAGATTCGTCGTTCTACATATGGGAATAATCCAAATTTTTGAGCTTAGGTATTACTATGCTGAGAATAATTTTTTTCTATTACAGTAAACTGTTGATCCTCAGTAATCATGTTGTAAAACATCTCCTGGTTAACTAGTTCACTGGTTACTAGCCGGTCCTAAGCCCAGGTAAAGACGAAAGGTTGGGCTAAGGGCTAGAAACCCCACACCGAAAAAAAAATCCAACGGCTACAGAAACTTCAAAGCACACACTCAATAAAAATAATGAAATCGAAAATATTCCTTGCTGGAATCGGAAAGGCGAAATCACACCGGTCGGTGTTAGCCTTCGGGAGCCGATTCGCCGATGAATCTTAGGCCTATTCGATGAAAGCGAAAGTAAGGATGGGGACAAGGAATGTCCGAACAATGTTTGAACCTACCAAGGATGCTAAGATTGCAGAGAAGATGAGGAGGTAATGCACTGAAGTGTTAGGAATTTTTGAAAGCAGATGGAATGTAAGTGGACTCTCCAAACTGTCAACTGGAGACAAGTCAATAATCTACTCCGATATTGTCACACAGACGACACAACACGACAACCACAAGCACAGCACACTGAGTTTTCGAGTGACTATCATGATAACCCCTACCAACAGCATCAAAGGATCTCTCTCTATCTCTCTCATGCAATGGAACCAGTCTCCTCCTCAACCATCAGGATCACGATCAGGATCATGAAAGCAAGATGAATTCAACTCGAAAGGAGGGAAAGTCACAACCATACAATACTACACTACACACCTACAAATAATGCACATCAGGAAGAGAAGGAGGAGGAATTCTACAGACAACTGCAATCAGCAGTGGACTAGACCACACTCCAGGTGGCGATGGCGACAACAAAATTCATTCCATTGGGTTGGGATGGGTTGGGTTGGGTTGGGTGACATGAATGTGGAACTGGGAGTGGGCAACACAGGAAGAGAATCAATCATGCGTCGAGAAGCACACTGTGAGGTGATGAACGAGAATGGAGAAGTGTTTGCAGACTTCTGTGCATTCAATGATTTGGTGATTGGAGGTGAGGCGGTGTGTACAAACACAAGGATATTCATGAGGCAGCGATATGGATTTGATTTGACCAGACACCAGGACACACTACACTGAGAATCAATCACATCGACTTCATGTGAATGTGGCGAAAGTGGAGATGGAGATGCAGCCAGCCTACTGGACACAAGATGAGATGAGGGAGGGGAGCAGATGTAGGTTGATACCACTCACACCACTAGCCAGTGCAAGCAACCTGCCTTCGAAATCAAGTTGAAGGCGTTGAATTCCAAGAAGCTGGTTGTGATAGAGCACAGTTGAATGAAGTTCGAGTTCAACAGCGAGAACAGAAAGTGAAGTGAATGACGAAACTTCGAAGGAGATCTTCACGTGAGTTATGCATCAGGAAGAAGTGTGAGACATTGAGCAGCATCGTTGCAGCATCGGTGTAGCATCGATGTAGCATCGGAAGGTGTGTGGAAGAAGGCTGTGAGAACACTGTATGAGAGAGACGTGGAGGGAAACCTGCATAAGCGTTTTAGGGATGAGGAAGCTTTGGCGAGACAGGGAATGGATGTCGACGGACACATGCGAAGTCGATGGAGGAGGAAGAGGAATATGGTGAAGCAGAAGATGAAGCAGTGCCAAGCAGTGCAATGCAGTAGAGTGCAGTGCAGTGAAGTAGAGGGATGAACAAGGGGGAGGAGGAGGAGGAGGATGAGGAGGAGGAGGAGGAGGAGGAGGAGAAGAAGAGGAAGTGAACACAACCTATAAAACACTACACTGAGCAAAGAAGTGAAGAATAGTGTGCGCAAATACAAAATACACTTTTACAACACACTTGCAATTGAAGTAGAACAGACTGTTGGTGGGAAAGATATGACAAGATTGTATCAAATAATCAGGTTAGTATCTGGGAGGGAAGAGATCAAGGCAGATGAAAACAATGAGAGATAGTGAAGGAAACTCAGTTCGCAAAGAGGAGAAACAAAGGAAACGATGAGTTGACCACTTCGGAAAGCTCTTGAATGGACCACTAAACTGCACTTCGTTCAGAAATACCACCAACAGTCCGGTCACAGAACTACAAGTGAACACAAGCCCTCCGACAAAAGGAGAAGTGAATTCATGAACACCATCAAATTGCTGAAATCTGGGAAAGCAGTAGGATCAGATGGACTTCCGACAGAAGCACTGAAAATAGATGCGGAGACAACAGCGGACACGCTCACACCACTATTGCGGAAGGTCTGGAATGAAGGAAGCGAAGGTAACTGCTGGTCGATTGTAGGAGAGTCTACCTTGTCAAACTCCCAAAGAAGTGTGAATTATGTTTTTGCAAGAACTGGCATGGAATCATGCTTCAGTCAGTGTCCACCCAAAGAAGGGAAAATATTAGGCTGCGTCATCCCGGAGAGACTGAAATATGTGCTGGATTCAAAATTACGACTGGAACTATCTGGCTGACTAGGTGGTTTCAGGAAGAACAAATCATGTTCGGATGAAATTGCGACGCCTTGCATCATCATAAAGCAGAGTACAGAAAAGCAGTCAACTCTCCACCTGAACTTCATCGACTTTGTAATGACCTTCGATTACATTGACTAAGAAGTAATTTAGAAACTACTTCAATATTACTGTTTTAGTGCCACAAACTTTTATCAATCTCATTCAGCAGCTATATGCTATATGATGCTGCATGCCGATTGATTCACAACGAAACCTGAGTGACACCTTTTAAGTGAAGACACGAGTAAGACAAGACTGCCGCTTACTATCACCAATGACCTTCCTGGTTGTGGTGAACTGCATCAAGCAGGAAACTGTGAAGAGAAAGAAGATGGGCATACGATACCTGGACCGATGAAAAGACATCACAAGAAGATTTGGATTTCACCACCGATGATGGTTGGTGCTTAATGTCTTGTCACACAAACTCGAAGACCTACAGGCAAACACCGACAGGTTGACAGAAGAGGTGAGGTGAGGTGAGGCGAGGCGAGGTGAGGCAGAGAAGAAAGACGGGACTGCATGTGAATGTAGAGAAGACACAGGTGATGCAGATACCCAACCAACAACAGCATCAACAACGACAACAACAACAACAACAAGCACCAATCACCATGAATGGGAGAAAGCTGAAGGAAGTAGTCTGTTTCACCTATCTAGGCGAGGCAACATCGTTCCAACTACAGGCAACACAGGCACAGATGAGGGCATCAAAGCCAGGATTGGAAAGACAACAAGACACCCTCCTTCATTTATCTGAAATCATTGTAGAGATCTACTGCACTACACTGCAAGCACCACACTACACCTCAGTGCACTCAGCATAAACCATGAACAACATACGAATTTCCAACAAGATGTCAGTCGAATCAGTGCCTCTATGTGATGGTTGAGAGACTTGGTGGTGCGTTACGAAAAGCATTTCCAACAAACTACAGACATGCATCATCAACAGCTGCCTACGTCTACGCTCACTCGATACTGACACTGAAGATCAGATGGATGACCAGAATAATGAGAATAAGCAGGAGGGAACTCACTCTGGCTGGCTGGCTGTCAACGAACCAACCAAAAACCCACTGCCCAACGAATATGCAGAGGAAGAAGGAAGTGTAGATGGATTGGATTGGATTGGATTGGACTGGACTGGACTGGACTAGAGTGGATATACACTGAGAAGACCGATTAGGGACATCAGGCTCCAGGCCGTCGCGTGTAAGGGAAACTGGAAACGACGAGTTGGGTGATTGAGGATGACATGGAGGAGATAGTGTGAGGAGGTAATGAGAGCTTGTGGGCAGTGGTGGAGCATGGTTCGAAAGAGTGCTGATGACAGAGTGAAGTGGTGACATGTTAGTGAAGCCCTATGTTCCCCTAGGAATTCAAGGGACAAATAATAATAATCATCCAGTTTCACTTATTATACTTTCCAAAAAGAGCTATGTCTTAATTTGTATCTCTTACTCTGCCCTACTTTCTCACTTTCCCTATAAAATGCTTTGAAAAGTAAATGTGTGACCGGATAGTTCAAAATGTATTGCACAAATACATCACATTTCTGAAGTAACCTCCATTTTCTTATTACATTATGCATATTTGGCCATCAATTTGACGGAATCAAAATATCTGTTTTTTTATTTGGTATTTATTCATATGAGACCAAATTTTAAAAAATCCTAGACTTTGTATAGTGACTCTATGTCTGAATTTTCTCGTATTATTGCCAAGCTTCTACTTTTTAGAACACCGGAAAACCTTAGATTTACTTTTCGTAGCTTACCTTTACTACTCGACATTACATGTTAACATTACAGTAATTTTGAACTAGCCAAACTAATATGATAAACTGCTATGGTCGTTAACGTAACTATTACGTCACTAAGGTCAGTTTAATAATTATTTATACATAGAAGACTAGAGAAAATGATATATTGTATCACGTGATCACTGGTCAGCTCTGGCAACGTAAAGTATACAACATCTAGTCGTATAAACAGTCATGTTACTATCTATTATAAAGAGATTGCCAACAAAGTCATTAAATACTACTTAAAAAGTCTTGTTTTTATCTCAGAATCTACAATTTGTTGTTCAGTTCAGACTCCATTTTCGATTTATCTATAAGTTTCCTACAGATGATGTGTACATAAAGACATCAAAAGACCGAGTCTATCGTATTTTGCAGACTTATGAGATTAAAGTAGTCAACAAGAAATTACAGAAGAGACTCTTTACAATAAGCATTATCCGTCAAAAGATTTGAACCAAAGTTGTCTACCATATGAATTACAAACTTAACAAGGGAAAATTGCAACTGAGTTAAAAATTGAAGAATATATAAATTGATAAACAGAACTTTTGGAACATTTATGTTAAGAGTATGACAATGAGTCTTATTTAGCTAAATGTTTGTGCCATTTAGAAAAAATTTCTTTATGTATACATGAATGGAGGAGGGTACAAGAAAGCATACACTAATAAATCCCGTTAGCTAAATTTTCTCATGCAACGAAATTATCTATTTGCTGACTGAGGTATCTACATATTATGTCATGAATGACGTATTCAGTACTATATAGGATGCTGATTTTCATAGAATCTAGAACAGAATTTAAATTAAATTTATACTTTTCAGTGAACATCTTTTGATTATCATTTTAACTATGAGTAATAGCAGACTAGTATTTATACTGGATGATGATTGAAGGTGAACCGGATTCGAACCAGATGAGTTGGTAGTACACCAGGCCGTAAACCTGATGGTCACTGATTGGAATACAGCTGTTGTCCAAATTTTCATTTCATCTTCAGTCATCACCCAATTTGAACATTTTTTAGACCAGAACCTTTTAATGTGAGAGTAAAACTTAGGAACTGTGGTAGAATGCAATCTCATTTTAGATGATTTATTAGACTTATTACACAAAGGAACTGTGTTATTTACTGGATAACATTTCCCACACCGAATCATTCTTGTTGTATGTATTTAGTACTGATTCGGTAAACAGGAATTCGGTCACCAATCTCTCCCTCCAACTCGCTAGGTTAGTTCTAACGATTTTCCCCTTGCCTCATCCTATTGTGCGGTTATGTATGATTGCATGTAGAGATATGGTTGAGGGTTTTTTCTAAATGCGTTATCTAACAAATATGATTTAGCTAGGCTTTTGTGCTTCGATATTCATAGCTACGCATGCGATTATATACAACCACGAAATAGGATGGGATAGAGTGGAAATCCTTAAGACTAACCTAATGTAGTCGACAGAGAGAGAGAAAGTGATAGCCGATTAGTTGTACTGCGTGATGATTGAAGGTGAGATGAAAATCTGGACCGCGGCCAGATTCGAACCAGCGACCGCCGGTTTACCGGCCCAGATTTTCATCTCGCTCCGTAGCAATACTAGTCTGCCAAACTACGGCTATCTTAGACAGTCAAATCATAACCGATTGTTTGTATATTGAATCAGCACCAAATACATGCAACAAGAATGACTCAGCAGCTGTCCCATATATATGGAAAATCTTAATACCTATGTCACAAAGGGGGTGAGAAAATAAGAACCGTGTAAATCATGTAGAGTCATGTTGTTGAGTTACCTTGACATGACCATGGATAATAAATTGTGTCTGAAACGGAATCAAGTATATAATACTGTCCCACTGTGTCATCAGTCTTACAAATCATCTGAAGTGACACTACAAGAACTTTTTACTGAAATAAACTGTAACATTTCCCCTGCTGATCATATTTAAGAAGAAAACAGACGTGTACTGAGATGCCTGTCTTAAAAATCAAAGAAAGGCTGTTGGCTTATTGGTGGGAACCGAAAACCTAACACTATTTTGAACCATATGGTCACATTGGCATGATTACGAACAATAATTTATACTCAAAATGTCATCCAGTAAATAATACTGTGTATCATTGTATCCTGGGTAAATCAAAGAAACAAATCTAATATGGAATTCCATTTTAGCACAATGACCAAGTTTTACACTCAAATATCATTTTATGCTTAGTAGGGCCAAATAAAATCGAATTTAGAGAGTTTCAGAGACTTTTGGGCCTTATTTCGGAATAATTTAGAATGCGAAAAAATTTGTATTTACTTGTATTCTTGTCGTTAACGTTTGTTTCCACTAGTGACAATGGATTTTCATAGAGTTAAGCAGCTTTAAAATTTAGCTCATATCAACCAAGAATTTAAATCTTTTACAAAGATAAGAATTTGATCGTCAAATCTATGATTGGTTCGAGTTGTCTGTTTCCAGTAGAAAGGTACCCGGATAATCGATAGCAGTCCCACTTACCAGTCAGTAGTGGTAACTGAAACCAAGATTCCTATATCCTATCAAGTTCGCAAAACCCTTAACTAGCACAAAGATTCATCATGAGAATTTACCTGTTGAACGTTGAACTTTTGACACTTTTGTTTACTTGGTGAGCTACTCTAGTTATTCAACAAGGAACAAATGTTTAACTACTTTACGTATAAAAAGTGTATAGCCCGGCACCGTTATGAAACATGAATGTTTTGCTTAACTGAAGCAAATGTAGTTACAACGGACTGACTTGATCATCAGATTCTGGTCAGCTGTCAACTTATTCTGACCAGTGTGCTACAGTGGAGAAGGATCGATGCTGTGTTATATTCATCTTAGTGACTAGCGAAGAAATCCAGGGTGTGCGTTTCTTCCTGACTGTGACTCGTTAGCTAGATGTACATGGATTCCATGAGCGATGTTGTTCCCGCTGATACTCGAACCCGGTACTCATCGTCTCAGACGCCAAGGTGTTATCTGCTAGGTTACTGGTGCACGATAAACACGCCTTATGTGACGGATATAAGTTACTGTTAGATACCTCCACCAACAAACGGGCTACTTTGCTAATTCCACTGCTAGTCATCAAGATGAATATCATATCATGAATATTTAACGGTATCGAAGCATCCGCATATGAGCCCATCTGACAACAGATGTGGGTCAATTTGGCACTGTATAGCAACGGGAAGTTACGAGAATTAGGCAAGAATATTACACTATATTCAACGATTGAAACATACTGCACTTTGTAGACACCGGATAATTAGTGGATAAATAATTAAAATATTTCGAGAAGTAGTAAAGGCGATACTGAGTTGAAATGAATTTGAAAAAGCACTGAAAACGTTCAAACAAGTCGGGTTCCATAGATTAAAATGTTTTCATGATGTGATGTAAAGCAACGATGAATAAAGGCAGATCACGAACTGTGACAGTATGCGAAAGTTAGCGGCGTTGGAATGATAATTTATGACGGGTCAAATGTAAGCATAAAAATTCCTATTTCTCTCAGTCCGTGATAAGGCATCAACTCTATTCAGTGCCGCCGTTCAGTAACTGTCTCTACGTTCTACTTGGTTTGTGCTCATTGGTGACTTGTTTCAAAGTTAGATTCTCGACGTTCTAGCTAGAAGTTGTGACCGGTGGGGAAAGCCAAGTCGGAAGTTAGAAAAGGTACTCACCGGCGGCAGCGGATGAAGGTAGCGCCGTGTTGGGAACTGACAGAAGTAAGAAAATATAGACCATTGCATTCCGACCCAGGAGCTCAATGGTAACATGCTGACTATGGGACCTAAAGTTCCTGCTTCGATTCCTAGTGGGATCATTGCTGCATACTTCTTGGGGGTCCTTACTAAGACCGAATAGCTGTTCAGTGCTATTAGGTTTCCAGTGGCTCTCCAACTGGTTTTCTCCAATTTTTCCTATGCTTAGGTCATAAATATCTTCCTCAGCTTAAGAGATTAAGAAAAAAAGAATGGCTGTATGAAGTAAGTGATAAAGCTTGTGATCGTTGATTGAACATCGTAATTAGCCTTGAAATTAAATGTCTGAGTCTAGTAAATAACCGTACAAAGGCTCTTCCAGCATACGGAAGCTTTCTACGTACTTCAATGATGGTGAACACGTTATTAAAGAAGTATCCATTGATATCTGTACCTTAAGCAAAACCCAAATGTCCCATCCCACTCTCTCAACCCGCTGCAATGAAAATTGTTGTTCAAAAGAAAGCAGGTAAGAGGTTTACAAATGTCTCAAATTCCCGAACCCGGAACAGAGTTTAGGTCACAATGGCATGTTAAGTTTCTTGCTCAAGAAATGTGCTGATGTATTATGCTATCCATTAACAAACATGTTTAGTAAATCGTTTTCACAAAACACCGTACCAGCTCCCTGGGAAGATACTAAGATAGTCCCTGTACCTAAGTCAGTGGCTCCATGCGCATGTTTGAAATTCCGTCCCATTGCAGTCACTTCTTCGATCTTGAAAATAATGGAGAAGCTAATAATAATACCTGTTCTCCAATCTTCAATAAACGTCTTCAGGGATCAGAATTAATTTGCATATAAAAGCAAAATAAGCCACTCGGATGCCACCATTGCTTTGAATCACAAAGTGGCTCATAATCTTAGTAGAAATGCAAAGAATACCACGTGTGCCCTTTTAGACTATAGTTCGGCATATGATTCTGTCCCAGAACCTCTTTTGCTAAACAAACCAGCCGGGACAAATATTGATTCCTAGATAACCAACCGGCTGAATTCAAATTTCTCTGAAAGGAAACAATGTACTCTTCACAGAGAGAAACACTCTGCTTCATTGATTACCGAAGTTGGTGTTCCCTTAGGTACTGTTCTTCCACAGGTTTTTTTCTCTTTCTTTCTGAATGACTTACCATCTTAATCTAGTATCAATTTTATTAAACGTGCTAATGACCGGAGAGATTCCATACCTGATGACTCTTCCTCACATTGTTCGAAAGTCAATGACTTTCATATACTAATAGACGATGATGATTCGTGAATAGACTTGTGTTTAATTCTCCAAAATATCATACTATTATTCTTAGTTTGAACAACGCCCGGTTAACTAGTTCACAAGATACTAGCCAGTTCTAAGCCAGCATAAAGAGGGAAGGTTGGACATTCGGCTAGAAACCCTACACCGAAAAACAAATACAATCCCTAAAGAAAATTCAAAGCACAAACAATATATAAAAAACAAACTTATTCCTCGCTGCAATCAGAGAGACGAATTGACGACAGTTGATGAAAGACTTCTCGAAGACAATTGGCAAATGTATCTTCGCCTCTCTCGATGAAACCGAAAGTAAACATGGGAACACGGAATGTCCGAACAATGTGTGGAGCTGGCTGGCAAGGCTGTCCAGATTGCAAAGGAGATGATAAAGTGTAGCATAGAAGTGTCTGGCTGGGAATCTGTGAGTGCAGATGGAATTGAATGGAATGGAATGGAATGGAATGGAGTGGAGTGGAATGAGAGTGTACTCTGCAAACTGTCAACTAACTGGAGACGAGTCAAAAATCTACTCCGATATTGTCACACAGACGACACAACACGACAACCACAAGCACAGCACACTGAGTTTTCGAGTGGCTATCATGATAACCCCTACCAACAGCATCAAAGGATCTCTCTCTATCTCTCTCATGCAATGGAACCAGTCTCCTCCTCAACCATCAGGATCACGATCAGGATCATGAAAGCAAGATGAATTCAACTCGAAAGGAGGGAAAGTCACAACCATACAATACTACACTACACACCTACAAATAATGCAGATCAGGAAGAGAGGGAGGAGGAATTCTACAGACAACTGCAATCAGCAGTGGACTAGACCACACTCCAGGTGGCGATGGCGACATCAAAATTCATTCCATTGGGTTGGGTTGGGTTAGATGACATGAATGTGGAACTGGGAGTGGACAACACAGGAAGAGAATCAATCATGCGTCGAGAAGCACACTGTGAGGTGATGAACGAGAATGGAGAAGTGTTTGCAGACTTCTGTGCATTCAATGATTTGGTGATTGGAGGCGAGGCAGTGTGTACAAAAACAAGGATATTCATGAGGCAGCGATATGGATTTGATTTGACCAGACACCAGGACACACTACACTGAGAATCAATCACATCGACTTCATGTGAATGTGGCGAAAGTGGAGATGGAGATGCAGCCAGCCTACTGGACACAAGATGAGATGAGGGAGGGGAGCAGATGTAGGTTGACACCACTCACACCACTAGCCAGTGCAAGCAACCTGCCTTCGAAATCAAGTTGAAGGCGTTGAATTCCAAGAAGCTGGTTGTGATAGAGCACAGTTGAATGAAGTTCGAGTTCAACAGCGAGAACAGAAAGTGAAGTGAATGACGAAACTTCGAAGGAGATCTTCACGTGAGTTATGCATCAGGAAGAAGTGTGAGACATTGAGCAGCATCTTTGCAGCATCGGTGTAGCATCGGTACAGCATCGGTGAGGGAACGTGTGTGGAAGAAGGCTGTGAGAACACTGTTTGAGAGAGACGTGGAAGGAAACCTGCATAAGCGTTTTAGGAATGAGGAAGCTTTGGCGAGACAGGGAATGGATGTCGACGGACACATGCGAAGTCGATGGAGGAGGAAGAGGAATATGGTGAAGCAGAAGATGAAGCAGTGCCAAGCAGTGCAATGCAGTAGAGTGCAGTGCAGTGTAGTAGAGGGATGAACAAGGAGGAGGAGGAGGAGGAGGAGGAGATGAGGAAGTGAACACAACCTATAAAACACTACACTGGACAAAGAAGTGAAGAATAGTGTGCACAAATACAAAATACAGTTTTACAACACACTTGCAATTGAAGCAGAACAGACATTTGGTGGGAAAGAATTGATGACTTTATATGACGTAAACAATAAAAGTTGATGAAGGGAATCTAATTACCAAGGTTGGGAAACAAAGGAATCGATGGGTTGACCACTTGAAAAAGCTGTTGTATCGATAACCTTATGCACTTCGTCCAGAAATACCACCAACGACCTAGTCACAGAACTACCAGTGAACACAGGCTCTCCGACAAATGACGTATTCCAGAAGTCCGCTGAAATGCGGGAAAGCAGAAGGACTAGATGGAATCCCGCCAGAAGCACTGAGAACAGACATGGAGTCAACAGTATACATGCTCAAACCACTATCGCGGAAGGTCTGGAAGGAGGGATGTAAGCAAAGCTACCTGCCGGTCGATTGGAAGAAGGCCTAACTTGTCAAACCATGAAGAAGGGCGACTCAAGTGTTTGCAAGAACTGGCGCGCAATCATGCTCCGGTTACTGACCACCCCAAGCAAAATATTAAGCCGCATCATCCTGAAGAGATAAAAGGATGCTCTATATTCAAAACTACAACCCGAACAGGCTGGCTGGATTCGGGAAGTACAAATCATGTACAAACCGAATTGCAACACTACACTACACATCATCATACAACAGAGCATAGAATGACAGTCAACTCAACTCAACTCTACATCAACTTCATCAACTTTGAAAAGGCCTTCGACAGCGTCGACCGACAAGTAATTTGGCAGTCAGCTGCTTCAACACTACGGTCTCAGTGCCACAAACCTTTATCAACCTCATTCAACAACTATATGAAGACTCTTCATACCAAGTAAATCACAATGAGAGGCTCAGTGATGCCTTTGAAGTGAAGACACGAGTAAGACAAGGCTGCTGCCTACTACCAACCGTGATCTCCCTGTTTGTGGTCGACAAACCCGGATCATGCAACAAGCAGTGAGGAGTGGGAAGAGGGGCATACACCGGCTTGACCGATGAAAAGACACCACAAGAAGATTTGAATTTCACCACCGATGATGATTGATGTTTAATGTCTTGTCACACAAACTCGAAGACCTACAAGCAAACACCAACAAGTTGACAGAAGAGGTGAGGTGAGGTGAGGTGAGGCAGAGAAGGAAGACGGGACTGCATGTGAATGTAGAGAAGACACAGGTGATGCAGATACCCAACCAACAACAGCATCAACAACGACAACAACAACAACAAGCACCAATCACCATGAATGGGAGAAAGCTGAAGGAAGTAGTCTGTTTCACCTATCTAGGCGAGACAGCATCGTTTCAACTACAGGTGGCACGGGCACAGATGAAGACGTCAAAGTCACTAACCTGAAATCAGTGTGGAGATCGTCTGCACTCAGCATAAAGCGTGAACAAGATCCCGATTTTCAACACTAACTCAGTCAATGCAATGCTGCTATATGGTTCAGAGGCCTGGCGTGTCACAAAATGCACTTCCAACAAACTACAGACATTCATCAACAACTGCCGCCTGCGCTGGCTCGATACTGAAGATCAGATGGGTTGTCAGGAAGAATAAACAACAAGGAACTCTGGCTGACTGGTAACGAACCAACCAAGAAGCTATCGCTGAACAAATATGCAGTGGAAGGAAGTGGAGATGGATGGGATTGAGCATACACTGAGAAGACCGACTGGGGACGTTACGCGCCAGGCCAATCACTCGAGTGGAACCTACATGGGAAACGATGAGTTGGGCGTCCGATGCAAGTGTGACATGGAGGAGGTTGTGTGAGGAATAAATGAAAGCTTGTGAGCAGTGGTGGAGCGAGGTTGAGAAGACTGCAGAGAAGAGAGTGGAATGGAGACGTGCTACTGAAGCCCTATGTTCTACTAGGAAACCAAGGGAGAAATAATATAATAATAATACTTATCTTAGTTTGAGACGTGAACATAACCTATGTAAACTGCATAGTTCTTTTACTTCCCGTTCCATTGATCGTTGTGTATTGGAGAATGTCAGAGGTGAGATTCATCTCGGTGTGTACTATTCTTTGGATCTCTTCTTGTCCTCCCATATCTCACTAGTTTCCAAAACAATCTGCTGACTGACTTTCAATATTAGGAAGCTGAGAATATCTGGTCCAACTCGGCCTCATCTCTTGAAATTTATAAACTCCTGCACCACCTCTGTTTTCCTCCCTTGTTCCCCTCTACTCTTTCCTGCCTTGCTGAAAGAAGACTATGATATATTATACAAGAGTAAGACTTGGGCATTGCGGCAGATTGTAATTCCAGTCTAGTCTGTTCCTTAGAAACGTCACACAGTGAAAAAGTATCGTTTACTGAAGCTATTGCACAGAAGTTTTAAGATAATCGGCAGAACTGGTGGTATACCTATAGACCGTCTGATTGAAACAGTTGTGGACAAATGTCGTAGCTCATCCAGAAGCAGGTATCATGTATCAGATGACCAACATCCTGTTCACTCAAAGCTTTCTGCTTATCAGTCATTCGGCAAGACCAGGAGGAAGTATATAAGACTTTATGCACTTAGTACTGAATAGAAAACTTTACACCACCGTGTTTAGCTCGTCTCTTGTGAGACGAAGAAAGTATTAGAAATGAACTAACTAACCAACTTTTGTTACTGAAATCAAACTAAGTGAAGTATACACAGCTTGGTATTATTTATGTGTTATGAATGTAATCGCTGATATGATTCGTTATCTAAGTTAACTCTGCATTTTTGAGAAGTGTTTGGACTGAGTAAATATTCTTATCTTGTATATGTAATTTCTACTTATTTTATTTTGTTATTTACGCAAATACACTACTTCTGTCTCACTGATGCTATGTGACGTGCTGAAAATTCTGTAGAGAATTCCCCAAATATCTTTCAGAATTAAGGCATTATTATTATTTTTAAAACTGATGTGAGCATGTGAGGAATAACAACTCATCAATTTGAAGATATATCTCATCGGTTTGTCTTCTGAAAGTACTAGAACAATTACTCACAGCTCCAACGAAGATTTCATTTATGAATGTTGACCACAGAGGATATATGGTGGAAGAATCAACTATTCAAATTGCTGAAGGAGACATTCTTCTCTGCTAACCTACATATATATCAGCTTGTCCGTTAGAAAATGCTTCGCGGATGTATTAAGGACAAATTGTCGCTTTTGGCCACTTCAATGCACTCCTAAAAATTTACTTGCTTTGTGCAACTAGTTTAATAAACAGCAAGAAGCATTTACTCTAGAAACGTGTCTCTAAGCAATATCTTGCATGACTGTTGAGCGAGAAATGTTAATAGATTAACAGTCCGATTCCTGAACACTTGGTCAGCTATGGACAGAAGCATCTACATCAAGTCCTTCTTCACTATCATTCAAAGAGTCAAAAGAAAAACACTTTAAACAGTTGTGTACAGTAGAAATACTGGCAATTCACTTATTCAAGCCTTATCTCTACATGCAGAGAACCCATGTTCAATCTCTAATCTTACAATGTTCTCAACACTTCCACTTGTACAACTAACCAGATTAGAGTAACCCGATCACTGAACGACATACTAGTAAATTACTTTTTGGCTGAAATTGGGTTTGGTGCAAGGAGATAATATCTAGATTGATTATGAAGAAAACTGAGTTAATATTATAGTCTTGTGGTAAACATAAGTTGACCGTAAGCATAGATATAGTTTGTTCAGTTTCTAAATACAATGCAAACTATTCATACGAAATATTGAATATCTATGGAATGCTTAAGCTGTGTAATATTGATAGAACTCTTATGACATTTGATTGTAGTATAAGTTACTCATGACTACATCAATGATGGACAGTATAGAAGAAGTTTCTTGTAGAACGATGAACTCTTGTGACGAATTTCCGTTTGTGAATTTGATAGAGTGAACACAATAATAGGAGAATGATTAAAAGGGGTCCATTTTATTTCAGTGATGTCTTGTCAACTCCATACAAGTTGGAATATCAAAATATATAGTTTTGTTGGGAATTTAACATAATTGACTGAAGGAGAATAGAATATCGGTCAGTGGTTGAGACGGAGAGTAAGTCATATAGCAAAGGTCAATCAACACGGAAAATTCAAGGAAGACTAATAAATAGTGATGAGTTCTCATATTTATATACGTAATTCAGTAGAAGTTTCTCGAATACAAATAAAAATAGCAGAAGCAATTCAAGTAGGGGGACGTAACATCATAAGATTGTGTGTAGGTCGTGCGATAAATAACCAAAACAAGCAAAATATTGTGATTTAAACTCGGTAAGTTCAAAACATTCTCTATGAAAAAAAGATGATGTAATTAATTAGAAGTGAAGGAATAGACATCTAATCTTCGTGAAGGATGATGTAATCAACTAACAGTCAGGAAGGGATATCAAGGTAGACAGAAACTGACTATAGCTTTTTGCTGAACACGAATCAAGTATGAGGTGTTTGGTGGCTACGGCCTCAACAAACGTTAGTAGAATTGAGCTCGTTTGTTTGTTAGTTATCTTGAAGTAACTGAAGATGTCTGCTTGGTGCCCATTGTCAAGCAGATGGCGAATGATTGCCCTGTTCAAAATATTACTTCTCCTAAGTTAACGGCTCTTCGGGACGTGTTCAGAAAGCCTAAGACATGTCCTTCTTCCTGTTCTTACAATGTATCTTCTTCAGCAGGTACACGTTAACCGATATACACAGTTAGTAGTAACACAGGAATAGACTAAAAGGCACATTGTTTGATACACAGTAGTTAACCTGATAGCAGGGAAAGTCCTAGCCAGTGATATCTTCAATCGTCAACTGGTAGTCCTTGTAATGTTAGCGCTTTTTAGCAGTAAAATGAAAACAAGCCTAGGACTATTACCCAACACTTTATCAAAAACAGTGCTTACGGTAAGTTGTAAAAGGTGCCAAATACTCTGGGTTATTGTAATGCAAGCGAATATGGACAGATCGATTGCATGAAGATTATTGGTGTAGCTGTTAGATCATAACGCCTCATTTTCTGTAAATTTGGCAATTAATTGGATTCACTCAACATGAAGGCGCACTATATTTCCGTTTTATTTCTTAGTAGTTAACTGACTTAAGCTGTGGATATAAGTTTCATAGTTGTGGACACTAGTCATGTGAATACAAGTCTACTCTCTTCACGGGTAGCTGAAAAGAAACTTCACTCCACAGCTTCTTCTTATCGATTGCCTCTTAGGATAGAACCGGTGAATGTATTGTCATTCGTCGTTCAAATATCCTATTAATTCATACTACTCTTTGTGTAAGAGTTTGTGACAAAACTGTAAAAGTGGCAATACAGTGCATAGGGATTTCATAACCTCTACAGTACCATTGTACAAGGAACACACCTCAGAGACATTACGTAGGACTCTTAATAGGGCTGAGGTTAGAATGGCACTTAAAATTACAAACTCACTTAGAAATAAGCTTCGTAGCTTAAAAGATCCTATTGTTCCCATTAGACAGGACAGTGTAGTTTACCAGATCCCTTGACATGAGTGCAAGGTCAAACAAACAAGTGAAGGTAGTCGAACACGGTCAATAATGTTATCCAAGCGCAAAATCCTAGCTGGATCAAAGTTGTTGAATCATAGTAAGATAACGAATTTAGGAAAAAACTAGATCACATGTACGCATGCAGTTACACACAACCACATTATAGGATGGAACAGAGTGAAAATCCTTAAAATTAAAGTAACGGCGTCGAGGGAGAAACTAATAACTGATTATTTGTTTGTCGAATCCACATCAAATACACGCAACAAGAATGACTCAGAACCTATTAGTGATATGGGAGAAAATCCTACTTACCATATCACAATGGAGGTGAGCAGATTAAAGTCACATGAAGCATGTTTCAAAGTTGCTGAGTTATCTCGATATGACCATGGACAATCAATTATGTCGGGAATGTTATCTGTTAAAAAGAACTGTTCCACTTGGTGATGCATTTATTAAGTCGGTTAAAATGAAGTTATATTCGACCACAGTACTCAAGTTTTACTCTTACATTCAGGAGTTGACTTGTTTTGAAATCTTTCACTCTCAAATAATGACTTTTACGATAGTCTACTAGTGTTTCTTATTCGTGGTGTCACTACTTAAAGCGGAGAAGTGAAGCGATAATCGAATTGTCTATCTAGTAACCGCTGTTATGAAGAACACCTTTCGAATATTCGAAGTGCAATTCTGCTAAATTCCAATCTAGTTGTTAAATAGTTCAGCTCGCAACTGAATTGTGACAAAGATATTTGCTCACTATATGAATTGAACTTTAAAGTTTGTGTTACTCATGAGGCGGTTAGAATTACACTGCTCTATATAATCTTCTTTTACGCAGTTTCAGTTGCATAGTTTTTTCTCCTAACTATTGTTGTTCCTAGCTTTATTTCTCAGGCGTATACGAAGTAAGGTGGATCCACCCAACATCCCACTCAGTATTATTATTAATACTTTTCATTCGGGTTTCTAGTGGAACATAGGGCTTCAAAAACACGTCGCCACCTATCTCCCCCCTCCAGTCTTTTCAACCTGGCTCCACAACTGCCGCCAAACTCTCACTTCGTCCTCACACAGTCTCTTTCATGTCACCCTCGATCGTCCAACTCATCGTTTCCATTTGGATTCCACTGCAAGGTCTGGCCCGGCCTGACACATCACCTCCGCGAATAGCTTCACAAGGAGGGCCTGTCTTGCTGTATTTCTGGTCATGGCTCTGACTTCCTCATCTGTGCAGCCGTCGCCGCCTGTGTTTCAAACGATGTTGCCTCGCCTAGATAGGTGAAACAGACTACTTCCTTCAGCTTTCTCCCATTCATGGTGATTGGTGCTTGTTGTTGTTGTTGTCGTTGTTGATGCTGTTGTTGGTTGGGTATCTGCATCACCTGTGTCTTCTCTACATTCACATGCAGTCCCGTCTTCCTTCTCTGCCTCACCTCACCTCACCTCACCTCTTCTGTCAACTTGTTGGTGTTTGCTTGTAGGTCTTCGAGTTTGTGTGACAAGACATTAAACATCAATCATCATCGGTGGTGAAATTCAAATCTTCTTGTGGTGTCTTTTCATCGGTCAAGCCGGTGTATGCCCCTCTTCCCACTCCTCACTGCTTGTTGCATGATCCGGGTTTGTCGACCACAAACAGGGAGATCACGGTTGGTAGTAGGCAGCAGCCTTGTCTTACTCGTGTCTTCACTTCAAAGGCATCACTGAGCTTTCCATTGTGAATCACTCGGGATGCAGCACCATATAGTACATAGGTGTTGAGTGAGGCTGCCAAAGTTTCGTAGTACTCCGTAGTGTTAAACCAGCTACCAACTTACTTCTTGGTCGACGCTGTTAAAGACCTTTTCAAAGTGGATGATGTTGAGTTGAAGATTCAGTTGACTTTCATTCTATGCACTGTTTTATGATGATGTGTAGTGTAGCGTTGCAATTCGAACCGCACATGATTTGTTCTTCCTGAAGCCACCGCATCAGCCAGATAGTTCCGGTCGTAATTTTGAATCCAGCACATATTTCAGTCTCTCCGGGATGACGCAGCCTAATATTTTCCCTTCTTTGGGTGGACACTGACTGAAGCATGATTCCATGCCAGTTCTTGCAAAAACATAATTCACACTTCTTTGGGAGTTTGACAAGGTAGACCCTCTTCCAATCGACCAGCAGTTACCTTCGCTACCTTCCTTTCAGACCTTCTGAAATAGTGGTGTGAGCATGTCCGCTGTTGTCTCCGCATCTATTTTCAGTGCTTCTGTCGGAAGTCCATCTGTTACTACTGCTTTCCCAGATTTCAGCAACTTGATGGTGTTCATGAATTCACTTCTCCATTTGTCGGAGGGCTTGTAGTTCTGTGACTGGACTAATGATGGTTTTTCTGGACCAGTGGCAGTCGAGGTGGTGGTGTTGGTGGTGGTCGATTCAACAGCTTTGTGAAGTGGTCAACCCATCGTTTCCTTTGTTTCTCCTCTTTGCGAACTGAGTTTCCTCCACTATCTTTCATTGTTTTCATCTACCCTGATCTCCTCCCTCCCAGATACTAACCTGGTTATTTGATACAATCTTGTCACATCTTCCCCACCAACAGTCTATTCTGCTTCAATTGCAAGTGTGTTGTAAAACTGTATTTTGTATTTGTGCACACTATTCTTCACTTCTTTGTCCAGTGTAGTGTTTTATAGGTTGTGTTCACTTCCTCATCTCCTCCTCCTCCTCCTCCTCCTCCTTGTTCATCCCTCTACTACACTGCACTGCACTCTACTGCATTGCACTGCTTGGCACTGCTTCATCTTCTGCCGCACCATATTCCTCTTCCTCCTCCATCGACTTCGCATGTGTCCGTCGACATCCATTCCCTGTCTCGCCAAAGCTTCCTCATTCCTAAAACGCTTATGCAGGTTTCCTTCCACGTCTCTCTCAAACAGTGTTCTCACAGCCTTCTTCCACACACGTTCCCTCACCGATGCTGTACCGATGCTACACCGATGCTGCAAAGATGCTGCTCAATGTCTCACACTTCTTCCTGATGCATAACTCACGTGAAGATCTCCTTCGAAGTTTCGTCATTCACTTCACTTTCTGTTCTCGCTGTTGAACTCGAACTTCATTCAACTGTGCTCTATCACAACCAGCTTCTTGGAATTCAACGCCTTCAACTTGATTTCGAAGGCAGGTTGCTTGCACTGGCTAGTGGTGTGAGTGGTGTCAACCTACATCTGCTCCCCTCCCTCATCTCATCTTGTGTCCAGTAGGCTGGCTGCATCTCCATCTCCACTTTCGCCACATTCACATGAAGTCGATGTGATTGATTCTCAGTGTAGTGTGTCCTGGTGTCTGGTCAAATCAAATCCATATCGCTGCCTCATGAATATCCTTGTTTTTGTACACACTGCCTCGCCTCCAATCACCAAATCATTGAATGCACAGAAGTCTGCAAACACTTCTCCATTCTCGTTCATCACCTCACAGTGTGCTTCTCGACGCATGATTGATTCTCTTCCTGTGTTGTCCACTCCCAGTTCCACATTCATGTCATCTAACCCAACCCAACCCAATGGAATGAATTTTGATGTCGCCATCGCCACCTGGAGTGTGGTCTAGTCCACTGCTGATTGCAGTTGTCTGTAGAATTCCTCCTCCCTCTCTTCCTGATCTGCATTATTTGTAGGTGTGTAGTGTAGTATTGTATGGTTGTGACTTTCCCTCCTTTCGAGTTGAATTCATCTTGCTTTCATGATCCTGATCGTGATCCTGATGGTTGAGGAGGAGACTGGTTCCATTGCATGAGAGAGATAGAGAGAGATCCTTTGATGCTGTTGGTAGGGGTTATCATGATAGCCACTCGAAAACTCAGTGTGCTGTGCTCGTGGTTGTCGTGTCGCGTCGTGTAGTGTAGTGTCGTGTCATCTGTGTGACAATATCGGAGTAGATTTTTGACTCGTCTCCAGTTAGTTGACAGTTTGCAGAGTACACTCTCATTCCACTCCACTCCATTCCATTCCATTCCATTCCATCTGCACTCACAGATTCCCAGCCAGACACTTCTATGCTACACTTTATCATCTCCTTTGCAATCTGGACAGCCTTGCCAGCCAGCTCCACACATTGTTCAGACATTCCGTGTTCCCATGTTTACTTTCGGTTTCATCGAGAGAGGCGAAGATACATTTGCCAATTGTCTTCGAGAAGTCTTTCATCAACTGTCGTCAATTCGTCTCTCTGATTGCAGCGAGGAATAAGTTTGTTTTTTATATATTGTTTGTGCTTTGAATTTTCTTTAGGGATTGTATTTGTTTTTCGGTGTAGGGTTTCTAGCCGAATGTCCAACCTTCCCTCTTTATGCTGGCTTAGAACTGGCTAGTATCTAGTTAACTATTTAACTAGGGGTGGATAGCTCACTCACTGACTAATATTTATTTATTGTGTATTCTCTTAGCACTTTGTGTCGTTTCAGTAATTTGTACACATTCATTATGTAAATATATGTGTATATATGTATACAGTGAATGTTTATTTATTCGATTAAATGCTTTACCTTTTCTGTAGATTAAAACAAATTTATCAAATCAAATTTAATTCAAAAACGTGAACTATGAAAAGTTTTATAATCATGATGCCGCACTGAATTTACTAAATAATTGTGCATGAAAATACTGAGAAAAAAAGTTGCCACAGATAATAATAATAATACTGATCTGAGGTCAAATTAAACAAATTTATTCAAACATATGAAAATTGGAACCTAACCTACTGATATAATTCCTAATCCTTATACCATTATTCGTAAAATTTTAATGGGTCGCATTTAAACCTACATTTCGTTTCATTTACCGAAATATCCCTTTTTCAATGGAGACTAGACTCATGACATATCAATCCACTAGTTATTGGTTCAATTTAGATTCATGTAGTTTACTTTTCCAAAAATAGTTATCATTAATGATTGTAAGTGGTTACTGAATTATATTCCACCTGATTTCAGGACTTGGATATTTACAACTGGCACTAACCACATAGAGCACCAGTTGTTTAAATCAATGACAGTTTATTCAGTGCCTATTTTATTGGTGAAGCTATACCTAACTTTTATGTTACTGACATGGTGGTTTAGCTTCAGACAACCTATACTACAGAGCTAATTTATGGTCAATCATCTGGGGCCTTTTTATCACCGTGTTTCACAACCGCGTACCAAAACAAAGCGAACGCCTGAGTATTGCACTACCTCTTTAATACTCAGTCGGATATCACGCCGCTGCCATGTAGTGTACGGTAACAGAAACCATTCAAGCATTTTGTATCCATACACCGATTATTTTGGTTACCGACCTACCAGGGCTGATGTTTCTTCTCAAGTTAATGAAGTCGTCAACCAGCAATCATTTAGAGGACAAAGATGAGAAACTATACATTAGAATTCTTAACGTCGTGTTATCTTCAAGACTGCTATATTATTTTAGCCTAAGTAGGGTATAGACTAGTGTTCTGAATGTCTTCTTACATTTTGAAGCTTTTTTTGAAGACCAGTAATGGTAGAAAGCAACGATTATATGAGCAATTTGAAAAGGATAAGTCTTCAAGAGATTAGACGAGCGGTGCGGCCAATAGCATACACAGATTAAATGACCTGTCCACTGGGATGGTATCTTCCAAGACCATGGCATCAAATGAAACAAAGACCACAAGGGGGCAAAGACACTGAAGATAGGTTCACTCTGCTTCCAAAAAGAAACCTAATTGGAAGAAACAATGAATATGCATCAAAAACTTTAGTACATCAAAATAAGACTGTTTCGATTTAATAGTGTTTTAGTTGCAATAACATAATATTGAGTTTCACTTACAGTGGCGAAAGATTTCATCTTCATTTTTTTTGACAACTAAGAAATCAGAGTGAAGTTATTTAGAGTCTATATTTCTGGTGTTGACTTTTTGCCAGCTTCAGTTAAACGTTTAATGATTGTAGAAACTAGGATATTGCAAACTATATTTATCAGACTGATTCTCTTGTAGATATTATAAGAGAATATCTCGCTCTTCTCGAAGAAATCTACAATCAACGGTTGAGAAGATTTAGTCAGATGGGATCATATCTCATTGGTATACGCTAGCTAACACTTCAGTTAATCGAACCAATAACCCTAAATAAGCATTCTGAATCAACTTTGGTACCAGCTCATCTGACCCTTTGCTCCGCCTAGTTTCAGGTTACTTACAGACTTTAAATCTCATATCTCAGTGTTATATTCCGGACCAAACTAGATAACGGAAAACGAAATATTAGCAACGGGTTAACTATACTGTTCCACCTATCGCTGAAATCATCTTTGTACTTATGAACCACCAACCCATTCTTCTCTGACTCGATTTTCTTGATCAGTTTTAGTAACTGTCAGCTTTTACCTATCCAAGATGCTTTCATAGTCTGTTTAGCATTCACCGCCGACTGCTCTCGTAGTCATGTGTGGATTGTCTGTAAGTCTCCATTTGAGTTGCTTTCGCTCCTCAATATGTTTGAAACATCCAATAGTTCAAAAGAAGTTGCTGCATTTCAATTACAACTACTAAACCTTTCCTGAAGGTAAATTTTTGTGGCAGATTGAAGATGATTCTACGCTGCGTTTTGATGAGTAAAGTTATCCTGACTAGATAACTGTTTCACCAGTTACTCTCTAAACCAAGTCTCAGTAATATTGTCGCAAAGATGCCTTCAGAACCATCTTTCATCTATAATTTCTGTACGTATTTTTAGACACAAACATATATGTGCTCGAGAAACGAGTGATCACCGTCCAAATAAATACTTCACAGGGGGAAGAAATGTCTCACCGACACATCTACGTTAGTTGTTAGGTTGAGTTTGATGGGTGCCATTTAAGACAGTGTCTCTTTTTTGTTTGAAATTTGTGCTGGTCGCCAATTTTCGGCCGAGTTCCCAGTTAAAGGACGGAACTTGTTTGTTTTGACCTTATCGTCTTTTAACCTGGGAGATTGGTCCCCTCGCTGAGCAGAAAACATCTTTAGCAACGCAATCACATGAAAACTAACACTTCTGCCAGAGTACTCTGTTAAGACTTCCTTGAAACTGAGGACTTCAACGAATCCACATTTTTCAGATAATCAGCTGGTCGTACTCCCCTCAGCCCTCAGTAACATTGTTTAGGCTAAGGATTTTCGTTGAACTAGTTGTCACTGTTCACTGTAATAATTGCACATGTGGAGAACAATCTCGACAGAATTCATTCTTATCATCAAGAATAGAGAACATTTTGCATTCTTAGTTTCTTTTGTGCATAATCACAACTACGCTTTTGTCAGGTCTGAGCTTAGTTCTATCTGAATGTTGTCATTTTACTTTTAAAGCTCTAAAGTGTTCAGAAATTTTAAATAGTTTCCAGTCCCGATAACCTTTGAACGACCGCTGAGGTATATTCATCGGCTTCCCTCTACACCAATCCCTAACCCTAATTTGAATTTGGAAAAAGGAGTTTTAATTTATTGAATACATTTTCAAACTGTATGAGGATTTAGAAGTCTGAAGACCGCATACTAGAAACACAAAATCTTTATCTAATGGATAGCGCTAAAAAGATCATTGATACATCTGTTCAGACTGATAGGGAGAAAATCATTATAATTTTTGTTCTCAGTTAAGCTCTCTAACTTCTTTTGCATATTCCCTTTTTTTTCTGTGAGTACTGGTACCATAAAACTGCAAAAAGTTCAAATGGTATACTATTGACAATTCTGATAGAATATATAATGCATTAACATGAAATGCAAGTAACTCCTTTTCTGTCCTTGAAACGTGATATTTTAAGACGAATTATACTTGAAACATTCGGTGGCAATATACTAAATTTAGAGTTTAGTTGAACTGTCTAGGAAAGATGTGGTTTGAAGCACATAACTCAGTTTTTTCATATTCAGCGGCCGTTTTACACCTGAGGTTAATGAGTTCATTTAACTGCTTAATAATGAACGAAAGAAGCCTTTTCTTCAGAATTTGAAACAGTTACTTTTCTTAATGAAAGCAGACAAAACAATGAGAAAAACATTTTAATTCCAGGCCCTTTACCCTTTATATAACTTTCATTACTTTTTGTACTAACAATGTAAAGTTTACATTTGAGAAGGAATATTCGCATCGGACTAATGATATTGATGTGTGAAACTCATTTGGTCCCTCTTCAGCGGATATTTATTTATTGTTTAGAAAAAGACTGGTTGAGTGAAGAAGTATATTCCTCTCCAATTAAGTCTTCATCTTGGGCTCTACAATAATATTTAATTAAATTACTAACCACATAGTGATGTTTCGGAAATAATGATGTAAATAATCAATAGAGTTATTAAAGTTAGAAATATGAAGCAATAGGTGATTGCGTAACAATACGAAACCAAATGAATAGTGATAGGAACAAGAAGGGGAAGAGGTGTACAAAGTAAACCCAGAAGTTACATCATATCGATGGCCACGGTAATGAAAGTGGTCGAACAAACTTCTTTTGGATGCAAAGGTTAGGTTTGTAAAAGTGGATTGCAATCGCCTCTGCTACGTGAAGTAAGCGCGAGTGCGTAATCCATGAGGTAAATTAATTGGAATCTGATGAATGATTTTGAAGGCTTTTCTAGTAACTACTTGATGTCTTGTTTCAACTGAGTGTGAAAGTATGGAGTTCTTTATAGTTCTAATTTATCCCTTGTTCAACCACGGTGGGTGGTTGCCAGTGAGATCATCACACAACGCATAGAAAGAGTTTTGCATAAAGCATTCCCAGCCGCTAAATTGAGTCCTGCCTTCTTTAACCGCCCGATTCTAGGTGCAAGAAATGAAGACAAACTGCCTAATTCTGCCACTTTTACGTGCATTTATCAATTCAACTGATCCTGTGTAGCTAGTTATATTGGGCGTAGAATGAGGCAATTCCATCGTCAAATTTCTGAGCACCACCCATGATGGTTGAACAAGGGATAAATTAGAACTATAAAGAACTCCATACTTTCACACTCAGTTGAAACAAGACATCAAGTAGTTACTAGAAAAGCCTTCAAAATCATTCATCAGATTCCAATTAATTTACCTCATGGATTACGCACTCGCGCTTACTTCACGTAGCAGAGGCGATTGCAATCCACTTTTACAAACCTAACCTTTGCATCCAAAAGAAGTTTGTTCGACCACTTTCATTACCGTGGCCATCGATATGATGTAACTTCTGGGTTTACTTTGTACACCTCTTCCCCTTCTTGTTCCTATCACTATTCATTTGGTTTCGTATTGTTACGCAATCACCTATTGCTTCATATTTCTAACTTTAATAACTCTATTGATTATTTACATCATTATTTCCGAAACATCACTATGTGGTTAGTAATTTAATTAAATATTATTGTAGAGCCCAAGATGAAGACTTAATTGGAGAGGAATATACTTCTTCACTCAATCAGTCTTTTTCTAAATGTTTAAATCGAATATTCAATGTATTTATTGTTTATGGAAAAGTTATTTGAAGATTGAATTGAAAAGTTCCACTTTGCAAAAGATCTGTGGATAATATCTTGATTGTAAGTGATGATCCATATTGCGCTACTTTAATTCTGAATTGAATAAAACAAGTACAGATTAGTGTAGAAGAGAACAATAGCTATCAGCTTTTTATATCTCTAAAATTAATTCATCATTCTAAATTTCACTTGGCAATATCACAGTTAATGAGAACATATTGACTAACATGAAAAATAGATAGTCATAAAGTTATTATTATGAGTTAATTTAAGGAATATAAGCAGACAAATTGCCAGACACTTACAAATTAACTTTGCTTCCAGCTGTCAACTAGTAATTGCAAACTTAATTCAGGAAGACCAGTTTTAGTTACAGTTACTGATTGCTTTAATAGTAATAATCATTCTGTTCCAAACAATATATATATGACAGTATGGAATTTTCAGCATGTAACCTTTCAATAAATTTACTTTTATAACAATACTTTCAGACGAAATGTTTGTTACATCAGCATAATGTTAATGATAACATATTTAAGGCAATAATATGAAATAGCCAGCTGGTTCTGGATGGGCATCCAGTCCATAATAAAGAATCAACAGAAATGTAAGCGTAATTTTGGCAATGGTGGTTTATTTAGACATTACAAAAATCTACAACTTAAGCTAAGCATCTGACGGATAGAAATATAGTGTACTTTTGTGCACCGAAAAGCCCATTTCCACATAATGTAACATTTTTTCCCTGCTTTGTTATTGACTTGAGAAACGGAGAGATGAAAATAATTTAAAAATATGCCAGAGTCCATGATACGTTCAAAGGACATATTTAAATGATTTCAACAAAATGAAAAGGAAAGAATTTAAATTAAAAAAATGTTCGGTGGATAAATTTGGTAGCCCAAGATTCAAGCGGGTTGCCTGCACTGATGTGGATTGCACTATACTATAACATCAGTTAAATAAATCATGTTCCTTTGCAACTTATTAGAAATTTATTCAAATGTATAATCTCCCAGGAGGCAGTAAATCAAATATTTCAGCAAAGAATGGAAGAAGGTTAAGGATAGCCAGACCATAAAATTGTACCAACCAATGAAGTTTGACTTTTACTCTAGGCCATGTAGTGAGGTTCATATTACCTGCCAAAAATTCTCGAGGCGATAGTGATCAGTGGATTAAGATTCTTTGCGATATGGCTATAAATTGGTCAAAATGGCTTACATGTATGAACTCTTGGTCATCTTCGAATTCTCAACTATTTTCATCGAGCTACAATTATTTATGTTATCAATGCTCATACACTTTTTTCAACTTATATGTCATTATTATCTTATTCACTTGTTCATTGCATGCTACTGTATAATATGACTGCTTGAACAGATTCAATTCTTTACCATCTTGGGCATCATGGCAGATTTCATTTTTTTTAAACTGTACAATGGAACTTATATGTGAATTGAGGCAGGTAATAATCAATTATGCCATTGTTTGTTACTTAAAATCTGATGTTAAATTGAACCGAACTGTCGAATCTCTGCTGTCAGATGAGCTACTACCCGAACGCCTCGAAACCACCTGAATATTCACTGTGTTATAGTTATGTTTCAAGGACTCACATTTAGTTCCTGTCTCAGTTGGGACATCCTCACTCAGTGGGGTGTTGATATATTCAGGCAACAAATCTCGAATAGGATGGAGCATCCTCAATCCCACTACCAGTGCTTAAGTAATCTGTGAAATAACAAATTTATTTCTTAACCTGTTTCAATTTCCTAACAATAAGCAGAATTTCAAAGTGTACAAATATGAGTTACCATAATGTTCCATGAGTCGCTGAATCAATTGGATATTGATTTCAGGTTGGTATTCATCATGGATTGAAGTCAGTTAAAGAAACATTAAATACCTGGGAGCACTGGACAGCTGTGTCATCCTGGTGTGGCATTCTTTAACAGTGTGGATCCACGATACCTCCGGAGATTGAACTCAGGACCTTCAGGTTCCAGCACGTAATCATTGAGCCACTGGGTTAGGATCCATCTACCCACGTTTCCTACATTTTAGTTCACCACATAGCGTGTTCTCCTTCCACTGTCGTCGTTGAATAACTGTCCTCACGTTTGACTTGGTTTTCCCCACCGGTCAGAACTGCTCATTAGAACTTCAGGAATCACCTGTCAATACAAGTCATTCATGAGTATAGCCAAGGTCAACGACTTGCAATCAGTGAATGAATGAACGAATATGGTGTGATTCTATTTAGCAGTGGTGAAGACTGTATGAAACAGCAAAAGTGAATATCAGTGTCACAAAATGCGATATGAAAAGGGCTGAGAGAGGCGAAAAGTGATGTGGGACTAAACGAAACGAAATTTTGGAATGAAAATAAAGTTATGTAAGAAAGAGCTTGTTGTATGAAATATGCAATAAAAACGATAAATGATAAACTATGATCAGGTTAGTTAAACGGAGTGTACAAAATGTTTTCCTTCAAACAGATCCGGTTTCAAATTATGTCCCATCAAAGTTTGTGTAATACAAAACAGGAGTGTGTGTGCACCTTTCGACAAGTTCAGTTTGAACTTGTAAATAACGTCCAATGATGATTCAGAGACTTTATGGTTGTAATCGTCTACATATCTGAAGTGTGATGAATTAATGAACTGGACTGGATCATGCAACAAACAGTGGGGAGCGAGAAGAGAAGGATACGCTGGACCACGGAAAAGAACTTAGAAGGTTTGGATTTCGCCGATGACTTATGACTAGTGTCGCACAAACTTGAATATCTACAGGCGAAATCCAACAAGTTGACAGAAGAGGCAGCGAAGACGGGACTTCAAGTGAACATAGAGAAGACACAGGTGATGAAGATACTCATTCAACAACAACAGCAACAACAAGCTTCAATCACCATCAACGGGAGAAACCAGAAGGAAGTAGTCTGTTTCACCTATCTAGGCGAGGCAACATCGTTTCAACTACAGGCAACACAGGCACAGACTAGGATATCAAAACCAGAATCAAAAAGCAAGAAAGGCGTTCATTAACCTGAAACCAGTGTGGAGATCGTCTGCACTCAGCATAAAGCGTGAACAACATCACGATTTTCAACACTGATTCAGTCAAGTCAATGCTGCTATATGGTTCAGAGGCCTGGCGTGTCACGAAATGCACTTCCAACAAACTACAGACATTCGTCAACAGCTGCCGCCTGTGCTGGCTCGATACTGAAGCTCAGATGGTTGTCAGAAAGAATGAGCAACAAGGAACTCACTCTGACTGGCTGGTAACGAACCAACCAAGAAGCTATCGCTGAACAAATATGCAGTGGAAGGAAGTGGAGATGGATGGGATTGGGCATACAATGAGATGGTCGACTGGGGATATCACGCGTCAGGTCAGGCACTCGAGTGGAACCCAGATGGGGAGCGACGAGTTGGGCGTCCAAGGTGAGGGTGACAAGGAGGAGATCGTGCGAGGAGGAAATGAGAGCTTATGGGCTGTCGTGGAGCCAGGTTCAAAGATTTCACAGAACGGAGCGCATAAGAGACGTGCTACTGAAGCCGTATGTTCCATTGGGAACCCAAGGGACAAATAATTATAATAATACACTTCTATCCAGTGATTACCAATAGCATGATAACAATTGACAAATGACAAGTGAACAAAAGAATATCTGATATCGAGGGCTGGGTTAATTTCATATTTATCTCAGTTATGGGCATTATTAACGATATCCATGTCTCATTATTAGTACATATAAAGGTAGAATACTGTTCCGTGGCAAGTGAAACTAGTTTTGGCCACCCTTAGGAATCAGCTTTTTTTGAAGAAATATATCCCTGGAATTAATCATCGACATAAAAATCATCTCTCCAGGTTGTCTAATAACTAGGACTACATAGCAAAATGTAGCTCTCAGTAATTCTCGTTTCTTTTTTCTGAAAAGAGAACGAATAAAGCAAAACATACAACTGAAATTTCTAGACAAAGATAAGGCGTATTCCAGATATGGAAGCCGTCAAACTTGTTCAGTTAGAAAAACAGAAATAGTCTGAAAAAAAATCAGTTTACAAGTGAAAACAAACACACTAAGAAACAGCGAAATAAAATACTGTACCGAAAATCTGAAGTTTAAATAGAGTTACTATTAATATTGTTGGTATAATTCGAAATATTTGCCTTGTCTCTAATTACCTAAGTATGATTGTGTAAAACAAGGTGTAGTTTTTTAATAACTTGGCGCTAGACAGATTAAATTACATTCAGGACATTTAAACCAAATTTTTCTAAATTGCTATATGAATTAAATAAGTAGAAAATCAAATACTCGATACATCCTGTCAAAGCAACACTAGAATCAGTTAAGGGACTTTCAGGAAAATGAAAGTCATGAAGTCATGATGCACCTTGATAAAGGTGCTGGAATTTTCTTTTTGAACAAATTGGCTTTCACTCATTCAATCACATGAAAACAAATCTTCAAAACAGACAATTCAGAAAGACTACTGAAGAAACAGAGTATCATCTGTTCAAAATATTGAAGGAAATAAAAGATGAAGCAGTTATTAGCGGTGGACCGTACAAACAAACTTGTCCATCGGGTTCCTCAATCCCTTGCCTTTATCGTGCACAAAGAAGGTGTTCCCTTCGTCCTATACTAAAAATAACTAATTCTGAAATGGTGGAGAATATTTGTGGCTCGAGTGGATGGTCTTGATTGTACTGCATTCTCTGAGTTGAGTTGTTTACTTGTGTAGGTGGTCTATGTCTGAAACTCTTCGGCAGAGCATGCTGACGTAGGCACTGATGGAGAAAGAACAGTTGTTCTTTGGTGGAAGCTTGCCTCTTGGAGAAGTCATTCCATCTTCGAACAACGTGAAGCGTGGTACGCTCGTATGATTTTGAAGTGGTGGAGAATATTTGTACCTTCGGTGGATGGCCTTGGTTGTATTGTGTTCTCTGAGCTGAGTTGTTCATGGATGGGAAGACTTCTCCAAGAGGCAAGCTTTCACAAAAGGACAACTGTTCTTTCTCCATCAGTGCCTACGTCAGCATGTTTTACCGAAGAGTGTCAAATACAGACCACTGACACGATTACACAACCCAGTTCAGAGAACAAAATACCACCAAGGTAACTAATTCTGCTAGCCATTTAGCTACCAAATAGCAAATCGAAGTACTGGGTCCAGTGAATGATTGCATTTAAAAACAAAGCCTACCTGGAACACTTCACTTTTTTATTCAATCAGGACTATTTCTGTCAGAAAAGAGGGTGATTTCTCTGGAAGTCATCTCCCTATTTAAAAACGTCCCACTAACGGAAAACATTTGTTTTCTGTGTGACTTTATTCAGTCCTATAAGTTAAAGATTGTTTTCCCAAATCACTATAAAATGGAAATTTTTCTTAGAAACACTTTTCATGCACCCCATAGATTTAGCAACGAAATTCACAGACAGATAAACGGCGTAACAATCAGATCAGCTTCACGACCCCTCTTCGTCCGGAAATCACCTTACCAAAAGAATCAGCAAACTTCACATCTTAAAAAGATACATAGATGATAGCTTAATGATTTCTGACAAGAATATAAATCTTGAAAACTCACTTCAAAATATCAAATGTGCTCATAACTCAGTCAGCTCAGAGAGGCCTTTGAATTGAAGACACGAGTAAGACAAGGCTGCCCACTATCACTGATCATCGTGACCGTGATCGACGGGGTCATGCAGCAAGCCAAGATGAGTGAGAAGATGGGCATACGCTGGCTGGAACGATGAAAAGACACCACAAGAAGATTTGAATTTCACCACCGATGATGATTGATGTTTAATGTCTTGTCACACAAACTCGAAGACCTACAAGCAAAAACCAACAAGTTGACAGGAGAGGTGAGGTGAGGTGAGGTGAGGGGGGGCAGCGAAGGAAGACGGAACTGCATGTGAATGTAGAGAAGACACAGGTGATGCAGATACCCAACCAACAACAGCATCAACAACGACAACAATAACAACAACAAGCACCAATCACCATGAATGGGAGAAAGCTGAAGGAAGTAGTCTGTTTCACCTATCTAGGCGAGACAGTATCGTTTCAACTACAGGCGGCACGGGCACAGATGAGGACATCAAAGTCAGGATCGGAGAGACAGCAAGACACCCTCCTTCCTTAATCTGAAATCAGTGTGGAGATCTGCTGCACTCAGCATAAAGCATGAACAACATCCCGATTTTCAACACTAGCTCAGTCAAGTCAATGCTGCTATATGGTTCAGAGGCCTTGCATGTCACAAAATGCACTTCCAACAAACTACAGACATCCATCAACAGCTGCCTATGTCTACGCTCACTCCATACTGACACTGAAGATCAGGTGGATAGCCAGAATAATAAGAATGAGCAACAAGGAACTCATTCTTGCTGGCTGGTTGACTGACTGACTGACCCAAGGGGAAAAAAATTAATAACAATCATGTAACAGTGAACATTTCTTTCATTTTTTTATTTGTCCTGGGATTAGCCAGCTTCTTAATGTAGTGTGCTATACATTATTCAGGTTTGAAATATTTCGCAAGGCTAGCCTGTGCTAATACTCGTGCTCATCTTCAATAGTTAGTGTATACGATATGCACTAATATGGACTGCCTCGACAGTTTTTTGAGAACTGTACTGCTGCAGCTGACGTTGTCTGTGCCATTTCGCATTCCATGTGCAGCTGTTATGATACACACCTAGTGTTCTGACATACATATCTTTGTACTTCTTAGCCAATATCAGAAGGAATCAATGATTAAAGACTGTTAGAAATGAGTCAAACCTGATTATATCATGCTCAGAAGTAGGAATTTTATCCTTCTCTTTCAAACTTTCTTATGACAGAAATTATTCTGTGTATGCCTTAATAATTCTGTCATTCCGTGATGCTAAAATTAAATAACATTAGAGTTCAACATTACCTCCTTCAAAGGAGGATGAAATCTTTTGGAAACCTTCACAGTCGACCATTGTCCACTGAATAATTCGCTAAAAGTCAAGTGATTATAAGTGTAAATTGCATCTACAGACCACCCAGACAACTACTGGAATAAACCATCAATAATTTTGCATCTTATAAAAAAACTGTCAGTCTGAAATCTAACTGGTTATTTCAGTCCCCCTAGGATGGCCCTCAAAGGGACACCTCAACCAATGGAAGTATAGGACCAAATGATCCTCAAGAATAATATGTGAAGATTATTATTCAAGGGTTCACACAAATATCACTTATTCACATTATATCAAATATCTTGAAAAATGTAACTCAGCAGTCAAACGAAGAGAAGTTAAATTTAAGATAACTATTAGAGTTATAAGTGCTGAAATTTTGCATCCAGAATCTAAAAAAATTGAGTAAACTCGCCACCCAATATGATTAGTTGAAAGCTGAGTAGGCAGTTTGTTAGTGTTGTGCAAGTGTGTCACCACCATATCTCATGAATTTAACAAATTAGTAATTCAGACAGATATTGAATGTTGTAATCTGGGGTTGTTGATTGACCTCCGTTTTCCGCTAGTGAGACATGACAGAAACTGTTAGCGTCGACGTCAGAAAACCAGTCACTGAACAAACCCTACGTAAATAACTCGACAAGAGTGAGTGAATCGATAAGTGCACACTCAAGTAGTTAGCACTAATAATTTGTCCTTCGCACATGTGTTTATCACTGAGCGATTACTTCAAGCGATTTACAAAGTATGTAGGCAGAATGCTTATTTGACAGCCTTGATCACTCTGAATTTATTGCCATTTTTTATTATTTGTCCCTTGGGTTCCTAGTGGAACATGGGGCTTCAGTTGCATGCCTCCATCCTACTCTCTTCTCTGCAGTCTTTGCAATCTCGCTCCACCACTGCCCACAAGCTCTCATTTCTTCCTCACACAACTTCCTTCATGTCACCCTTGCCTCGAACGCCCAACTCGTCGTTTCCCATCCGGATTCTATTTGAAATGGCACTGAAATATTGTCAATTGGTGTAAATAAAAGTAATCTATTTGTTTTGGTCAGTTAGTGATAATAATAGTATTTACCATTATTAAGATTTTCGTTTTAAGGCAGTATTCATCACAGAGAGACATCACCTAAAGAACGGTTGAAAAACTCGACAGCCTTGCACACCTATCCAGTGTCAAGGATTCAGTTTTTACTTTTTCCCTCCAACTTCCCCCACGTTTCCCCTTGGCTTTCTGAACGAAATTCCTTCAGCATTAGTGCTTCATCGGTGTTTCCTTTCTTAACAAATTTCATGATGTAGTAATCAGTTCTTGTGTTCCGTTTATCTACCCCAAGTACTATAGAATAGATTGATCTGAAGTGTGAGTATCGATGAGAATGTGGAGGCATTTTAATAGACAGTAACATAAAAATCTACTTCGTCAATTATTTTGGCTTTCCTCGTCCTCATCACTTTCTGTTACGAGAGTGAATTAGAGCTTGTCGACTGCTGAGTTCATGTGTGTAGGAGATTTTTCGATATATTTAAATTTCGACAGTGTAAATGTCTGGTCCATGTAGCGCTAGTATATATGAATTGATGACTGGTTTTCTAACAAATAGTCTACTGATTATCTTGACATTAAAATATGGTTGTTTTTTAGTATTCGTGACGAAAACGCGCACATTTTCCTTTTATGAACTTGGATGCAAAATGAGGAAGTGTTTGAGAACAGCATACTGAGATAATAATGACCATAGCAGCTTGCAGAGAATTCTAGAAAGTGAATATCTTTCTGTTGTAGTTCGAGTGGGAAGACTATCGTTTTGATGGATGCATCTGATGAGTGCAAAACAGAACGAAACGCCTCTTGTTGAAACTGTTTCTAGCTGTCGTCTAATATATATAATCAGGATACCATGAAAGATAATTCCGAGGTATCTTTACCAGGAATTCATATGCTAATGCAGACCGATCAATTCAATTGAGTAAAAAAGCAACAGAGAGTTTTAAGTGTCAATAAATGCCATACAACTGACAGGCAGATGGAAATTCATCCTTGAACCCGACACAGAAGTGCATTAGTTCAAGTTGTCACGCAGCATATCAGGAAATCATGTAACAAGGGAATAAAATGGACGATGAAGGGACAAAGAAAGGAAGGAGAAATGCGAAAATGATGATATTAGGTATAGCGGTTCAGATGAGGATAATTCATGTAGACATCTGCCCACTCACATAGATTGTAGGTCATATCATGTAGAATTTCCAGTCCCTGCCTTCTTTATTAATGTTAACGTCAACCGGCTTGTCTGCGTCGCTCTGCATGACTCAAACCAACAATCAAATACTTCATGCATTGGTGCCATAATCTGATCCCCTCTGGACTTTTTCTAGCCTGAACCTACTTCGGCCGACATTGTGCAACGAGGCAGACAGTAGCTTGACATACATAACATCTGTCGCATCAATCCCAGTTGATGAAGTTTGACAACTACATCAACGGAAGTTTTTCTTCTCCCCAAAACATCTTGCCTGACCTCTGCGTTACTGAAGTGGTTACGCCGCGAATCACGACGTATGCTAAGAAGGTAACACTGGTCAGAAACCTAAAGTCTTCTCATATCTTCTACCTTTAGTACCTATATTTCACAGCCATAGAGTAGAACAGAGCAAACTGTACCACAGTACACTCAACCATTAATAGACAGTCGGATATCGTGCAGACGATACCAACGTACTGTAGATTACAAAGCAATATACTACATGATTTTTTTAGAGGATAACTGACCTACCGGTTCAGCTTTCTGACAATCAAATATTTCTCAATTTGACTACATAATAGATTGCGCAAAACAATTTAACAGGTTTTGCTTGTTAAGTGAATGTTAAAGAATGTTCTCTCTTCATTCTGTTTTCATCAAGAAGTTTTCGGCACCCTTACATTTCATGTCTTACTCTCAGTCGAATTAGTACAAGTTCTAAAATGTTTCTCTAACGGATAATTTGTTTCCGGTTACAGATATAGTGTTTATGAGGGTTGTACTCATATACACCGTATCTATTCAATGTACCCTGCTTCTTTGTATGTTTCGTGGAATTTATGTTGGTAGACTGTTATATACACAGACAGAAATATGGTTCATCAGTAATTCATCTCATCACGAAACTTACAACAGCTAGTTTGCGAACAAGTCCTCCAGCGAAGCTTGATCATGAGCAGAGAAACAAATCAGCCTAGAATCTCACACAGTAGTGGTTCAGTTCAGCTTGTTATAGTGTGCAGTAGCATGAAAAGAACAAGTGGATGGGAAAAGGCTGATATCAAAGTAGACAAAGATGTATAGAAGAAGGGATTTAAAGTTGAATACATCTGCGCCATTGGGGCCAACTTTCAGCTTGTCAATGAGAGTCACCACCAATAATAATATAATATAATGGTAACACATTAAGCATACATTGATGCACTAAATCTCGCTGATTAGCTTGTGTGTATGGTCTAGGATGTGGTCAGTTAGTTCTTCAGGCATAGTGTCAGCATGTGCATGCATATCTCGGCTGGTTACTATGGTGAACTGAGGTCTTACCTTTTAAATACTGAACTGTTAAATTCAGGAAACATAAAGAAAAGAAAAGCGTTTCCAGGTAGTAAGTACTCAAAATTAACCAACAATTGCTATTCATATTAAAAATGATGCATTTAACCGATCAGGAGAAAATGGGAAGGACAATCACATGACCAGTATTCATTCCTCTTTGAAAAGTGGTTCAAATAAGTGTATGGATATCATGATCACAATTTTAGAAACAACTCATTACTTCACATGCAATGAGGAAACAATCTGTGTCAAGTGATGTACCTAGAAAATTTCAAATTTGATTTATTGTTAAAGTTTTTTTTTACAGTGTTGTTTAGAATGACCTTAAAGGTTTACAATGAATTCAGATCGAGTACAATCACTACTTTCCGTAACCTAGACTACTCTGAACAGAATCTAGACACCATCATTTCTAACTCAATAAAAATTAATTTGTTTGACATAATTAATTTTTACTGACTTCACTCCTCTATTATTGTGTATATTTATTTATTTTTTCAATGTACCGGTTTCTTGAACTCCAGATCCTGTTTATATTCTTTTCTATAATTTTTTTGGAGTTCTTACTTCATTTGTTTACATTACTGTTTAGTGTACTACAAACTTGTCTAATTTTGTATCTCATTAGCAATCTAATTTTACTATAATGATAATTTTTTTCAATATTTAGTTTCACCAACATTTCAGTAGTTATGATTAAATTCCCTTCATATGAAATATGAATATCCTAAGTCCAATCCATGGCCAGGTAGTGGGTGCTTACTGCTGAGGAGTTCCATACTAGAACGAAACAGCTACCCAGTGCTACCAGGTTTTCAATGACTTTTCAAGTGACGTCATTCCATGATGAATACTACCCTAATAACTATTAATTATTCATCAAATTATTTTGTTTTGTGTAAAATGAACATTAATCATTTTGATTTTCTAGGGTACATATAAACAATTTGCATTTAAAAGCTTTTAATTCAATTCAATCTCTTTTTATTATCAGTCTTACATCACAACGTTGTTACAGCTGTACTCGGTATAGATAGTAATGGTTAATTCAAACATTCTACATTTGAAGATAAGACAAAATTATTCATTTTGTACTCCTGATTACCCCAGTGTATGCGATAAGAGGTAGACTAACTATAATAATAATAATAATGGCTTTATTTTGAAACCTAATTCTAGAATACTCTACAGAATCTTCAGCATTTCATATAGCATCAACTGAACAGAAACAGTGTACATGTATAAATTTTATCATTATTTGTCTCTTGGGTTCCTAGTGGAACATAGGGCTTCAGTTGCACGCCTACATTCCACTCTTCCCTCTCCAGTCTTTTCAATCTCGCTCCACCACTGCCCACAAGCTCTCATTTCTTCCTCACACATGTCACCCTTGCCTCGAATGCCCAACTCGTCGTTTCCCATCCCGATTCAACTCGACGGCCTGGTGTGTGACGTTCCAGTCAGCCATCTCAGTGTATGCCCAATCCATCTCTACTCTCTTCTGCATGTTTGCTGGGCGATAGGTTCTTGGTTGCTTCGTTGACAGCCAGCCAGCCAGCAAGAATGAGTTCCTTGTTGCTCATTCTTATTATTCTGGCCATCCACCTGATCTTCAATGTCAGTATGGAGTGAGCGTAGGCATAGGCAGCTGTTGATGCATGTCTGTAGTTTGTTGGAAACGCCTTTCGAAACGCGCCAAGTCTCTGAACTATATAGCAACATTGACTTGACTGAATTAGTGTTGAAAATCGGGATGTTGTTCATGCTTTATGCTGAGTGCAGCAGATCTCCACACTGATTTCAGGCTAATGAACGCCTGTCTTGCTTTTTCGATTCTGACTTTGACGTCCTCATCTGTGCCCGTGCCGCCTGTAGTTGAAACGATGCTGCCTCGCCTAGATAGGTGAAGGAGGTTACTTCCTTTAGGTTTCTCCGATTTATGGTGATTGGAGTTTGTTGTTGTTGGTGCGGTATCTTCATCACCTCTGTCTTCCCTATATTCACTAGAAGTCCTGTCTTCGCTGCCTCGCCTCTACTGTCAACGTGTTAGCTTTCGCCTGTACATCTTCAAGTTTGTGTGACATCAGATACAAGTCATCGGCGAAATCCAGATCTTCTAGGTTCTTTTCTGCAGTCCAGCGTATCCCCCTCTTCTCACTCCCCACTGTTTGCTGCATGATCCAGGCCTGTCGACCACAATCTGGAATATCATGGGGGATAGTAGGCAACCTTCTCTTCCTTCCACACCTTCTGCAATAGTGGTGTAGTGTGAGCATGTCCGCTGTGGTCTCTCTGTCTGTTTTCAGTGCTTCTGGCGGGATCCCATCTGGTCCTGCTGCTTTCCCACATATCAGTAGCTTTATGGCGTTCAGGACTTCCACTTTTGTTGGAGGATTTATGTTCACTTGTAGTTCAGCGGCTGGGCTGCAGGTGGTATTTCTGGACGAAGTGCAGGTGGTGGTGGTGGTGGTCGATTCAAGAGCTTCTTGAAGTGGTCAGCCCATCGCTGACTTATTTCTCTGCTTTCGCAATTAAATTTCCTTCATCATCTCTTATTGGTCTCGTCTGCGTTGATCTCTTCCCTCGCAGATAGTAACCTAGTTATTTGATACAATGTTGTCAGGTCTCTCTCTCCTACCAGCCGGCAGCCTGTTCTGCTTCACTTGCCAGTGTGTCGTAGAATTGTCTTTTGTCCTTCCGTGCACTCTTCTTCACTTCTTTGTCCAGTGTATTGTTTTATACATTGTGCTCAGTTCCTCCTGTCATTGTGCATCCTTGCACTGGGTTATCTTCTGCTTCACCATCCTCCTCTCCCTGCTCTATCAGCTTCCAGGTATCCGTCGAGATCCATTCCTTGTCTTCTTTCCTCTTCCTTCCTAATACGGCTGTGCAGGTTTCTTTCTACATCTCTTTCAAAAACTTCCAGTGTTCATCCACACAGGTTTCTTCAAGGATGTTCCTCGATATCTCCCATTTTGTCTTGATGGTTGACGTGAAAATGTCCCTTGTAGTTTTGTGCTTCAGTTTCTGTTCTGGGTGTTGAACTTGAACTATGGTCTATCACCAACTTCTTTGAAGGCTTTTAACTTGATTTGGATGGTAGGTTCCTTGTACTAGATAGTGATTGGTGTGGACCTACGTCTGCTTCTCTTCTTGACCTTGTGTAAAGTAGACTGCATCTCCATCTTCTTGAGATTGAGATAAAGTCGATTTAATTTTTAGTGTGTCCTGGTGTCTGGTGAAATCCATGTTGCTCGCTTTGTGGATATCCTTGTGCTTGAACACACTGCCCCGCCTCCAATCACCAAGTCGCTGAATGCACAGAATTCTGCAAACACTTCTCCATTCTCGTTCATCACCTCACCGAGCGCTTCTCGACCCATGGTTCGTTCTCTTCCTGTGTTGCCTGCTCCCAGTTTGGCATTCATGTTGCCCATTAGGTTTTTGATATCGCCAACTGGAGTGGAGTCTTGTCCAGTGTTGATTGAAGTTGTCTATAGAATTCCTCCTCCTTCTCTTCATCTGCATTATTTGTAGGTGTGTGGCGTAGCATTGTATGATTGTGACCTTCCTTCCTTCCTTTTGAGTTGAATCTTGCTGTCATGATCCTGATGCTGGAGGAGATTGGTTCCCACTGCATGAGAGCATTCGATGCTGCTGGGAGGGGACATCATGATAGCCACTCCCTCAGTGTGCTCACGGTTGTCGTCTGGGTGATAATATCGGAGTAGATTATTGATTCTGCAGTTGATAGTTTGAAGAGTCCACTCCCATTCCATCTGCTTTCGCAAATTCCAAGCACTTCAGTGTGATACCTCTTCATCCCATTTGCAATCTGGGCAGCCTTGCTGGGTTCAAACATGGTGCGGACATTCCATGTCCCCACGTTTACTTTCGCTTTCATCGAGGGAGATAAGACACATCAGCCAATTGGCTTCCCGACGGCTTTCACCATTTGGCGTCATTTCGCCTCTCCGATTGCAGCGAGGAATAATTTTGTTATTATTTTTTATATATCGTTTGTGCTTTGAAGTTTCTTTAGCAATTAGATTTGTTTTACGGGACATGAATGGCGATTCTTACTTTAGAAGTGGTATTCATCATGGACTGACAGTCGCGCTATATCGTGAATTGACAGAAGTTGGGAATTGTGAAGCACTGGAAACCGGTCCAGTGGCTGAATGGGTAACGTGTTCGCCGTGAATCCCGAAGATCGTGACTTCTATCCGTAGCCGGGTTGTGGGTGTGTACTGCTGAGGAGTCCATACTAGGACGAAACAGCCATCCAGTGCTCCCAGATTTCTAATGGTTCCCCTACTGATGTCAGTCCATGATGAACACTAATTCTAAATTAACTGTTTACGGTTAATATTCAAGTTTTGGTACACAAAGTGGTGACCTTTACAATCATCCAATTGCATCGTGATATAGAGCAAACAGTGAATAAGCAAATCGGTCAGAGAGGCTTTTTTCAGTTGTGCCAGTAAGGTGGAACAGAAGTAGGGTGGGGAGAATTTTTAGTTCGTCTATGAAAAGTACAATGGGGTTGTGAGACATCAAGGGTAAGAAAGAATAGATTACTAGTTTGGAAGGATGAATGTTTGAACACCAGACAACATATGATAAATAAATAATAATAATAACGATAAATGTACTTTTGAAAACACTTGAAGTATGACTGATAACAAAATGGATTACTTGAGCTGGGTGATGATTGAAGGTGGGATGAAAATCTGGACGACGGCGGGATTCGAACCAGCAGCCACTGGGTTACCGGCGGTGTGCTTTGCCAACTGAGATACGAGGTCCGACTGCTGACCAGAATTTTATCTCACTTCAATCACCAAGAGTTTTGCCCGACTGCCATGTGAATAAGTGACGCATTACTACCGGACTATGTTATATACAGAATGGTTCATAGAATGTATGTAACTCAGAAAGGAGCGTAAAAATGATGATAGTAGATCAATAAAGTACTACGTAATAGGAATAGACAAGTTGTTAAAATACAACAAATATTTTTTGACGTGGTTAAGAAGATTAAGCGAAATAACACCCGAAACTATTCAAGCGAGAGTAAATTCGGAATAAATCATGTGGAATGAAACTGTGTTCTACCTTCTCTTCATATATTATTTACGACTGCCTATACGAGCCATCAATATTTGCCATATTAGTGGGATGTCTAACCCATCTTTTCTGTTGATTGAAGAAGGATACGAAGGGATGTACAAAACTTCTTCAATGGTCCGCTCTTTGTAAGAAAGAAAACCCTTTTGCAGGACTTTCGCCTGTTAGAATGATGTTTTATGACCTGAATATAGGGCATGAGCTGCATTGGCAGAGCTTTTTCCAAGTTTTTCTAGATCATAGGAATTTTTAGGTGGTTTCTTGGAACTTTGGTCGTGTTCGGCTAGACGTGTTAGTACTTGACGTGATGTCTCTCCAATGTATGTGGCATCTCATTCGCTATAGCCTACCTTATAAACACAATTTTGTTATTCCAAATAAGGAATTTGATGTTTTAATTTACACAGGTGTGAGTGCAATGTATTCGCCACCTTAAAAAATACTCTGATATTGTAACTATTAAGGATACGTCTTATTTCCTCTGAAGTTTGATAAGGAAATACCATGGTACTTATCCAATCTTTATGGCTTGGTTTTTTCATATCATTACTCGATAAACGTTTTTCGATCCTTTATAATAGTTTTTTTCGGATAGTTATTTTGTTTTAAGACTTCTCGAACAAGTTGCTTATCTGCTTGCTAAGATTCCACTTTATCTGGTACTATATTAAAACTTACCTATATAATTCTTTCTACTAATTCTCCTATAGTGGATCCCTTATCAGTTGAGAACAACATTACATCTTGATTATGACGCAGAGATTTTATAGCGTTTCAATGTTCATGTGGAAAAAATAATAATTGATTTCACCTTTTTGTGCGACAAAGTACTGGTTAGTAGTATCTAGAACCTTACATGTAAGCTACCAACTGGTATAGATTCTGTCAACCTTCTTTTTTGGAACGTGAAACTGACATCCAAAAATTAGAAATGTGCCCAGAGGCCTATTGAATGAACCACTGGCGTTTGATGCTGGAAATGGATTTCAGTGGGGGAACATCACTCAGCGGAGTGCAGGTACACTCAGCTGGCAAGTCCTAAACAAGATGAAACACGTGTACTGAATTCCACTTCCACCCACCAACAAGCAGTTTGCAACATAATCAATAATCAGGCAATATGAGAGCTAATGATTTACCGAAGACTATTTTGATTTGAAGTTTTTGTATTTTGAAAGTTTTGTCGCCTTAAGCTGCATAAAACAACAAGCAGACTGATAAGAATTGAACAATCTGACATAGGAGTATATTTGTGACAAGTTTCAAGTTATGTACATCTCTCAATGTGAATCTGCTTCCAATGCAATCATTATTTTCAGAAAGATTTCTATAACTTATTTTCAGGTGAATAGGGACTTTAATTTTAAGGTAGGATTCATTACGGACTGAAACTGGTCGGAGAACGATTGAAAACCTGGGAGCACTGGACAGCCGTTTCGTACTAGTATGGGACTCCCGAGCAGTAAGCACACACGATCCTCCAAGAGGTTGAACTGAGGACCTTCAAGTTTCATGGTGAATGCGTGATCCATTCAGCCACTGTTTCCAATTTCTGTCAATTCGCTATGCAGCATCCGCTTCCTTTCCAATTAGTTGACCCCACAGGTCACAGCTTCCTACTAGATCTTCGTGGTATCCATCTGGAAGCATGTGACTAATGGGGATTTTAATTTTGAGGTAGAATTCATCACGGACTGAAACTAGTCGCAGAACCATTAAAAACTTATAAGCGCTGGATATCTCTTTCGTCCTAAAACGGGACTCTTAATTAGTTCGGTCCCTAGTAGGGTCATGGGTGCACACTACTCAGGAGTTCTATTTCCATAATTATCAATTTGAATCAAGTACCCATTGAAAATTGATTAGTTGTGTTTTAAAGATGAGTTTCATTTAAAAATCTGTCCGACTTTAATATTCAAGTAAATTATAATTCATATTAATGAAGTTATGTCAAATGACCTGTAATCTATCTAGTACTAATGTTTTCAACAGTGAATAATTGTTTGGCATATAATCAGAGAAAATATTAGTTGTGTATTTTATTTATCACATATTCTGTCTGTCTCTATGTTTATGAATAATGTAACTTACAAATTCATACTTTGTTATTTGTTGTTCAATCAAACAGCCTAAGTATGCGTGATTAATTATAGTCAAAGTGATTGCCATGTCATGTAGAAGGTGAATGATATTTGTTTCAGGTCATTAGAGCAATTCAGTTTAGTGTAATGATGACTCAGTCTGTACCATAGGTATATGAAGGTAATTGGTGGATGATGAAGAGAACAGATATGTGATCGAGGTATTTAAACCGTAAAAGTCAATTACTTGTTTGGATTGTAACTGAACATCCTCCTTATTTGAATGAAATATCATGAATGAGATACTATATAACGACATAAATTGCTAGTATGCTTTCCAAGTAATGTTATTGTTTCAACTTAGATGTACTGCAGATTTCAATCTTGCTTTTACAATGAATTCTGAAATCATACAGTTACAGTTTTTTGATTTCGTAGTTTGTGGGAGATTTATTGATAGATTTCAAGTTGGTATTCGTCACGGAATGATATGAGTTTGGAGGACTGCTGCAAACCTGACGAGCAGTGAACAGCTGTCCCACTGTGAAACTCTTCAGCAGTGCACACCTATGACCTTGACAATGGTTCAGTTATGGACGTCGTTCTCTCTGTTAAACAAGAACCTGTTTACTATTTCCATGCTCAACAACAATGGATACTTTTCAGTTCTCCAAAGGTCAAGTTGAAATGACAGTTCACTAATTATTAGCCCGTCCTAAGCCCACATAAAGAGGGAAGGTTGGGTATACGGCTAGCAACCCTACACCAGAAAATAAATCCAATCCCTAAAGAAACTTCAAAGCAAAAAGAATCAGAAAGACGAATTGACTCCAGTTGATGAAAGATATCTCGAAGACAATTGGCAAATGTATCTTCGCCTCTCTCGATGAAACCGAAAGTAAACATGGGAACATGGAATGTCCGAACAATGTGTGAAGCTGGCTGACAAGCCTGCCCAGATTGCAAAAGAGATGAGAAGGTGTAGCAAAGAAGTGTCTGGCTGGGAATCTGTGAGTGCAGATGGAATTGAATTGAATGGAATGGAGTGGAATGATAGTGTACTCTGCAAACTGTCAACTAACTGGAGACGAGTCAAAAATCTACTCCGATATTGTCACACAGATGACACGACACTACACTACACGACACGACACGACAACCACGAGCACAGCACACTGAGTTTTCGAGTGACTATCATGATAACCCCTACCAACAGCATCGAAGGCTCTCTATCTCTCTCTCTATCTCTCATGCAATGGAACCAGTCTCCTCCTCAACCATCAGGATCAGGATCATACCAGCAAGATGAATTCAACTCGAAAGGAGGGAAAGTCACAACCATACAATACTACACTACACACCTACAAATAAAGCAGATCAGGAAGAGAAGGAGGAGGAATTCTACAGACAACTGCAATCAGCAGTGGACTAGACCACACTCCAGGTGGCGATGGCGACATCAAAATTCATTCCATTGGGTTGGGATGGGTTGGGTTGGGTTGGGTGACATGAATGTGGAACTGGGAGTGAACAACACAGGAAGAGAACTGATCATGTGTCGAGAAGCACTCAGTGAATTGATGAACGAGAATGGAGAATTGTTTGCAGACTTCTGAGCATTCAATGATTTGGTGATTGGAGGCGAGGCAGTGTGTACAAAAACAAGGATATTCATGAGGCAGCGATATGGATTTGATTTGACCAGACACCAGGACACACTACACTGAGAATCAATCACATCGACTTCATGTGAATGTGGCGAAAGTGGAGATGGAGATGCAGCCAGCCTACTGGACACAAGATGAGATGAGGGAGGGGATCAGATGTAGGTTGACACCACTCACACCACTAGCCAGTGCAAGCAACCTGCCTTCGAAATCAAGTTGAAGGCGTTGAATTCCAAGAAGCTGGTTGTGATAGAGCACAGTTGAATGAAGTTCGAGTTCAACAGCGAGAACAGAAAGTGAAGTGAATGACGAAACTTCGAAGGAGATCTTCACGTGAGTTATGCATCAGGAAGAAGTGTGAGACATTGAGCAGCATCTTTGCAGCATCGGTGCAGCATCGGTGCAGCATCGGTACAGCATCGGTGAGGGAACGTGTGTGGAAGAAGGCTGTGAGAACACTGTTTGAGAGAGACGTGGAAGGAAACCTGCATAAGCGTTTTAGGAATGAGGAAGCTTTGGCGAGACAGGGAATGGATGTCGACGGACACATGCGAAGTCGATGGAGGATGAAGAGGAATATGGTGAAGCAGAAGATGAAGCAGTGCCAAGCAGTGCAATGCAGTAGAGTGCAGTGCAGTGTAGTAGAGGGATGAACAAGGAGGAGTAGGAGGAGGAGGAGGAGAAGGAAAAGATGGAGTGAACACAACCTATAAAACACTACACTGGACAAAGAAGTGAAGAATAGTGTGCGCAAATACAAAATACAGTTTTACAACACACTTGCAATTGAAGCAGAACAGACTGTTGGTGGGGAAGATATGAGAAGACTGTATCAAATAATCAGGTTAGTATCTGGGAGGGAAGAGATCTAGACAGATGAAAGCAATGAGAGATAGTGAAAGGAACTCAGTTCTCAGAGAGGAGAAACAAAGGAAACGATGGGTTGACCACTTCACAAAGCTGTTGAATCGACCACCACCAACACCACCACCTCGACTGCCACTGGTCGAGAAATACCACCATTAGTCCGGTCACAGAACTACAAGTGAACACAAGCCGTCCGACGAAATTCTATGTCCTCAACGCGATAAACTACTGAAATGCAGGAAAGCAGTAGGACCAGATGGACTTCCGACAGAAGCACTGAGAACAGACCCAGAGACGTCATAAGTGGACATGTTTACTTCACTAGTGCAAGGTCCGGATGGAAGGCAGGAAAGCAAGGTACCTGCGGGGTTGATTCAAAGAAGGGCGACCTTGTCAAACTCCCATGGTATGGGGACCTAGGTCTTTGCAAGAACTGGCGAGGAATCATGCTCCTTTCCACTCCATTCAAAGTGTTATACCACATCATCCTGGAGAGATTAAAGGATGCTCTGGATTCCAAATTATGAGCGGAACAGTTTGGATTCAAGAAGAACAAATCATGTTCGAATCAATTTGCTACACTACGCTACGCATCATCATAGAACAGAGCAAAGAATGGCAGTCAACTGGGTCTTCATCTCAGCATCATCGATTTTGAAAAGGACTTCGACAGCGTCGACCGACAAGTAATTTGGCAGTCAGCTGCTTCAACACTACGGTCTCAGTGCCACGAACCTTTATCAACCTCATTCAACAACTATATGAAGACGCCTCATACCAAGTAAATCACAATGAGAGGCTCCTTGATGCCTTTGAAGTGAAGACACGAGTAAAACAAGGCTGTCTACTGTCACCCACGATCTTCCTGATTGTGGTCGACAGGCCTGGATCATGCAACAAACAGTAAGAAGCCAGCAAAGGGGGATACGCTGGACCAGGGAAGATATTCTAAGAGATTTGGATTTCGCCGATGACTTGTGTTTAATGTCACACAAACTTGAATATCTACAGGCGAAATCCAACAAGTTGACAGAAGAGGCAGCGAAGACGGGACTTCTAGTGAATACAGAGAAGACACAGGTGATGAAGATACCCAACCAACAACAGTATCAACAAAAGGCTGCAATCACTATGAATGGGAGAAACCTAAAGGAAGTGGTCTCTTTCACCTATCTAGGCGAGGCAGCATCGTTTCAACTACAGGCGGCACGGGGACAGATGAGGACGTCAAAGTCAGAATCGAAAAAGCAAGACAGGCATTCATTAATTTGAAAGCAGTGTGGAGATCTGCTGCACTCAGTATAAAGCATGAACAATATCCCGATTTTCAACACTGATTCAGTCAACTCAATGCTGCTATATAGTTCAGAGACTTGGCGCGTTTCGAAAGGCATTTCCAACAAACTACAGACATCCATCAACAGCTGCCCATGCCTACACTCACTCCATACTGACACTGAAGATCAGGTGGATGGCCAGAATAATAAGAATGAGCAACAAGGAACTCATTCTTGCTGTCTGTCTGTCTGTCTGTCTGTCTGTCTGTCTGTCTGTCTGTCTGTCTGTCAACGAACCAACCAAGAACCCGTTGCCCAACGAATATACAGAAGAAAGTGTAGATGGATTGGACTGGACTGGACATACACTGAGAAGACCATTCGGGGACATCACATGCAAGGCTCTCGTATGGAAAACAAAAGGGGAAACGATGAGTTGGGCGTCCGAGGTGAGGGTGACATGGAGGAGATTGTATGGGGATGGAATGAAAGCCTGTGGGCAGTCGTGGAGCCAGGTTGAAAAGACTGGAGAGAAGAAAGTGAAATGGCGACGTGGTAGTGAAGCCCTATTTTCCACTAGGAACCCAGGGGACAAATAACAATGATAATATAATAATTTCACATGCTCAGCGAGTCACATCATTTGTGGGCACCATACAGAAAGTCATTATATGCCAAATGCTACCTCAGTTTGACCTGTTGCAGTTAACCTTTCTATTTATTCGTTTTTATTTATAAAGAAGACTTCAGGATAGTATATATATGATATACTGAGAATTTCAAAACTGAGAGTAGTTCAAGACTACCTGCAAAATGACCAGATATATTACAAGAAACATGAGTATCTTTTCAAAAACAGTGCTGTAGAAAGCGAGTTTTGAAACCAGCTTTGTATAAATTCGAACACAGACTTATCAAATACCCTCGGATCACAGTACGCAAGTTTCAGCTTGTCCAAGAACCATATATGTAACCCTGATTGACTACAGAAATGTTATTACGACGCTTAAAATGCTCTGGAGTGATGAATCTCTGCCCACGTTTTGTCATACGAAGATTCATTTCATTGAAAAGCTCACCAGTATTCAAAAACATGTACATTACAAATTTTTCTTTTTATTCTAACAGTTCAGAAGAAGAGTGGATGCCAACACAAGGACTTGGCAATATTTCAAAGTTATAATGGGCTTTACCTTTTTACTAATTAAAAGTAATTAAAAGTTATGTCTAAGTATCAGGGATTGACACAAACTGTGTTACCACTACCAACTGTGTTTTTTAGAATACTTTACATTCAGGGTAATGAGTTGAATGAGGCATTTGGACGCACTCTACTGCTCTCTTTTTATAAACGCCAACGATTCATCAATTTCAAAACTGTTAATTGAACTTCACTGATAAACAGACATTCAAATTCCTTATTGCATTGATAATATACTATTCATCTCATTCATTACTTCCAACATATATGTATATATATATATATATATATATATATATGGGTCAAAAAATGTAAAAAAGTATATTTCAGAAAATCTAATTACAAAATCCTCATACTGGTATTATTATTCTAAGCTCATACTATGAAATTCTAGATGGAGATTTTGCAAAACAAATAATAATAAGCTTAACACAGGAGAGATGGTTTTGTCTTGTGTGTCCGGTTCCCCGAGGTGATAGGAATCAGTGGTTGAGAACCCTTGGTGACATGGATGAAAATTGGTCGCAGTAACGTAGATATAGTTACTCTTTGACATCTTCTAAAGCTTAAATATTTCCACTAACTATTATCTTCAGATTATTTATTCTATCACACAACTTTGTCTACTTTTATATCACTCTTTTCCCATCTCATTATTTTTTGTATACTACGGTAAAGTGTCTTGGTTGTATTGTGTTCTCTGAGCTGGGTTATTTAATCGTGAAGCTTCAGTATAAAGTTAGTGCTGATGATGTCGTCCAGAATGACAATGAAAGCTTAACGATTCAACAACCTAGCTCAGAGAACACAATACAACCAAGACCATTCACCTGAGCTACAAATATTCTCCATTACTGTAAATTGTGGCAAGTTGGACTGATGCATTTATGTACGAGGTCCTACATTGATTTTGTTTGCTTTTTGAGTCTGCGTACCTCAGTAGTGAGCACGGACACATTATGTTTACATCGCCAAATTATTCACATTACGCAGATCCTCATTTCTGCTGAGCCAATTCTCACGATTCCAATTATACAGCTATATCAGAAATCTATTTGTAGCCCTTACGGGGTAACATCAAACGGAATTACTGATAGTCATCGCTTAACAGTTGATGAACCCGTCAACTATAGTAAAATTTAAATTGAACTAAAAACGTAGTGAATGACCTTTAATATTCCTTCCAAAGAATGAAGATAAAAAGTCCTAGAGATCTTGAATTCAAGCAATAATTGTAACAATTTTTATAATAGACTGTCCGTATCAACCACAACCTTCCTTCGCTTAACAAGTGAAATGTTCGGTGATTTATATACGTAGTCATACTGTTTAAACTGTTGTACAAAATACAACATTCAGACAAAATATATTTTTGAATTGTTTTATCAAAAGGTGTTTTACTGTTTTCCAACTAATTGACAGATTAAGTCTGTTTTGGTATATCTATTGATTGTCATATTAGTTTCATTGCGTAAATATAAATCATACTGTCTTAGCTTTCCGTATTTAAGTTTAAATTTGCCGGTGTACATTCACGTTAAAAAATATACTTCACAGCATATTATTTGACAAATAAAAGTTGTTATCTGTGCTTGTAATTGGGATCACTGATAATTTTTTACAGTTTTTATATTAAAAAATTACCTGTAGGTAGAATAAGAGACCTCATTCATATACTGTGTTCTATAATTTCAAAAAAATATGACCAAAGAATACAGTCAAGGATAAAGTTGAAGCTTCAAGAACGATATTATTAAATAACAGTTATCACAGAAGACATCGATAGGAATTGAATTACATCTTATTCAACTGTAGTTCCCTGAAGGATTTTGAATATGAGTTTTGGGGCTCATCAGATATGATACCAGTGAAGTAATGAAGATCTGCCTGTCGAGTTGTTCTTCCTGAGCTGTCGTTTGATTCGATAGCAAAACATAAATTCATACACTTCTGTTGAACTGACTCTACTGGATTCAGTGAACAAGTCCCCCGAATTCGCATCTCACAATACTACTCAATCTAGGGGATCAAAGGTGGGCGAAGAACAACAACTTCATCCACATATGAACACCTAATGCAGTCACATCATTCAGCTTCTTGTGATTTTTCTTTGAAGATCATTAACAGAGCTTACTAGCTATTATCTAAAAGTGTATGTTTTCACAACTTGTGCACAGCTGAAGCACTAGCCGTTCATCGTTAAATGTGTTCGAAAGCTTTTTATCAATCCCCTTACTCTAAGTTGCTCATAATGATGATAAAAATTTTATTTCACTTCAGTTTGTATGTTTCAGTTTGACTAACATTATTATCATTATTATTATTTTACACTTTTCTAACAGCCTTTACTCCACATTTGATGTATTCATATCACTTCTTCTTTCTGCAATGACCCTTTTGTATTTTGTCCACTTTAACCTATCCTTTTCCGTACACTCACACACACAGTTACTTTTATCGATGGGGGATAATCAATGAATCACACAAGCAGTTCATCAACTGAAAATGCTTCGTCACAAATAAAAAAAAGTATCGTCTATGTACCCTTTGTATAGATAAAGTCCTGAGATTATTCTTTTAGGTGGTTCATTTTTGAAAACTGCCTTGAAGATATTAGTCAGAACGGAGCTCAGTGGCAATGCCATTGCAAGTCCGTTAAATCTGGAGGGTACATTAGACGTACATCTTAATATCAGCTTCTCTAAATCTCTCGTTGGAGGGTCAATGTTAATATTATTCGAACCCATGTGATAGCATAGATAAACAAATTCACCGAGTGGAACGCTTGTTAACAGAGAAGAATCATCAAGCAATATTGTACGCTTACTCGTTGCGCTAACTTCTTCGATGTGGTGATCACAACAAAACGTATTGAGAAGACTGTATTGACACAGATGTAACCTGACAGGTTCAAGAATTTCAAAGAGCCGTTTCTTCAAACAGTAATAAGGTGAACTGTTCATATCCAATAGCGTACACGCTCTTGACGAGTCCCGTATAGGACGAAATATGTGTGGATTCAACTTCTAACCACCATCAAGTATATTATAGTATCATGAATTTCAAGGCAATATCTAGGCATTATCTTCGGAGCCCGTATGTGAAAAGAGATCAATCATTTCGATCCAGAATGTCATCAATACCCCTTAAAAGTCGACTGGATGGGCACTGAAAAGAAGAAACTCTTTAAAATGAAATTTATATATACTCAGAAAATGGAAATTATCTATCATTCAAGGTACTGTTATGTAGCCAAACATTTTCTATGAAAATGAACCGGAGGACACATTTGCACAAATTTATTTACAGAAGTAATAAGTAATCCAGATTGCTGATACAATTTTCTCTCTAATGATGAGCCAAATAACTAACCTTTTAAGTTGCATTAGACAAGGCTGAGTAGTTATGAAGTTGCATGGAAACGAGGTCATCAAATTATCCAATGGTTTTTAGGGATTTACTGATTTCAATGTAGGTTATAGGTCATGGTTTATGATCAGTCAGATTACCGTTGAAATCATGGGAGTACTGGATAGCTGTTTTGTTCTTCCCTGGAATTCCTCAGCAAGGCGCATTCGTGACTCTATGAGGGAGATTCAAGCCTAAGATTGCTAAGTCTCACTTCAGGCGAAAAACCAGTCAACCGCTGATACTAGTCTATGATGAACAGCTATTCTGAAAACAGTTAATGCTCAAAGATCACCAGTTGAATCATTACCCAAGGTTCATTAGAGATTTACTTCTCGATTGATTTCTAGACGGTTTTATGAGGATTCATAACCTCGGAATTAATTTCAATGTGAGAACAAACACGTTCTGATGACACTGCATGGTAGTTGTGCTATTTTATAAATTTATAGAACTAGACGAATAGGAATCAGTGGATCTTAACGAAGTGACTGAATAGAAAAAATCGCATGGTTAGATATAACAGCTAAGAATTCTAACTCTTGAACAATCGAGGTTGGGTACCACTAAAAATCCTCAGAGTAGAACGAAACACCTCTAGCATACTTTCAGCTTTTTATGTAATACATTTGTTGTCATTTATTAGTTATGTACTTGATTCACAGACTGGAAACTTTATGGCTTATTTCTAAAGTTAACTGTACTACAAATCAGAACTGATTGTCTGTCCGACTACACAGATAAACAGTAATCACCAAAATAACTGGTGAGTGGTTACTATAATTCTTGTATTTACCTAAGCCAACATTTTAATGTCAACGTTTGTTGGGACTAAAAAGAGGCACTCTATTTACTTTCATGTAAATGGCTTTGTAGCTTTGTCAGTCAAGCACTGAAGACAGTGACGACGATCTTTAATCGAGGCGGATAATAATCTGAAGCAACAATTTCCCGGTTAGTTAAAAGAACAACCTTTTAGACAAATAAGTTAATTTCTTATATTCCATATAGGAGAGTTTTACTCCAGTTTTCAGTTCAGCTCCCAGTTCGAGGCCGGACCTCGTCTGTCTGGACGTTATCTTCCAAACATCTTGGTGAACAGTCTCCTTACTGAGCAGAAAATATCATAGCAGTGCATCTATATGAAAAATAATACTCCTGCAGGAGCATTTTGGTCAATGCGCACGCAAATTTCATCAGTACATTTCTACCTCCCAACTGTCACATTTCAATGAATCCACATTCACTAGGTTATGGACTCGCTGACAGTACTTACCTCCCGATTGGAAAATCTGCATGGAATGCGCCTCACCGACTATCCATAGTCTTGAAGATAGCGATGTAGTGCACTTTCCCAAAGCTTTCAACCACTGCTTTCATCAACATCTCAGACGGAGATAAGCACCATGAGACTCGGCGATCCTTGTGCCATGGCTACAGAAAATGATACCCAGCGTTCCGCATCAAACACTGCTCGCATTCCCAAGGCGAACCACAAACACTTCTCTTGGGATTGCTTCAATAACACTGACTACCAGGATTAGGAAACTGAACGTCTTTACCTTTTCCATGGTGCACTGCCCCCAGAGCTTGTTAGCAGGACGCAGTCCTGACGCCGTACTAGTCCATCCATGCTGCGGAGATCCGCGTCAGTAAACAGCGTTCAGGGGCCTCGTCAGCCGCGCTTACTGTTAAGTCAACCAGGATGGTGTTTAGTTGAAATCAAGTGAAACTTCATGGAGGTTTACCGTCGCTGACGTAGCCAGTGCATATTCCATCCCAGGTTTTCGTTAGCAGCAGCTCAAAAAACCAAACCGTTTAATCGCATAACATGAACTTCTTCACGTGAAGTCATAGTTACTCTCGTATCAGCTAAATGTCAAGCCAGAATACAAGCGTTTCATAGGTTTAGTGATGTTATAGGAGATTTAATTTCTTAGTATGCTAAAAATATTATGAAGTTAACAATTAATCATAACAAACTTTTATTTTATATACACCCTTGTTTAAATCAACTTTTCATAATATAATAAGGTTAGTTCAAAATACTGAACAGAATTTCTCTATGTAAAACATGTGTCAACAACAAATCTAGGTCATGGGATTACTTTTCTGTCTACTAACATATAAATTGAAAATTTATGAAATCAGAATTGGCATGGTCATGTATATGCATAAACTTCATGGTCTGTATACTCGTTTATTTGAATTATTTTACGCTTTAGTCTCTTCATCTGTCAACTACTTATTTGATAATATGAAATAAGTTAGTGGTAACTGTGGGTTGTGGCTAGCAGGGGAATCCAGGACTCATGTTTCGTCCTGTTTAAGACTCATCAACTGTATATACCTGCCCCTCAGTGAGTGATGTTGTTTCCATAGAGTCTCTAACCCAGAACCTATCACTTAAATAGCTAGACCATGGTCCACTAGGCAAATGGGTCACGACTGGCATTCCTTTTGAGGTTAGTTAACTTAAATTACCCAAATATTCGCAGGTTCAACCAGAGATCATTACAATCGGTAGGAAAGGAAAACATATTACGCATAATGTACACTGCCATCTTAAGAATGATATAAATACTCCTTAAGAAACACAGGAAAATTAGCTTTAGAAGAACAGCACTCGGAAATATCATACGCAGTATGGTGTTGATGGCTTAGCTTATAAATCTATTACTTACGAAGTAGAACTTGGCCTACTGAATGTATGAAATGGTCAGTAATAGTTTGTTGTTAGTCTCGGTTATAAAAGAAGCCATAAAGTCAAGTGTTGGCTACTATGCAAATGATTTGAATAGTACATATTTAAAGCATATTCTCCCATTCAAGGGGAAAATAATTAGAAATTTCCATATTCACAAAATACTTCTTACTCATGTCATTACAGCCTATTTTGTTAACTACTATAACCAATAATTCATTTTGTACACCAGGAACACTCTAAATCCTCAGAATAAATTCTTTACAGCTGGCTTTTTTCAAACACCTGGTTAACAAGTTGCTCAGCTTCTTATACACAGTTCAACTAAATAAAGATGTTTCCATGCTAAAAGCTACTCATCGAATCTTAAAATAAATCGTATGCATTTCTCAGATACATATTTCAAAATTATGCATATTTATCCTTCTCAGGATGGTGACATCTCCTGTATTTGATACTGAACCTAGTTCTGTGTATATTCTGACGTAACCTCCTGCGACACCAACAATTTTCTAACCATTAAATAATGTTCATGTATGCAGAAAATCGAGTTGATTTTAACAAATTCCTATCGTTGACACCTAATGTTCTACAGTAGACAACTACGGAATGTTATTGAGTAACCTTGTCTTCAGTATAATGAAGATTCCCTCCAGTAAAACTGTTTTATGATTCATGCAAAACAAATTTATTGTCTTGTGACCTATTTAGTGGCTAGCAGTGGAATCCATAGCCAGCATTTGATCGTACTTGGAACTTGTCAGTTGAATGTGCCTGCATCCCATTAATTGATGTTCCTCCCACTAAGAATCGAACCCAGCACCTGTCAGTCCAAACGCCAAAGTGTGATCCACTAGGCCACTGCAGCACGGAGGTCACCACATGTGTGATTTGGCGTTTATAGCGATGGGTACTCGGTTCAAGCATCAACAGGAAAAGTACCATTCACTGGAGTGCAAGTACATCCTGTTAACAAGTTCCAAATGGGACCAAAGCTGCAATTTGGATTTGACTGCAAGCCAAAAAATACACTTCACGATAATGAGTAATCAGATAGTACAGAAACCCCGCCTACTTAACCAGTTCAGTAGTTACTAGCCAGTCCTAAGCCGGTATTAAGAGGAAAGAATATGCACTGGGCTAGCAATCCTACCCCGCAAAACATATCCAGTCACTAAAGAAACTTCAAAGCACAAACAAAATTTAAAAAGAAAAATAAACTTATTCCTCACTGGAATAAGATAGACGAATTGACTCCAGTTGATGAAAGACTTCTCGAAGACAATTGGCAAATGTATCTTCGCCTCTCTCGATGAAACCGAAAGTAAACATGGGAACATGGAATGTCCGAACAATGTGTGAAGCTGGCTGACAAGCCTGCCCAGATTGCAAAAGAGATGAGAAGGTGTAGCAAAGAAGTGTCTGGCTGGGAATCTGTGAGTGCAGATGGAATTGAATTGAATGGAATGGAGTGGAATGATAGTGTACTCTGCAAACTGTCAACTAACTGGAGACGAGTCAAAAATCTACTCCGATATTGTCACACAGATGACACGACACTACACTACACGACACGACACGACAACCACGAGCACAGCACACTGAGTTTTCGAGTGACTATCATGATAACCCCTACCAACAGCATCGAAGGCTCTCTATCTCTCTCTCTATCTCTCATGCAATGGAACCAGTCTCCTCCTCAACCATCAGGATCAGGATCATACCAGCAAGATGAATTCAACTCGAAAGGAGGGAAAGTCACAACCATACAATACTACACTACACACCTACAAATAAAGCAGATCAGGAAGAGAAGGAGGAGGAATTCTACAGACAACTGCAATCAGCAGTGGACTAGACCACACTCCAGGTGGCGATGGCGACATCAAAATTCATTCCATTGGGTTGGGATGGGTTGGGTTGGGTTGGGTGACATGAATGTGGAACTGGGAGTGAACAACACAGGAAGAGAACTGATCATGTGTCGAGAAGCACTCAGTGAATTGATGAACGAGAATGGAGAATTGTTTGCAGACTTCTGAGCATTCAATGATTTGGTGATTGGAGGCGAGGCAGTGTGTACAAACACAAGGATATTCATGAGGCAGCGATATGGATTTGATTTGACCAGACACCAGGACACACTACACTGAGAATCAATCACATCGACTTCATGTGAATGTGGCGAAAGTGGAGATGGAGATGCAGCCAGCCTACTGGACACAAGATGAGATTAGGGAGGGGATCAGATGTAGGTTGACACCACTCACACCACTAGCCAGTGCAAGCAACCTGCCTTCGAAATCAAGTTGAAGGCGTTGAATTCCAAGAAGCTGGTTGTGACAGAGCACAGTTGAATGAAGTTCGAGTTCAACAGCGAGAACAGAAAGTGAAGTGAATGACGAAACTTCGAAGGAGATCTTCACGTGAGTTATGCATCAGGAAGAAGTGTGAGACATTGAGCAGCATCGTTGCAGCATCGGTGCAGCATCGGTACAGCATCGGTGAGGGAACGTGTGTGGAAGAAGGCTGTGAGAACACTGTTTGAGAGAGACGTGGAAGGAAACCTGCATAAGCGTTTTAGGAATGAGGAAGCTTTGGCGAGACAGGGAATGGATGTCGACGGACACATGCGAAGTCGATGGAGGATGAAGAGGAATATGGTGAAGCAGAAGATGAAGCAGTGCCAAGCAGTGCAATGCAGTAGAGTGCAGTGCAGTGTAGTAGAGGGATGAACAAGGAGGAGGAGGAGGAGGGGGGGAGGAGGAGGAGGAGGAGGAGGAGGAGGAGGAGGAGGAGGAGGAGGAGGAGAAGAGGAAGTGAACACAACCTATAAAACACTACACTGGACAAAGAAGTGAAGAATAGTGTGCACAAATACAAAATACAGTTTTACAACACACTTGCAATTGAAGCAGAACAGACTGTTGGTGGGGAAGATATGAGAAGATTGTATCAAATAATCAGGTTAGTATCTGGGAGGGAAGAGATCAATGCAGATGAAAAGAATGAAAGGTAGTGGAGGAAACTCAGTTCGCAAAGCGGAGAAACAAAGGAATCGATGGGTTGACCACTTAGAAAAGCTGTTTGATCAACCACCAACACCACCACCTCGACTGCCACTGGTCGAGAAATACCACCATTAGTCCAGTCACAGAATTACCAGTGAACACAAGCCGTTCGACGAAATTCTATGTCCTCAACGCGATAAAGCCACTGAAATGCAGGAAAGCAGTAGGACCAGATGGATTTCCGCCAGATGCAGTGAAAACGGGTGCGGTGTTATGAGCGGACACGCTCACATCTCTATTGCAGAAGCTTTAGAAGGACGGCAGGTATCTTCCGACTGAATTAGGGGCAACCGATGTCTTTGCAAGAACTGGCTTGGAATCATCGTTTTGTCTCTGTCCACCCCAAGCAAAATATTAAGCCACGTCATTTTGGAGAGACCGAAAGAGGCGCTGGATTCAAAATTATGACCGGAGCAGCCTGGATTCAGGAAGAACAAATCATGTTGGAATCAAACCTTTGTCACTTTTATTCAACGGCTATATACCGACGCTGCATGCCAAGTGATTCACAATGGAAAGCTGAGTGACGCCTTTGAAGCGAAGACAGGAGTAAGACAAGGCTGCCTCCTGCTATCATCTATCATCCTCCTGATTGTGGTTGAGTGGACTGGACTGGACCATACAACAAACTGTGAGGAGCGAAAAGAGGACTGACAATAATAATAATATTATTAATAATAAAACATAGTACCTGGGTATCCGCACACAAGCTCATCTGCCAATGAAGACTAGGCAGTTCGACTCAGAATGACTACAGAAAATTACTAGTATCGATAAACGATAAATATATTATCTTTCAAACTAAGCAAATAGATTACTGCTTTCACAAAAATGGATGCATTAAGCGTAGAAATGTTTCTTTCCAATAAGCTGCAAATCTTTCATCCTACACCAGTAAGTTTAACAATTATATCAAAAGACCAACCAAGTGGTAATCTGTTAGCCGGCACGTCAAGATACAAACTAATATCGGTTTGAGAACCCTTAAAAACGTGAAAGCACTGGACATTTGTCTCGTCCAACTGCGAACCCACAACTCCGCCAGGGATCAAACTCAGCGCCTTCAGGTGCAATGGCAAATGAGTTGCCGTTGAGTATATGGGCCTAAGTTGGACGTTGCATATTTTCCTACTTTTTCCATTTCACGATAAAGCACAACCATCTTCTCATGTCACTGGGAGATATTCGTCTCCTTGGTTGTGTTATGTTCTCCAAGCTGGGTTGTTTAATCGTGAAGCTTTCATCGTCTTTCTAGACGACACCATCGGTACTAACTTGAGTACCAAGTCTTCACACGCCATTTAGTTTACGCCATAAGTCACAGCTTCCCGTTCCAACTTCAAGAAATCTCTATCGAGGCATATCACTAACAAGCAATAGACAGTAATTTAGTTTATAAGTTTGTAGATGTTGATGACAAGGTGGCATTAATCACGAACTGAAGTCAGTTAAAGAACCATTAAAGGTCTAGGAGCACTGAACAGCCACTTTTTCCTAGTATGGGACTCAACAGTGCGTAAACTCAACCCCACCAGGGATTGAACCTAATTCTCCAAATGAACTCAGTCCATGATGAATACTACCCTGAAATAAATAATTCTTCATAAAACTCAGAGTAAATCACATTATTATTTCGTAAATTATTCAAAAAAGGAAGTGCAAAATGATCAGATGTCAATACTTATTACAACGAAAGAGGTTAACAGCAAAATAAAAACAGAAAAGAAAGCTGAATAAGCATGAAGTGAAGGTGATAAGTATTCAAAACTAGGCTATATTGGTCCACATGGTAATAAGAGCGGACAGACAAATTTATTCTCAATGCGTAAGTTATATTGATAAAAGGGAATTAAAATGATTTTCATAATTTGGAAGAGACAGGTGTGAAGTTCACGCTGTAGATAGGATGACACACGAAATCTAAACGTAAAAACGAATTTAGTGTCAACCTAATTTTTAAATAGGAGGTCTATATTTCGTTCATTTGCTCCTTAGCCCAACTTGATTGACGACACTCGAAACGTGTACGTTATAGAGGCATAATTCTACGTCATGTTTAGTTAATACTAGAAAAACAGATAAACTGATAATTCTCATGAATTATATTAACCATGGTTCAAAAGTTGTGGAGTTACATCAATATAATTAAGGGTAATAAATTGCTTGTGAGACAGGATTACATCGATAACACTGTTCCACTATGTCGTACATATGAAGAACAAAATAGACTGGAATTACAATCTCTCACATTGCACAGCTCCTAATCTTCTTAACAAACAAGTTTCTAGAATGATAAGTGTCATCCATGTAGAAAAATTAACCGCACATTTCAATCTGGTGGTTTATGTTGATTTAATAATTGTTTTCAGGTTGAAATTCATCGTGGACTGATATCAACTGGAGGGACATTGAAAACCAGGGAGCACTTGACAGTTGTTTCGTCCTAGTATGGGACTCCTCAGCAGTGCACACCCACGACCCTACCCAGAATCTTCAGGTCCCACGGCCAGAATGTTACCCACCCAAACCTGAACTGATATAGATCATATTTCAATCAGAAACCGATGACTGCAGTGAAGTGAGGACTGCCACTCATTCTGAAGCACCTGGTTTGATTCCTATCACCATTTACTGTATTCTAACTCCATTTTGCATTCCGGTAGTCGTCATATTAGTCTTCCTGAATAGGCTTATGAAGGCGTATTGTTTCCAGTCGATTCTGCAACTAAAAGCATCCTGAGCTAGACTGAAGGAAAGATGTCCAACCCTCAGAAAGCATAGATTCTCGGCGGCTGCCTCTTGTAAACCGACTGAAACAAGTTGTGATCTGTTCAAAGCTGAATGAAACTTGGGCACTGTGGTAGATTTGTTTATTTGACATATAACACATTGATACGGTATTATTTAATTGGTGATGTTTTGGACATGAATTATTGCTCATAACCATACCAGCGTGATATTGACCTATGTATCTGACCTCACAGTCAATGCATGAGATCTAGTAGACTAGATTGTTTGACTGAATTTAATCTATTGGACCACTCTTATTCCAGCTTTGTTGAGAATTCTGCGTAAAGTTCCTTTCTTATTGGTAATCGTACTGCCGTTACCTATTTGTTTCTTACATGTTCGTACGAATTTCTTGGTAAACGATAAGGGATAACTACTAATTATTAGAGCTTCTTTTATGCGTTTCAGTTCCTTGTTTCAAATTTTTCCAATGATTAGTGAGTTTTTTCTGTCATTTAGACACTTGACTGTACTCACCTTAACTGACATTAGATGAGGTGACTTGAAGTCTAGATAACTGTTAGAATGTGTAGGTTTCCTGTAGACAGTAGTATCCAAACCAGCGTCTGTCTTTCTGCAACCCAACATAGGTAATTCTCCTGGTTCCTTTTCTACCTTATAAGTGAATTGGACTGCGTCCGCTACTGAGTCATAACTAATACTACTACTACTACTACTACTACTCAGCTGTTGCATGCATTACCACACAACCAGACAAGAAGGTGAGATAAAACCATTGTACTTAAGTCAAATATAATTAGGTGGACAAAGAAGCTAATTACTGAGGCTTTGTTCATCCTATCTACACCCAATACATGTAATAGAAATGATGCACCTATGTAAAATTTTACTACCAATAAAAACAAATCATATGAGGTGACAGAACTATAAAAACCAAATGTCTAAAGTAGTGTGATCACATTGATATGATAATGAATAGTAACAATTTATGCTCGAAACGTCATAAAGTAAATAATACTGCATCACACTATGTTCTAAATCAAATAAACAAATCTAATATGGGACAGTGTAGACAGACAAGAATTTTAGTTACTTTTGAGTAACTGAACGAAGCGAGGATATACATGAAGATAAATTTGAAATTCATGACAAAAAAATAATGAAGTTCATGTGTTCAATTGACAATGATGGAATGATAAATTAATGTTTGACTATAAATGTTCAGAATATTAAATTGCACTTATCTTAAGAAGACTAGTTAAGCGCTTACTAGGCTTCACCGAGAACCTTTCATAATTCGCAGCAGTATTAATCCTCGAATCTTTCTTCCTAAGCCATTAGTAGTTAGTAAATTGTATTATTACCGTGTTTTTGTTAAGTAATCAGAAACTAACTTTAACAGCATTTCCATTCAGCAGTAAATAGGCAGCTGTTGATGTGGAAGGCGTCAACTAGTACGGCTTTGTCTCTTGTAAAAACTGTAACACTACTAACTACTAACTGGTGGGAACTCGACTTCTTTGCTCAGAAGTACTCATGGTAGTGTTTCTCACGAAAATGAGTGCTGGGTTGCATGTCCGAACACGTAGCAACATGTCAGAGCCTATGTTGAGGTATCAGGTCAGTAGTGTACGCCAAGGATACCCACTGTTTGCACTTTTTATTTACTTTGCTCAAGCGCGTATGAAGCTGTCTCTATTTCCACTTGACATTGTTGTAAGAGACACCGTAGGGAACTACGATGGTGCGCAGATTATATTTTCCTGTTAAATGGAGACGCTGACAAAAAGCAGATTCTTCTGGATACCTTGCATGAAAATTCGAGTATGTCTGGGGTGCATTTTTCTGTACCTCAATGCAAATAATTTCTCCAGGATTGATGTTTTCTGGTGCCTTGTTTAACAATGAGGATTGAAGTGGTTGATCACACTGACCACTTAACTTATAAAGTTGGATCCCTAATAATAGGTTAGTGTGCGATGGAATCAATGCATAGATCCGAAAAGGCTCGTTTCACCTTTGCCAATTTTTGCCATTTACATCTACACTGTGATATTCGACTGCCAATCGACGGCAGGGTGTACTGTTCTGGAGTTTGCTTAGTCCCTATATATGGCTTTGAAATGTGAGTCTGAAAAGTGGACGGTATTAGAGAGGCTCCCGTGTTTGACTGCCGTTGCATTCGTAGTAGAAGCTGTGTCACATTTACCACCATTTCAAGAACAAAGAATTCTGAAGTAGGATTTTCGATAAAAGAGATAGGTCGTTTGGTGAAGTAACAAACATTTGTCAGCTCAGATGACTATGATACATGATACTCTTGCCCAGTAGCTGTCTACTCCGCCATTCAGTGTTAGCAGAAGTAGATACATGTTGATAAACGTTTAAAGGCAGCCAGAATAAAAGTGACATCAATTTATAAATTCTCTCACAGTTGGTTTGAGTCATGAGATGAGATGTAAACATTCCAGTTAATGTTTGTGTGACAATTGAAATCACTGACGACTGGGTTCAGAAATCATCTCAGTAGTGCAGATTCACTTAAACATTGTCATCATCATAATTTTCATCATTAACTATGTTATCACTTCATTTCTTCTTGTTCTACTTACATGAGTATCACTTCTGACTGGTTTCTTTGCTGTTTTACTATCCTTCATACTGATGCCTTGCACCTGGGTGTTTGGATATGAGGTATGACAACTTGAACTGTTACTTTGTAATCCCAGATGTTATACTGATACTGAATAACTGAATAACTGACTGATTGACTGGTGTGGTCAAGACTAAATCTTAATGCATATATCATATTTCATCGATAAGTTTTTCTCTGTGTTTAAATGTTTTCCAAACAACCTTTTTTTATAAGTGATCTGATGTTCTAATGTATTCTTGTTCAGGGATATTTGATTAATGACTGTTAAAAATGCCACTAGTATTAACATCTACCATCTTCACTTAGTCTTTATACTACTTAGGATTTAATTTAAACAAAATTCACCATTTTAAGCCATAGAGATGACTGTTCATATCTCACTTTACATATATACATGTTCATTTTCTCGTAAAGCGAGCGACAAAAATATTTTGGTATCATGTGTACATACTAGTTGACTTCAGTTACAGGGTCAACAATGTAAATTTTATATTTACAAATATAAGGTAGTTTCATTTCATGTGACTGGCGGCGAAGTAACTGAATTAGTTACATAACACATGTGATTTCAATTTAGGACATTTAAAAAAATTTTTAATTATTAGAATAGATATTAAAGAAAATTCTCTTAAAATATTGGTCAACTTGAATACAAATTTTCTTCAGTGTTTTTAATAATGACTAGAATACTCGGTTATTTATTCAGTATGGTTTAGGACTGGATTGAAGAACATTAATTCATAGGATGAATATTAAACCTTGTAGTCATCAACAGATATGTAGGTTTATAGAGTATATATAGGTGAAGCGATAAGATAAAGGACTGTGATCAAGCATGGCTTATCGATATAAATGAAGTTAATTTCGTTTTCTATGGAGGGAAAATGTGACATATTGTACAGTTCCATGATAAAAAATTATCATTATTATTTTCCCTTGGATTCCTAGTGGAACATAGGGATTCAGTTGCACGCCACCATTTCACTTTCTCCTCTGCAGTCTTTTTAACCTGGCGCCACCACTGTCAACAAACTCTCATTTCTTCCTCACATGATCTCTTCCATGACACCCTCACCTCGGAAGCCCAACTCGTCGTTTCCCATCTGGGTTCCACTCGAGTGCCTGGCCTGATGCGTGATATCCCCAATCGGCCTTCTCAGTGTATGCCCAATCCAATACATCTTCACTTCCCTCTGCATATTTGTTGGGTGATGGGTTCTTAATTGGTTCGTTGCCAGTCAGACAGCTAGAGTTCCTAGTTGCTTATTCTTATTATTCTGGTCATCTGAGCTTCAGTAACGATCCCGGGTAGGTAGCTGTTGCTGAATATGTGTAGTTTGTTGGAAATGTTTTCCGTGACACGTCGACTTTCTGAACCATGCAGATTTCATGTACCTCCCTCTATGAAATCGATTTCTAATGAAAGGCTGTTGCAAATAAATAAATTACTGGCATGACCATTTGTAAAATGAGATTCGAAACTATTGTCTACAGATTTTTAGGTGTTCAAAATATATATGTATAACGATTAATCATTCCAGGATATTCATCCATTGAAACATACTTTATAGTGAACATTTGTTGATCATTTGGCGTTCTAGAAATCCTACTATCTAATCACTTTTCATAATGGATAGTATAATGTCTCATAGATGACTATTAGTGAAGATAGATAGAATCCTTCACCTTAAAAACTGCCTCGAAGCACAATCAATTCACAAACTGATTTATTCTATGGTAAAGACATTGTTAGATCTATCTGAAAACTGGATAACAGGGATGATTCCCACATAAGGTTGAGAATGACAGTTGTTCAAGGTTATCTCAGCTTAAACTATTGTTAAATATCAACTTTTGATGTCAAACTTTGTTTAAGAAGCCTTGAAGTTATGACATAATCTTAGACTGCAAATACATTACGTTACGTTCAGATGCCTTAACTATTTTAATCGAGTTAAGAGGTATCTCACACCATGTGAGTAACTTCTGGGTATCTACAAATGAGATATTTCTTCCTCACATGATTTCCTCCATGACACCCTCACCTCGAAAGCCCAACTCATCGTTTCCCATCCACATTCCACTCGATGGCCTGGCCTGACTTGACCTGACGCGTGATTTCCCCAATCGGCCTTCTCAGTGAACACCCAGTCAAATACATCTCCACTTCCCTCTGCATATTGGTTGGGTGATGGGTTCTCGGTTACTCCTCTTCCAGGCCAGAGTGAGTTCTTTGTTGCTTTTTCTTATTATTCTGGCAATCCACCTGATCTTCACTATCGAATGAGCGTGGGCGGCAGCTATTGCTGAATATGTGTAGTTTGTTGGAAGTGCTTTTCGTGACGCGCCAAGTATCTCAACCATCACATCGAAGCACTAACTTGACCGACATTAGTGTCGAAAATCCAGGTCTCGTTCACGCTTTATGCTGAGTGCAATGCAGTGCAGTGCAATAGATCTGCACACTGATTTCAGATGAGTGAAAGCCTATCTTGCTGTCTTTTCGATCCCGGCTTTGACATCCTCATCTGTGCAGCCGCCAACGGTGGTTGAAACGATGCCACGTAAGTAAGTGGAAGAGACCACTTCTGTGAGGCTTCTCAAGTTAATGGTGATCGATGCTTGTTGTTGTCGCTGTTGATGCTATTGTTGGTTGGGTATCTGCATCACCTGTGTCTTCTCTACATTCACATGCAGTCCCGTCTTCCTTCGCTGCCTCACCTCACCTCACTTCTCCTGTCAACTTGTTGGTTTCGCCTGTAGATCTTCGAGATTGTGCGACAAGACATTAAACATCAATCATCATCGGTGGTGAAATCCAAATCTTCTTCTGTGGTCTTTACATCTATCCAGCCAGTGTATGCCCATCTTCTCGCTCCTCACGTTTTGTTGCATGATTCAGTCGACCACAATCAGTAAGATGATGGTTGATAGTAGGCGGCAGCCTTTTCTTACTGTTGTCTTCACTTCGTAGGCGTCGCTGAGCTTTCCAGTGTGGATCACTTGGTATGTGGCGTCTTCATATAGCTGTTGAATGAGGTTGATAGACTCGTGGCAATGAAACCGTAGTGTTGAAGCAGCTGACTGCCAAATTACTTGTTGGTCGACGCTATCGAAGGCCTTTTCAAAATCGATGATGCTGAGGTGAAGATCCGGTTGACTGCCATTCTATACTCTGTCCTATGATGATGCGTAGCGTAGCGTTGCAATTCAGTCCGCACACGATTTGTTCTTTCTGAAGCCAGCTCGTCAGCTATGCTGTTCCGGTCGTAGTTTTGAGTCCAGCTCATCCTTTAGTCTCTCCAAGATGATGCGGCATAATATTTTGCTTGGGGTAGACAGGAGAATGATTCCTCCCCAGTTCTTGCAAAGGCTTAGGTCTCCCTTCTTCGGGAGTTTGACAAGGTAGCCCTTCTTCGAATCTGCAGGTACTTTTCCTTCCTTCCAAACCTTCTACAGTAGTGGTGTGTATTCATCAGGTGTTTAAAGTTACAATAGTAATTCGAACAACGTTATCCAGTCGCATACTTTCACCTTAATGGTAGTCAAAAATTGAGAAAGCAAAAGTATCCAAAAAGTAAAATGTTAAACTATGCGCATGAAAATCACTGGTAACTAATGTGTTGTGTAATACAAAGTTAAGGAACTGTACATTCACGTAAGAAACATAAAGAAAGAGACAACTAATACTGGAGTTTGAAGCTGATGTGGATATTATCTTTAAGGTAGTTTCCACCCTGAACTGATATTAATTGATGAACCGTTGCAAACCTTGGAGCACTGGAAATTTGTTTCACCCCAGTATGACACTCCTCAGCAGTCCGAAGTAGCATGCATAGAAGTGAGACCCAGCAGGCTGAAATTGGTAGGTGAGTAAAATAAAGAATTACGTCACTAAAACTAAATAAAATCAAACTGACGTCATTGCAGAAGTTAGAGGTTTATTACACTGTCATTCTGTATGCATATGACTGCTTGAAAGCATTTTCCAGCAACTCGATCCATGGAGTGTAACAATCAAGGCATTTTCAGCAGATTCAGCATTTTCAACTGGTTGGATTATCCACTTGATGTTCTGTGGGTTTGAGATGTCGTTTAATTTAAACACAAGTCTTTCAGGGTGTATTCAGACGGCTAAATGCATACCTTCTTCTCAATCCTGTCAACTTATTTGCTAATATAAGCTGATGTACCTCCATCGACTCAACTGTAAGCGACATAAATAGGATGTTTGTCTAACTTGAACTGGTTTATTGACCGTAAGAGGTTCAATACTGATATAAGTTTGGCTATCAGAACTTTCTTTTTGATGCTTCTTCTTACACTTTACCTGTTTCCTTGACTACAACATGAATACAAGCCTCCTTTTTTTCTATTTGCTGTTTTCATACTTTAAACTAAGACCTTTTGGGAATACATCCTCTCTAAAACACTTCGTAGCAATGCTCAACTCTTCGCCTGACTTGCTCGCAAAAATAAGTTTCCAGCTCTTCCTTCACACAAACATTTGATAGGCCAAAAGATATTTTCTTCAAGGTATTGTCCATGGCTTACATATTTCTTAAGAACGGTCTTCTCGAAAGTATTATTATTTCTTTTTTTTGCGTTAAGGTATAAAAGATGCCAGTATTTCAACATAAGTTAATTTTGGGGGAGAGTGTCAATGAGGTTGTCTAACAACTCAGATGCGTGGTTCATGCCGCTGAAGACGATAAATAAATGTCATCTCTGAATATGTGGTGATAAGATGTTCTTTTCTCTGATGACTCAATCCATCAATATCTGTACAAGATAACGCACGGAGATAATATCTATTAGAACCAGATCCCGGGGTTAATCTACAGTGATCTCATCAATCTGTGAATAAAGTTTGTTGCTGAGTTCGAATTGTACACGTATTTTACGAAAAAGTAGTAGTTGTCTCGCCTCAGATAACGGCAGTAGAAGAGTTTCCTGACACTTTGTATCAATTCTTTCACTAAGTAGTATACTCTAAAATTACGCAATCCGGTCGTCTGATACCATGAGGTCATCTGATAGGTTGACACGATCCAGTACTTGCGGAAATTGAAACATATCCTATAAGCTGGAATCTCTAACTTACTTTTGATAGGCTGCATGAACTGTGCTGACCAATTGATGAAGTTGTGATAAAGCAACCTGATAATTGAAATACTGAGTCTCAGAAGTATATTATAGTCTTAGATTTTGGGTAAACTAGACATGAATGGGAGGTACGGACCCTTTATAATATATTTCAATCTCATAGAATTCCGAGGTAGTTCAGCATCATTTGAGATCAAAAAATATCTAGGGACGTTAGATTGTGAGAGGTATTAAGCAGAGAGAACCGTGAGCCTAAGCTTCATGCTTCTTTATACTCATCAAAATGCAAACATATTGAAACAAGTTCAAATCACCACAGGAAAACAAGTTTTCAAATAGTTTTTGAAGAGTCCTTAAAAGTATGAAACCTTACTCTAGAGCTTCCTACTGATTAACTCTCATGGTTTAAATTATTTTAGTTTTTTAAAATCTCCAATGAATGTTTTCATTATTGTGAAATATATTGAAATTCTGCGAAATTCGAATTTATACCAAATACTATTGTTGGTCAGATGACTGAACACAGCAATATTGCACCATTAACTAGAGGTTTTGAGAAACGTTTGTTACTCATGATCATATCAGAGTTGGATATCGTTGTGTACCACGTTAAATAGACTAATATAATGTTAAATTGTACTTTATCAAAGTGCCCGAATTTTCTCCTGACACTATAAATGAGTCATATTTTCAAGCATGGATAAACTCAAAATACCTCAAGAATGATAACTCGTAACTTGATAGTGAAATTATAAAATTCACAGCTTTGGTGCTCGAAGTGCTGAGGAGTTTTTAAAGAATATAGTCTTCGAAATAATTAGAAATATAAGCTCATTTATTTATTAATGAATTCGAAGTTACATATCACAAAAACGAAAAAGCTAAAACCGAATATGATGCTAACAGTCTAATTTACTACATGATCTCTTTTAATTCTGCATTCAAATAACAGAATACCTATTAGCTGGATAGGAAATTTGTTCAAACAAGTAGAAATCATAATTGAATCAGCTGAATATCGGGTAGCTTGTATAAAACTGATTGATTTCTCACTGCTAACCACCAATTAAGCTATAACATAATGAATAGTCATACAGTATCAAGGCGTCTGCATAGGAGACCACTTACCAACAAACGTTAAACAGTGAGATCCAGCATAGCAACGGAGAATTGTCAGAGCCAATAAACAATGCTTGTCCAAGACAAAAGGATGTCAGCTAGGGTACATTTGAAAAACATGAAATTCTGAATACTTGTTTCCTCCTGATCTTCTGTTACTCAGTGTGTGTATATGAGATAGAATAAGGAGCCATTATGTCTCGTGACAATTATTTTATAAACTAGAGGTATGTATTGTCGAACTTAAGCTAACTTGTGAAACAGTCACCATCATTCACTGTTTATGCTGAGGATCTGTCTACACTTCCAACTGAATTAAGCTCATAAACTGTAGCTTCTTGTTAGACCTTAAGGAATATCGTGTCACTAGCATCAAATAGCATCGTATCTGTGTGACACAAACTTCCTGCTTATTATGAATTTAAGTACCTTATAATTAACTCATACAAGTGACTGTCTAATGAGTTTACATATAAATTACAACCACCAGTCAGTCACTGGACAAAAGACGACAAAAGTGAAGAACAAGCGAACCAAGATGAAGTATATTCTTTTGAAGGCAACTTATTGATTATTATTGATAACATTATTATATCTTAGCAAGAATGAAGAGAAGCGATTCATGCAAAATAAGATAGATACATTCACAAGGAAATTAGAAGCGAGAAAAGAAGAAAAAGATCTGAAGCAATGAAAAATAGATTCGATAAACTGTGTTAACCATTTTAAAATAAATCAGTTAAATTGAACAAAATGAACAATAAAAGCATTTGGAATATCATATATGATGCCTGACGCTGAGTAAGAACGTGATGCCTCAAGTCAGGCATCAATATTTAATCGCTTAATCGTTATCTAAAACTTCAACACTGACAAGTATTAAACATTCCCTCAATGTTGAAAGTGTGCAACGTGTACATAATTGAAAATTATTCAACAATTGGGATGAAGTAACCATGATCACTTGGTTGATTTACTGAACAATGTTCAATTCATACTAACAGAATTAAAACTCCACTAAATAAATAAAATACAGCGTTAAAATCTTTAGTTCGATACAGAATAAGTGTGAAGATGAAGAATTTGTGGGGTATTTTTTATTTCTCCTGCCTTACTGCTGCGATACTTTATTTTAAGCATAAACATGATCAATGTTGAAGGTTATGCATAAAAGACTTGGTGATAAAGCATAAAGATTACAACGATAATAAGACAAGTTAGGAATGATTTTTTTTTCTCATAGTGTGACACTTATTAAGCGTAAAGCCTTGAAAGATTAAGTAAAAGCAGATAATGAAGATTTTTACTTAGTGTGAATCAACAATATGACGTTGAGCACCGAAACTCATACCAGATTGTGAGGCTACTTGATCTTTACCTGCACCCATTTGTAAGCCAATAACATTAGCCCCTTCCTTAGAAATATCACCAACTTTGATGTCAGCGATATGTCGTTGACCACCATGACTCATACCTGCCTGACTAGCCATTTTGTTTGTACCCATTTGAAGACCTATGATATTCTGACCATCTTTTGATGCTGCATCTACTTTAATATCTGTAATATGACGAGGTCCACCATGGCTCATACCTGCCTGACTAGCACCTTTGTTTGAACCCATTTGAAGACCAATAACACTTTGGCTTTCTTTAGATGCTGCATCCACTTTGATGTCTGTAATGTGACGAGGTCCACCATGGCTCATACCTGCCTGACTAGCACCTTTGTTTGAACCCATTTGAAGGCCAATAACACTTTGGCTTTCTTTAGATGCTGCATCCACTTTGATGTCTGTAATATGACGTGGTCCACCATGACTCATTCCAGCCTGGCTAGCGCATTTATTCGTCCCAGCCTGTAGACCAATTATACCTTCAGATGCTCTCAACTGTTCCTCAGTGAATTCACGTCTATTTTCATAAGTAGGTTTTGGTCCACATACAGGTCCATTGAAATTGTTTCGTTGACACTGTTCAAAAAAAATAGGAAAAATATTTTACAGGTAATAAATAGACCTGGAATACAGAATATTCGAAAATGGCAAATAAGTGAACGGGGCATAGCCATATTACTTGGTTATCTTTGGTTTAATCTGGGAGTGGGCTGTAACAGATAGTAATCTTGGATTATTGGTTAGATGGTTGTCGACACTCATTTTACTTTCAAAGGCTGTTCAGCTTACATCCGTTTTCTAAAACTTCCTACCATCCATTTGTATAATCAAAATTCCTTCAGGGATTTTTTAAAGAATTGTAAGTAGTGACAATGAAAAACTAAATATTGAAAGTCCCACATTCTTAATTTTGTAGTAAAACCAATGAATGAAGTTTTGCTATTCAGCCCTTTTTGAGCTTTATAAATATAAGCGTTCAACTATGGGACTGTGGTAGAATGTAATTCCACATTACTTTGTTTATTTAACATAGCATACAGATGCAACGCTTTTTATTTTGAGCTTCATTTTTGCCTACTTATAACTTACTAAGTAGTCTAAATATTCAAAGTGTTTTATGCTTTTTGACTGGTGACTAGTAATTGAATTCCAAACCACCTGGTAACACCAGGAAAAAGCATGTAAACTATAATTGCTGACCTATGCTATCTCTTGGCCGAGATGTTTTTACTCGGGCAGAATCTCTTTTTTGCACATAAAACAACCATATTCATATCTTCTAAATTTTCGAAATTGTCAAGGTCAAACATTGTGGGAATTGTTGTTATTGTGACGACTTTAACTGTATTGAGTACAGGATCTCCAATATTCATAACCTTGAAGAGTGGTGTGTTACTGATAGAATAAAACCTTCGGGAACACCTTAGTTACCTCCAGAGAACAACAAAGGTAACCTATTTAATATGTAAGCTCTCATTCTTTGCAGTCTATTAATAATCATATCCTTAAGAAAACTAAGTGACGAAGATAGATTTTAATAAAGAGGGAATGGAAACATGAAATTAAGTCGATACCTTGATGTTACGCATGGAAAGATTCATGTGCATCATTTAAAATAATCACAGATTTATGTGTTAAACGATTTTAAATATGCAAACTGATGAACTACCGAGTGCCTATGAGAACTGATTATCTTAGTCTTTATTTTGGAAACGGATACAAGAAGCCAAAATGAAGGACTTTAGGTTAAAATTAGCTTGACTGCTTTGTTTCGAGTTTTGCATCCTCAGGAAATGTGACAGAAGTGGTGAAGAACATCCATCACCAACTACCAGAATCAAAACCCATGAATGATGGGAAAGTAGGTTGGTTTAAATCTAGACTGATTGATATCGATAACCAATATATCCTATCATCAGTTCCATAGCCTAAAGTCTTATCTAATGATCACAGAACAGCACTGAGAAATTTAATGAATAACGAGACGGTTGTAATCTTCCGACCTGACAAGGGATCTGGTGTAATTATTAGGAACAACCATGAATATATACATAAAATAAAATCAGTCCTAGAGGATTTATCAAGACTCATAACTGTCACTTTCAACAAATATATGACTGAAGCTGTAAAAAAGCGGATAATAAGAAAGTTGTGTGATCTCTTGAAGCAGAAATTCATTGCTAACTTGGTCTTCGATGAACTCAAGATCCCGTCTACAATACTAATATGACTTAATTTTCTCATGAGACACACAGTGTCTGCGGTAGTCACCCTTCCATAAACTTGGTGGTTAGTTAGTGGAGCACTTGAAAGTGATTTGTGATATCTGTGAAATTCCACGAAAACTGGAAGGACTAAACATTTCCAGTGAGTTCAAGGTATTTTTGCGACATAAGGATATTTTTAGAACATACTGGACAGATTACATGTCACCATTCTGATCTTCTGCCTCTACCCAAAGAACAATTCAAACACCTTCCACTCTTGTGCACATTCTGCATCTTCGAGTTTATGAAGTGACGATAAGCAGTCCCCTTGGTACCATTCTAGTTGATATCTTTATGGAAAACCTTGAATGTACAACTATGAAGTATGGAATCAATGAGAAAACCTTCTGCAGTAGATATGGTGATAACGCATACGTTATTCTCAGTAACCTGAAACATGCTTAGTGTTTGCTTAGTCTACTCAATGAAACACACAATACATTGAATTTCTAATTGAATATAAAGAGAATGAGTAGATCAACTCCTTGATCTGGAAATTCAACGAAATATAGATGTTAATATACTGAAACGTATCCATCATAAAGATTCCTGTAGTATAATTGATCTTAATTCCAACAGTTTTCGTTACACAAGTCATAAGAAAGGGCTAGTGAAAACACTCTTCGATTGCATCAGGCACCTTTCTGCAGAAAGCATACTAGAGGAGGAAATGATTATTTTTGAAAATGGCCTTCATGATAATGGATGTCCGCAGAGTATCATCAATAAGTGCAAGAATATACCAACTAAAACTGTAAAGTGTGATATAGTTGAGAAGAAGCTTACTTTCCTAAATCTTCATTTAAAGGTTAATGATATTTTTTGGAAAATTAAAATTACTGAATAAATGCTACATTAAAAAAGACCTGTCCAACTGATATGTTAGTTGTACTTTATTGAACGAATCCCTCACTGAGAAAACTAAAATTTGACAAGCTCCCTCTTTACGTTACTTATAAGCGTATATACCAATTCACATGTACGTTCCAAAGCATATACATTAAACGAAAGAAAAGAAGGAATTGTTACTTTATTTCTACGTATATTCTAAGGAATTTACGACTGAAAGATGGAAAAGTTTTTAACAGCGCTATTGCTCATCCTCTTATTGATAGCCAGATATAAAGATGATACCAAGAAATAGTTGACAATAATTAATAAACAGAAGAATTCTAATTTATTACGTTTCCCTTAAGCGTTAACAGTTTAAACGACTAAAACCGAACTTGTGTTCAGAAAGAAACAATTATCAAATGATGATACTGGGTGATGATTGAAGGTGAGATGGAAATCTGGACCGTGGTCAGATTCTATACAGAGACCACCGGGTTACCAGCCCGGTGCTCTACCAACTGAGCCATGAGGTCCGACTACTGACCGGAATTTTATTTCACTTCAATCACGAAGTGTTTTGCCCGACTACCATGTAAATTAGTGAAGCCTTACTACCGCTTCATCGTATTCAGACTGGCTGCGTAGTCAGGACTTCTCATCCCAATCCAAATCTAACTGAATCAGAGAGGCGGAGCATCATATTGATTATCATTTGACTATCTAAATCTGACTCAGCAGCCAGTGTGGATACGATTAAGGGGTGGTAACGCGTCACTAATTTACACGGTAGTCGGGCAAAACACTTCGTGATTGAAGTGAAATAAAATTCCGGTCAGTAGTCGGACCTCATGGCCCAGTTGGTAGAGCACCGGGCTGGTAACCCGGTGGTCTCTGTATCCAATCGACCACGGTCCAGACTTCCATCTCACCTTCAATTATTACCCAGTATAAATACTAGTCTGCCAAACTACGGCTATCTCAGACACTCAAATAATAATCATCAGTCTGTCCTTACCATGATAAAAACGTTTGGGTTGTTGAGACTCCTCGGGTTCTTACCACATCACTGTCGATTTATTCAGTTTACTGTTATTCCACTTTAGATCCTTGACCAGAATATTCTGAGTTCTGCTCGTCCTGTTTTGCCATATAACTTGAAGTTTCTCACCTTTTTCACGCATATTTTATATAACCTTTCTTAACATGTTGAATACATGTGTCTCCTGAAATCTTATCCAACTTCTGTTCTGGAATATTCCTCTAATCCTTCTATATAGTGGCAAACTAACTGTTAGTTCTTGCCTATTTATTCATTTAATTCGTGTGTCTACAAGCACGTCACATCAGTGTTATATTTATTTCAGGTCAATAATTTTCTACCAAAACTCATGCAAATATGCAAACATTTTGCATAAATTGATATAAAAATTGTCTTAGGTTGTCAGCAAATTCCGAAATAAAATGGATCCAGGCTAGTCTGCAAAAACTCCCGTTCTCGTTTGATTTAAACTTGTCAAGGGAAAGAAATGTATGAGGTTATATTGGTGCGCATTTCGTCCCATTTGGGATTCGTCAGATGGATGTACCACCACCCCAGTGATTGGTGTTTTTCCCACTGAGACAAAGCACCAGTACCCTTCGGTTCAAACGCCAGCGCACTATCCACTAAGCAACTAGGGTACAAAAACCACCTTTTGTGCAACGGGTATCAGTTGTTGTTATGATACTTGAATTTTCCCGTTGCTATACGGAAACGAGTTGCTCTAGCTTTGTTGTCAAGTATCGTAACTAAAATTGTATGAAGTTACGATACCTTTTCTGAATAAAATTCAGATGATTGTTTGAATTGTAATCCTAGCTTTCTTTTCTTGAACAACTAGCGTAATAAATGTTTTTATTTTCATTACCCCATCGTCGATTAAACCAAATCGTTTGGTCTCTATTGGCGGATCCCTCGACATTGCCTATGTCTCAGGTATATAACAACGATGGATATCGGCTATCAATAAAACTTGGGACATGCTTTTCCTCCTATTTGAGACTCGTCAGCTGGACGTACCTGCCAGTTAGTGAGCGATGTTGTTCCCACAGGAACTCTAACCCAGGACCAATAGCTTCGAATGACAGAACGTTATCCTTGAATCCACTAAGTAACGATAGCCACATCCTGTGTGACAAGTATCGTTTTTATGTCGTTACTTGTATTATCATTACCATAAAACTGAAATGACAAGTAATATCCAGGCATCCGCGCAGAAGTCCATATATCATTAGAGACCGGTCAATTCGGTCCACTCAAAGACGGTATAATACAATAAACACCATAACCTATACCGTTGAACAAGAAGTGGTTACCGTAACTCAATGGTCTAGCGAATAATGCTCTGGCGTTTGAAACGCTCGGTACCAGGTTCGAGTATAAGTTGGAAAAAAATCCCTCACTGAAATGCAGGTAAATCCAGTTGATGATTTTTACCTTCAGCTGCTACTAACCTCTACTTCTTCTTTTTAAGATAGCCAATATCCCTGGTTACCTGATACCGCTAACATGATGCATTCTGTTGACAATATCAGATGAGAATTTGAGTGCAGTTTCTTGACTGTAATCAAACCAGATCAGTTAGAAAAACCTATTCATAATTATTCTGATTATTTATTCACAATGGTGTCGTGAAGATATCCTTTAAAATTTCGTCATTCACTTCACTTTCTGTTCTCGCTGTTGAACTCGAACTTCATTCAACTGAGGTCCATCACAAACAGCTTCTTTGAATTCAACGCCTTCAACTTCATTGCACTGGATAGTGGTGTGAGTGGTGTCAACCTACATCTGCTCCCTCCCTCATCTCATCTTGTGTCCAGTAGGCTGGCTGCATCTCCATCTCCACTTTATTCACATTCACATGAAGTCGATGTGATTGATTCTCAGTGTAGTGTGTCCTGGTGTCTGGTCAAATCAAATCCATGTCGCTGCCTCATGAATATCCTTGTGTTTGTGCACACTGCCTCGCCTCCAATCACCAAATCATTGAATGCTCAGAAGTCTGCAAACAATTCTCCATTCTCGTTCATCACTTCACTGAGTGCTTCTCGACACATGATCAGTTCTCTTCCTGTGTTGTCCACTCCCAGTTCCACAGTCATGTCACCACACCCATTAGAATGAATTTTGTTGTCGCCATCACCAACTGGGGTGGGGTCTAGTCCATTACTGACTGCAGTTGTCTGTAGAATTCCTCCTCCTTCTCTTCCTGATCTGCATTATTTGTAGGTGTGTAGTGTAGTATTGTATGGTTGTGACTTTCCCTCCTTTCTAGTTGAATTCATCTTGCTGTCATGATCCTGATCCTGATCGTGATCCTGATGGTTGAGGAGGAGATTGGTTCCCATTGCGTGAGAGAGAGCCTTCGATGCTGTTGGTAGGGGTTATCATGATAGTCACTCGAAAACTCAGTGTGCTGTGCTCGTGGTTGTCGTGTCGTGTCGTGTCGTCTGTGTGACAATATTGGAGTAGATTATTGACTCCTCTCCAGTTGACAGTCCCATTCCATTCCATCTGCATTCACAGATTCCCAGCCTGACACTTCTATGCCACACCTTCTCATCTCTTTTGCAATCTGGGCAGCCTTGTCAACCAGCTTCACACATTGTTCGGACATTCCATGTCTCCATGCTTACTTTTGGGTTTCATCGAGAGAGGCGAACACACACTTACCAATTGTCTTCTCGAAGTCTTTCACCAACCGGCATCATTTCGTCTCTCTGATTCCAGTGAGGAATGAGTTTACTTTTTATATTTTCATTGTGCTTTGAAGTTTCTTTAGGGATTGTATTTGTTTTGTTGGGTAGGGTTGCTAACCGTATGCCCATTCTTTCCTCTTTATGTGGGCTTAGGACTGGCTAGTAACTAGTGAACTAGTTCATCAAACCAGGTTTAAAATAACATGGTTTTCAGTAGTTACCGCACTACTCAGATATTTGAATAAAATTTCTAAAACAAAACAAGGAAACAAGAAATTTTCAAAGGTCAACTAACTTCCGTTCCAAGTTGTAGTATTGTGTTTAAAACTTGTGGCATATTACGTAATTCATACAGATCAACCGTTTGAAATAGACTGGCTCTGGGTACCCCGTAGGCACTGGCTGCATTTAGGAAAGTTTGGATATTTTCCATCTGAAAAAAATTCACAAATAAAGTAAAATACATGATTGGCACTTATGAATATGAAGCAACTGATATTTCCGATTTTGGTTAATTGTCTCAGACTCAATTTCCTATCTGTTTAAACAGTTGAATAATCATTTCCACATCCACTTCATCCTCTTCTGATTCATTACTTTAGTCAAAAATCAGTTTTTCAACTTGTTCAAATGTGTTTTACTGCCAGAAACAACCTGCTGCATCCTTACACAAGATAAAGCAGCTTTCAGAATCCACTACACTTTCCGCATAGCCTGTAAGAAAAATAATTCTGTTTCTTAACTCGTTAATGGGGTAATCAGCAGCATAATTACCAAGAAAAATGTTTCTTGTATCAAAGTGACATATATCTTCGTCATTTAGGACAGCAGCATCCATCACATAAAGAATGTGACGGTAAAAGAAAAGATAACATATAAGGAGGATAGAAGTGGCCTTCAGTCTATTGAAGGTTAAGGGAGGAATAAATTTTGAGCATTAATATAGGTGTACAACTTGGGCACTGTGGTAGAAATCAATTCAGTGTCATTGTTATGATCATGAGCAATGATAATTTATGCTCGAAACGTCATCAAATAAATAATACTGTATCACACTGTGTTCTAAATCAAATAAACAAATCTAATATGGAACTTTTAAGTATGTTGTTTCTGAATTCACAGTTCAGGGTTGATCAGTCTTATTACAACAGCCTCAGCTAACTGGAGCGGGTGTTGGTGAGCTACATGTGGCACTACTTTCGGTAACACGATGTATGGTATTAACTGCTTTATTAGCATCTAAGTGATCCCCTTTGTTTACTCGACGCACTGGGTAGAACTTTTTACCGCTTTCACTTCATCTGTCCTAAACAAAACCAGTAAATGTTTTGTATCCAAAGATACGCCTGCCTAATCGAGCTCCCTGTGTGGCTGACAGATACAAGATAAAGTGTTAAGATTGGGTAGGCTATAACTTGGTCTCAGATTCAGTACTGACCGACTACTGAAAGATATACAAATGAGAGATATTCCAAGTAACATCCTATCACAACTTCTAGCCAGAAATAGAATATAGTATCACTGGAATGTTCAGTACCAAATAGCTTGGAGGAGGGTATCATAAAAATTTTATTTATTTCTAGTGAATGCACATTTCATATCGAATATAATCTTAACTTTATTTATTTATTTTAAAGAAAACTGTTCCACTTACTTGTTTGAAAGGGGCAGTCATTGAATTCGCTTTAAATGGTCTCTTCATCTTAGCTGCTGCAGGGGGAAGTGATGGAGTACCATCGAACACAGCGTTAGCCAACCTGTGAGTGAATGAAATAAAAAATCTGACGATCTAAGCAAGCGACTCATCCCTTAGATATGCAGACTTTAAAGGAAGAAGATAAAAATCACTATCAAGAAGGGATCATTAACAGATAACTAGTGTAGTTGCCTGCATTGATTAATCACTGAAGAACAGTCAACCTCAAGCTTTGATGTTCACCATCGTGATGTACTTTGGTGCAACTTACTTAGTTGGAGGGAGTCAGCAGAAAGCCCTGTCCACATAGATTTCGGGCATTTTGACATCCGTCACCAAGGCGATTTGAAAGGTCAAGGGAAGTGATGTCCCCTGTGGGATTCAAACCCACATCACCCAGTATTGGAGTCCGCGACACTACCACTCCAACCTTGTGGTTGCAGATACACCATGCCGACAAGTGCCAACAAGCACGAAACCTATGTGTGACAGGGCTTCCTGCCTACTGCCTCCAACCAACTAATATCCATCAAGTTGTAGTTGCCTATTGCTTAATACTCAGCGCTCATTGAAACCTGTAGACTGAATTTTTCAATTCACCCATTTAGCTAAGTCTGAAGCGGCTGAGATGTACTGTATTTTACAGTAAAATGTCCTAATGAGGGTAATACACAGCATAAATGGTCTAATAGTTAATCCCCTTACTTCAGCACTGTGTGATGCAGGTTCAAATCACCGGAGGATCACCACTTTCTTTTTGATTAGAAATATGTCCTCCTGGAGAGTGTTCAAAAGAAAACTTCCTAATGATTAACTCTCAATATCTTACAGTGTAAAAATAAATTGGCCGGTTCCGTATGAATAACAAGGGTGTATGTGATATGCACTTAACACCTGATGAATGAAATTATTTCCTAGGGATGGTTTACAACACTGTTTAGATTAAATACTGGAAGTGGAATAGTTACGGACTCCACTTGCTTGTGACCAGAAGAAGATTTTATATTACATACCAAAGATTAGCTATATATTAACATAGTTCCCTTTGTATTTTATTGAATGTCAGTAACTGGTAGAATACAGGTGAAAATTGAAAGAGTATTCCAAGCATTATGAGCACAATATCTCACTCTTCACGTTCTCAGTACTATTGACAGGTGAGAATTCATTTGAACGGTGGCAGATAAGTTTATAGTGTGTCATACATGATAATCATAGTTACAACAAAATATACCTATCTATCAGTGGCAAATGGGTCAATATAAGGTCATCGAAAACAGTGAAGAAGGTCACAAGGTGATGATGACTAATAGGTCAAATCAAAGTCACCAAAAATTTCTTATAGGATTATGATAAATAAACAAAGAAATGAATAAACTATCTTAGGGAGATTACAACCAAGCTGAAATTAGAGATTGATTGTATCTTTTCTGAAGACGAAAACCAGCTTTGTAGTGTTGGATTGTCAGAGCTTCTACTGTGTTGAGGTGGCGAATACTCACTCACTTCGAAATGTTCACCTTCACGTTATAAATGAATTTGAAAGAAGACTCTCATGGAGCACAGTGACCGTATCCAGCCAAATGCTCAAGAAACAAGCTGCTTATATCTGCTCTCTACACTCCACAAGAGTCCTTTTCCAAAGTCATTTACAACGTGAAAGCAAATAGTTCAAAGTGAGTGCGTATTCGCCACCTCAACACAGCAGAGGCTCTGGTACACCAGCATTACAAAACCTAGTCCTTGTCTTCAAGAAAGATACATTCAATCTCTAATTTTGCCTTGGTTGTAATTTCCTCAAGATAGTTTATTCATTTCTGGGTTTGTATACTACAAGAATACTAGCAGCTTTTAACGACCTTGATCGGATCAATTAGCTATTATCATCTTGTGACCTGAAGACCTTGTACTGACCCATTTGACATTCATGGATATATATATATATATATATATATATATATATATATATATATATGATTACGATTTACAGCTTTTAAAAATGATTCGTCGTAAAGGAAATTATCTTCGCTGAATTGTCTTTAATTTTCATTATGCAATAAGACCATTTCCATTGGTGTTCTTTAGGCGTCAAGGTAGTAATATGAAGTAAATTTATACGACATTTGACTATTATTATTTTATTATTATTAGTCCCTTGGGTTCCTAGTGGAACATAGGGCTTCAGTAGCACGCCTCCAGTGAACTCTGTTCTCTGAGATCTTTTGAACCTGGTCCCACGACAGCCCAGAAGCTCTCATTTCCTCCTCGCACGACCTCCTCCATGTCACCCTCAGGACGTCCAACTCGTCGCTTCCCATGGGGATTCCACTCGAGCAACTGGCCTGACGCGTGATGTCCTCAGTCGGCCTTCTCAGTGCATGGCCAATCCATCTCCACTTCTTCCTGCATATTTGTTGCGTGATAGGTTCTTGGTTGGTTCGTTCCCAGAGTTCCTTGTTGCTTATTTTTTCTGGCCATCTGATCTTCAGCAGCGAGCGTAAGCAGTTGTTGATGAATGTCTGTAGTTTATTGGAAATGCCTTTCGTGACGCGCCAAGTCTCTGAGCCATACAAGAGCACTGACTTGACGTTGGTGTTGAAAATCCGTATCTTGTTCCGCATGCTGAGTGCAGAAGATCTCCACACTGGTTTCAGGCTAATGAACGCCTGTCTTGCTTTTCCGATTCTGACTTTGACGTCCTCGTCCGTCCCGCCTGTAGTTGAAACAGTGCTTCCTAGATAAGTGAAGGAGGTTACTTCCTTCAAGTTTCTACCGTTGACGGTGATTGGAGTTTGTTGTTGTTGTTGTTGATGGTGGTGCGGTATCTTCATCACTTCTGTCTTCTCTATATTCACCTGAAGTCCCGTCTTAGCTGCCTCTTCTATCAACTTGTTAGTTTTTGCCTGCAGATCTTCAAGTTTATGTGACATTAGGCATAAGTCATCGGCGAAATCCAAGTCTTCTAGGTTCTTTTCCGTCGTCCAGTGTATCCCCCTCTTCTCGCTGCCTACTGTTTGCTGCATGATCCAGTCCACCACAATAAGGAATATCATGGGGGATAGTAGGCAACCTTGTTTCACTCCTGTCTTCACTTCACTTCAAAAGCATCACTGAGCTTCCCATTGTGAATTACTTGGCATGTGGCATCTTCATATAGTTGTTGAATGAGGCGGATAAAGGTTTGCGGTACTCCGTAGTATTGAAGCAGTTTCCAAATTACTTCTCGGTCGACGCTGTCAAAGGCCTTCTCAAAGTCGATGAAGTTGAGGTAGAGAGCTGATTGCCATTCTATGCTCTGTTCTATGATGATGCGAAGCGTTGCAATTTGGTCTGCACATGATTTGTACTTCCTGAAGCCTGCCTGTTCCGGTCGCAGTTTTGAATCCAGTACGTCTTTAAGCCTCTCCAGGATGATGCGGCTTAATATTTTACTTGGGGTGGACAGGAGAGTGATTCCGCGCCAGTTCTTGCAAGCACTGAGGTCTCCCTTCTTCGGCAGTTTGACAAGGTAACCCTTCTTCCAATCGTCAGGTACCTTCTCTTCCTTCCACACCTTCTGCAATAGTGGTGTGAGCATGTCCGCTGTTGTCTCTGCATCTGTTCTCAGTGCTTCTGGCGGTATTCCATCTGGTCCTGCTGCTTTCCCGCATTTCAGTAGCTTTATGGCGTTCAGGACTTCCATTTTCGTTGGGGGATTAATGTTCACTTGTAGTTCAGCGGCTGCAGGTGGTATTTCTGGACGAAGTGCAGGTGGTGGTCGATTCAAGAGCTTCTTGAAGTGGTCGGCCCATTGTTTCCTCTGTTTCTCTTCTTTTGTAATTAAATTTCCTTCTTCATCTTTTATTGGTTTCATCTGTGTTGGTCTCTTCCCTGATAGCAACCTGGTTATTTGATACAATGTCGTCAGGTCTCTCTTACCTGCAGCCTGTTCTGCTTCACTTGCCAGTGTTTCGTAGAAGTGTCTTTTGTCTTTGCGTGCACTCTTCTTCACTTCTTTGTCCATTGTGCTCAGTTCCTCTTGTCGTTGAGCATCCTTGCACTGGTTTATCTTCTGCTTCACCATCCTCCTCTCCCTGCTCTATCAGCTTCCAGGTATCCGTCGAGATCCATTCCTTGTCTTCCACCTTCTTCCTTCCTAATACTGTTGTGCAGGTTTCTTTCCACATAGCTTTCAAAGACTTCCAGTGTTCTTCCACACAGGTTTCTTCAGGGATGTCCCTCGATGTCTCCCATTTTGTCTTGATGGCTGCCGTGAAGATCTCCTTTGTAGTTTCATCCTTCAGTTTCCGAGTGTTGTACTTGAATTGAGGTCTATCACCAGCTTCCTTGAAGGCTTTTAACTTGATTTCGAAGGTTCCTTGCACTAGATAGTGGTCTGAACCTACATCTGCTCCTCTTCTTGACCTTGTGTTAAGTAGACTGCGTCTCCATTTTCTTGAGATTGAGATAAAGTCGATTTGATTTTTTGTAGTGTGTCCTGGTGTCTGGTGAAATCCATGTCGCTTTGTGGATATCTTTGTGCCTGAACACACTGCCTCCAATCACCAAATCGTTGAATGCACAGAATTCTGCAAACAATTCTCCATTCTCATTCATTTCACCTAGCGCCTCTCGACCCATGGTTAGTTCTCTTCCCGTGTTGTCCCCTCCCAGTTTGGCATTCATGTCGCCCATTAGAATTTTGATATCGCCAACTGACGTCTTGTCCAGTGTTGACTGAAGTTGTCTGTAGAATTCCTCCTTTTTCTCTTGCTCTGCATTATTTGTAGGTGCATAACATTGTATGATTGTGACCTTTCTTCCTTTTGAGTTGAATCTTGCTGACATGATCCTGGAGGAGATTGGTTCCCACTGCATGAGAGCCTTCGATGCTCTTGAGGACATCATGATAGCCACTCCCTCAGTGTGCTCGTGGTTGGCGTCTGGGTGACCGGAGTAGATTATTGATTCTCCCGTTGACAGTTTGGAGAGTCCACTCCCATTCCATCTGCTTTCGCAAATCCCAAGCACTTCGATGTTATACCTTCTCATCTCCTTTGCAATCTGGGCTGCCTTACTGGGTTCAAACATCGTGCGGACATTCCATGTCCCCACGTTTACTTTCGCTTTCATCGAGAGAAGACACATCGGCCAATTGGCTTCCCGAAGGCTTTCACCAACTGGCGTCATTTCGCCTCTCCGATTCCAGCGGGGAATAAGTTTGTTTTCATTTTTTATATTTTGTTTGTGCTTTGAAGTTTGTTTAGCGGTTAGATTTGTTTTACGGGGTAGGGTTGCTAGCCCTATGCCCAACCTTCCCTCTTTACCCGGGCTTAGGACCGGCTAGTAACTAGTAAACTAGTTAACCAGGCGAGGTTACGACATTTGACTAGCCAATACTAATTTAGAAATTCAGCCTTGTCCAACGCCGAAATCTCATCCGATACATACTGTCACGTAAACTACATGCTACAAATAATGCACCAACAAATATGATGAGATGCTGAATACATTATTGGTTCTGTATGACTATTATTATTATTATTATTATCATTATTGTTTGTCCCCTGGGTTCCTAGTAGAACAAAGGGATTCACTACCACGTCGACATTTCACTCTCCTCTCTTCAGTCTTTTGAACCACTGACCACAAGCTCTCATTTCTTCCTCACATGATCTCTTCCATGACACCCTCGCCTCGGAAGCCCAACTCATCGTTTCCCATCCACATTCCACTCGAGTACCTGGCTTGGCGAGTGACGTCTCCAAATGGTTTCCTCAGTGTACACCCAATCCAATACATCTCCACTTCCCTCTGCATATTGGTTGGGTGATGGGTTCTTGGTTGCTCCTCTTCCAGGCCAGAGTGAGTTCTTTGTTGCTTTTCCTTATTATTCTGGCAATCCATCTGATCTTCAGTGTCAGTTTCGATCCAGCGAAGGCGGCAGCTATTGCTGAATATGTGTAGTTTGTTGGAAGTGCTTTTCGTGACGCGCCAAGTATCTCAACCATCACATAGAAGCACTAACTTGACTGAAATTAGTATTGAAAACCCGGATCTTGTTCCCGAATTATGCTGAGTGCACTGCACTGCGTCGCTGAGTTGAGATCGGTGGACGCCAGGTCAGATAGTGTCTTTTTTTATGTCTGAAATTGGTGCTGGCTAAAAACAGGCGGTTATCTGAGCATAGTTGTAATAGGCGATCACCGTTATCTGTACGTTCAGCTGGGATTCCGAAAGTCCCACCTAAGGGCCTTTCTGCCTCACTCAGTCTACCCATCTGTGCATTGAAGTCACCTGCAACAACTACCACGTCCGAGAGTTTGGCTTTCGAGAGGAGGCTAGACAGTTTAAGGTAGAACTCATCCTTCACTTCATCCGAACTACAGCCATTGGGCGCATAAGCAGAGATTACAAAGAGACAACGGCGAGTCTCACTATTCCTTTTAGTTCTCACCGTGCCATTCAGTCGGATAGCGTAGAGGCGACTATCAATTGGGATCCAGTCTAGTAGTGAGTTTTCTGCCCTAGTGCTTAGTGCTATGCCTACATCTACAAGAACGCGAGAGCTATCAGATCTCCAGAAACTCGAAGTGTGAATTTTGCAGATCCACTACATTGGCCGGTCAGGTGAATAACAGCACTTTGGTCCTTATGCGTGTCCCACGAACACAACACACACCCATGACCCAAGTCGCTAGAGTCTTGGCCAATGAAGCCTGGTGACCAATTTGACAGAGATTGCGGGCATCGAAGGCCTCGATGTGTAATTTGGAGCGTAGTTTAAGGAGACCAGTGATGCTGTTCTTTGAACTCAGATCGTTGTCGAAGGCTTTAGAGCTAGGAGAAATTGAAGATGGCGTAGTATCGTTAGTTGAGAGACGTGAAGGAAGATTAGAAGGTATTGATGGAGAAATGGATAGCAGTCTGAGGAAACCTGAGTCCTCACAAAGTTATGAGGGCAACTGACACTTTTCGGCTGCCCTTACAGTGAAAGGCTATTTTTCTAAAGGTACGTGAAAGAGATTTGTGTGACCGCAGAGCCCATCGGACATCTGTATGAAGCCTGTCACGCCCAGCCTTTTGTGAATGACTACTTAAAACTTTTGTTGTTTTGGGACCGGATGGTGGAAAAGAAACGACAAATGAACCAACGCCACCAGTCCGGTAGACCACGGGGCATGGTGGAGTGTGTTGTTTTTGTGGCCGACCTTTTCTAACTCCGCCTTCCACTGAGAAAGCAGCATCAGCATGGCACTGCTGGTCGTCCAGTGGAAACGTCTTACTGCTGTCACACACCATCCAGCTGACAGCAGTACGAATTGGCCCTCAGACCCCCATCATAGTGTAGTAATTTACACCACAACGATAATGGCTTTTTGTCTAACAACTATCCGACAGACCTTTCTGGTAGGACCTCGAGGGAACAAGTGTTCCACCAGTATAGCTCGTTGTGTCAATGTGATATGCAAGTCCGACCACCACGTCAAGGTAGCAGCTATCTGTCGGGTTTCTCCATGCATTCTTCTTCACTTCTTTGTCCAATGTTTTGTACGTTGTGTTCAGTTCCTCTTTTCGTTGTTCATCCCTACACTGCATTGCACTGGTTCATCGTCTGCTGCGCCATCTTCCTCTCCCTCCTCTACCAGCTTCCATGTATTCGGAAAAGTCCATTCCTTGTCTAGCTTCTTCTCCATTCCTAACACGCCTATGCAGGTTTCCAGCCATGTACCTTCCAAAGAGTTCCACTGTTCTTCCACGCAGGTTTCTTCACCGATGTTGCTCAATGTCTCCCAATTTTTCCTAATGGCTAACTAATGTGAAGATGTCCTTCGAAGTTTCGTCATTCACTTCACTTTCTGTTCTCGCTGTTGAACTCGAACTTCATTCAACTGTGCTCTATCACAACCAGCTTCTTTGAATTCAACGCCTTCAACTTCATTGCACTAGATAGTGGTGTGAGTGGTGTCAACCTACATCTGCTCCCTCCCTCATCTCATCTTGTGTCCAGTAGGCTGGCTGCATCTCCATCTCCACTTTATTCACATTCACATGAAGTCGATGTGATTGATTCTCAGTGTAGTGTGTCCTGGTGTCTGGTCAAATCAAATCCATGTCGCTGCCTCATGAATATCCTTGTGTTTGTGCACACTGCCTCGCCTCCAATCACCAAATCATTGAATGCTCAGAAGTCTGCAAACAATTCTCCATTCTCGTTCATCACTTCACTGAGTGCTTCTCGACACATGATCAGTTCTCTTCCTGTGTTGTCCACTCCCAGTTCCACAGTCATGTCACCACACCCATTAGAATGAATTTTGTTGTCGCCATCACCAACTGGGGTGGGGTCTAGTCCATTACTGACTGCAGTTGTCTGTAGAATTCCTCCTCCTTCTCTTCCTGATCTGCATTATTTGTAGGTGTGTAGTGTAGTATTGTATGGTTGTGACTTTCCCTCCTTTCTAGTTGAATTCATCTTGCTGTCATGATCCTGATCCTGATCGTGATCCTGATGGTTGAGGAGGAGATTGGTTCCCATTGCGTGAGAGAGAGCCTTCGATGCTGTTGGTAGGGGTTATCATGATAGTCACTCGAAAACTCAGTGTGCTGTGCTCGTGGTTGTCGTGTCGTGTCGTGTAGTGTAGTGTAGTGTCGTGTCGTCTGTGTGACAATATTGGAGCAGATTATTGACTCCTCTCCAGTTGACAGTCCCATTCCATTCCATCTGCATTCACAGATTCCCAGCCTGACACTTCTATGCCACACCTTCTCATCTCTTTTGCAATCTGGGCAGCCTTGTCAACCAGCTTCACACATTGTTCGGACATTCCATGTCTCCATGCTTACTTTTGGGTTTCATCGAGAGAGGCGAACACACACTTACCAATTGTCTTCTCGAAGTCTTTCACCAACCGGCATCATTTCGTCTCTCTGATTCCAGTGAGGAATGAGTTTACTTTTATATTTTCATTGTGCTTTGAAGTTTCTTTAGGGATTGTATTTGTTTTGTTGGGTAGGGTTGCTAACCGTATGCCCATTCTTTCCTCTTTATGCGGGCTTAGGACGGGCCAGTAACCAGTTAACTGTTCAACTGTAGGAGGTTAATTTTCTATTAGACGGAGTTTATTTGATACAATCAATGATATTACAGTACAGTTACAATGGCCAGATGACTCTTGAAGGACATTTTTCATCATATCAAACACATCAAACAATTTTCAAACTCCATTTTCATATTGATGATGGATAGTGTCTGGCAGCTTAACCTACGATACGCGTCTCGCTCTATTTGGGACTCATTGGCTGTATGTGACTGCTTCTCAGTGATTAACGTTGTTCCTACTGGGATTCGGACTCGTCACCGAACGCTTCAAACTCCAGAACGTTATCCAATAGGCCACCGAGCCATGGCAGCTACTTTTTGTTCGACGGGTATGGTTTTTATGTTGTTACTTGTATTTGATAATACAAATAACAACACTATTCCATCTTCTTAGTTCAACATCTGCTCAATCTTCAAATCTCAATGGAAGAAGAATTTAACGGAAATGTACGTGGTGAACCATTCTGATTGAATATTTGAGGTATTAACTAGATAAGGATAAATTAAATAACCAATCTATGCATCAAACTGTATTATAGAAATATCACCTTGCTACAATTTTTAGCGCGATTATTAGTCAGTGCATGCACAGCGATAATTGAAAATTTCACTAGACCAGTATTGTATTGCTATGAGACAAACTGAATAAACTAATCTCCTGTGGAATCACACTATGACACAGGACTCATTTCGCATGATAACACTGTTGTTTCTGTCTTTACTCATTATCCCGGTGGTAGTCAGTAGAGACTAACATTGACTGGAGAATCACTGAAAACCTGACAACACCAGATAGGTGGGTTGGATCGTTAGTTTGCGTTACTGAGGAGTTCCAAGCCAAGAAAAAATAGCTGTCCGGTTCTCCAGTTCTCTGTCAATGGTTCTCCAAATGACATCATTTTGTGATGCATGCCACCTTGTAATCAATCAATCTTCACAAACCTTTAACCAATAAATTGGCTAGTTATTTTTGCAGCATAACAATAATAAACGTCACATTATAGCTTAATGACCAATTTGGATTTTGAGCTCCCACCTTTTACAGACCTTCAGACCAGAAATATCTAGTGACCGCAAGAGAAAGAAGTTCCCTTAGGGTTTTACATAGACTCTACTGAAGATTTCAGCAGATATAAGATGGAAGTTCAAAACTTTCAGTAGGCTAATTAACATAGGATAACAAACCTACACTTTAAAATTAGATTTTACTCAAGTACTTTTGAAGTTAACTCAGTAAGCATGACTCAGTGGTCTAGAGGATAACTCTCTGGCATTTGAAACGATCGGTCCTCGTGAGAGTAACACGATCCACTAGGAGGCAGGTAAATCCAGCTTACGAGTCCCACATATGATGAAACTCACTTCCTGCATTCCTCTCCTATCTACTGTTGATCATTAATACTAAACTGTAAAAAACAGACAATATGGAGGCATCGGTGCAGAAGCACATATACTAACAATGACTGATCAGTTCGCTCCAATCAATGACAGGCAATTAAAAACAATAATATTTAACATAGATTCAATTTCAATTTTACTTGATTAATATTTGTCCACTTTTCAAAGCTGCTGCAACGTTTTCTCTTCCAAATGGGACATTCTCATTGGTTAATTGATTTAGCCAACCAATAGCTTCAGCTTCACTTTCAGCATCATATTTACTGTTCAACTGAAATAAAAAAGAAATACAGTTAAGATTTCAAAGCTGAAAGTGACAATAAGTTTTAAGAAGTATAATATTCTTACGGTAGTGCTAGTCTACAGTGAGAAACTTTGATTGAAACTTACTATTGACAATGCATTTCATTTTGGTGCAATCAAGTATGGGATAATGCATAGGAGCAAAGGCACATCCTGAATTCCATTGGTAGCCATCAACCATCAATAATACATTTTAATGATGACAAGAGCCCTAATGTATGTATGAAAATCTCCTTTTAAACTAATGCTTTCATAAAATTCAGCAGATGTGACAAAATCGGCAAGATTAGCGGGGTTTACTACTAGGTGTTAACAGTAGCTTACTTCCAAGTTTTACAGTTTTGATGTCTATCCTTTACAAAGAACTCATTACAACCAGTTTGTGTGATTTCAATCCCTTAGACCCAGAAAACTATATAGTCTTCAATTTTTTCAAATGGTTGTGTACTAATATGAAACCCAATAATAACTGTAGGGTTTGTTTTATTGCGCTAACTATATTTAACTAACGGCGCGAATGAACATATCACTTTGTAAATAAAATAAACCCTTGTTTTAGCTGTACATAAGTGAACATATGGTGAAGAGAGTAGAAAACTTCAGAATGATTTGCTTTGAGTAGAGTTTTAGTTAGAGGCGGAAAGTCATTTGATGTTATTATCAACTTTCATTGACTCAAATGGCCAATATATTTGTTATACACACTTAATTAATCACTTTTCACACCACACTATGTTAGCTGAAGTTGATTCAGGCTGGAAAAAAGATTAGACTTGGCCAGTCAGTGACGCATTTCATTATTGGTGGGACTGTTGTAGGGGAATGTAAACTTTTTGGTTGTAGTCGGCAAAGCAAAAGAAGTCGCTGGTTGGAGACTTTAGGTGATATGGCTAAGAATCGACATCACAAAGGAGCAGGCGTATTGGCACGCTATCATCAGCTTGAAATGGTGATCAACCGTCAATTGAAATTTCTATCCTATTTTATCCCTTTGTGTTCTCTTTTTTCGGCTTCCTACTACATTTAATTGCCTTCTTCGTCATTCCTGTATGCTTTATATTGATGCCTTGTACCTTAATTCTGCCTATGCGAGGTGTGGCAACTTATAAAGTTACTCTACAGTACCAGTTATTATGTTGGCACTAAGTAACCAACAGGAATATTCTGAAGTGATCAGTCATTTGTTATAATCATTACAAAGTGAGAAGTTACACACCCACACAGGTAATCTTACAGGAGAAGAATCACAGCATCTTTGCTTGTACCAATGGTTTTTGAGGGTTTGAACCTCAACTGGAATATAATTTTCGGCCTTAAAATTTAGTCCTGCCAATGCTCCATTTATTCCCAGATCTTTTCTTCTAACTCCTATGGATAACTTGACTTTACTTTGTGCAAAAGTATTAAGGAATTTTAAAAGTGGGTTAATTTTCCTGAGTCCACCTAATGTTTTGTTTCAAAGTTGAAGATTCATTCCTGTTCTCGCTTTTTCAGGCAACATAAACAGTACTTTAGAACTCTTCACGTAAGCTGATGTGTGATACGTCTTGTGTAATCAGCTTCGCAGGAGAAAGTACACTGATATATATATATATATATATATATATATATATATATATAAGTTCTTTGCAAGAGAATATGGTTCAGTGATTAGCATTGAAAATTTTCTTCTTCTGATAGTTTGGTTTTGAACTCTTGTCGATAATTATTAATAACAATTTTCTCTTGAATATTTCATGTGCTACCTGCAGTCAAGTGAGCTATATTCATGATAAAAAGCATACTCGCAACTTGAAAGCATTTTGAACTTTACTTGGTTGTGATTAGCAGAAGCATCCAGGATACACGTTTCGTCCTCTTTGGGGCTCTTCAGCTAGATATACCCGCACCCCAGTGAGTGATGTTGTTCCCACTGAGACTGGAACCTCGTCTTCATCTCTTTAAACGCCAAGGCGTTATGCACCATGCATCCGCATAGGAGCCTATATGCCAAAAGAGGTCGGACAATTCGATCCAGCAAAACAACGGAGAATTACAAGCATATCAACAAACTTGACTACAGACATTCCCTTTTATTTCAGCGAACTAGTTGACCAGCAGTTCACAAAGTACGGTAAAAAAAATTCTTTTTCAAATCTGTCTACAAACAATAAATTATTCTCCAATCGTAAAAACCATTACATACAAACATTGCGAAGTAGGAAATCAAACCCACTTATGTAAGTGGACGGATAGGCAAGAATACGAAATGCTTTTATGGCCTTGAGTAGGTTTGAGTATGACTTCCAGGTCACTGAAGAAGTAAAGAACCACTTTGCACTTAAATGTGCTTTAACTATGTTCTTTAAAATACTAGCCCGGAAAATGTTTTCGTTCTTATCATCAGTGCCTTTAGAACTTGTTCATGATCATCGCAAGTTAACATGACTTAATAATTTGTTGAGGAAAATGACAGACATTACACTAAATAGACAAGTTGTTGAATATTAGCGAATAGATGTCAGTATGCAGCATATGTTGTTGATGGATCACCTCTGATTTATATGGAGTGTTTACTTAACCTGTGTCAATCGACTCCGTGATACACTTATACTATGTAGCGGATAAGAGTCGATAAATGAAAGTAGTTGAAAGAATTGATGCACATTAAGAAAGTCCAAATGAAATAAACTGTCGTTATTAAAATCAAATTTATCCTGCTTTCATATCCAAAATTTCATTTAGACACATTCAACCAGTTGAAAAATGCAACAAAAAGGATTCCTTAATTCATAACTAGCGTTGAATGGCCTTGATCAGCCTTAACAACTACTGTATTGTTATCACTCCCAAGATTCTTCAGAGGTAGCATTTTAGTTTTGTTCAGCTTTACTTTACTGTTTTAGTGGTAGTGCACATTTTATTCCCACTTCTACAGAAGTCTTCTTATCTATTGAGTTTTATACAACTTTTATGCTAGGAATGACAGCTGCTTTTAGCTGACTTATTGCTACTCTGAAGTTTAGCTCTTTCTCCAGACCTTGAATTTCATTCCAGCTTACTTCTCTTGTTGAGAGATGATCACCCACTTTGTTCTATAATTGGCCGATCATTTCTTATCGGCAGTTTCATACTTCTTAGTAGGATACTGTCTTTCTATCAATTTGTTAAACTTTTTAATGTGAATATGTTTGGACTTGTTGAAAACAGCTGATATTGCTTTTGTCTAATATCTCAACTGGGAGTTCATAGTCTCTACTGTTTAATGTCCTCATCAGTCTGTATTTAAGTTATCTAATTTAGTTTAGGATCTTAAGTAGTTTTTACTAATTCCACTTAGGTCTTCGCTTAGATACAGTCTACTGACATGCACTATTGCTTCCCTAATCTTGTCAATTGGTATCGGTGTACGTAGAAGATATTTAGAGATGCTATAATTCTCAATACGTCGATTGCTGAATCTTGCTTCAGTTTGTACAAGTCGTTGAAGTCTCCTGACTAGCCTAAACTACATACTTACATTAAGGATTACCTAAGTAAAAGTAATAAATTCATAATGGTAATCTAAGCTTGAAGATTTTTCATAGGCTACAGTCAAGTCGATCTGGATCAGATAGTGAAATTATGAGTATGAAGTCAGTTGTAAAAGAAGATAAAATACAAAACCAAGTCATACATGACTACAGACACTCAACGACAGTAATGCATGAAGGTCGCACTATACTGTGAACTGAAAGATGTAAAAATACCTGGACCATTGGATTCTGACCCAATGTGCTTACTGCTGAGAAAGTGATTTTTACCACGGTTTATATTCTTCTATTAAGCTTGCTCATCAGTTCATTCCCTTTGAAAGTCAAACAAAGAAACAACAGTTTTACCTCAGGAACTCCAAGTCTATTTCTTCCTATTGTACTCGTTTTGGTTTTATTTATAAACATCTCAGGGTAACCATTTTCTTTCAGATATGTCTTGATCAAGTGAATTTCATGAGTCAGTTTGTCTGATGGACAAAGTTTCCTAACCCTATGAAATTCCCTTCTAATTACTCCTTGCTAAATACTTATGGGACAAAAATCATTAAAACAGAGAGGCTGTCTTTCACGTGTTTCTTCTCTATAAACAAATATTTGACGCAACCTATATCTACTTGATTGAAGGCCAAAGTCTATGAAATGAAATTTATTATTTATCTCATGTTCTATAGTAAACTTAATATTCATTCACACTAACTGAATCAATGCTGACTTCACACTTTTGTATAAAGGATCATTAGTGGCTGAATGGTGAGATAAAATGTTTGAATTTAAATGACAAGAGAACAATTTAATAAAAGGGATTTCGAACCTTCTAATACTAATTTAGTGAAAATATTTGTTGTCTTACTTAACCATTGACCTTTAAAACTTCGGACATAATGTGAAAGTTTAATGAAGATTATTTAGAAATCTGTTATCTGTTAGTTACTATCTCAGTATACAGTTTTTGGCTGCTTAATCTTGACAATGAAAATAATAACAAGCTTTGCTTGGTGATGGAAAAACAAGACAGGCATTCATTAACCTCAAACTAGTGTGGAGATCTTCTTCACTCAGTGTAAAGAACAGGATCCGGATTTTCAACACCAGTGTCAAGTCAGTGCTTCTATAAGCTTCACAGACTTGGCGGCGCGTTACGAAAAGCATTTCCAAAAAAGCTATAGACATTCATCAACAACTGCCTACGCTCATTACTGAAGCTCAGGTGGCCAGAATAATAAGAATAAGCAAGAAGGAACTGTGGCCTGCTAACGAACCAACCAAGAACCTATCGCTCAACAAATATGCAGAAGGAAGTGGATATGGATTGGATTGGATACACTGAGAAGACCAGTCAGGGACATCACGCATCAGGCTGTCCAGTGTAACCCATATGGGAAACGGCGAGTTGGGCTTTCGAGGTGAGGGTGACATGGAGGAGGTTGTGTGAGAAAGAAATGAGAGCTTGTGGACAGTGGTGGAGCGAGGTTGAGGAGACTGCAGAGAAGAGAGTGCAATGGAGACATGCTACTGAATCCCTATGTTCCACTAGGAACCCAAATGACAAATAATATAATAATAATTGCCTAGTGATACTTATTGATGCGACAGACATTCATACCATACCAGAATAATTCAAAATGTCTCTAAGATCATTAACTCAGATCGTGTCGTCTCCTGATCACCAGATATAAAACATCAGGTTCATAAAATGATGATTTTATAACGTGAATATACATACCATATTTCTTTCCATTACACGACTTTTTCATGTCCTAGTATTGAGAAAGATTGAGTTTTGAAGTATGTGACCGCTTTATCAAGCTGAGTATTCATAATTATTATCAGTAGCCCTATCAGTTTTATGATCAGTTGGCAAATTATGATTCAATATATATATATATATATATATATATATATATATATATGCTTAACCTCGCCTGGTTAACTAGTTTACTAGTTACTAGCCGGTCCTAAGCCCGGGTAAAGAGGGAAGGTTGGGCATAGGGCTAGCAACCCTACCCCGTAAAACAAATCTAACCGCTAAAGAAACTTCAAAGCACAAACAAAATATAAAAAATGAAAACAAACTTATTCCCCGCTGGAATCGGAGAGGCGAAATGACGCCAGTTGGTGAAAGCCTTCGGGAAGCCAATTGGCCGATGTGTCTTCTCTCGATGAAAGCGAAAGTAAACGTGGGGACATGGAATGTCCGCACGATGTTTGAACCCAGTAAGGCAGCCCAGATTGCAAAGGAGATGAGAAGGTATAACATCGAAGTGCTTGGGATTTGCGAAAGCAGATGGAATGGGAGTGGACTCTCCAAACTGTCAACTGGAGAATCAATAATCTACTCCGGTCACCCAGACGCCAACCACGAGCACACTGAGGGAGTGGCTATCATGATGTCCTCAAGAGCATCGAAGGCTCTCATGCAGTGGGAACCAATCTCCTCCAGGATCATGACAGCAAGATTCAACTCAAAAGGAAGAAAGGTCACAATCATACAATGTTATGCACCTACAAATAATGCAGAGCAAGAGAAAAAGGAGGAATTCTACAGACAACTTCAATCAACACTGGACAAGACGTCAGTTGGCGATATCAAAATTCTAATGGGCGACATGAATGCCAAACTGGGAGGGGACAACACGGGAAGAGAACTAACCATGGGTCGAGAGGCGCTAGGTGAAATGAATGAGAATGGAGAATTGTTTGCAGAATTCTGCGCATTCAACGATTTGGTGATTGGAGGCAGTGTGTTCAGGCACAAAGATATCCACAAAGCGACATGGATTTCACCAGAAGGACACACTACACTAAAAATCAAATCGACTTTATCTCAATCTCAAGAAAATGGAGACGCAGTCTACTTAACACAAGGTCAAGAAGAGGAGCAGATGTAGGTTCACACCACTATCTAGTGCAAGGAACCTTCCAAATCAAGTTAAAAGCCTTCAAGGAAGCTGGTGATAGACCTCAATTCAAGTACAACACTCGGAAACTGAAGGATGAAACTACAAAGGAGATCTTCACGGCAGCCATCAAGACAAAATGGGAGACATCGAGGGACATCCCTGAAGAAACCTGTGTGGAAGAACACTGGAAGTCTTTGAAAGCTATGTGGAAAGAAACCTGCACAACAGTATTAGGAAGGAAGAAGGTGGAAGACAAGGAATGGATCTCGACGGATACCTGGAAGCTGATAGAGGAGAGGAGGATGGTGAAGCAGAAGATAAACCAGTGCAAGGATGCTCAACGACAAGAGGAACTGAGCACAATGTATAAAACACTGGACAAAGAAGTGAAGAAGAGTGCACGCAAAGACAAAAGACACTTCTACGAAACACTGGCAAGTGAAGCAGAACAGGCTGCAGGTAAGAGAGACCTGACGACATTGTATCAAATAACCAGGTTGCTATCAGGGAAGAGACCAACACAGATGAAACCAATAAAAGATGAAGAAGGAAATTTAATTACAAAAGAAGAGAAACAGAGGAAACGATGGGCCGACCACTTCAAGAAGCTCTTGAATCGACCACCACCTGCACTTCGTCCAGAAATACCACCTGCAGCCGCTGAACTACAAGTGAACATTAATCCCCCAACGAAAATGGAAGTCCTGAACGCCATAAAGCTACTGAAATGCGGGAAAGCAGCAGGACCAGATGGAATACCGCCAGAAGCACTGAGAACAGATGCAGAGACAACAGCGGACATGCTCACACCACTATTGCAGAAGGTGTGGAAGGAAGAGAAGGTACCTGACGATTGGAAGAAGGGTTACCTTGTCAAACTGCCGAAGAAAGGAGACCTCAGTGCTTGCAAGAACTGGCGCGGAATCACTCTCCTGTCCACCCCAAGTAAAATATTAAGCCGCATCATCCTGGAGAGGCTTAAAGACGCACTGGATTCAAAACTGCGACCGGAACAGGCAGGCTTCAGGAAGTACAAATCATGTGCAGACCAAATTGCAACGCTTCGTATCATCATAGAACAGAGCATAGAATGGCAATCAGCTCTCTACCTCAACTTCATCGACTTTGAGAAGGCCTTTGACAGCGTCGACCGAGAAGTAATTTGGAAACTGCTTCAATACTACGGAGTACCGCAAACCTTTATCCGCCTCATTCAACAACTATATGAAGATGCCACATGCCAAGTTATTCACAATGGGAAGCTCAGTGATGCCTTTGAAGTGAAGACAGGAGTGAAACAAGGTTGCCTACTATCCCCCATGATATTCCTAATTGTGGTGGACTGGATCATGCAGCAAACAGTAGGCAGCGAGAAGAGGGGGATACACTGGACGACGGAAAAGAACCTAGAAGACTTGGATTTCGCCGATGACTTATGCCTAATGTCACATAAACTTGAAGATCTGCAGGCAAAAACTAACAAGTTGATAGAAGAGGCAGCTAAGACGGGACTTCAGGTGAATATAGAGAAGACAGAAGTGATGAAGATACCGCACCACCAACATCAACAACAACAACAAACTCCAATCACCGTCAACGGTAGAAACTTAAAGGAAGTAACCTCCTTCACTTATCTAGGAAGCACTGTTTCAACTACAGGCGGGACGGACGAGGACGTCAAAGTCAGAATCGGAAAAGCAAGACAGGCGTTCATTAGCCTGAAACCAGTGTGGAGATCTTCTGCACTCAGCATGCGGAACAAGATACGGATTTTCAACACCAACGTCAAGTCAGTGCTCTTGTATGGCTCAGAGACTTGGCGCGTCACGAAAGGCATTTCCAATAAACTACAGACATTCATCAACAACTGCTTAGCTGGCTCGCTACTGAAGATCAGATGGCCAGAAAAAATAAGCAACAAGGAACTCTGGGAACGAACCAACCAAGAACCTATCACGCAACAAATATGCAGGAGGAAGTGGAGATGGATTGGCCATGCACTGAGAAGGCCGACTGAGGACATCACGCGTCAGGCCAGTTGCTCGAGTGGAATCCCCATGGGAAGCGACGAGTTGGACGTCCAGGCGAGGGTGACATGGAGGAGGTCGTGCGAGGAGGAAATGAGAGCTTCTGGGCTGTCGTGGGACCAGGTTCAAAAGATCTCAGAGAACAGAGGTCACTGGAGGCGTGCTACTGAAGCCCTATGTTCCACTAGGAACCCAAGGGACTAATAATAATAATAATAATATATATGCTTGGTTGTATTTAACGCCTCAAAGATTTCTTTCCACACAACTAGTGATAATGCAGTCTCGCTTAACTTGACAAAATAAGTTTTTTGAAATGATATCCGACTAAGCCCCATTTAAATTTGGAGGATATAAGGTGCACAATATTCTGTCAGTTCGGAAAAACTTAATACGTATACCCTGAGTTCCTCTTTGATGTTTTACCCATAATCTTTATACCTTGCTATAATTAAACTTCTGACTATTCAATAAGTCGAAGCCATTGCCTTAGGAAATATTTCATACCAGTGGCCTAGTGGATAACATTTTGGCCTCTGATGCTATGAGTACTGGGATCAAGTCTCAGTAGGAACAGTATCGCTCACAAAGGTACAGGTTTATCCAGCTGACGAGTCCCAAGGAGGAGGAGACGCTTTTCCTGCATTTTACTGCTAGTTACTAAATTAAATTACAATAAGATGAATTAACGTGTATATATACTCTTTGATTCCAATTAGTTCTTCTGATAATCTATGTTTAATGAAACGTATTTCCTGCTTTTACTGATGTGGATAAGAACTTTAAAAGTATTGTATCATACATGCTTTAAACTGTACAGTGTCACTAATTACTTGAGGTAATTATCAATGAACTTATAGAGTTGTGTGCTTTCCACTGAATAGAAGTTGTTAAAGCATTTTTAGCATGAATAAAGACTAATGAGTTTGATTCAGTTAACAAGGAGATATATGCATCTAAGATGAATGAATAAGAAGTACATACAAACGAAGTATTTCTCGTGTTTACTACAAACTTCAGTGAATTTAAGCCATTTCTTAAGTTGTATAGTAGATACAACTGACATCGTAATCGACTATATATTCCAATGTTAATTTATACACATTTTATTATTGCCAGTAGCATTACTGTCATTTGTGATCTCTTTCAAATGTGCGATAGGACAGAATGGTAAGTTTCAGCCCAGTTGCTTAGTCTGCTTTTGAGATTACTCATATACAATGATTCTAAGTAACTAACGCAAGAAGTTTTGAACCTAGAGTTATCTGCTTGTTTGTGCACACCAACTAGCCGTGGATGAAACCTTAACTAACATGAAATTATTTAGTGTCAAAAACTTCAACTGAGATCAGTAGTATTTTCGGTCAGTATGTTAGGCCAAACATGACTTGAACAACTTGAATTCAAGAACCAGTTATTGTTTTCCTTTCTTTGGGTTTTTTAATTTGACCAGTAATCTGCATTTATTTACCAACGTCAAGTCAGTGCTTCTATATGGCTCAGAGACTTGGCGCGTCACGAAAGGCATTTCCAACAAACTACAGACATTCATCAACAACTGCTTATGCTGGCTCGCTACTGCAGATCAGATGGATTGCCAGAAAAAATAAGCAACAAGGAACTCACTCTGACTGGCAACGAACCAACCAAGAACCTATCACGCAACAAATATGCAGGAGGAAGTGGAGATGGATTGGCCATGCACTGAGAAGGCCGACTGAGGACATCACGCGTCAGGCCAGTTGCTCGAGTGGAATCCCCAGGGGAAGCGACGAGTTGGACGTCCAAGGCGAGGGTGACATGGAGGAGGTCGTGCGAGGAGGGAATGAGAGCTTCTGGGCTGTCGTGGGACCAGGTTCAAAAGATCTCAGAGAACAGAGGTCACTGGAGGCGTGCTACTGAAGCCCTATGTTCCACTAGGAACCCAAGGGACTAATAATAATAATAATAATATATATGCTTGGTTGTATTTAACGCCTCAAAGATTTCTTTCCACACAACTAGTGATAATGCAGTCTCGCTTAACTTGACAAAATAAGTTTTTTGAAATGATATCCGACTAAGCCCCATTTAAATTTGGAGGATATAAGGTGCACAATATTCTGTCAGTTCGGAAAAACTTAATACGTATACCCTGAGTTCCTCTTTGATGTTTTACCCATAATCTTTATACCTTGCTATAATTAAACTTCTGACTATTCAATAAGTCGAAGCCATTGCCTTAGGAAATATTTCATACCAGTGGCCTAGTGGATAACATTTTGGCCTCTGATGCTATGAGTACTGGGATCAAGTCTCAGTAGGAACAGTATCGCTCACAAAGGTACAGGTTTATCCAGCTGACGAGTCCCAAGGAGGAGGAGACGCTTTTCCTGCATTTTACTGCTAGTTACTAAATTAAATTACAATAAGATGAATTAACGTGTATATATACTCTTTGATTCCAATTAGTTCTTCTGATAATCTATGTTTAATGAAACGTATTTCCTGCTTTTACTGATGTGGATAAGAACTTTAAAAGTATTGTATCATACATGCTTTAAACTGTACAGTGTCACTAATTACTTGAGGTAATTATCAATGAACTTATAGAGTTGTGTGCTTTCCACTGAATAGAAGTTGTTAAAGCATTTTTAGCATGAATAAAGACTAATGAGTTTGATTCAGTTAACAAGGAGATATATGCATCTAAGATGAATGAATAAGAAGTACATACAAACGAAGTATTTCTCGTGTTTACTACAAACTTCAGTGAATTTAAGCCATTTCTTAAGTTGTATAGTAGATACAACTGACATCGTAATCGACTATATATTCCAATGTTAATTTATACACATTTTATTATTGCCAGTAGCATTACTGTCATTTGTGATCTCTTTCAAATGTGCGATAGGACAGAATGGTAAGTTTCAGCCCAGTTGCTTAGTCTGCTTTTGAGATTACTCATATACAATGATTCTAAGTAACTAACGCAAGAAGTTTTGAACCTAGAGTTATCTGCTTGTTTGTGCACACCAACTAGCCGTGGATGAAACCTTAACTAACATGAAATTATTTAGTGTCAAAAACTTCAACTGAGATCAGTAGTATTTTCGGTCAGTATGTTAGGCCAAACATGACTTGAACAACTTGAATTCAAGAACCAGTTATTGTTTTCCTTTCTTTGGGTTTTTTAATTTGACCAGTAATCTGCATTTATTTACCAACGTCAAGTCAGTGCTTCTATATGGCTCAGAGACTTGGCGCGTCACGAAAGGCATTTCCAACAAACTACAGACATTCATCAACAACTGCTTATGCTGGCTCGCTACTGAAGATCAGATGGATCGCCAGAAAGAATAAGCAACAAGGAGCTCTGGCTGGTGACGAACCAACCAAGAACCTATCACCCAACAAATATGCAGGAGGAAGTGGAGATGGATTGGGCATACACTGAGAAGGCCGATTGGGGACATCACGCATCAGGCCAGTTGCTCGAGTGAAATCCCCAGGGGAAGCGATGAGTTGGACGTCCGTGGCGAGGGTGACATGGAGGAGATCGTGCGAGGAGGAAATGAGAGCTTGTGGGCTGTCGCGGAGCCAGGTTCAAAAGATTTCAGAGAACAGAGGTCACTGGAGACGTGCTACTGAAGCCTTATGTTCCATTATGAACCCAAGGGACTAATAATAATAATTTACTGACAATTAAATGTACACTGTGTTCTAGTAAAAATGAAAACAGAACAAAAAAAAGTTTTAAAGCAACTGGCCCCTTTGATGAATTTAAACAGCGCAATGAGAAGACGAAGATTATCTGAAACATGTGGTGTTTTAGCGCCATACATTTCGAACAATCTGATCCCTCACACATCGCCTTGTCGAACGATTTATGTGAAAATTTACGAAAAAGGTCAATGAAGTTAATAGGAAACATCTGAGGGAATAGGAAGGGATAGAAAAAGGAAATATCCCTACTCTTGGTATGAAAATTAAAACCATTACTATCAAGGTAGGTGCAACGTGAGTACAAATTGTTTTTGTATACATAAAGCATGGGGTTTAAATTTACGGATGGTAAAAGCTTCAATAAATTTAAGCATTCGGCTCTGACCACTTTTATATAGTACTTTATTTACTAATGTACCTCTGGTAAAAACAGTTTGTATTTTATGCGACTATATTTCTTCCAACAGTCTTATATTCCCTATCCCTATTAATTTTTTTAAAAGATTTATTATTATTATTATTATTATGCACTGATCAAGTTGAATTCTTATTCGAGGGTGAACACGTTCAATAGATTGATGGCGTCGCGATGGGTAGGACCGTTGCTAGCTGATGTATACATGTTATATGTTGAAAACATGGCTGACGATCTCATCGGAAGGGTTTCATTTTATAAGAGAGATGTCGATGATATAGTCATTATATGTGTAAAGCCTGATGATGCCATGTGCCTGCTAGAGAAAATGAACATGTCTCAAAATCACATTAGCCTGACTTGTGAACAAGAGACGAACAACCAGCTACCGTTCCTAGATGTATTGCTCAGTCGACGGGAGGATGGCTCGATCAGGAAGTCGATCTATAAGAAACCTACATGAACAGGGCAATCTCTTAATTTCCATAGCCATTAACCAGTCAAATATAAAAAAGGTTTAGTTAGATGCTTATTCAGCAGGATAAACCGCATCTGCACCGATGACACCAGGGAGAAAGAAACCAACTTACTGACGACAACACTGACACAGAATGGATACCCGTTGAGATTTATCGACAGGTGCAAAAGTTATTTACCGTTGAAAAGTACACAGTGTTCCGTTGCTAACATAAATGACTACATCTCATTACCATTCAGATAGCTTTGTGGTGAGGAAAAGACTTAGATCAGCCATCTGTAAAACGTATTATGCAGCCAAGGTCATCACTGTAGAGAAGACAAAGTTCATGTTACAGTACAAACCAAAACAACATATAAACGATTACATCACATCCCACTGTGTTCATCAATTTACATGTATATGTGGACACAGATATATAGAGAGCAGTAATGATGATATGAAGTTAAGGAAGGTTGAATATGTACCTAAGTGGCTACAAAAACAAATGACCTCAACAGATCCGATAAGTGCAGGTGACAAACATCCATCTTCGTCTATCGCTAAACATATACTAGAAACTAACCATAGGATAGACATGAAAACAGCCTTTAAAGTATTACATAAAAGTGGTCAGAGCCGAATGCTTAAATTCATTGAAGCTTTTACCATCCGTAAATTTAAACCCCATGCTTTATGTATACAAAAACAATTTGTACTCACGTTGCACCTACCTTGATAGTAATGGTTTTAATTTTCATACCAAGAGTAGGGATATTTCCTTTTTCTATCCCTTCCTATTCCCTCAGATGTTTCCTATTAACTTCATTGACCTTTTTCGTAAATTTTCACATAAATCGTTCGACAAGGCGATGTGTGAGGGATCAGATTGTTCGAAATGTATAGCGCTAATACATCACATGTTTCAGATAATCTTTGTCTTCTCATTACGCTGTTTAAAAAAAGTAGCTGTTTGACGCGCCAGTTATAAATAATTCTCATGATCAACCAACCTCATCTCATTTCAACTATTTATTGAAAGAACATATGAGAAAGTTAACTTTATTGGCTGTCAGATTTTGCTTGAGATTGAATACGAACCTTATATTTTTGTCAAGATACTTCTTTCAGTCCACTGAACCCAAAAGCATAGATATAAAAATATCATATAAGGTCAGTAGTGGGTGTATGAAGCTAGAAAATTTATTATCTATACATTATGAAGTTTAAACTGATTACAATAAACTGAAGCTAAGTGAAACCTAAGATCTAATGTAGTCAAATTTAAGCTGTCAAATTTTTTGAAGCTCTAAGCATTGTATCAACCTGTAAAAACTGAAATTAACAGAGTAGTTTGGGACCATTTCAAGTGTTCGTTGCACTGAAATGTGTATATCACTATCCTTAGGATGACGAATCATGCTGATTGAGGAATAAATAAATATCAGAATGAATCACATTAAAATTCAATTACATAACGAAACATTACACATAGAACAATAATTTGATAGAAAAATGACTATTTATCTCAGAGGTTAACCTACTCGACGATTAATTTGTACATCCATACCCATATCCATCATTCGAGTAGCCATATTTTTTCAAGTCGAATTTGTTTATTGTTCAACTGTGTTTTATGCTGAATAATACACTAAATAATAAAATCAGGATTAAACTGAAATCTTAAATACCTTCGGATAAATTGTAAGTCTGATAGGATACTGCAAAAAATTGGCAGCCTTTAAAAATATGTAGTCTGAAACTATGTTGCCTTGTTTATCAACATATTCTATCTAACAACCTTGAAGATATTTCCCTTTTGAAAAGGATTATTTTTGTTATTTGTCAGGGAAATATGTGTATACGTGCGTGCCCATATGCCTGTGCTTTTGCACGCATATTCTTGCGTTTGGTTTCAATGTACAAGGCACAGTATCATTTTCTTTCAAAAGTGATCGATTTAAAATGCATTCCAATTACTTTCAACCTTCCCTTCATTCATTGAAAAGACCAATCACTTTGGATAGATACCAGAGGTGGGACATGTGAATATATAATAACAAACGATATATTTTTTATATGAGTGGGCTTCTTTTTGTTACCCTTTCTAAAATTCTTCCTCTTCCATATGTATAATGTTGCCCAACAAAAGTGGAAGAAATAAGATAAGATAGACGTCAAGACAATAATTGCTTGAAACAAGTGACAGAAGTTTTGTTATTGTCAAAGCTTGGCTTTCTTTATAAAACTATCAGAAAATTAGTTAGGTATGAAGTAAAACACCATACCCGTTCGATAGGAGGTCGCTGTCGTGCTCCAGAGGCCTAGTGGATACCACATTGGCGTTCGAAGCAATGAGCACTGGGTTTCAGTCTTAGGGGGGTAAAAGTAACTCACTTGGACTCAGGTAAACCCAACTGATGGGTCCCAAGCGGGGTGAAACGCACGGACTGAATTCCACTGCTAGTTACTAAGATAGATACAAGATATCGAATATTCAGAAGTATCAAGGCATTTATATAGGAGTCCGTCTACCAACAGAAATCGAGCAATTCGACCCTATACAGTAATAGGGAATTACACTTCATCTGTTTAATCATGCTACAGTTATTACTTTTTATCTTTATCTCACGTTTACTTTACATATTTCTTCATTTCATTTTTCTACATGGTTTAACCTGGAACTACTTTTAGTTAACAATGTAATTAACTTCTCATTAAACATCTGTAAATGTATTTAATACAAGCGTTTTAAACAAATCCTGTTTAGTGAATGAATGAGATACCTCAGGTGACTGGGAATACAACATAATGCAGCTGATAATCAAATATTCCATTCTAGTTTGATTTTGTTTAGTACTGACCTCTCAGAAACTGAATTTACGTTTACACACATGAGTCAACAGTGAATATATAATAACCACTGAAAGATGAAAACTTTGTCTTCTGTGGCGGTTATTTTTAATTTGAAGTAATTCCTGAATGAAGTGACTTTAAAGGCCATCCCAGTAACTACTGAAATGATTAATCAGGCTTCTGTATTTCATCTAGAAAAGTACTTTTCCATAAAATACGGGAATGTAATTGGCTGTTTCATCATTTCTTGGGTAATCTTTGAAGTCACCCTCACAATGAATTGTCTTTAGCATTATGGTGTAATATTTATAAGTTCTATCAACATACATTCAGATGGTGCTAAATGTTTACCACTTTCTGACTCTTAGTAGCTTGTGAAACAACTTTCAGTGTATTACGAATACTGTCTTCATATTATCATTATTATTACTATTATTTTGCTCAGGCGTTCCTAGTGAAACATAGGAATTCAGTTGCACACCACCATTACACTCTCTTCTCTGCAGTCTCTTCAACCTCGCTCCACCACTGACCACAAGCTCTCACTTCTTCCTCACATGATCTCCTGCATATCACCCTCACCTCGGTAGCCCAAATCGTCGTTTCCCATCCCGATTCCACTCAACGGTCTGGCCTGATGCTTCATGTCCCCAATCAGTCTTCTCAGTGCATCTCCAATCCAATCCATCTCCACTTCCTTCTACATATCTGTTGAGTGATAGGTTCTTGATTGGTTCGTTGTCAGTCAGTCAGTCAGTCAGTCAGCCAGTCAGCCAGAGTTCCTTGTTGCTTATTCGCATTATTCTGGCAATCCATCTGATCTTCAGTGTCGAGTGTCGAGTATCGAGTGAGCATAGACAGTAGCTGTTGATGAATGTCTGTAGTTTCTTTAGCGGTTAGAGTGGTTTTACGGGGTAGAGTTGCTAGCCCTATGCCGAAGCTTCCCTCTTTATCCGGGATTAGGACCGGCTAGTAACCAGTGAACTAGCTAATCAGGTGAGGTTACTGTCTTCATATAAGTTATGATTATTCACGCAGATTTCGGTTTTTAACTTTATGTTTTTCTGCACGCAGCTTTCGAAATTAGTTTGGGTACAATATATGCCACGTTAAGTTGTAATTATTTACTAACATACTAGTTTAATGGGTTCAGTTGCAAAGTAACAAAAAAAATCGTATGATTATTCCCAACAATATCTTTATATAAACAAATATTGCAATATTCAAAGTGGGTCAAAGCGCGAAAAACAACACAAAGGTTTTGTAATTAAAGAGGATGAAGTTTGTAAATGAACAGTCTGAATATCAGTATAGCAAGAGTATAAAAGAGATGTTAAACTTGTTTTTAAATGGGAGGGGGGGGAATTTTAAGATTGATAGCGGTAAGATTATTCCTTAAATCTTCCCTAGCCAAGTTAGAGATAAAGATGGTACGAACTACGTGTAAATAAAATGGTTAGTTTTAACGTTACGTAAGACGCTGAACCAGACTTATTTGAACCAACCTGTTAAGGTGTTTTAAATGTGTTTGAATACTTCCGTTTCGTACAGGCTGCCACCATTATCAACGAGATAGGATGGAAAGAAACTTCATATAGATTTCACCTGTCATTCTCCCATCTGAAAAGGTCAATGCTTGGCAGTACGCCGGTTAGTTGTGGCAATAATAGCATTATACAAAAGTGGTTAGTTGTTGGGAAGAATGAAGTAAGAATAAAACAAAAAAGAAAGTTGGCGGACTACAACAATAGTAGTTTTTACATCTATCTGAAATAGTTGTTTTTTGGCAGACTGAAATTACTATTACGGGATGATGACTAACATTGAATTGAATACCGGGGTCACCGTAGGATATAAGTGAATGATTAGCACCATATAATCACATGAAAGTCCGGAAAATGACCTTGATGACTGAAGTGAAACCAAAATCTTAAAAGCAGCCAAATCATTTAGATAAGCTGATAGATCACCAGGCCGGTAACCAGGAGCCCACTAGTTCAAGTCCGCGTCAATAATAATAGTTATACTTTGTAGTCTGAATAGTAGGACAGATTTTCGCCGCATTTTATTATATTAAGTAGATGGCCTTTGACTAAGTACAGACTATCTAGTGAGTAATTCATAGCCAAATCATTCCTGTAGAACCACTTATCTGCAACTGATAGCTATCTCTTAGCAATATCAGCTTTTGATAAAGAAGCCAAAATCTTCGTTTTGTTGATATCCATTTTCGGTTGAATTCTCTGAATATGTATCTAGTCAACAGCGTCCACTTTGTTTGATCGGTTATTCACCTCTATTCAACCCAGTATTTTATCAGTATGAAACTGGAGTAACTTTTTGAAGACAAAGAACACGATTTCAGTTATTAATGGTCAGATTATCAAACATTTTAGCAAATTTCGTTTATTAAATGATTATATCATCAGAATTTGTAATGTTATGAATGAGAGTGAAGAGTAATATCACCTTTTTTCAGCATGCAGGTGTAGAAATGCGTTTGTAACTGAAACTGAAGGACGAAAATACAAGGGACATCTTCACGTCAGCCATCAAGACAAAATGGGAAATATCAAGCAACATTCCTGAAGAAACCTGACGATGAAGTGAAGACAGGAGTATGACAAGGCTTCCGCCTACTATCATCGATCATCTTCCTGATTGCCGTCTACTAGACCGCATCACGCAACAACACGTGAGGAAGGCGAAGATGAGCATACACTGGCTGGACCGATGAAAAGACCACAGAAGAAGATTTGGATTTCGCTACCGATCATGATTTATGTTTAATGTCCTGTAACACAAACTCGAGAATCTACAGGCAAAAACCAACAAGTTGACAGAAGAGGTGAAGTGGTGAAGACGGGACTTCAAGTGAATGTAGAGGAGATAGAGCTGATGAAGATACACAACCAACAACAACAACAACAACAGCATCAACAACAACATCAACAACGATAACAACAACAACAAGCACCGATCACCATGAACCGGAGAAATCTAAATGAACTGGTCTCTCTCATCCACCTACGCAGCATCGTTTCAATTACAGGTGGTGGCGGCGGCACAGACGAGGATGTCAAAACCGAGATTGAAAAGACAGCGAGAAACGCCTTCATTAATTTGAAATCAGTGTGGAGATCTACCACACTGCACTGCACTACACTGCACTCAGCATAAAGTGTGAACGAGATCCGGATCTTCAACACCAATTCAGTAAGTTCAATGCTGCTATATACTTCAGAAACTTGGCACATCACGAAAAGCATTTCCAACAAACTACAGATATTCATCAACAGCTACTGTCTATGCTCACTCGATACTCGACACTCGACACTGAAGATCAGATGGATTGCCAGAATAATGCGAATAAGCAACAAGGAACTCTGGCTGACTGGCTGACTGACTGACTGACTGACTGACAACGAACCAATCAAGAACCTATCACTCAACAGATATGTAGAAGGAAGTGGAGATGGATTGGATTGGAGATGCACTGAGAAGACTGATTGGGGACATGAAGCATCAGGCCAGACCGTTGAGTGGAATCGGGATGGGAAACGACGATTTGGGCTACCGAGGTGAGGGTGATATGCAGGAGATCATGTGAGGAAGAAGTGAGAGCTTGTGGTCAGTGGTGGAGCGAGGTTGAAGAGACTGCAGAGAAGAGAGTGTAATGGTGGTGTGCAACTGAATCCCCATGTTCCACTAGGAACCCAATGGTAAAATAATAAATATACGTCTGTAACTTTTCAATTATAAAACAAAACTCGAAGTCATTTGAGAAAAACCAGTCAGTTTAAAGTATGAAAGCGAAGGTACACCACCTAACTAAATACACCGTATTCACTAACTGTTAAAATTTTTCAAGTGTCAACTTTTTCACATCAAAAGTGGATTACAGAAAGTGTTTACCTCTCTGTGTATTTTCGGTTTATTTAATTCAGTAACCATAAGGTTTTAAGTACACTATGTGTAGTTTAGAAAGTCACCTCTTGCTTGACATCTTCATGAGATTCTTTGAAGGAGAAAATGAGAAAATCCAGAACTTTTCAGACCACGCTAAGGATAACGTAGACTGAGGTAAATTTCAGTTGGAATCTTCCTATTGCCCTGCACACCAGTCCACGAGTGAGAGTGTCTGTGAATACTTTCTGGCAGTAAGTACTCATCAGAATGGCACATCCATAAACTTGTATAATCCAATACTCGCTTGATGTTTTGAGCCTGAATCGTTACACTTTAACAAAAAAGAGTGAAATATTCTGTCTCCAAAGCAAACAACAGGCATTGATTATTCATCACACGAATTTCCTACTCCATGATACATGATGCAGCTTTCAAATTCCACTTCCAGATTCAGAGATACCTGACAATATACTAGAAACATTCGGTAGTCTAAGATTTAGTTTTAACTGCTGCCATACCCCGTAGAAGACAAATGATCGAGAATTTATGCTGAATTTTTGGTTTGAAGGGTGTATTCATCAAAGACTGATATCATTTGGAAAACTACTGAAAACCTGGGAGAACTAGACAACTTTTTCTTCTCGACATGGAACACCTCAGAACTGCGTCAACATTACTCTACTTAGGATCAAAGCCAGAATCTTACGTTTTGTGTCTAATACTTTGCCATTCGGCCACTGAGTTGGAGTCCAGCCGTCCACATTTTCCTATTTCTGTCGATTCTTGATACAGTGCCACCTTAATTCAGTGCCACTGTAGACTAATTGTCTTCACATACTACTTGACCTGCCCCACCAATCATCTCAATGCATATCACTAATTAACACTAGTTAGTGGTTCATTTTGGAGGTTTGATGCTAAATGGTAACTTGATCGCCACATGACGTGTGGGTTCTTGGCTCGATCCCTGGTGGGAACGTGAGTGAGTACTGCTAAGAAGCCCCATACTAGAACAAAACAGGTGTCTAGTGCTCTTAGGTATTTAATGTTTCTGTAACTGACATTGGTGCATGATAGTTACTACCAAGAAATTTTAAAAAATCGTCACAACACTTTAGAATTACAATTTTTTAACTGCTTTGAATGAGGCACAAGTATGAGTCTGCAGTAAACTAAATCACATTTTCCTAAAGGCAATTCAGATTTTTTGCAAATTTTTTATTCGCCTAAATGATGCATGGTAACAAATACAAAGCCCGGCTCCTAGGCTTAATGAAAATGAAAAGGATTCATTGTAAGATAGATTGTTTAATGAGTCCAAATTTACAAGAGAGTTACACTCTACTCAGCTGTTCCAGGTGAAATGTAAGTCGTTCCAAACCCTTTTATTATTTTCCTAATCGATAGACTGATCTAGAAGGCAACCTACCTCTAGTCACCTTGAGGTTCTGTATACGACTTTTATTTACTACCTGAATATGAATACTAACTGATGTCAGAAGCAGAAAAGTTTTCAAAAATATTTTTGTGAGATCCTAATACTGAAAACTTTAACGGACTAATAGCAGAAAAGTTTCCAGCTCTATTGAGCATCCCCCATGACTGTTAAACAAAGTGAGTTATTGGTCATCATGCTTCCCCCCTAAGTACAACAGATATAGATAAAACAAAAATAAATGTTTTGGGGAGAGAATCTTTCTCCGAAGTTTCAGTAAAAGCAATCAGAACTTTAAAATATTATCTCTAAGGGAGAGATAGCGTTAGATGTTGTAATTAGTCACTGGAAAGTAAATAACTTCATGATGATGGAAAATATTTGTAGCTGACGAGGAGGATTTTGATGGTGTTGTTTTCTCTCAGCTGGATGGCTTAATAGTGAAGTTTTCATTTTCATTCTAGGCAACATCATCAGTACAAACTTCAGGAAGAATTGAGCTACACGATTTTCTCCACAAACAGTTTAGTAGCTTGTCTTGATGGTTTTTTTGTATGTGGTTGATTATTTCAGCCAAATTCATGTCATTGTCACTATATTCATTTCGGCGTTAACTTTGATCTTTGGCAGAAGTTCCATACTAAACCGAAACAGCTGTTCAGCTACCCTGAGTCTTCAACGACCCTCCAACTGTTGTCATTCCGTGAGGAATACCACACCTGTGATCAATAAATAAGTCTTCAAACACCTCAAAGTTATTATAATTTAGTTGAATGAAGTCAACAAAAACATGACAAACACATCGCTAAGTAAGAAAACTATACCAACGGATATCAACTCAAAACGTCATGTAACGATATCACAAATGTGTGCATCTTCTTAAAACGAGAATTATAGTAACAATCTAATACGGGTTGAGTGTGGAAAAAGAAACAATATGAAATTCAAAACAAGAGATCACGTAAGTCAATCAGTAGATAAATTAGTAGTAATCAGAAAATAAAATGTCATAAAACTTAGTGGGTAGAACTGAGTAAACTAATATCCGGTTCTAGCATGAATTGAAAATCTAATGACACAACAATGATGATATCGAATAAGTGACAGGTGAAGAAATGAGATCATCAAAGAGTTGAAGGTTGACAGTCGATTGCTATCGAACACATAAATCTGATTTCATGTGTCCGATTGCAGTCGCATGAGTGAGGTGAAGGAGATTTGAATGATTCTGTTTATTAGTAATTTTGAGTGATTTCAAAGCATGTGGTTGGTGTCCTGTGTCGATTGAGTGCTAAGTAATTTCACAATGAGAAATATTTGCTCATCTCAATCATGGGTCTTTCGGGACATGATCATAATATTGGAGATATCCAACCATTGAAGTAGTAATGGAGAACATTTGTATCTGAAGTGGATGGTCTTGGTTGTATTGTGTTCTCTGAGTTGGGTTGTTTAATCATGAAGCTTTCATCGTCTCTCTGGACGACATCCTCAGCACTAACTTCAGTATGAACACAATGCAACCAAGTATCCAACCCTTCCTGTTTTTCACTGAATGTTACTGTTCCGGTATATACACGTGAATTTGTACTGAAAATTGGAGTTAACGTGTGAGGGATATCTGTAAATTTTTGATTGCAAAATTAGGCAAGGATTTGGAAATGAGAGAGTTAGCTTTTCTGCATGATATATGCTGACGAATGCATGAAGTGTTGTTGTGTTCACTATCATCGCAGTATAATCACCTTTTAAGTGGTGTGGAATGTGTACTGGCGTTCTTACTGGTTGTAATTTTCTCGACTCGACTGCCTTTTTTTCACCTTATTTGTTGATGGAACTTTGTGACTATCCCTTTTCTTCAGGATACTTTTCGAAAAGCAATAATTCTTCTTCAAGCTAATCCTCTTAATTTGGATACTTGAACATTAGATTAGTTCCCATTAAAGAGCTCTATCAAAGTAATCTTTTTCTGTTGCCTACAAAGTCAAACCAAATAGTATGAAGGCAACATGACCTCCTAATATGTACACTGAAGTGACATTATCAATTCACTCATGCATTTCTAATCCCTGCTCATAGGAGAAGTTTTTGGTGTTACTTTGGCTTCAAAAAGCCTCCTCCTCCTATTTTGTCAAATTAAAATCCACTATCAGTCATTATTCCACTACTTACCCTTTGTTTATGATCTTTTTTTCTTCCTTCAACTTCTTTTTCAACTGTCAAGTAGACACTGAATTATCATGCTTCATATCTAAAAACAATTCATGCCTTGTTAAATCCTGTATTCTTCTTATTGCTGTCATCATCTTGTGAGTAATTACGTAACCGTTCTCGCATATACACTCATGTTTCTATTCTGCCTTCTAGTATTGTGTCGTTAGTGTAGTATCAACCTATTATTCAACAGTAAAATGTTGTTTCCAGTTCTATAAATACGATTGTATAGCCTTATTAAATGAATTTCCTTCACTAAATTGTCTTCTCTCTTCTTCATATTCAGAAAATTAATGAATGTATACATAAGAAATTGGTAATTCACCATTTCAATGTTGTAATGGATGTAGAAAATGAGAAAAGGGATTGAAGACAAGCCTTATTGTCCATGTTATTTGATTTGTTTAAAAAAAAGGCAGTTTTACTTAAAACCGCTTTACGGTATTATTGTACAACTCAGTACAAGAGCTTTTTACTGGCTTCTCCTACAATTGTATACCCATTGATGATTGTGAAATTATTCCATGTTGAGTGTGATCAAATGTTTCACGTTATAAAAATTCCTGTGCATGAAACTAATTTTTTATTTTATTTTTATGAACTATGCGGCTTTGCGAATATGTATTTAACTTATCTATTTATGTATGATTCAAACTATGGAAATGCAAGGATGGTAAGTTGTTAGTCATTGTCTTCTATTGAACAGTGGGTCATGAAGGAAGACGGATCAACAAAAAGTTACAAGTGACCCTTTTTTTTCTCCATTCATTTCAGTGAGCAACGCATAAGTGTGTGAGTAGAGTCAGCAAATTCAATCACATTCAGACAATGAGGCGTTGGGTAATAGTTGTGCTACATTGGGAATTGAGAGAAGCAAGAAAGTATGAGTCACTGGACTCCAAAATAGTGCTCATAGTGAGTCCTGAAAGTTATAGGTTTGATCCTTGGTAGGTTATCGGTGGGATACTTATTAGGAATCCCATACTAGGACGAAATAACTATTTAATCCTTTCAGATTGTAGTGGTCCCTTATCTGATCCCAGTGGGTGATGAATACTACCGTGAAATCAAGTTTATATATCTCACAGTTATCATATAAAGCAGGCGATGTCAATTCACATAAGCTTTTGTTGTAATGACAATCTTTACATGCAGAAGAAACTTGATATATCTTTAATTCTATATTTTCCTAAACTCATCAACCCGTGGAGAAAATAATATTGTCTCAGAGATTAAAACCGTAGTTATAATGTGTTGCGGTCAAAGGAAATACCATAGAGCTATCAGGTCTCTGACTGACCTCCTATTGGATTGAACTGGATACAATGATTAGTCACTATAGAATGACAGATTTCATTTTGTCTAGTCCTGAGTGCTGAGTGATTTCTGCTTTGTTTCATACCTATCTACCAACTACCACCGAAAGGTACACAACTACCATACTAAGCATCTAGAATAATTCACACATTAAATCCTGTGTTTTTCATACTACTTTCCTCACAGCATGGGTTGTAGCTTGGTTGTTGATGCACAAAAATTCATTGCATTGAAAACATTTGTTTCCCGATACAAATTTAAAATTAAGAAAGATGAGAAGAAACAGGAAATGACAGTTGATCTTAATCTTGGTAAGAAAACGAAGATTACCAAGGTAGGTGTAGTCTAAGAACAAATTGTTTTCGTACACATAAAGGGGGTTTAAATTTGTGTATGGCTATGGCTTCCGCAAATCTCACAATACGTCCCTGACTGTTTCTATACAAAATTAAAAACAAGCAGCGAATGTGAAAAAAGCAGGGTTTAACGAATTCATAAATATCAGTAGTACTAGTCAGCTGGATACTCTACATACTTAATTATATACACCGTTAAACAATGGAAAAGAATATATATATATATATATATATATATATATATATATATATATATATATATATATATATATATATATATATATATATATATATATATATATAACGTAGACTGAGACATCGATTTAGGTGTAACAACAAAGAAATGAACAGTTTTTACGGGTTAAATGGTAATACAAAGGGGAGAAATGGATGTTCAAAATTGAATAGGTTGGGGAGAGGTTAACTGAGTTTGTAAATTGGTAGATTTCAGGTAGGAAATAATTATAATAACAATTATCATTTGACTATCTGAGATAACCGTAATTGGCAAACTAGTATTTATACTGTATGATGATTGAAGGTAGGGAAGGAAAATAAAATATCAGGTGGGTGATAATTAAGAGCAAAGAGCAAATAAGAGAGATTAAATATGATTAGACAATGTTGTAATTCCTACCATGGCAGATTCAAGCTGATTACCATTCCCTTCTAAATACACAGGTTTGATTTGACAACCCGAATCGCACAGGCTTCTGTATATCCAAGCAGCTTGTTAATTTTCTGTTTACTGATAACCTCAAAGGACTTATAGGTATCAATATCATGTCCATAGTCCATTAGGTGTTTCGTTATCGAGCTCCTCAGGGTCTTCTCGGCATGCTGCAACAATCAGAGAAAGACAGGGCTCCGATCCTCGACACATCTAAATGCATATATCAATTCAAATGTACCTACGGAAGTAAATATTTTGGTCGTACGGATAGGCGTCTGTTTACCCGAATTGTTGAGCATCTACCCAAATTGTTGAAGCTTCCTGGAAAGAAGACGCCGACAAGCTCGATAACGAAACACCTAATGGACTATGGACATGATATTGATACCTATAAGTCCTTTGAGGTTATCAGTAAACAGCAAATTAACAAGCTGCTTGGATATACAGAAGCCTGTGCGATTCGGGTTGTCAAATCAAACCTGTGTATTTAGAAGGGAATGGTAATCAGCTTGAATCTGCCATGGTAGGAATTACAACATTGTCTGATCATATTTAATCTCACTTATTTGCTCTTTGCTCCTAATTATCACCCACCTGATATTTTATTTTCCTTCCATGATTTGTTTCGCCTAATTAACCCCAATTCCTATTGCCACTGTTATCATCATTATTATTCATCTCAATATACACCTGGTTTTCTTATTATGTCTGCGTAAGTACTATTAACTATCTTGTTTTCAGTGACGTCATTCACGCTCAGTTGATTCAGTTTTCACCGGCGTTTCAACATTATTACTGTTATTATATACATTGGGTAATGATTGGAGTTGAAATGAAAATTCGGCCACGGTTCAGATTTTCATCTCACCTTCAATCAACACCCAGTATAAATACTAGTTTGCCAAACTAAAGTTATCTCAGATGGTCAAATGATAGCGAGACCTAAGCCCTTGCAAGAACTGGCACGGAATCATTCTCCTGTCTCTGCCCACTAAAAGCAAGCAAAATATCATGCCGCATCATCATAGCGAGACTAAAAAATGCACTGGATTCAAAGTTACAACCGCAACAGGCACGATGGCTTCAGGAAGAACAAATCATGTGCGGATCAAATCACAACTCTATGCATCATCACTGAACACAGTATAGAATGACAGTCAACTCAATTCAACCTCAACTTCATCGACTTTGAATAGGCCTTCGATTGCGTCGACCGACAAGTAATTCACCAGACAGCTGCCTCAACACTACAGTTTCAGTGCCACAAATCTTCAGCAACCTCATTCAACAGCTTTATGCCATATCATGCTGCATGCCGGCCAAGTGATTCACAATGGAATGCTGAGTGATGCCCCTGAAGTGAGGAGAGTAGGAAGACAGGGCTGCCGCCTACTATCATCGATCATCTTCCTGATTGTCGTCTACTCGACTGCATCACGCAACAACACGTGAGGAAGGCGAAGATGGGTATACACTGGCTGGACCGATGAAAGACCACAGAAGAAGATTTGGATTTCGCTACCGATCATGATTTATGTTTAATGTCCTGTAACACAAACTCGAGGATCTACACGCAAAAACCAACAAGTTGACAGAAGAGGTGAAGTAGTGAAGACGGAACTTCAAGTGAATGTAGAGAAGATAGAGCTGATGAAGATACACAACCAACAACAACAACAAGCACCGATCACCATGAACCGGAGAAATCTAAATGAACTGGTCTCTCTCATCCACCTACGCAGCATCGTTTCAATTACAGGTGGTGGCGGCGGCACAGACGAGGATGTCAAAACCGAGATTGAAAAGACAGCGAGAAACGCCTTCATTAATTTGAAATCAGTGTGGAGATCTACCACACTGCACTGCACTACACTGCACTCAGCATAAAGTGTGAACGAGATCCGGATCTTCAACACCAATTCAGTAAGTTCAATGCTGCTATATACTTCAGAAACTTGGCACATCACGAAAAGCATTTCCAACAAACTACAGATATTCATCAACAGCTACTGTCTATGCTCACTCGATACTCGACACTCGACACTGAAGATCAGATGGATTGCCAGAATAATGCGAATAAGCAACAAGGAACTCTGGCTGACTGGCTGACTGACTGACTGACTGACTGACAACGAACCAATCAAGAACCTATCACTCAACAGATATGTAGAAGGAAGTGGAGATGGATTGGATTGGAGATGCACTGAGAAGACTGATTGGGGACATGAAGCATCAGGCCAGGTCGTTGAGTGGAATCGGGATGGGAAACGACGATTTGGGCTACCGAGGTGAGGGTGATATGCAGGAGATCATGTGAGGAAGAAGTGAGAGCTTGTGGTCAGTGGTGGAGCGAGGTTGAAGAGACTGCAGAGAAGAGAGTGTAATGGTGGCGTGCAACTGAATGCTTATGTTCCACTAGGAACCCAATGGTAAATTAATGATAATTTTTCCCTTTTGTATTACCATTTAACCCGTAAAAACTGTTCATTTCTTTGTTGTTACACCTGAATCGATGTCTCAGTCTACGTTATATATATATATATATATATATATATATATATATATATATATATATATATATATATATATATATATTCTTTTCCATTGTTTAACGGTGTATATAATTAAGTATGTAGAGTATCCAGCTAACTAGTACTAGTGAAATTTACGAATTCATTTATTGTTGTGTTTTCGTCTCTGTTCCCTTCCTGTACATGTATTCTCAATCCATCTTCAATGAATGCTGTTATTTCTTTGCTATAATTAGGAACACTACGAAACAGCTTCAGTAAATTTCATTAATAAAATAAAAAATACTTTTTTCTCTAGACTATCTCTTCTTATCTCTTGGAACGTAGGCAAGTGTACACGATGAAAATCTCCAGAAAAGGAAATACACAACCCTTCTTAAACTTTTTTGTACTTCGTCATTTACGCTTAAACTTGTCTACGTTTTTTTAAGGATCTCTCTTCATAAAATTTATTTGAAAATATCCTAGGCTGAACTAGTTAACTTATTTTCATCATTATGGCTGTTTTATTTGCTACTACAACCAAAGTGTAGTACAAAAAGCATTGAGGAGAAAATATTGGGAAATGATATAGGCTGAAATTTGCTTTAAGAAGAAGATAACGTCAGAAGGCATAATGACGATAACATTTTATGACAACTATTCACATTTTCAGACAAAAATATTTTCAAATATTTTCAAACTTATAGTGAACTGAAGTTTACAATATTCAAGTTTATGCATGATAACCTGATACGCCTTCTTCTGGATGGTTGATTCTACGCTGTCAAATTATCGAACAATGTTGATATCAATGTGTAGTGTGATGAGTGTGTGAACATTTAGACATGACCATCTTTTGAAAAGCATCACATTCTAACACATGTGGAAGTGAAATCAAAATTGTTTAAATGAGAATAAGGGAATAAAATGTTACTTGACCTGGTTTCAACTCACTGCTTACCTATTGACATCAGCAACATGACTACACATATGTTCATAAAAATCTAAATCTGTAATTCACACACATGATACACTATACATTGATATCAATCCTTTTTCGACAATTTGACAACTCGGAAACGTCCATACAGAAGAACATATATCAAGTTATCATGCATAAGTTTGAATATTATAAGTTCTGGTTTACTATAAGTTTGATAAAGGCAATAGCATTAAGTACGGAAACTTTATTTGGAACAAATGTATTTTGTTTTACATTCATTGGCAATTACTAATACTGAAATAATGAATATCAATTTTTTCTAAACAGTCAAATACTAATTTTGTGTTGCTATAGACAGCCGAATATCTCAACCTCTGTTGACAGATAGGCTCCTATGCAGATGCCTCGATGCTGCTAGATATTCGAGATGTTATAATGATCTTGGTGATTAGCATAGGAATCCAGGACGCACGTTTCGTTCTATTAGGGACTCTTCAGCTGACCCTGCATAGAAACGGGAAAATACAAGTATCATAACAACAACAGATACCCATTGCATGAGAGGCATTTATCATACCCCAGTGGCTTAGTAAAAGCAAGACAGGCGTTCATTAGCCTGAAACCAGTGTGGAGATCTTCTGCACTCAGCACAAAGAACAAGATCCGGATTTTCAACACCAACCCAGTCAAGTCAGTGCTCCTGTATGGTTCAGAGACTTGGAGCGTTACGAAAGGCATTTCCAATAAACTACAGACATTCATCAACAACTGCTTACGCTGGCTCGCTACTGAAGATCAGATGGATTGCCAGAAAGAATAAGCAACAAGGAACTCACTCTGACTGGCAACGAACCAACCAAGAACCTATCACCCAACAAATATGCAGAAGGAAGTGCAGATGGATTGGATTGGGCATACACTGAGAAGGCCGACTGGGGACATCACACGTCAGGCCAGTCACTGGAGTGGAATCCCCATGGGAAGCGACGAGTTGGACGTCCGAGGGTGACATGGAGGAGATCGAGCGAGAAGGAAATGAGAGCTTGTGAGCTGTCGTGGAGCCAGGTTCAGAAGATTTCAGAGAAGACAGTGGAATGGAGACGTGCTACTGAAGCCGTATGTTCCATTAGGAACCCAAGAGACTTAAAAAAAGTGGCTTAGTGGGTAACGCTTTGAAGTTTGAAAAGGTGGGCACTGGGTTTGAGTTTCATCAGGAATAATATCACCCACCGGGATGCAGGTACATCCAGTCAACAAGGAAGAAATGCGCATCCTGGATTCCTCTCCTAATCATCAAGATCAATATTAAATCAAATACCAAATTTGTTTGGTTCATCTGAAAAGAAAGACGAAGCATAAATAAAATTAATGAGTCATAAACTTCATGGTGGAAATTAACATTTGTAAATGTTTGACCACATTTACAATATGCTGGCATAATCAGAGTAGTTGATTAGATTCAGATAGTCTGTACAATTCTAGGAGGTAAATCTATAATAAATGTACCGAATTGTGCTGCTGAGCAAAGATGTCAACAAGAAGAAGTGAGGTTTACTGAGTGTATAGAGTAGAAATCTGAATATGTTGCATACACGTTTTATAATCAATAATGTTAGATGAAAGTTGAGGGTTGACATGAAGGAAGCGTAGGTGAAACACCATAAGGTCGATCACATTTGTATAGATATTTTCGCTCGGTGTCGATTTGAAGATTTAGAAATTTCATTGACTTTTATCTTTTAGTTCTCTCCTCTTAGTACAATCTCTCTTTTTTATGTGAGGAATTTTTTTATCTAGATGCGTTTTATCCCTGTCCTGTAGAAAAATTGTAGAAAAATGGACTAATCAACAGTTATTTGGCTTCAATGTTTGTTCTGTTTGTCTGATAAATAAGTAAAACGACTGTATTTCTTTAAGTTACTTCAATCTAGTGAATATAACTTATTCTTTAAAGCTGTAAGTGTTTCCCATCTTCAAATTACACTCATCAATCTGTTTCTGCCGTTTTGGTTTGTCATTTTTGTATTATACTGATTATATTGAAAAAGTATACTGATTCCCAACTGATAACCCTTGTATAGAAGGTAGTTCCCATGTCCTAGTGGACTAATGGATAACGCTCTGGCATCTGATAATCTTGTTAAGGCTGATGTAATTATTTTCTTTCTGCATTTAATAATTTCTGTTGTAGGACAACCAGAGTAGCGTACGAAAGGATGGAAAAGATTCATGGCTCAGAATGAAGATAATATTAGTTTGGTGTCTCTGAGCACCAGTGTTTCGTCGTGAACGTTTGATCAGTTGGCTTGATGATTTCCTCGACAATGACTTCATAAAACAAGATGAGGAAAAGTTTTAGATTTTTTTCCAAGACATGGTTGCCAGTGAAACATATGAAGGAACCTTTTGAATTGAATATTCAGGAAAGCCACAAACAAACCAATTAAATTTTGAACTGAAACAACAGTCAACTCACCGTCAACAAAAATATTTTACTCACATAAACCATTTTTAGAGTAAGACGTAGTGCAACACAATAAACATAAAGAAATCGGAAGAAAAGTACTTGTTCAAGGGTTTCGAAGCCAAAAGCTACCTAACCAACTTAATCAGAAATTGCATATTGAAAGAACAAAGAGTAAACGGTTGAATAAAACCTACATCAAGAATATCCTGAAAATCGTCAACTAACTGTTTCGCTCGATCGGGATTGAAATGGCACACAAACTAATCAAGTTTTGTTGAGGACATTCCGTGAACATGAGAATTATGTGGAGAAAATCATCTACAACACTATGCTGACTAATCTATTAGCCGCTTCATTCAAAGATTTCACGTACACTATGTATAATCTTTGATGTCACTGAATGTGGAAAGCTACAATCACAACTTTGACTGACAGAATGTAGACAACGAAAGAGTTTTCAAATTGCAAGACAATTTCTAGAAGTGTGGTATTCATAAACACCTAGTCTACCGCTTTCCATAAAAAATCGAACGCAGTAATAGTAAGAAATGACACAATTTCACTACAGAGAAGATTCTTCGACAATGTGACTTACTGAAGTCAAAAGTCAGAGACATCAAAATGTGACAACACTTTTCTCTAGCATACAACTACACAGCTTTCACAGTCAGCTAAAACACTATCTACACATACATTTGACCTCAGTATACACCTCACTTGCTCATAAATTTAGCGTTGATTACGTCACCAAATCTAATGATAAGACATCCATTATCGAGTAACTGGTCTTACATAACACTAAACGATTATGAAAGAAAATTGTAGCTTTTTTAAACCTACGTCTAACCATTTATTGTTTTGGCTATCTGAGATAACTGTAGTGCGTCAGACTAGTATTTGTACTGTGTAGTAATCGAAAGTGAAATGAAAATTTGGACCATGGCCGGATTCGAACCGGAGACCACTGGGTTTCAAGTGGAATGCTGTACCAACTGAGCCACGAGATCCGATTGCTGACCAGAATCTTATTTCACTTCAATCACCAAAGGTTTTGACCAACTACCATGTGAATTCGGGATGCATTACTACCACTTGACCGTATTCACACTGGCTGCCTAGTCAGGACTTCTCATCTCTACTCATTTGCTTACTTCAATTTGTGTTATTATAGAGGCCGATTTTCTCGTTTAATCTACTCTCTTATTTTTCATTGTTGTTTTGCTAGAAACTTTCCAATGTCTCTTTTAGTTGAACGATTAAAAAATCACGCTACTGAAGCTACTATACAGATGAGTATAATTACACTTTGAGGTGAAAAGATGTAGTAAACACTTATTTCAGTAGATAAATTTAGAAAATACTACTACTGTCCATAAATTTACATTGAATAATATGATATAAAACTAGAACTCGAATTATAATTCAAGTCCTGATTCCTGACTGAGATTATGGCAAACAGACTATTGTCTAGAAGTATTTTTAACAATTTGACAACTTCAATTGAATCCTTTCACCTGTATTTCTGAGGAACTTTATATCAAGCCTGCGTTCTGTATTTAAGCCATTTTTAATTGACTAAGAAGTTATACTGATTAGCGTAATTGGTTTGTTGATGCCGTTGTTATTTGTTGTGTTACCCTCATGCTAAGCATATAGTTGTCTTAAAGCTGTAGACTACTGAAAGTGAAATTCTGATGTTTAGTTAACCTTTTTATTTTTTTACAAATATTGAAATATCATTCATTGTATTTTGATAAGTAGTCCGAATAGAAAATTATTTATTCTGAAGGTAAGTAACCCTGTTTCCAAACCTAGTGAGATAGATGAAATTCTGACTTTGAAAATGGCTTGATTAGACCCTGAACTACCAAACATTTTCCACTGAATATCAGATTACTCTCTTTAAACTTGTTTCATTTATTTAAATATTGTCTACAAATTGTATTATGTACTGCCGAACATATTTAAGATGCTTCCAACTGCTATTTTGCTGCTTAACAACAATATTAAGAAAGAAAATTAAGGTAGAAGACAATGGAGTGTTAAACGCACAAAATACACAATATAACATATTTTTGGAATATTAATAATGGATAATGCCTAGTATTGGGATTCAGCCTGCAAGTTTCTTCCCATTTGGGAGTCTTGGTTGCATTGTGTTCTCTGAGTCGGGTTGTTTAATCGTGGAGCTTTCATCGTCTTGCTAAATGACATCATCAGCACTAACTTCAGTATGAATTGAGCTGTCAATATCTCTCCGTGAGTGATTTAGTGACTTGCTCTAACGATGTGGTCTGTGACTGGTTGTTTCCTTTGATTGTTGTGTCATTGATTGTATAGACTTTCTTCTTGGCTGTTCCTCTTGCTTGACCTCTGACCTTTCTGTCGTTTATCATTTTTCTTATTGGTTGATAGATTGGGTCTACGTCTATACATCTGTTGATTGCTGACTGACCTGAATGCCAAGCTTCTAGGAATTCTCTGACATTCTTTGTGTTTCCTCTGTCCGAAATTTCTATCTTGTCGAAATCGAATTCGTGTCCATAGTTGCTATCCATGTGCATTGAAATAAGTGATGAAATGTCGTGGCATTAAATAACCCCATTGGTGTTCATGTAGACGAAGGTGAAGAGGGCGACCACTTTGTTCAATGTAGTGTTGACTACAGTTATTGCAGTTGATTTTGTAAATGATATTCGGTTTGTCTTGTTTGGTTGTTGCTTCCTTTGATCTGCACGGTTAAACAACCCAGCTCACAGAACACAATACAACCAAGACCATTTACCTGAGCTACAAATATTCTCCACTATTTCATTTGGGATTTGTCAGCAGCCTAGTGGATAAGGCTCTGGAATTTGAAGCAACTGATTGTGGGTCCGAGGCTTACTAGGAACAACATCACTCATCGAAGAGCAGTTAAATCCAGCTAATAAGTCCCAAATAGGACGAGACGCACGTCCTGAATTCCACTGATAGCCACCAACCATCAGTAATATCAAAAATGAAAATATCAGCAGTATCGAGGTATCCACAAGCAACCAAATATGCCAATTATAGCCCACCAATTCGATTAAATCAACCATAGAGATTCATAAGCTATTACATCAAAACTATTCCTGTAACAGTTGCCTCCAACAGCAAATTTCTGTACTGGCTGGATGAATCACCTAAAATACAAAGCGTATAAATGCTATTTTATTCATTTACTCGTTTCCGCCCTTCATACTAGATGATAGCCTAATAACAGCTGGTAATTAAATATTATTGCATGTAATACTGTCCGTATGAATATTACTTGAATATTATAGTTATTTCATTCGAAAACACCCCACAAGAAATACTAAACGCTGAGAATTCTTTACTGGAACAGCATGCACATTTTCTAGAAGAGAGTGATTGTTATTAATAGTAAACAGAAGTCCAATGAACTGATAACTGTAGAATTACCATACTTGACAATGAATTATTCATTTGCATATTATCTGTTCTCACAAATTAATCATGATCACTTTCACCTTCACCATATAAACAACTTACAATCTTTCGTATACGTAGCTGTCACTACAGTGTCATTGTTATACCTTAAGGGAATAATCCATTTGACAAGTGTTTCATTCATATTATTGTTATTATTATTGTTATTATTGATAGTATTAGTAGTATTAGTAGTAGAAGTAGTAGTAGTAGTAGTAGTAGTAGTAGTAGTAGTAGTAGTAGTAGTAGTAGTAGTAGTAGTAGTAGTAGTAGTAGTAGAAGTAGTAGAAGTAGAAGTAGTAGTAGTAGTAGTATTTGCCCCTAGGGTTCCTAGTGGAACATAGGAATTCATTAGCACGCCTCCAGTCCAGTCTGTTCCCTACAGTCTTTTCTTTTCAACCTGGCTCTACCACTGCCCTCATGCTCTCATTTCTTCCTCACATGATCTCCTACATGTCACTCTCACCTCGGTAGCCCAAATCGTCGTTTCCCATCCCGATTCCACTCAACGGTCTGGCCTGATGTTTGATGTCTTCTCAGTGTATGTCCAATCCAATCCGCCTCCACTTCCTTCTACACATCTGTTGAGTGATAGGTTCTTGATTGGTTCGTTACCAGTCAGTCAGTCAGTCAGAGTTCCTTGTTGCTTATTCTCATTATTCTGGCAATCCATCTGATCTTCAGTGTCGAGTGTCGAGTATCGAGTGAGCATAGACAGTAGCTGTTGATGAATATCTGTAGTTTGTTGGAAATGCTTTTCGTGATGTGCCAAGTTTCTGAAGCATACGTCAGCATTGACTTTACTGAATTGGTGTTGAAAATCCGGATCTCGTTCACGCTTCATGCTGAGTGCAGTGTAGTGTAGTGTAGTGCAGCACAGTGCAGTGTAGTGCAGTGTGGTAGATCTCCACACTGATTTCAAATTAATGAAGGCCTTTCTCTCTGTCTTTTAATCTCGGTTTTGACATCCTCGTCTGTGCCGCCGCCACCACCTGTAATTGAAACGATGCTGCGTAGGTGGATGAGAGAGACCAGTTCATTTAGATTTCTCCGGTTCATGGTGATCGGTGCTTGTTGTTGTTGTTGGTTGTGTATCTTCATCAGCTCTATCTTCTCTACATTCACTTGAAGTTCCGTCTTCACTACTTCACCTCTTCTGTCAACTTGTTGGTTTTTGCGTGTAGATCCTCGAGTTTGTGTTACAGGACATTAAACATAAATCATGATCGGTAGCGAAATCCAAATCTTCTTCTGTGGTCTTTCATCGGTCCAGCCAGTGTATACCCATCTTCGCCTTCCTCACGTGTTGTTGCGTGATGCAGTCGAGTAGACGACAATCAGGAAGATGATCGATGATAGTAGGCGGCAGCCCTGTCTTCCTACTCTCCTCACTTCAGGGGCATCACTCAGCATTCCATTGTGAATCACTTGGCCGGCATGCAGCATGATATGGCATAAAGCTGTTGAATGAGGTTGCTGAAGATTTGTGGCACTGAAACTGTAGTGTTGAGGCAGCTGTCTGGTGAATTACTTGTCGGTCGACGCTGTCGAAAGCCTATTCAAAGTCGATGAAGTTGAGGTTGAATTGAGTTGACTGTCATTCTATACTGTGTTCAGTGATGATGCATAGAGTTGTGATTTGATCCGCACATGATTTGTTCTTCCTGAAGCCAGCGTGCCTGTTGCGGTTGTAATTTTGAATCCAGTGCATTTTTTAGTCTCGCTATGATGATGCGGCATGATATTTTGCTTGCTTTTAGTGGGCAGAGACAGGAGAATGATTCCGTCCCGTTTCGCGCAGAGACGTAGGTCGCCCTTCTTTGGGAATTCGACAGGGTAGCTCTTTTCCCAATCTACCGACAGGTACCTTTCCTGCCTTCCAAACCTTCTGCAGTATTGGTGTGAGCATGTCCGCTGTTGTCTCTGCGTCTGTTTGCAGTGCTTCTGGCGGAATTTCATGTAGTCCTGCTGCTTTCCCGGATTTCAGCAACTTTGTGGCATTCAGGACATCTGCTTTTGTCGGAGGGTATGTATTCACTCGTAGCTCTGCTGTCGCTGGTGATATTTCTGGACGAGTTGCAGGCGGCGGTTGATTCAAGAGCTTTTTGAAGGGGTCAGTCTATCGTTTCTTTTGTTGTTCCTCTTTAGTGGTTACTGGCTTTCCTTCCCTATCTTTCATTGGTTTCATCTCCTTTGATCTCCCCCCTCCCAGATAGTAATCTGGTTATTTGATATAGTGTTGTCAGGTCTATTGATAAGTGTTTTAAGTGAAAGATATCCTTATGGAAACTGAAACAGATAGTTTCTGATTATTCTACAATGTCAGATTGTACTTAATACAGTCTACAAGGGAATGAGTTGTAACTTTAATATAGGTTTGACAAAACTGCGTGGTTCACTACACTAAAGCAATGATTAGGTAATTTCATTGAACTTTGTAATATGTGCTTAGTCATCATTTATTTACTTTGAAAGTACAATAAACATTTCATATTCTACTTATCATTGAAAGAAAATTATTTTCAACAAAATTCAAAGAATGGTGCTTTTCAAACTATTAAGAAGATAATATTTGTTTGTAATTACCTGTAGTTGTTTTAAACACTCACTAAAACCATGCTTTTTTGCTACTGCTAAATTAGGAAACTCTCAAGGTCACTAAATGATTGGCTAAATTCCGTAATTCGGTTAATTTGCTGCTAATATATCAGGCTAGTTTACTTGCTTTGGCAACCTACCGCCCACAAATGTAGTACTTTAAGAGTACAAACACACACGTGTACTTTTATGATGTTTAAGCGTAGCTTGTCAAGGCCACCAGAATTTGTTCTAGACACATTCAGCCATACAGCGTTATCTGTCTAATGTATTGATTCTTCTTATTACATGTTGGCTAAGCATAGAAACTTAATGGTCCCTTCATTTTACCATATAAGAACTTGAAAAATAAAAAAATGTTTCCAAAAATAAGAAAATGATAGTGATGACCAAAAGAAATACTCGACCTAATAGGGATATAAAGTTAGATTAAACATCAAATAATAGCTGCAAAGAAAAAGATAATTTTCTAATCACGCCTGAGCTACCAAAGTAGGTTTTATGTAACAAAAATTGCTTTTGAATACACAAAGATCCCCGAACTTCCTGATAGTTAGAACCTTAACAAGCCCAGGTATATACTCCCATTACGTTGTGAAAATACATTTGAAATATGTCAACAGACCTATTTTTTTGACTCTTTTCTATGATACGTTCAGCTATAAATGAAGTTGAACATCTATTGCCTGAATCAACCGGATCATTTGATTTGATTTGTTGTTGTAGCCATTTTCAAATGTGCTGTGGCTCTTACTAGTATGTATAGACAGATCCTTATCTATGTAAACATGATGACATTCACATATGAAGTCATAAATGCAGTTAGATGTAATCTTATCGTTCAAATCTTGTCAGGGTTCTTAGAAGTTCATAAGTTTCGTTTTCTCTACAACACTGACTTCTACTGCATCACATTTTTACAGGATAGCCTGCCTTAAGTCTACGTTCGGTAAATAGATTCATATATCAGGCAACCGTAGACGGGTGATTCACAATACTTAAACATCAAACAGTGATCCGCGGCGGCTATTCAAAGAACATCAGGTCGACATTATAGGAAAAATGAAAATTATGTATTCCCTCGTAACATTTCAGACATAGGGGTCACATCCAATTGCTTTTATAAGTTTATTTGTTCAAAAACAATTTTTTGTTTTACTAACCCTGATGTGATAAATTCGCTTTTATATCAGAGGTGATTTATAGGCTAATCTTATATGGAACTACACTTTACAGCAGCGCCAAGTTTATACAGTGACTTTATTAAATTTGGAGGTTTGTGAGAAGATTTATTTATTAATTGCAGATAGTTATTCATCACAGACTGACATCAGCTGGAGAACCATTAAAAACCTGAGAGGATTGAACAGCTGTTTCGTCCTAGTTTAGGAATCCTCAGAAGTGTGCACCCAGGATCCCGGCAAAGATTGTGGAACTTGAAAGTTCTGAGTTGGTTCCCTGGTGAGGTTATGGGTGCTCACCCTTGAAAAGTCCCACACTAGGACAAAGGAGTTGTCCAGTGCTCCTGTGTTTTCAATGATGAATACCTACCAAAATATGGAGATCACAGGTGAATTTTCTTCAGATCTAGAATATGCAGATGACATAGTCCTATTAGGTGAAGACGCTGACAAGATGCAGAGTCTTCTGAACACTTTGAGTGGGAATTTGAAAATGTTTGGGATGCGATTTTCACCACCCAAATGCAAATTTTTGCTCCAGGACTGGTCTTCAGCGGTGCCCCACCGTGGCTAACAATAGAGAGTGAAGTGGTTGAGTGTGTTGACCACTTCACTTACCTGGGAAGTAGGATCAGCCCTACCATGGTGGGTTAGTTGCTGATGAGATTTCTGCATGGATACAAAAGGCTCGATTGGCTTTTGCTAATTTGCGCCACCTATGGCGCCGCCGTGATATTCGTTTGTCTATTAAAGGTCGCGTGTACTGCACAGCAGTCCGGTCTGTTCTACTATATGGCTGTGAAACATTGCCATTGGAAGTGGAGGATACAAAAAGGCTTCAAGTGTTTGACCACCGTTGCCTTCGTAGTATAGGACGTATTCCGTGGTGTCACCATGTGAGTAATGCAGAAGTTAGGTGTAGAGTTTTGGGGAGAAGAGGTAAGTCAGTTGACGAGGTTGTGAACCTTCATCGACTGAGATGGTTGGGACACGTACTACGTATGCCTAGTCACCGATTGCCTTGTTACACAATGTTGGCTGAGGTGGGTCCAGGCTGGAAAAAGGCCCGAGGTGGCCAGACTAAAACATGGCACCAATGTATGAAGTCTCTGACTGTTGGTTTAAGCCATGTACGGAGGGCGATGCAGACTAGGTGGTTGGGGTCCACGGGACAAGAGGAACCAGTGGTTGGAGACCCTAGGTGATATGGCTCAGAACCGAAGTCAGTGGCGCAGATGTATACACACATTATCCTCATCTTAACAACGCTATACCGAATCTCACTATTTTGTCACTCCTCTTTCCTTTCTTCTCGTACTTTATATTTCTTTTGACTGCATTCACTTATCTTCATCCTTCACCTCACTACCTTTTTACTTGATGTGCTGATATGAGGTGTGGCAACTCGGACCGTTACGCAGTAATGCCTGGTTCTATGTTGATAATGATGAATGATGATGATGGAGATCATAGCTGTTGGATAGATAGACCCAATTGAAAACATTGGTAGGCGACTAAATAGAAAACTAACTAATATATTTGGTCAGGTTAATCATAGCATAAAGTAAACCATCCAAAGTCTTTAACTGAAAGCTTGTTCTATGAAAACCCATTAATAACCGGATGGTATTAACCGCCTATAGTTTTAAAGTTCTTATTCATATCTTCTTTTGTGTGATCAATGTTTTGGTTAATTTTTCGAAAAAACATAACTGATTGCATTGTCATAATGTATTATGGGGTGCGGATAAGAATGTAAATTAACTGCACCAGCTTACAAAAGTAAAGTACTGAACTATAAATTTGGTGTTTTGATTCTTATGACCTTTGCATAAGGTACATCATAAAATAAATAATAATGTTAACCTAAAGCAAGTGCTTACGTGGCGTGGGGTAGGGGTGGGGGACTTCATGATGATGCTAAAACTCAACTTTGACCATTTATCGGTTTATTTATAAAGTGAAATGCTTCGATTACAGCGCGTAACCGTCAAAATATCTATCTGTTGCACAGATCCTCTGAATCTCGTTATTTAACATATAGTCCTTGGATGTGATTAGTTGTCGAATACTCACACATTTCAGCAGTACATGTTATAAGTAGTCAGTTGGCTGGAAATAAGAACATGTATAGTAAGTTACTATTCTCAATAGGTTTTTCAGTTTATCTTCAAATACAAATATCAGTGGGATAATGGTGAGTAAAGAAGCTGCTACACTCTAAAATCACTATAATTACCTAATACTTGATAGAATAATTCTGAAGCATTTGGAGACATAACTTCAAATATTTCAGTCTCAATAAAGATTAAAACTTCAAATGTTAGGCATACACATTCAGCGTGTCAACATCATATTAGATAAATTTTGCGTTTAAAATGTCTTATTAGAATATAACTAACACATATCTACGATGTTGCTTGTATTATCCCTTTGCTGATTAGACCAAATTTATCAGTCTTTATCGGTATATAGACTGGAGCGCAGATGACTCAATACTTCCTGCATTTTCAATATGATATATCATTGATGGATAGTGGTTAGCAGTCGAATCCAGAATGTGCGTTTCGTCTTATTTAGGACTCCTCAGTTAGATATCGAGGCATCCGCGCAGGAGTCTGCATGCCAATAGAGATCGATCAATTAGATCCAGTCAACGACGGGATGATAAAAACGACAGCATATTCCTTTGTTTATTCGCCTTAAAGAAGTAAGAATGATATCTACAGAGTGAAATGAAAGATACATTGATGAGTTTGGCACTACCCTGATGATCGTAATCTTGATAAAAATTTTCATCATTGCTTCATCTCACCTGCTTCGAGTTGTCTTGGCTCTTTTACTTCTAGACTTATTGTATATTCATATTTGCCTGTTAACAGTTGAAGAAAAACTTTAGTCAGTTACCTCAGTAAGTCAATGAGAATATTTAAGAGAGCCGTGGATTAGCAGACTGGCATTATTGATACGAAAGTGATAGTTGAAGTTGGCATGAAAACTTCCTACGAAGCAGGATTCATACCAGTGGGATTCAGGTTATCCTTCTCATATTACGTTACTATTATTGTTATCAATATATTATTAGTCCCTTGGGTTCCTAGTAGAACATAGGAATTCAGTAGCACATCACCAGTCCAATCTATTCCCTACAGTCTTTTCAACATGACTCCACCACTAACCACAAGCTCTCATTTCCTCCTCACACAACCTCCTCCATGTCACCCTCGCCACGGACACCCAACTCGTCGCTTCCCATCTGAGTTCCACTTGAGTGACTGGCCTGACGAGTGATGTCCCCAGTCGGTCTTCTCAGTGTATGTCCAGTCCAATCCATCTCCACTTCCTTCTGCGTATTTCTTGAGTGATAGCTTCTTGGTTGGTTCGTTACCTGGCCACAGTTCCTTGTTACTTATGCTTATTATTCTGGCCATCTGGGCTTCAGTAACGAGCCATCGTAGGTGGCAGTTGTTGAGGAATGTCTGTAGTTTGTTGGAAATCCCTTTCGTAACGCGCCATTAAGTCTCTGAACCATACAGAAGCAATGACTTGACTGACATTAGCGTTGAAAATCCGGATCTTGTTCACATTTTAGGCTGGGTGCAGAAGATATCTACACTGCTTTCAGGTTAATGAACACCTGTCTTGCAGTCTTACGGATCCTGGCTTTGACATCCTCATCTGTGCCACCTGTAGTTGAAACAGTGCTGTCTAGATAGGTGAAAGAGGCTACTTCCTTTAAGTTTCTCCCATTCATGGTGATTGGAGTTTGTTGTTGTTGTTGTTGGTTGGATACCTTCATCACCTCTGTCTTCTCTACATTCACTTGAAGTCCTGTCTTCGCTGTCTCTTCTGTCAACTTGTTGGGTTTTGCCTGTAGATCCTCAAGTTTGTGTGACATTAGACACGAGTCATTGGCGAAATCCATATCTGCTAGGTTCTTTTCCCCGGTCCAGTATATCCCCCTCTTCTCGCTCCTCACTGTTTGCTGCATGATCCAGTCCACCAAAATGAGGAAGATCATTGGTATTACGTTAGAAAACGTTTATTGAAAAATCGTCTGATAGTTGCAGTCAATATGACTATAGAATATTCTTTCTAGTGAAATTCTCTTTTTATCTTACTAATGGGTAAACAAACCAATCTTTGAGAGTTAAATAATGTGAATAGTGTACTTTTTAACAAAGGATAATATGAAATAACTTCTGGAAGGTATAGATGTAGCCTTCATAAGGAGTAGTTAAAATAATTAGATCATTAAAGAAAGAAAAGGATACATTTACTTTAAACATTTCTAACAACCCGATTATACATAAACTTATCTATACATTTTATATGAAAAATAGCAGTCGAAGAGGCGAAATAAAACAATTATGTCCATGAAGAATGAAGGAATAAGAAAGACAATGAAAGGAAAGGAATTTGTGCAACCGAAATTGGTAAAAAGGAAACCTTGGACAGCTGTTTCTTGGCAGTATTTACTTATGACCTTTGGGTGGTAACGTGCTTGCTATCAGACCCGACAGTCATAATTTCGAGCCAAAATGAGGTCAAATGTAAAGCATAGCTGAGAAGTTCCAAGAAACAAATGTTTATTGCCTCTAGGTCTCAATAGATTTTTGACTGACTTTTACCCTCGATTTAAAGCCCTGAAAATCTACCACAGTAAGACTTTCGTAAGGAAAGATTTTAAGCACACAATCAATCAGATAAACTTCAAGAAGAATAATTACTTCTTAAAAATTATCCTGAAAAAAGGACAGTCACAAAGCTTCATCAACAAATACAGTGGAAAAAAATGCAGTAAAACCGAGAAAATTATAATCAGTAAGAACGCCAGTATACATTCCACACCGTTTAATAGGTGACTATACTGCGATGATCATTAACACAATGACACTTCTTGCACAATTGAAAATTAACAGATATCTCTCACACGTTAACTCCAATTTTCAGTACAAATTCACGTGTATATACCGGAACAGTAACATTCAGTGAAAAACAGGAAGGGTTGGATACTTGGTTGCATTGTGTTCATACTGAAGTTAGTGCTGAGGATGTCGTCCAGAGAGACGATGAAAGCTTCATGATTAAACAACCCAACTCAGAGAACACAATACAACCAAGACCATCCACTTCAGATACAAATATTCTCCATTACTACTTCAACGGTTGGATATCTCCAATATTTTGATCATATCCCGAAAGACTCATAATTGAGATGAGCAAATATTTCTCATTGTGAAATTACTTAGCACTCAATCGACACAGGACACCAACCACATGCTTTGAAATCACTCAAAATTACTAATAAACAGAATCATTCAAATCTCCTTCACCTCACTCATGCGATTGCAATCGGACACATGAAATCAGATTTATGTGTTCGATAGCAATCGACTGTCAACCTTCAACTCTTTGATGATCTCATTTCTTCACCTGTCACTTATTCGATATCATCATTGTTGTGTCATTAGATTTTCAATTCATGCTAGAACCGGATATTAGTTTACTCAGTTCTACCCACTAAGGTTTATGACATTTTATTTTCTGATTACTGATTGACTTCCGTGATCTCTTGTTTTGAATTTCATATTGTTTCTTTTTTCCACACTCAACCCGTATTAGATTGTTACTATAATTCTCGTTTTAAGAAGATGCACACATTTGTGATATCGTTACATGACGTTTTGAGTTGATATCCGTTGGTATAGTTTTCTTACTTAGCGATGTGTTTGTCATGTTTTTGTTGACTTCATTCAACTAAAGATTAATGATAATTTTTCCGTAATTTGTTACTGAATATATTGTAGATTGTTAGTAGCTGACACAAATCAGCGAAATAATGAAGCGGATCCGTACTATTCTGCTTCAGTGTCTATTGTTGCTCTATTAAGCTTATCCAAATGAAACATACATATACAATACAATTCAGTACAACTGATTACAAATGAATGAACAACTAAATATGATGAAGAGATTCTTTTCATTAAGTGTGCTCAATAACTCAGTTCAACTTAGACAAATATCCAGCTCACTCCTGTGCTATTAAAAGCATACGTGGCATCATATACGAAGAACCGAAATAATACTGTCTACTCAATTTTATGGGCATATTTCTAGAAATCTGTGGTTGAAAGGTACCAAGGTGTTAACCAGTTCAATCGCCAGGCACATAAGAGGAATAGGATATCAAATAGACGATTAAAACAAAGATTTCAGAGAAGAAAACTTTTCATGACGATTTCATTTTCAAAAGCTATACAATAGAATTTCTATAAAAGTTAAGGTAAACAATAACAAATTTGTTTGTACGCGTCTTTATCAATCCTTCGGGATAATCAACAACCAAGAACTTCATGTTAATGGAAGCTGTCTCTATAAAACATTTTCATTTCGACTTCTATGCTCAGAAAGAGACGATATATATATATATATATATATATATATATATATATATATATATATATATATATGATATTTTGCACATGTAAGCAAATAGTTTTCCTTTTTCCTACTGCATCATCTTTTCATTAATTACTTATCATTATAATTATAATCATTATTATTTGTCCCTTGGCTTCCTAGTAGAACATAGGAATTCAGTAGCACATCACCAGTCCAATCTATTCCCTACAGTCTTTTCAACATGACTCCACCACTAACCACAAGCTCTCATTTCCTCCTCACACAACCTCCTCCATGTCACCCTCGCCACGGACACCCAACTCGTCGCTTCCCATCTGAGTTCCACTTGAGTGACTGGCCTGACGAGTGATGTCCCCAGTCGGTCTTCTCAGTGTATGTCCAGTCCAATCCATCTCCACTTCCTTCTGCGTATTTCTTGAGTGATAGCTTCTTGGTTGGTTCGTTACCTGGCCACAGTTCCTTGTTACTTATGCTTATTATTCTGGCCATCTGAGCTTCAGTAACGAGCCATCGTAGGTGGCAGTTGTTGAGGAATGTCTGTAGTTTGTTGGAAATCCCTTTCGTAACCCTCCAAGTCTCTGAGCCTTCGATGCTGTTGGGGACATCGTGATAGCCACTTCCTCAGTGTGCTTATAATTGTCGTCTTGGTGACAATATCGGAGTAGATTACTGATGCTCCAGTTGACAGTTTGAAGAGTCCACTTCCATTCCATCTGCTTTAGCAAATTTCTAACACTTCAAAGCGATACCTTCTCATCTCCTTTGCAATCTGAGCAGCCTTGCTAGATTCAAACATGGTGCGGATATTCCATGTCCCATGTTTACTTTCGCTTTTATCGAGAGAAGACACATCGGCCAATCAGCTACCCGAAGGCTTTCACCAACCGGCGTCATTTCGCCTCTCCGATTCCAGTGAGGAATTATTTTGTTTTTATTTCTTATATTTTGTGTTCTGAAGTTTCTTTAGTGATTGGATTGGTGTTTTAGGGTAGGGTTGCTAGCCCTATACCTAACCTTCCCTCTTTACCCGAGCTTAGTACGGGTTAATAACTAGTAAACTAGTTAACCAGGCGAGGTTTTCATTAATTACTTAGTGAATGTTAATCGCTCAACCTAACGTTTATGCCGGTTTTTTCATGTAATTACGTTACCTACTAGTTCTTTTGATACTCCTATATATTTGTTATCCTCCTCCCTTTCTACAGCTTCAGAAACATCCATCACACCAAATATAAATTGCCAGTGGTTTTGATTAAGGTTTGTGATTCATTAATCGGGTACTTCCTTGACTTACTGTCTTATGGTTAACTCTGGATTTTAAATCTTCATTTATTTCAGCATATTTAAAGTATATTACGTCATTATTACTACTAATATTTCATTTTAACCATAGGCTATTTGAGGTGGACGAAAGGTTATGAAATAAAATGAGGTCATTTTATTCTGCAAAAGTTTTTGTCCTTGTATTGCTTTTGGAAACTAGATGTATGATATATGATTCTATGTAAGTATATTTCTATCTTTTCAGAAAGTAAATAAACCAATTTATAAGTAGAGGTCGTCCAAGACGAAGGATAGCGTTACTGAATTCCGTAGGAAACGTCATTCTACCACTTCTAGATGAGTAACTACGCTACTGAAGTGTATCCATAAGATATCACTAGGGTAAATCTTCTTTTTTTTCCCAACCTAGCAGGAATCATTTGGAGCTATGGCTTAGTAGTTTAAGGAGACTATTATCAACCTTTGAGTCATGATTTTGAATCCCGCTCCACCTACCAAGGTTTGGGCAACTTTCTAGTATCACTAATCCTCATACAACATGTGTGACGTGTTGCCTACTTCACAGATGAACACGAGGTGACTTAGTACACTTCGTTTATTTCCCTTACATAACGGCAAACAATTTCTGTTTTCCACCTCCCAGTGTCCTTTATTCAGGTTTTGGGTCAATGTAGGATTTATTTAAATTAAAAAACCTTTTTATTGTCGAAACCATCACAAGTGCACTTTTATTCTTTGTTGTAAGGCAGTCCAAGGTAAATACGTTTCGCTTTGTTTGCTAAACAACTAACCACGTGGTTATAATGCGAAATATGTAGGGGACTGATGATGTGCGTATACTATGTCTTGGTAGCCAAACCTTTAACGTACCTTCTTTGAAACAGTAATTTCTGTTTTTGACTTGAGGCTGCTAGAAATTGATATGAAAGGGAGTAAATAAACATAGTTTAGGAAATAACTCTGTTCAACATACGTACACATAATGGAAGAATACAAATTTAATAATAATGTCTATTTTATTAGTCAAAAAGCTTTAATAATATATCCTGTTCACCTTTGACAGAGGGTAAAACCACCTAGTTTGCGTTTCAAGAGTGTTTCATAACCGAGGTGTTAAGCAGTTATTAGTTACAGGCTACACAAGTCATCTTCATATTCATATATCAGTTATACATTTGAAAATTCAACCGATCTAACGAGAATCTTATCAATTACTTTAACAAACTGCCTATACATCCTATTATGAACATTTATTGCTTATACAAAAAAAGGTTCAGTTAAATTCGTGACAGTTGTTCAAGTGTCAATATTCCTTCTTGTTTCTTACGTATTATCGTACACTGTAGTTTCAGTGTAAACATGGTCTGCTAGAAAAGAAAAGGAGGCATATTTATGAAAGGATAAAAATCTTAATACATTTTTGTGTTATATATCTGTCACACAAGTACTTCTATATTTAACCGAAAAAAGAATTTGACTGTTTTGTCGATTTGATGTTTATTATTGTTTTTCGCTTAAAAGCACTTTTGTTAATTTGCATTAATCTATGAACAGTTGAATTAGTTTAGAAGTATCATGTGTATTTGTGCGCGCGCGGATAATACAAACAAAAACCGCAACTGACAAAAAGATAGGAAACAGTAATTCACACAAAAAAGCAATCTAATCAGTAAACTGATGAAATAAAAGTACACAATACTATTTATTTACAATTAAAACAAAATGTATGTCATGTGCATCTTATTTATAAACACATGAAAAATGACTCATGAAAGTATTTCCATTTTCATTTATCACATTTAATATTTAATATTACATTTACAAATTGAAAGGTGAATTTAAAAATGCATTAAGATGAAATTATTAACTACTGAATTAAATATGAAGAAGTAACTAAAGTGTAACACAAATTCATTATTAAAACAAATGATTTAGCATCAGAAATACAAATAAAAAAGGATTTTATTTGGTGAGAAGCATCATCTAAAATAGTTGTATAACCGTTTATCGACTAGAAGTGGTTCATCGGTCGGATTATCTGGGATATTAGCTGGTAAACACTGGATTTACATGACTGAGGACAAAACAGAGTTTGACTAATCAATCGATGTTAGCCAGTCACGTTTGAGAGTTCAAGTAAACTTTATCGACGGTGAATCAAGTATGACTGTAGCATTTTATTTCACTGTATTTTGTTGATATATGTAACAACTCATTGAACATTTTTTGTTTAGTTGTACTGAAAAAGACATTTTGCTCGCTCGTTGACTAATACAACATTCTGATATATACTTCGCGTTAACTCCTGATATTTACGCTGTCTGACGCATGTGGGTCGTTTGTGCTTTGAAGTTTCTTTAGCGGTTAGATTTGTTTTACGGAGTAGGGTTGCTAGCCGTATGCCCAACCTTCCCTCTTTACCCGGGCTTAGGACCGGCTAGTAACTAGTGAACTAGTTAACCAGGCGAGATCTTCTGCACTCAGCATGCGGAACAAGATACGGATTTTCAACACCAACGTCAAGTCAGTGCTTCTGTATGGTTCAGAGACTTGGCGCGTCACAAAAAGGATTTCCAATAAACTACAGACATTCATCAACAACTGCCACCTACGCTGGCTCGCTACTGAAGATCAGATGGATTGCCAGAAACAACAAGCAACAAGGAGCTCTGGAAACGAACCAACCAAGAACCTATCACGCAACAAATATGCAGGAGGAAGTGGAAATGGATTGGACATGCACTGAGAAGGCCAACTGGGGACATCACGCGTCAGGCCAGTTGCTTGAGTGGAATCCCCATGGGAAGCGACGAGTTGGACGTCCAAGGGTGACATGGAGGAGATCGTGCGAGGAGGAAATGAGAGCTTGTGGGCTGTCGTGGAACCAGGTTCAAAAGATCTCAGAGAACAGAGGTCACTGGAGATGTGCTACTGAAGCCCTATGTTCCACTAGGAACCCAAGGGACTAATAATAAAAAAATAAAAAAACGCAGGTGGGTCAGCAGTGTCGGGAATTATAAATAGGCGATAGTGTATTTGGACACGTATATAAAATTTGGAGTCAGATTTCAGAGCTCGACATGACCAATCACTATCGGGAATATGAAGGTCAAAGTAGTTAACAGGGAAAATGATACTTTATTGACAGTTTATAGATATATTTCACATGCGAAATAAAAATATGTAGACTTTCAACATACATATCATCTTTGAAACCATACTAATGTCTACATTGACATTCATCCACATGAAATTATGATATATTTCCTTGCCTCGTTATCCTCAATCCGATTAATCATCCTCAAGGTTTCCCGTCATTAAAGTTTACTTAAACTAGTTCAGGTTAGTTGAATCTGAGTACTTATTATCAGCCTAGTGGATGGAAAATATTATGAATTAGATGCCTATTTCTCAAATTGTTTAATATCCATATAAACAACATTGAAAACTGTCATAAGTGTATGAAAGCTACAAGAACTGAAATATTACTTCAATAAGCTTCCCACTGATGATCATTCACCCAAATGCAATGATAAACTACAGATTATACATTTTGGTCATTCTAATGAAAAGAAGTTGACATGGTTCTCTTTAGGGATCGATATACTGTAAGACGACAGGGAATTATTTGTCCACACATTTCCAAAACTGAACTCCAGTGAACGAAAAAAGAAATCCAATTAATTCACTGTCATTAATAGATAAATAGGATCTGCATATATGATACAAGTCGGGAGTAACCAGAAGAATTTCTAAACTCTACAATGTAAAGAAGATATCCATCGATAATCATTGAGGAAAACCAAAAAGTCAAGTAATACACTGAAGAAAATTCGTTTTGTCCTTAAAGAAAACTTGTGCATGTTAGCCAATTTCGGGCGTGATATTACAACAGAGATCATAAAAAACAATGTGATAAGATAGCTAAAAAAGTCATGATTGTCTGCTAAACTTCCAGTCATCTTCTGCAGTCAACAGTTGATTTATGGATATATTGGAGAAAAATAGCGGTTTTGGGAAATTTGTGGCTGAAAGTTTACCTGCTGCGATGAACTTAGTTGTGAACAGCACAAAATATACACATTTCAAACTCAGATGTGAATATTATCTTGCGTGGTGGTTTTTGAAGGATCATTATAAATTTGTCAACAATTGAATACTTGAATATATAGTCAGTTAAGATCACAACTTCACTAGAATCCTCTGGACGATTCCATAACTTTTGCATATATAAAAGTGCATCGGGATGTTGAGTCAACTAGCCTGGTGACAACGTCACTAAATGACCGACAGAATTCGGTCAGAAGTTGGTTACTGTCCTGTGACCAAGCAATGTGCCTAATCTAGTCCTACAGGAGGTCAGTTGCGCCCTCAATAGTTGAGTGATAACGTCTCTGACCACAGCACTGGATAACACGAGATATCAGTTTCTCTAGAGGTTGCAGACGCACCTTGCTGCCGAGCGTGAAAAAGCACAAAACCTAGTTCTAGTGCTTCTTACAGATTGCCCCCATCCTACTAACACTAACTAATTTAGGCCTAAGCTGTATGTCCGCCATAATGTGTTCAATGTCGCATTTCGTTGCCGTTTTATTTCTTTTCTTCAACTTTTCTGGTCCCACTGTTATTTCACAAATAACACCATGGTTAGGGTCTCCTCCTCTTTGTTCACCCTTTTTCTTCTGCCTCCCACCTACAAACAATACTCACTTTAAAACAGTTAGATATTACAATAAATTTAGGCAATGTGATGAGAAGACCCAGATTATCAGAAGTAATTGACGTATTGGTGCATCTTATTTCAAACAGTCCGATCACGAATGAACTTGTCAGGTTATTTACATCAGAAATTTAAATAAATAAACTTGGAGTGAGTCAATAAGAAGTGCAAAGGTAAGAAGAACGACTAGCAGAAAGCAAAAATAAAAATCATTCGAACCACATTATTTGTTATATTAAAACTGAAATCATTGTCAAAAAGGTAGGTTCGAAGTGAATATAGATTGTCTTTGAATTCATAGTAAGAGTTTAAATTTACCCAGCGTATGGTTTTGATAAAATGAAGCACTCACCCCTGACTACTTTTAGATAATGCACAAAAGGCTGTTCTAACGTCAACTCGATGACTTGATAAGGATGAATATCTGTCCCATGCACTTACCAGATACTTTGACGTCATTTTTTAAAATGCATCTAAGCTATATGTTCAATGTTCTTCAAATGTATATTGTGACTAGTCGTTCCTGTGTGCATGTGGTTACGTTTACACTTAAATTGATAAACACACTGGAATGTAACACAGTTGTTTACGTGTAGTTTCGATGTGTTAGAAAATGAGCTTTGTCTCCTCTACTGTGAGTAGTATTCCTTGCCAATTGTTAAGTCTGAATGTATCAGTCAGTTTTAAACAAATATGACCCATTCCGTGTTTCGCTAACGTTTAGTGACTGAAGCGATTTCAGTTTTTTCATAATTCATTTGATTTGAGTAGGTGTTGATCATATGCATGGCAACACTTGTATTCAGGTTTCATTGTAATGGCTAGTCACTGACTAATCAATCTTTCCAAGTAGTACATCCAAAGCTCATAGCTCTGATACAGTCTCATTGAACGTAACTAAGACATTATAGGTAATCAAACTCCGTAAGCTAACAAACAGCGGCCTACCAGAACTTTGGGCCACTAAGATTTCCCACTAAACATATAAATCAGATTCTTCCCTTTCGATTTGTTTTAATGATTTAAATATGTCCTTCGAACGTATAGTGTACTCCTGCCCATTTCTGAAATGGTTTCAACTAGCCATTTCTCGAGTTAATAACGAAAGAGAGAAAAAGTGTCATGTTATTTGGGAGCGAATATTTCAGTGAACAAAAGCACATCATACTTCAATCCCTTGGATCCTTAGCTTAAGTTTCAGGTTCTCATACTGGCTGAAAGAATCTCCACCACTAAAATTACGCCCTCGTTTCATCTGATTCTTCATTATGAACTGGATGCTCATCAAAAAGCAGCTGACAGTTTCAAGTTATTGCAGTGAACACTATTGATAATAACGTCATTCGAATCCAATAAACATTTCGTCTAAAAGCATTGCTGTGAGACTGACTTTGTTGAAAAATTACACGCTGAGAATTTCATGCCGAAATAAAGCAATTATTATTACAGGTGGTATTTCTGCTGGTAAGAGGTCGAGAATGCGTTCGATGAGCTGTAAGGGATGTTTGAAACATGTCGTGGGACAAACGTACAAGTAATCACTATGTTAACCTTGAAAGTAAAGAAACGAAAGAAAATCTTCTGGAATAAATCTGTGTGGTGTTCAAATAACCCTTTGGAGTGAAGCATAAACTCCAAAGTAGGAACCTGATCAAAAAATCGTATTTCTTACAACAAATGAGATTAATTTAGATCGAGATTTCTTAACCGTCCATCAATATTTTGGGTTGCTATGATCTGCAAGCAGTACAATTTTCGGTCCTGAATAGAGGTACATGGGCATCCCTACATCCAGTGTTCGATGGTATTTGGTACCTGGAGCAGGAGACTGATAGTGGAGAAAAAGAGATGCTGCATCCACTCTTATTGGGATAGCCACCAATGGATGGGGTAATACAGCATGCATGTGAAGTACTGAATGAATTCGTTGCAGAAAACGGCGTGAAAAATATGAAGGCAAAAGTCGTAAAGGACAGTTATGCATTAACAACCACGATCTTATTTAGGCGGGATGGCAGGACCTCAAGTAGTCGACCATTTGAGTTAAAAAAACTCACGGAATTTATTCACAGTAAATTAATTCCAGAGTTTTACTGTAAGTCTTCTTCTCCAATAATCAGCAGATACAACTGTGCTTACCTCTTCAGAATGACTTAGAATAGATTCCAGCCACTAAACAAAGGAAGGTAGCTTCGCTCAACAGTAGCTATTAACATAGATATCGATCATTCTAACTCATATTCACTAACAAGACAGTAGCGAAGCTTGTCCTGACAAAACTGAATTCACCAGAGGTTTTGTGTGTATTCTTGAGTGTTTCAGAGAAATAATGGTGGACAGAAGCGATACAAGGATGACGTTGAATGTGTTTTGATTTGTTTTTATGATGTATTCGAAAACATTGACCACTCATTTTGTTTAACTTCATTCAATTTGCTTGTACAACCGTATTTAATCAATTGTTTCGATTGGTGTTACAATTGTATTTTGTTTTGGATAGAACCTGCAGTAGCCGTTAAAATTGAAGGTTTGTAATTAGGTTTTGTACATATATTTTGTTGTAAAGAACAATTTTCGCAGGGTTCACTTACTGTTTGGACATACATTCGTTTTTGGTAACCGATTGTTTTGGATTTGGTCGGTTCTCACTTTGCTTTTTGGGAACTCCGAAAGTTCGTATCTTCGTTACGTGCTACTCGGAGGATTTGACGTAACAGATGATCATATTGGATTTACCACAAGCTGAAATGTCAGGTGTACAGTTTAAACGCAGGAAGGTGAGCATAGTTTTTAAGCCTTTCATGTTTCTCGTCCCTTCTCTTAAAGGGTTGCTTCCGAAGGAACTTAATAATGGTGCAATAATCAGACTGAGAATTCATTATTAAAAACCCACTTATATTGTCCATTCTGATACGAGCACAGTGGAAGATAACACTTGCAATAATGTTGTCTTCCAGACCCACCAATATATTCCACCAGATCAGGCAGGAACTTGAGGTGACATTCTAACCACCAGTGGGTTGACAGAAGACAACTTTGGCCTTGCGACATCCAACAGCCACCTATTTAACTTTGACAGCACCACAAATGGTCGCGTAGAAAATTCTTGTTAAAATTCCAGTAGTATCGCCCAAAATCAAGCGCGCTTTATACAAATATGGTAAAGATATGCGACCCAGCCTCACTACTTAGTTGTGGCAAGAATACAATGAATGAATTGCCGATGACAGAGTATTACTACTATACCTGCTTTTAAGCTTGCTTGCTTTGGTTAATCACCTGAAACCTTTTGCAGTTAAAAAAGTTATACAAGACCTCAAAAAGGAAACGTATGCGCCTTGAAGGTGAAGCACGTAACTATGTTTTCTTGTTGAATATTAAGAGTAGAGATGAAATGGATCGTCATACAAGTGGAGTTGCTTGAAGAAAACTACGAACTTATTGATATTCATGTCACTTACTTTTGATGCTTTTGAAGAAGCCTTTTATCGCTGATATTTCTTAGTTCTTAACTGTATGTTTGAAATCTACGACCAATATTAGTCTTGCACATATCGAACACCCGGAAGTATAGATCGGCTTAGTGGGTTTGTTCGATACTCGACATCCTAGATTACATCATTTACTAACACGTCGTAATACATTCCCTCCCACTGTATACTCGTGGGTTATGAAGCTTCTGTTTTGCATTCACTTGCACTTGGCCGTGTTAAATTCTAGGTGGTTTTCTTATGCCCAATGGATCGCTCACGTTAACTCACATTACAGTGTATTTCAGTTGGTTGTACTGAAGAGGGGTCTAATAAAACAGCGGAGACCATTGGGTGTTAAACAATAATCGACGATGAAAAAGTATTAACTTTTACAAAAATGTCACACTACCAAATCCTCACCTTGTTCACCGTCCTGGTTTGCTTTCCTTACCTCCACTTCTCTCTCTAATCTTCACCAGCTAACCGTTATCACTCATTGTGTATTCTGGTAATGTTATATAGGATAACGATGTGCATTCTGACACCATGATGTCGCGAATTCTCCCAGATCCTAAGGTCATCCGCAAATAGTACCGAAGGCGATCCCAAAATTCTCGATAGGTCTCAGCAGTAAATTTCGGACGTCATGGAGCCAAATAGTGAGCTAAGTGGCACACCGCTCAGACAGAAATATTGGGCTGAGCAGCATTCATCACCTTTCACTGCCAATTAGCGGTTCTTCTAGTGGAGGATAAACCATGTTAGGAGTCTTTTGTGAAAATTGGTGTAGCGTCATACACTTCCCCAAAATCAATAGCCTAGGGTTTGACGACTTCGACATTGATGCTGACCTTGATAGTTTAACTGGACTCGCTAAGCTGAAGGCATCCGGTCAAGCATCCTCGCCATTTGGCACGCTGTCGTGTTACGTTGCATTGCTCGTATTCGACTCTCTAGCCAGTTAGTTGGAACGCATCGGTATTTTGGCATAACCATCCAAATATACTATTCCATCCGACTACGCTATCGTGTTCTTCCTTGGTCTCGTATTCGTGGGTATATAACAAGTTCGAATAATTAGTGATTGGTCTTTGCGTCTGTCAAGTTCGCACCAGGACAAATCCTAAATTGGTGAGCCCGACGTGATCACATATCCCGACCAATAACAAGTATTGAATTGGTGAGCCTGTTCCATTTTATATTTGTTTATTGTTTTCATTTCGATAACATTTATATATCCATTTACTACACTTTCTCATGTCCGACCACACTCCCAAGCTTATTCGTATTAAGCCGACCTCGAACACGATCCAACTCGTGCCATATTGGCCAGACAATGCAGAAACATGGTTTCTGTATGCCGAGGCCGATTTTCGAGAACAGGGTGTCTCAGATCCTCATCTCGATTTCTTGCTGTCATACGTTCACTACCGCGAGAATTAAACAGGTTGTTACAGCAAACATGTTTAATCCTGAAGTAAGTGACCCTTATGCACTTCTAAAGGCCGCACTCTTGAAGAAAAGCGATCTCACAGATCGCCAACGTCTAGACGAATTGCTTCGTAACATCGAGCTAGGCAGCCACTCAGCTACTGAAGTCCTCGCACGCATGCGAGAAGTAATCGGTGCACGAACATTTGACGATGGTTTCTTCCGAGAACTATTTCTCTCGAAACTACCACAACCGGTGCAAACCGTGTTGGTGACACTCCAGTCAGTCCCACTCGACGACCTGGCAGCCTCAGCAGATAAAATACTGGAGATATCCAGCAGACCCGTCTCCAACGTATATTCTATCTGCGACAAAACAGAGCGCCAGGATTCGGAGGTGACCAAGTTGTGCAACTCTGTGAAACGGTTGCTACGATCTCGAAGTCCTAGATCACGTAGCACTTCACAGAAACGCACCTTGGCGCATCGCAGCAAGTCGCGTGGTAGCCCTAAAACGAAACCCAACAGGGTGGAAAACCCTGAATGGTGCTGGTTTCATAACACTTACGGGGATGAAGCCAGAAAATGTCGTAAACCATGCCGTTTTAAGAAGGACACAAACTCGGGAAACGGTCACGCCGGCACGTGCTCACGGCAACCGTAGCCGGCGGAAAAAGCCGTTTGCTCTACGTCACCGACATTAAAACGAAAGTCCGCTACCTCGTCGACACCGGCGCAGAAGTTAGCGTTCTTCCAGCAACGACAAAGGAGCGTCATCTCGACCCATCCTTCAATCTTCAAGCAGCCAACGGCAAGGCAATCGCGACATTCGGGAGACGGTATGCCTACCTCAACTTAGGTTTACGCAAACCTATTCACTGGATTTTCCTCCTGGCAGACGTCTCTATGCCTATCATTGGCATAGATTTGCTGAACCATTACGATCTACTCGTAGATGCTCGCCGTCGACGACTGATAGATAACAACACAAAGTTATCTATTGGCGGCACCACCTATGTAGGTCCGAGTTTAGCCATCGTTAGGACTAAACAATCAGGCGACGCGTCCTACCAGGCAGTTCTGGAGAAATATCCAGAGTTACAACAACCGAAACACACTCTTCCGTGCATAACCAGCAATGTTATGCATCACGTCACAACCACAGGTCCACCTGTGGCATCCAAAGCTCGCCGTTTAGCCCCCGATAAGCTGCAAACGGCGAAAAATGAATTCGACCATATGCTCGAACTGGGCATTATCAGACCGTCGAACAGTCCTTGGGCATCGCCATTGCACATGGTGCCCAAAAAGGATAGCAACGACTGGCGTCCGACCGGTGATTACCGAAGGCTTAACGCCAAAACAACTCCGGACTGCTACCCTATACCCCACGTTTACGACTTGACCGCAACCTTATGCGGCATGAACATTTTCTCGAAAATCGACTTAGTCAAAGCGTACAACCAGATACCTATGGCAGCAGAAGATATCGCGAAAACAGCCATTATTACTCCTTTTGGCCTGTTTGAATTCCTGCGCATGCCTTTTGGTCTTCGGAATGCAGCACAAACATTCCAACGCTTTATGGACGACGTCTTCCGTGGTCTGAATTTTGTTCATGTCTACATAGATGACTGTCTAATTGCGAGTCCAGATAAGGAAACACACCTTAAACATTTGGACCTCGCATTCGAAAGACTCAAAAAACATGGCATCACAGTTAACTTACAGAAGTGTGAAATAGGAGTTGAATCACTCAGCTTCCTTGGGCATACCATTGACAACAAAGGTATACGCCCATTGAGAGATAAAGTGGCGGCTATCACAAACTATCCAGAGCCGACCACTGTGAAACATCTCCGCACTTTCAATGGCCTGGTAAGTTATTACCGAAGGTTTATCCCTAACTGTGCCTCTGTCATGAGACCACTCACAGATCTACTTCGAGGAACTGCGAAGTTCGTGTCTCTGGACAACGCGGCTAGACTTGCTTTCTCCAAAGTCAAGGAAGCCATTTCGAACGCAACCATGCTTATGCATCATGACCCCAATGCTCCTCTGAGTATTGCTGTTGATGCATCTGATTCAGCAATTGGAGCAGTTTTGCAACAGTTGACTGACAACCAGTGGCAACCGTTAGCCTTTTTCTCGAGGCGGCTGCAAGACGCGGAAACAAGATACAGTACATTTGGTAGGGAACTCCTAGCCATGTACTGTTCTGTACGCCATTTTCGACATTCTGTGGAAGGTCGTGATTTCATTATTTTCACAGACCACAAACCGTTAACCTTTTCCCTCAGCTCGGCGTCTGACAAATACTCCCCTCGTGAGTCGCGACAGCTGGATTACATTTCCCAGTTCACGTCAGACATCCGCCACATTTCTGGAGCAAACAACTCCGCAGCCGACGCACTATCTCGAATAGCTTCGATAAACTATATCGAGGGTATTGATCTCGTTGAACTAGCTCGGCGTCAAAAGGAAGACCTTGAGCTGCATCATGAGTTGTCGTCCACAACTCTCAAACTGCGACTTTGTCCTGTTGGATCAGACAAGGATGCAATTTTGTGCGATGTCTCTGCTAGTCAACCACGCCCAATAGTTCCGAAGAGTTGTCGACGCAACGTCTTCAATACGTTGCACAAACTCTCTCATCCAGGTGTACGAGCCACCATTAGGCTTATCGCACAACGTTTCTGCTGGCCTGGGATGAACAAAGACGTTAAGGAGTGGGCCCAGTCGTGCTTAGCTTGTCAAAAGTGTAAAGTCACGCGACACACGAAAAGCCCTTTAGGCTCATTTCTAGCCCCAGACATGCGTTTCGACCACGTCCATATAGATATTGTAGGACCCCTACCAGAATCTAATGGATGTACCTACCTTTTCACCTGTGTTGATCGTTTCACACGATGGCCGGAAGCAGTACCCATTAAAGATATTACTGCCGAAACAGTTGCTCGTGTTTTCGTCGAAAGATGGATCGCGAACTTCGGATGTCCATCCTACGTCACAACCGACCGTGGGCGCCAATTTGAGTGCGGACTATTTCACGCTCTAACGGCACTTTTAGGTTGCACTCGGTTCCGAACGACAGCCTACCATCCACAAGCAAATGGCATGGTAGAGCGTTTCCATCGACAGCTGAAAGCTTCCCTTTCAGCTACAAACATACCTCAGTGGACCGAGGCTCTGCCTCTAGTCCTACTAGGTATTCGTAACGCGTTGAAAGTTGATGCTGGATGCACTCCTGCAGAACTCGTCTATGGGACCACTCTTCGCCTACCAGGTGAGTTTGTTTCCCCTTCAACTTTCAAACATGTTTCCGATAGGGCATCTTATGTGACTAGGCTTACAAACGCAATGCGTTCAGTTAGGCCTTCTCCGATTAGACCGCAAACGACTGATGTTTTCGTCCACCCCAGTTTACAGAAGACATCACACGTGTTTGTTCGCCACGACGCTGTTCGTCGACCACTTGAACCACCCTACGACGGGCCGTTCAAAGTGATTAAGCGACATGAGAAATTCTATGTAATTGAGCGAGGCGGACGCGAAGATACTGTCAGTATCGACCGTTTGAAACCAGCTTATTTCGAAGGCAACCCCATTGTAAGTGACGTTTCAGCTCGCTACATCCGGCCGACGGATGACTCAATTATCGAAATTCTCGACGATGTGCCTGGTAATGCACAGCTGCAACAACCAGCGGCGCAACAAAAAACACGATCAGGTCGAACCGTCAGGTTCCCAGAGTACCTGAAGTCATATTCAACTTAGCTATGTGTGTGCCAACCATTTTTTTTCGAGGCACTATTTTTCTTATTTACCGGCACAAACCCTCGTACACTTTGCCTTTTTATATCAATTTTTATTTACCATGTAATAAAAACTAAAAAAACGGCGAAGATAAGCGTAAATTTTTCTTTTTCGACACGTTTATATATAAATAATTCCCATTTTTACGCAACGTTTTCGTGGTATTAAAGACTTTTATTTATATTCCAGGTGCAACGAGCACTGGACGGAACGTCGAAAGGAACAGATGACCGCGACCGACGTACAATTTCATTTATTGTATTTTATTTATTTAATCGCCACGACACCCTAGAATAAGGTTCAGACAACCAGGGGCCACCTCACGCAGTGAGCCCATCGGAGAGTTTTACCAGTGGAGAAACCACTGGGTTTTTACTTCCGGCTGGTATCGTCTTAGGGTCCTCACGAACCCACTAGGGGGGGAGTGATCTGTAGCGTCATACACTTCCCCAAAATCAATAGCCTAGGGTTTGACGACTTCGACATTGATGCTGACCTTGATAGTTTAACTGGACTCGCTAAGCTGAAGGCATCCGGTCAAGCATCCTCGCCATTTGGCACGCTGTCGTGTTACGTTGCATTGCTCGTATTCGACTCTCTAGCCAGTTAGTTGGAACGCATCGGTATTTTGGCATAACCATCCAAATATACTATTCCATCCGACTACGCTATCGTGTTCTTCCTTGGTCTCGTATTCGTGGGTATATAACAAGTTCGAATAATTAGTGATTGGTCTTTGCGTCTGTCAAGTTCGCACCAGGACAAATCCTAAATTGGCAACACCTAGTTTCAAGAGTGGAAGATGGTGACTGACACTATCAAGTTCAAGACAGAAAATGTCTACTAGACATTCTTTATCTACGTCACTTACTCATCAATGAGGTGCCACAATACTTGGTAGTCGCATAAGAGAGGCTTTTTGAAGGCCGTGTTGTTGGACTACAGTGAACCGCACTTTCGTGCAGAAATTAGGTGAGTCTTCAGCTGCTGGGATCTTTGGCATCTTTGGAATAAACAACAGGGAATATTTGTGGCGTAGCGTTAGCCAAGCTCAGCGGTTTGCTGATGAAGCCTTCACTGCCTTTCTAGATTAGAATCATCTGCGCTGACTTCAGTTTGAGGTGAAACATCAGTGAGTAGTATAGTAGCGCGAATTTCAGAGAGAATTAAGGTACGAGATTTTCCTCGAATTTGACCTAGTAGCTTGTCTTGATGGCCATGGATGTAATGGGTTGTTTCTGTTCAAATCTGGTTGATATCTGCACTTGTATTTCAGTCGGCTACCCTGCTAACGTGAGCATTAACCTTGTTGTTGCTTCTTCTCCATCTTACCGGTTGATGGGTTGGAACTGTATTGGTATGTCTGTCGATTGTTAACTGACCTGAGCGCTACATTTCTAAAACTTTTCCTGGACTGTTTGTGTTTCTTCCATGCAGGGTTTCTACATTTTTCCAGCAAAAGTTTTGTCTAAAATTGTCCGTATGTATTGATACGAGAGAAGATATATCATCACGCTTCATCGGTGGTTGATGTTCGTGTAGACGAATGAGAAGTGGGCTACCACTCTGTCCAATTTAGTGTCTACCGCAGCTTCTACGGTTTGTTTAGTCTTCTCTTTCTCTGCCATCGTATCTTTTGGTCTGAATTAAAAAAAGCGGAAAGATTCTAAGGGCATATGAGGCGTAGCGATTTCAAACTACTTGAGCAATCTGGTTGCAGTCTAGTAGGCGTTCTTCACGCGAGGTAAGACAATCAGTTTGTTGGTTTCCAGGGCTGATGTCATGGTTGATAACGTGTTTGAATAATACTCTTTGACAAAACTTCCGTGTATAGCCATTCCTTATACTTAGGTTTGATTCACCACAGTGTCTTGCTGTTCCGGATAATTTTTTCGCAATCGATTTCTTGTGTTGCTAGATTGTAACCACCTTGGTTGAGGATTTGATTCACATGACTTGGTTCTCTGGATACTTCAGTTTCCAGATTTCTGGAATCCAGTTTAGTGGTCAAATTATATGAAAATGCGAGTTCGTGATTTGATCTTTCTTCAGTTGCGAACTTAATCCCTTCAAAGATTTTGTTGATGAGTTCGCAATCGTTTTCAGGCTTGCTCCTTTTAATGATGACAAACATGTCATCTACTTACCGCACTCAAAGTTGCTGCTTGATCAACGGTATAACAAAAGTTTCCACTTATTGCGCGACATTGGTGCCACCGATGGTGAGGACATGACCGAAAACGATCTAAACTTTGACACTTTGCATATGCCGAAAAATTGTATTTTCTTGTTCATTTCATAACTTGGGGAATCTTCTGATGTTTTTAATAGAATTTGATGACCTCCCTTCTGCACCATTTGGGCCCCACAAGATCTTGTATATTTTTGAACATATATCAATATGATGATGCTTGTAAATTGGCTTCTTCCATGTCAACTTGCTAACACGAAAACAAAATACTTATTATTATTATTATCGTTATTACCAGTTCAGCAATTCGTTCTGTTGTAGACGATACCATAGATATTCGTTTCGTCTGTTTGTGGCATTTGCCGTTAAGCTGCAAGCGTATTGCAAGGCACAAATGGACTGATTCAATCAAACTTCAACAGCAAAGCTGTGTATTTGCAGGATGTTTAATAGTGTATTCGGCGATACGCTTGACAATTACCTAGTAATCCAAACCTATGCTCAGTAGCACTGATTTAGAACATGCTGTCTACCTCTTGTCAATTTCGAATTTCTCGGTTCATTGCCAATGCAATATCCTAGTTCAGACCTCACTTTATCTCACTATCGCTGTTGGACGCAGGTGCATCAGGAGTGCTTAGGACAATGGGAAAAGCAATAGAATTTCGGAAACATTACACAAAAATTAGAGACACATTTTGGCACAACGAAGTGGTGTCGCCCTTGTTAAACAACTTTCAGGAGGTATACCGAAACATAACTCGTGAATACCACCATTGTTTTCATTTGCAATCCCTGTCGTAACTACCTGCATTCTATTTGGACATTTCCAGGCGGTTTATGATAAGCATTTCCGCTTTTGTGTACCACATTTTCCCCGCTTATACTATTCGCTCCTTGACATTACTGTATTTCACCATGCCATTGCTCATGGCTCTAAAGTCTGAGAGCTTTGAAAGCAGAATCCGCGTGTTAAATTAGTATCCCTGTGCCCCTTTCAAGTTTCCAAACCGTTATTTGTGGTCTATTTGCCTGGAACATTCCGTCGTAGTTAATTACGTCACATTACAAAACACGAAGTTTGGATACACAAACTCTTTATTACAAGATGTTATTGGACATGGATTTTGTTACGGAAAAATGATCTGAAAATCCCTTCTAACCACCCTATTTGATGGTATTGACATCTATCTGAATATTTTTACCCTCGTTATGGATGGTATACCTTTGACCCTAGCCGGTGTAATGTTAGTTGCCTGTTTGACTGTCTCCTTTGACTTTGTACTCGGTATTTGCCTTTGTATGATTGAGACTTATCATGAATGTTTCACTTTCCTATTATGTGACGCTGGACTGTTGACAAGGTGATGTTGTTTTACTGCACCCGACATTCTGTTTTGGTCCAACTGTGATTCGATTGTTTGTCTCTTGACTGTCTACTGGAAACGTTTATTTGTTTATTTGATTCTGGTAGACAGAGTTCTGATCCCTTTTGTCGGGAATATTCTTATTGACTGACAGGTGCTTGATAATTGTATTTGTTTAACCAGTTTTTACCGTATTTACACCCAAGAACGTTTGGACTGTATAGCTACCCAACGGCACTGTTGAGGTATCTTTGTAATTTTGATATGATCTATTGTTGCTTTGATAGTACCACAGATTTGCAACGGATCTACCACTGATTTACTACAAACCGTGTTTTGATATTCCAATCCACATTTTTGACTGTGCATCACTCGCGGAAGTTCGGAAGCTATACAGTAGAACGTAGGAATTAGTCAGACTCAGGGCAATTGGCACCGTATAGTTATTTCCCGCGTTCAGGCCAAAATTATTGGATTTCGGCTGTTAAACATACATTCATTCGAGTGACCAAGAGGCTGTCACAAATGTAGGTCGTTAACTGAACCTGCTAGTGATATAGAATTGTCTCACTGATTCGGAATAATAATTATTGAGCTGCTCCTACCCTTTCGCGGTTTCCGGACCATCTGGTCATGATTCTTCTCGCGAAGCACCGTCTAAGCTTTCATCACAGTTATAGTAACACAAATATTCTGAACAAATGATTAAGCGAGCGACCAATTTGCATACTGGCTCGGAACGCGACTTACCTGCAGCCGTTCCAAACTACATATTTTTTAGTGCTCTGTATCAAGTGATCTTTTTACATGAAAGTTGCTGTGCATCGAAGATACTCCTCGAACGATGCTGCTTACGCTAATACAAAAGATACCCGAAGCCTATGTATAGCTGCTACTATTTGGGCTATTGACCGTTTCAACGTCTATTTCCATCCATTAAAACAAGTATCATCAGTAAAGTTAATCTATCTTACCTTCAAACGTAACATGGTGACCCGAAAATGAATTGATTTAGACACACCTTGGTTGTATAACTGTGGATACTTACTGATACTCCTGATCGTATGTATCTGTCTTTTGCGATTAGCAAGGCTGAAACACAAGAACGTTCCAATCAATGGACGGTCATATTACTAAATAACAAACTATGCAAATGGACTAACAACGCTGCCTTGTTATAACGCAAACTTCGAACATTGTGCGCTTCTTTTCCCAATGATGGAACTTATCTGTGTAATGGTAGATGAAAATTCATGCCCCTCTCAAAAATTGCAGCAAGTTTTAACAAAGTTATGCACATCAGTGACCATGTATGCGGATCATGTAATACTAAATACTATTCTGTAGACATCCCGGAACTGTCAGTTTGACGATGCCTGTAAACTGGTATCTCCCATGTTAAATCCATTATATGAGGACAAGAATTACCATTATCTCGACTTTAACACTCCGTACATGCTGAAAAGTGATATTTTCTTGTTCGTTCCATAACTAGCAAGATCTTCTGATGTTTTTAATTGAGTTTAACGACACACTCTCTGTACTATCCAGAACTAGTAATATCTTACTTATTTTTCGACATATTTCAGTGCGACGACGCCTGTAAACTGGCCTCTGTCATGTTAAATTACTAACGCAAGAATGAAACATTTATTTGCTTATTATCAGAGTTCCTCAGGACCGCATACTGAGTCCACTGTAGCCTGAACCCCTGTTAAAGACGTAATGCTTTTTTATACCTCATTCTCCACCATATTTTCATGAGTTCAAGATTCTTGGGCAGACTGGTAAGCTTGCAGCACCCCCTTTTGGCACTATAGTGAACCGAGGCTTAAACAAAATAGGGAAACACTTAAAATATTTAAACAACGGTCAAGTAATTTTTATGGGGTTGACGGGTGACTTTGGTTCCGCAAGTTTGCTCTAGCGTGTAGGCACCTGGAAGCTGAAATTCGCTATTTTTGGGTCCTCGTGTTTCGGTCAGCGGCAACTAGCTCAGAATCCTAGGCTTACCGATTCTTGTTTTCTGACTGGTGGATAATCTGTTAATCTCAGAACTTCCGGGCACATAACATGTTTCCTGGCTTGCCTCTTGCTATCATTGCCCACACATATGTAAGGTACTGGTTAGTTGGGTACCGGCGCACTGATTCACGTAAGGCCGGCCAAGCGTTAGGCAACAGTACTTCAACCAAACTATGCTTTAAGTCTATGGATGTACGCCCCGGAGGGTTTTGAAGGAATTGCACGGATGAATTGGTTAGTTTAAACCGTGCTTGACATGACTAAATACAGATTAGTCCTGATGATGGCAATGCCGGAAGCATCGCACATTGAACAGTGGACTCCAGCTTCAGGTCCTGCTGTCGAAATGAAAGCAAGAGCATCTACCAATGACGCTTTTGCTGTTTCTGTGAACAAACTTTGTGTCTGACACCAGGAGCTTCCTGACGTACACGGCCTGCACATTCAGCAACATTCAGGAAAGCACTTGGTAATGATTTAAACATACCCAAGAGAAACATTTAACCACTTTATAAAAAGCACAAAGACGCATGGCCAAGAGTTTGGTCAATTCATCGAGGAAGCAGCGTTCTCACCCTACCCACCAATAATAATGGTCACCTGAAAATTCCAGTTTGTACAGTACATATATACTGCGGCGAACGGTCTTGCTCACCTTAGCAGATCCCTCTTGGTGCATCCCAGAAGACCCCCCCTCTAGGATTGAACAGAAGGGGGCCTAGATCAGGTTTCTTGCCTGATCCTCCACAATGAGACGTCTTGGCCGCGAAATTCCCCTCCCGAAAGGTCACCGATAGCTGTGCCACTGGATACAGAAGCTGAATATCCATCATCAAACCTACTGGACTGATACAGAGTGTTCCAGATACATATCCTACAAAGATAATCCCTAATGGATGGCAGTCATGATGACAATCCAAGACCAACATTCGCTTCTTGTATTCTTTGGAAAGCAGATCATTAGTCAATAACTTAAGTGGAGATGATCCTAAAGTTTCCTACATAGGGGTGCGAACCAATGAAATTTTATATCGAGGCATGTATTTTTACCACTAACGTGTAGACTACATGCAGATGTCACTATGCTCAGAATTTCCAGAAACTGAAAAGGAACCAGTCCCGCTCTCAAATGCTTGCACAAATCTGACGACCAAGTAGGAGAAGCATTCGCCAAACTAGTTCCTGTATCTAGAACCGATGAACCGCAAGTTCCTTTGCCAGTCGGCCTATTCACAAAAAGAGAGAAAGACTGCACTTGGGACAGGAGCAGAACGCCAATTGTGACTGGGTTTCCTCCCATATCTTATGCGGATACTGAGCCAACGTTTTAAGGATTCCGACTAGGTAGCCTAGATCACTTCTATGGAGAAGGAGTTCCAAAATTTAACTATTATTAAGGGGTGGAATTTGGGCCTGATATCCAACCTGTTTTGTTATGAGTTAAGTTCCTACATACACGTAAGCCGACTGGTGGGAACATCCACAGTTAAATTTTCCAGGACTTTTTCGGGATCCATCTGTCCCAAATTTCCTATGAATCCTCTCCCACTGCAGTTGACAGGGGACCTAGAGTCTTAAGAAAACTATGCACCCGGCTCCTTCTCCACCTCTGACGCTCCTACGGTTATGCGGCTGGGACTATTTAAGTGCCATGCATCGTATTTTGGATGTACAACCTTGCATTTTTCAGGGTCAGGTGCAGACTCACTGCCAGCTGCGGTTTTGAAATTGGATTTAATCCTCCTGTGGAGAAACACCATCTTTCCGGCTCCTGACTTATCCTCAAAGTTCCATGTCGTTGAAGAGAAGAGGGATTTCGGAAGAAATACGTTGAAGCAAGCCATCTGTGTATTTCAGAAAAAGAGGCCCATGTCGCTGGACCCCGGGGACACCGCCTAGACATTCTGTCCACTCAAACAGAAAACCTCACTCGAACTCTGAATAGGTAGCCAAGCAGATGGAAGATAACCAGCTCATCAGTGGTGCTTTCACCCCAGTTAACCGTGGTTTACCGACTAGGCAGTCATGGTTAACACAGTCAAGTGCATTGGAAAAGTCTGGACAAATAATATCAACTGTGTTTTAGGAGTGGACTATGTTAGTCCACCTACCTATTGCAGTAAGCAGTTCGGCAATGCACGAGAACCCTTTCGCCAGGTCTTCACTGCTGAGGCGTAGGAAGTTGATCGCCGTGTACCGTACCTTCTGTCCGTAATGAATTAATGGCCCATTACTCTGAAGGATATGGGTTGGAGAGCCAAAAAGTTGTGATTTTGCGAGCCGTTTCGTCGGTCTACTCTGAGATCACCGTTATGTGGCCCAACTTTCAAAGATTGGGAACTTTCCCTTAGTTAAGGGAACCATTAAACAGCTTGAAGGTCCGACCAAGGTTGAACTCCTCAAACAAACATCTTATGGATTTTGTCTGATCCCAGGGAAGTATCCTTTGTTAACAGCGGCAATTCACGCTGTACTAGCTCAGTGACTACATCAGTTACCCGGTAATCCGTCTAGTTGGTAGGACATTCCTAAACTTTTTAGTAGGGGGCCGATGATAAGATTTTCAGATCGATCCAATAAGAGTTGAGGTGCTTCAGCGTCCCTACAAGTCAGCTCACTTGGTCTCACCAGTTAAGGAAGGCTCGCTTTGACCTCTTGGAACGATGCACTTTAGCGGAACAGACTATTCGAGTTAGAAACACAAATGTTTGTATGCTTAACTTGCTGCCACTGAAGAAAGACCTACAGTCCCTTCACATGTGTGTTTCTTGTCTATTAAAGCGAGCTGTTTGTGTGCTCGTTGGCATTCCCCTTGTGTTTTGCTCAGTGATGGCCGTTTGGGCAGAGTAATTTACGAGTAATTTTTTCTGCCCTAGGTGACTCGGCGCCCCAAAGACGACAATGGGATAGACTAGTTACTGCCAAACATAATTTTGCCTGTCACATCTTATCATACATCACCAGCTTCCCAGCCCGTCTGCTCCAGTGGCCTTTGAGGGGCTGGAATTTTCTATCGCCAGAGTTTCAAAAGATACTAGTCAGAGGGTTGGGTAGGCCTGGTTTGACAGGACTACTGGAACCGGGTGACAACATGATCACTCCCACCAAAAAGAGTGGAAATCATTAGATTGTCTAGCGGGAATTCATCATTTATTGTGTCAAACCAGGAGCTGACACTTGCTAATACCATGCTATTTCGTGACGACAGGAAGGCTGGTAGGGGGTGGGGTAGTACTTAACGTCCGCTATTCTCTCTCAGCTCACTAAATCCATATTTAAAGGCTGGAGTGCCTCGGAGAGTCCATCTGGTGCACCATAAAGCTGTCGAAGACCACAAACTGCCCGGTGGGAATCATTTATGGGAAGCCATCTACTGATTTACCGTATGGTGACCAGATGCTAGGGGCAATCAAGTCCTCTCCTAAACTAGGGCACACACGTATTAATTTTGGCCGGAGCGGCGATTCCGCTGAGGCCCGATTCTTCTGTCTGATTGGGTAGCTGTGGCTTACGAAAAATATGAGAAAGGTAACGCGATCGTGGGGGTCTCAAATCCCATCTCGCCTAGACTATATCTTCACAAATGAAGGATTATTGATGGACGACTTGGCAATCCCTCCTCCCTTGGGCAGGAGTGACCACGTTTTTATCGGTTCTCAGTTTGTTTGCAAAACCAATCTAACCAGACTTCTCAGTGGGCGTCGTTGGAACATCAGACGACTTAACACTCCGGCCCTTGGAATCGCGCTAGAATGGACAGATTAAAAAATTAGCAATGCACGTCAGGAGATGAAAACCCATTGGAGATTCATGCTTGACAAGATCATGCATGCAATCAGCCAGTCTGTTCCACTTTCAAAACCGAAGCGCATCAAGTTGCTTAAAGTAATAAAGAACTGCACTCGCAAACTACTCAGGTTAGAGGCACTACCGGGCCGCATAAAAAGGGGGTGGCACGGAATAAGCTAGCAGGCAATTCGAACAGACAAGAAACACATATACGAAGGTATCGAGAACTGACTGGCAGCGGCACCTGGTTAGGCTTACAAACGTGTTCGTTTCTAGCACTAAAGGTCTGTTCCGCTGTACTGCCTCATGCCAGCAGGTTAAGGCGGGAGTCTCTCACCTACTTGGTGCCGACGGACTGACTGGTAGCGACGCTGAAGCAGCTGGGCTCCTGGCCAACCGGCATACACAAATCTTTACATCACCTTCCACCTACCCGGGAGTTTACAATCATCCCACCGACGAAGTAAGACTCCCGGTCGTCGACCTTAGCGTTGAGGTTGTACGGGGCAGACTGCTGCTGCTCACAAACGACACCTCTCCCGGACCAGGTAAAATCCACACAGCGGTATTGTTGGCGGGAGTTTCAATCTTATCCGGACCTATAAGTAAGTCGTTCAAGAATTCTCTGAATCATTGGAAGCACCCGACTCTTGGGAGCAGAGCCATGTAATGTCAATCTTCAAAGGGGGTCGACAAGGCAATCCAAAGAAACACAGGCCGGTGACACCTCTATTCATACCTCCCAAAGTAAAAGAATTGTCGGTCCACGATGGACGGAGGGATTTCCCCACAAACATCAATTTCTTTGCCCCCCAACAACATGGATTTTGAAAAGGGTAATCCTGCGTTGCTGATCTCACCGCAGTAAATATATGGGCTAGTATTGTCGACCATCAAGGACGAACTGATGTTATCTACCTAGACCTGCTAAGGCGTTTGATCGTGTTAATCACGACTCCCGTATTGATAAATTGAGACTAAATGGGGTTCAACCACCGTTCATTGAGTAGTTGTTTCCACAACTACAGGACGGCTCATTTAGAGATTGAGTGAATTTCTGTGTCTGCGGGAACAGAATGTCCTAGTGGCGTTCCCCAAGGTTCAGTACTGAGGCCCCTTCCTTTTCTAGTATACACAAACGACTTGCCTCAACAGGTTCCTTCTGAAATCCTTCCTTTTGCCAACGACGTGAAACTATGGAGAGAAACCAAGAGTGGTAGAGACAGCGTTTCTCTACGGAAAGATTTAACTTAGCTTCAAAAATGGGCCAGCACTTAATCCTGAGAAATGCAAGTTGATACACGCAAAATACGAAGCATCCCACGTATATACCCTCGACGGCATGGAACTTGAAGCGTCGCTGACCGAGAAGGATTTTCGGGAACTATAGATCGTTGATACTTCCACCAAATTTTCAACAGCTTCATACGGCCTCACATGGAGTTGGGAACCACAGTCTTCCGTCTTCTCTCTGAAAGAACAAATCAAGCTCAGAACCCATCCAAAGGTGCTCGACAAGATCTGTTGGGAGACCTAGGTCTAAAATATACGAAGAACTACCGGTTGCACAGGATTTGTACCCTCTGGAATACAGAAGGTTAAGAGGAGACTTGATGATGACTCACACCACTCTGAGAAAAAGAATGTATGCCCTATTTCATGGCATGAGGTGCTGCCACATCCTTCTAACTAGCTTCCCTGTCATTATGAAGAAGTGGGGTGTAGACAACAACCGGATTCCGATCTGAAATCTTAGAAGGAACCCATATCTCATTGCACCGATTAAGTGAGCATAATTGTCTTCATCTAGTTCACTAGGCAAGCTCTGTGCACTTGCATGGATCCACTTTATTCTCTCTGCCTCAAATTCACCCGCTGAGACCTCACCAGTATTCGATTTGTTTGCTGATTCTTTGGTTTGGGGGCCTGAAACTTGTATAAGTGTGGTTCACCAGTGAAGTCTTCGTCACTCCTACCTCATATCTTACATCCACGAAGTCTGTATAAGGTATGGTTGGCCGCAGCCTTTTCTGTGTTCACTGTAAACTTTCGTCATTCAGCCTATCAAAAATCATGAGGACCTCAAGAGGCAAACGTTGTTTGTGTGCTGTGCCTGCATCTGAAATTGAGAAACATGACAGAAAGTAAGAACGTTACTGCGTTTTCAGAAAGTAAAGAATCAGAATTGGAGGGGGTAATAAAATCTACCTCTGTTGTATGAAGTTTTGAAGTTCAGTTTAAGCTAACCTTACGCTTTCAAGGCCAAGGCCGAATGTGAGGGAACTATTTGATTTGCAAAAATATGGGTGAATGTGGCCCTCAGTGTGAGCGGCGGCCAGTTAGTAGTTTGTCAACTAGTGGGGTTCTACCTCTTAAATTAGATAGCTCTCTTATCGATGATAGAGGGAATGAGATTACGAGGGGGTTTTCACCTCCGAAAAACAGATTAACTCCTCTTCTGGGAAAAAAAATATTCATGCACTATGAATCGGGTACAGTTCGTGATCGACAAATGGAACAAGTGTTGAAGAAGCTAAAAGGCGTAAGTTCTAAGTTTTTTCGTGTTGTCTTATAATAATACTTAATAATACTTTTCTGTAAAGAAAGTACTTCCTTCACATTGGATGCGTATGCAATGTATAAATGCGTACGTAATTTATTTTTTAATCTTCACATATCCTAAATTTAAGATGTTCTAATTGATTGTGCGTTCATACTGTTATTTGTAGACTTCCAGCCAATTCACGTCTAGCCTTATGTTCGTACCATAGGCCTCTTTGAAGTCTGGACTATTTACGTTAAGATACTGAGTGACTGAAATCTTAGTTTGAGTTTTCTGGTTCTAGGTGATACTCTTTTGACAGATTTCTGGGCTTGCCTAATCTTTTGAATTAGTCAGTTAGTGATGCAGTCACCCTCTTTCGAATGTTGGTTCTACTATTTTACAACTTGAAGTCAGAACCAGTACTCCGAATAGAGGACATTCATCCTGCGTCTTTGTACTCATGCTATTTGCTCTGGAGCAAGTCAAGTTAGTTGAAAGGAAAAGAAGTTTACAAGTCTCAGAGTTCTCTAGATTTCTGCACGTGGCTGAGTCCTTTGTGACTACGATACAATGAAAAGAAAAGGTTTACCCTTTACAGTTTCTTAAAAGTCAAGCTTATCATCTACATTGTCTTCTGAGTGGCTACCCCCCGAACTTTTCACAAAGTATGAATCACTTTTCGGGCAATAGCTTGTACACTATTCTCCGGTTTGGATCTAACTAGGGCCTGTATATGGGGTAACGCCCATGTCGCTACTGATCGACTTATTACGCATAGTGTTATAAAAATTCACGTTAAGATTGACTGGCAGTGAGCTGCGGTTTTCATATCGTGAGTTACTATGGCTAGTGTTTTGTGCGTCAGTGCTAATGGTAGAAAACCTCCCTGACTTCACAAGTTTTACCACCTGCAGGTCGTACGAGTGTAACTGCACGCTTACCCGCGTTTATAAAGATCCACCATTTCTCTAACCTAATAAAAAGCCCGAGGTCTGTCTAAAGTGTGCATACATCATTATCCCCCTAATTCTCGCCAGATTTTTACATGGTCAGCATAAAGAATCATTTGGTCTTTTGTGACTTTTGGTGGTTGGATAATTTGTAAAACGAAGCAAAGGACTTAAGGCTACGCTTCGCAGTACTACAATCTACATCGAATTCCAAACGGAAATTAATTCTTACTGTCTGTTTCTTATCAAACAGGAACTAATCCATGAAAGTAGATTGCAGCAATACCGTAACTTTCAAATTTCACGAGCAACCTTGAGTGAGATGCCTTGTCAAATGCCCTAATGAGATCTATCTTAATAACCACTACAGGTTTTCTATCATCCTTTTCTGGACAGTATGATAATATGCAAGAAATAAGATAGGGCTTCAGAAATCTTGTTTTAACCGTACTTATCTTTATTGTTGTTGGCGTAGATTCATACAATTTTTGCACTTAATGATGTTGATGAGATTACCCATAGATTGGTCTCAAATCATAATTTATGCCGTCTGTTTATATGTCTTTTCTCTTTGGATATATTCTGTTCATGAAAAACGACTCTGTTTGGCATGGCTGCCTGTCACACTCTGCATCAGTGCAGTAAACAGTTGTCAAAAATGAATAAAACGTAAGCGTAAATTTCGAGCGCTGTGGTGCAGTATGATTCCGTATTATATTGTATATTTGACGGGGCACATAATGAAACAGTATTATTTACTGGATGACATTTCGAGCAGAAATAATTGCTCATATTCATATTTGATGCGAATTTGCGCCATAAATTGTCCTCGAAACGTCATCCAGTAAACAAAACAGTATCACCGCGTGCCATATCAAGTATAAAATCTACTATGGAACGAATAAAACTGGTAAAGTTAAACGTGGTGACAACCGAATTGAAAAAAATAGTCGAGAGGTAAAGAATCGATGTGAAAATGTCATTAACGTCTAAGTACTGATAATTCGTACATTATAAAGATTGGTTCCAAGTAATTCCATGTAGTCTACAACCTCCGTGGATCTGAATAACAGTACTAACAATTCAGTACGTGCCTTATACAGTTGGTGGAGGGCTTCTGACTGATTGTTAAAATCAACGTAAAACCTCGCACACAGGTCCATTTTCTCAACTTGCCATACATCAAAGTAGTACACGAAAAACAGGTGAACAGAAAAAGTGATATCAAAGTAGACAAAGTTGTTTGAGGGAATAAGCAGTCTGGAGATAACGCTCCGTGCGGATATTCAAGCCTTAGATGTCAAGGAGTGAATACATCTACAGCACCGAGACCGGTTTTCAACCACTTCACCAAGAGTCAGCCCTTAACCACTGATTCCTTTCAGCTCGGCGACCCCGACCAAGCAATCTACATCGCCCCACACGACTCAGAACAACAGTAAGAGACTTTATCGACCGGTGCCACGTCTTAGTCTGACCATCCCGAACCCTCTTCCAACCTAATACAACTCCCTCTAACATGGCCCGTCGACGTAACTGGTGGTTCGGCATGCGCAGTATATGCCCGGGCCATCTCAGTCAACTAAGGTTTGCGAACTCATCAGTCGACTTGGCTTTTTTGCCTAGTATCCTTCGCCTGACCTCAGCATTCTCCACATGATGATTCCCCCTACTGCCTACCGCATGGATGTGCACAAGGTATTTGAGTGCGTTTCGTTGTCTCGGATACCTCGCCAATCGGCGCCACAGATGATGCAAATTGGCAAGTTGGAGGTTTCGTGCATTGGTGCAATGTTTTGGTTCAAGTGTCATGAAACTCCCTTTTTATTCCTAAGGTAACCAGACATGCGTCACACATATTGATTACCTTGCACAACCTACTTGCTTCCTGTAGTATTTCACCTCTGTAGTGTGGCTCATTACCTGAGGCACTCAAATTTCAAGCAACGTGTCCAAGATTCGAAGTCCGCTTCTTGTAATTTGGTCTGGAAAACTAATATTGTAACCCAGCCGATAGATGCTACCTGGACGTGGTGGTCAGGCTTGCAAATCACAATGACTCAACGAGCTTTGCTGGTGGAACGCTTGTTTCCTCGCGATCCTACCATGCCAGAAAGTTCTGCTGGATAGTGGTAAAACGAAAAGCAGTTACCGTTGTAGTGTAAATTTGTACACCATGATGGGAGTCTGAGGGCGAAGTACTGTTGCTAACTGGCTGGGGTGACAGTAAGGTTTTCTCCTTAGATGACCAGTGGTGTCGTACTGTTTCTCCCTTCTTTTTGGGAAGGGCTGGCGGATGGGGTAGAAAAGGTTGACCTCAAAAGTAACATCCCACCTACCGCATGGTCGTCCAGTGCCGGCGGTATGGGTTCTTTCCGTCTGGGGTTAGAACAACTAAACCTCAAAACATCTCACAAAAGGCTGTGTACGACAGGTTTGAAGCAGATGTCCCATATTTTATGTGGTCAAAAACCTTTTGTTTTTCAGGTACCTTAAGAACAAATAACCTCCCAAGTAGCCGGGAAGTGTTAGCCGCCCGCCCACTTCTAGTAGTACACAAGACCCAATCAAATACACCCTATCTTTCTCAACTGTCTCCTCTTTTGCCTTCACCTCCTGACACTAGTGTTAAGAACCTTACTCCTTCCCCCCCCCCCAACCTCTCATTTTATCACCATTGCGAACGATCAAAGCCATCGAAACCCAATTCCTAGTCTCCCATGACCCTGCCATCGATTTCATGCAGAAGCCTTCAACATCCGAACTTTATGCCAAACTGGACAGCAAGCGCCGCTCGCCAGAACTCTGGAATCTATAGCTTTAAATATGTACTGCGCCTCTGAGACACGTATACAAGACTCAAGTGTGGTTATTAAATTGACCTCACTTGATTTTAGTCAATCTTCGAAATTCCCCTTGAGAGTATCTGGGGACCCCATGTCCTGCCATGTGGCGTCTGCCTAGTTTACTGGTCTCAGGAAGTAGGCGGTAGTAAAGACTGTCTATGGTCGATCGGAAGATGGGGAGGCCGAGTACGCATTTAGGGACAAGTTAGCTAAGCATTTACCTGAACATTACAGCAAGGATCATTCTGAGGAAGCCTGGCGTGATATCAAGTCTACTGCAGAAACAGCGGTAAAGACATTTGGTAACTTACATCCGAAGGTTAGCAAACGTGATTGGATTTCAGCGAAGTCATCCGAGGTGATTGGTACGAGAAGACTGATTTTTACTTGCTGTGACTATAGTGAAGAGCGAAAGAAACTTAAACGGAACTTGTGACCAACAGTCTTTGCAATGATCACAGGGAGTGGTGGGTGGTGACAGAGAGACGAAGAAATCAGCGTTGGGTAAAAATTGACAACTAGTTAGACTTATTAAGGATACCGACAAGAAGTTGATGGTGAGTAAAATCATTACCGTGAAGGATGGGACACTGACGACCTCCTAGAATGGGTGGCTGCCAGAACGTTGTACAGAAGACTTTGAAGCACAGTCCAACTGACCCACAGCAACCCTTCAGTTACCCAACATCCAGACTGAACCTGAGTGGGACGTAGGTGTCTATCCTCCAACTCTCCTTAAAGTTGAGAAAGCTATATTGAACCTGAAACAATGCAAAGCAGCAGGACCTAGCAGTTTGCCACCTGAAGTTTTCAAGAATGGGGATAGGAAATTGCTTACTAAAGTGACGGAGGTGCTAGGTGGTGTATGCAAATCTAAGGTGGTACTACCAAACGTGTTACTCCACTGATCACCCCAGTCGGTAAGAAGGGGGAGAAATCTTCTTGTGACAACCATAGAGGAATTAGTTCAATATTGTGTCCATGATCCTAGGGTCCGTAGTTATCCGACGCCCAACTGGAGCTCATGAACAGCAAACTCGAAAAAACTATGTAAGTTTCAGACAGAGATGGACGAGGTTGCATCGATCATATTTATACCTTCCTACAGGAACACAGATATACTTAAAGGCCAGTGGTCAACACTTGCTATATTTGTTGACCTGAAGGTACCGTTCCACTCTGTTGATTGTGAGGTACTGTAGCAGCGTCTCACCGAACAAGTATGTGATACTAATCAAAGCTCTCCACTCGAACCCACGCAGTCGTGCAAGGGTTTATGGAGTTGTCATGTGAATTGACGACAACTAGTGGTATCCACCAGGGATGCTTACTGTCGCCGTTCCTGCTTGACGTTTTTATAGATTTACTAATGAACATAATCATATGAAAGTCTGACGTCACGGGGATTGATCTAGTTGACTTTCATCTGGTTGACTTGGAGTATTATTATTTATTAGAACACGAATACGGTGCAGCAAAGGCAACAAGAAGTGCACCACACAAAATAATATAACACCATTGTGAAGACATAAACAATGGAAAGTGGATAAGTAAAAAAAACGACAATAAGAATAGGATGATTAGAAGGGTAGTCCAGTAGCATGCGTTTGAAACAAAACATTCATTACTTTTCAGCAGCAGGAGATAGAAGCAAGCAGTAGTATGACCGCCACTGGTTTCTATTCTGAGTCACATCCGTTAGCGTCACAAGCCACTGAGTGGTGTGATCTCTCGGACCCTACCCAGACAGTCGTGATGCACCCGTCAGATGCTAAACCAATACAACTATCCTTCATCCCACGGCGCCACGTCATACACTGACCGCTTCTCCGCTTCCACCCAGTTCCAGGGCTAGCAAACAATGAACAGTATGAAACCCGTTGAGTTGACATGCGTAACGCATATCCAAGCCACCGAAGCCGGTGTTTCCAGATGACTTCACTAATTGAATGACGATATCCATCATACCCAAACAATGGAGAAAGATGGTTGTAAGCCCTCACTCTACCGGGAAAGTTATTATGTAGCACTTTCAAGATCTTAATAAATTTCTCAGGCACGCCCCTCTCCAACAAACAGTTCCAGAGTACAGCTCTGTCCAAGGAATCAAAGGCAGCCCTAGTGCCAAAAAATATAACGATTGTCGGCCTGCAATACGTCTGGCGATGTTCAAGCATCCGGTGGAGGGTAAACACATGATCAATGCATCGACGACCTGAACGAAACCCGACCAGCTCCTCGCAAACCATTTTCTCATGTGTTTTGCGAAGTCCGTGAAGTATAATAGCAGCCAGTATTTTCTATACGACTGGTAACAGACTAATACCCCGATGATTGTCACATTCATAACGTAGACTTTTTGAAGGTGAGGACAACGATGGCTTCATTCCAGAGTCATAGAACACTCAGTCTGCCATACCTTCTCAAATATTCTAATCAGTTCCCTGACTAGAGTTGTTCCTCTATCCTTAAAAAGAGCTGGGGGTAAGTTGTTTGGGCTGGGTGCCTTGTGGCGTTTCAGAACCTAGATTTCCTAGGTGGGTCATCGTTAACTGGAGACGGAGCGCGGTACACTGAAGCTGACAATGCTGAAGCCGTGGACCAGCTAAACTGCTTTTCGAAGTGCTGCGCCCAGCGTTCCAGGCGTCTTTGAAGATTGTTTATTGGTGTATCATCTACCTCACAGACCGTCTCACTGACACCAGGCTTCCTACTGCCACTGACTCGGATGAGGTGAAACAGCTTCCGACTGTTGCCATATACAGCTGCTGCATCCATCTCACTCGCACGTTCTGACCACCAAACCTCACGGTCCTTGAGTAAGCTTTGTGTAATCTTTCATGTAAGAGACTTACGCAAACCATTCCACTTGCTGTTCACCGAAATGGTCCGAAGTTGTAGCGAGCTCGCAGAGACTCAGTGTTTATTGGCGGGATGTTCTTCTAAACCTTAAGCGGCTTTGCTCGCTATTCCCATAGCGTTTTGCAAGCGCAACCAATGTTCGTCTACACTTTCAGGAGAATCAGCAGCTAGCCTTAAATCTAGCTGGGAACGGTATTTAGTTGCAATGTTAGGTGCAAATGATTTGCTTGCATAGACCTGTTTGGGACGATGATTTTGATAACCACCAAAATGCAAGATGGGCTTAGCGCACACTAAGGCATGATTAGAGCCCAGATGCTTATGAAACATACTTTTCGAGTTGAAAGATAGGGAACTAATTCGAAGCGTTCACTGGGATCCTGTATGCGGGTCTCTGACATCCAGCATACATCAATAACGAGGCTTTCCAGAGTCCTAACCAAACCTGCCTGCTGTCCGGTCTGCATCAAGGTGCGAACGTTGAAGGTAGCGGGCTTAAACGGTATACGTGGTTTCAGGATAGCTTCTAGATGGCGCACTGGAGAACAGCTTTATGGGGACAACTGCTTAGCGATTCAAAATGGCACAGACAGACCAGAAGTCTAAATGGAGAACATCTGAGTGAAGTGAAGATAAGGACAAAAGCGAAAATGATAATAATAATAAGTTTAAGTTCACATGTAAAAACAACAAAAACAATATAACAGCAATAAATTGAGCAATCGATTGAAAAGTTTTCAGTGTGGAGAGCTTAAGTATTGGCAGAAGAGTTGGTTGATAGCTTCGAAATCTTCATTTTATATTATAAATTCATATCTTGTGTGAGGGCTGCGATACTCCTTGGGGGCCGAGATCAAGTCAGGTGGTTGTCTTAGGGGACCAGTCCCCGAACCTTTGACCTAAAGTCTAATCCACAAGGCAGCGGAGCAACATCAGGAGCTGCATTCCCATGGTTGCCTGTGACTAAAATAGGTTTATTTGCCATTCGTTTCATCTGGAACCTGGAGCCCATGAGCACCATTGGTTTGGAATCAGGATTTTCAAACTTTCCTAGGTTAACTCTCATTATCTACCAATCCGGTGATAAGCTCCAGGCATTCACTTGTGCCCCAGCCACGTTGAGACGACAAATACAACTTTTCTGGCAGAGACTGTGAAAGCATTCCAGGGCATTTGGGGGAGAATATGTTTGGCATGCCTTTCGCTGGCACTTGTAAAATGTAAGATGATGCTTCAGGACTAGTCTGCTGCAAGTACTCCCAGTTTAATGATAGAGGGTGAAGTGATAGACTGTGTCAACCACTTCACTTACTTGGGAAGCTGCATCAGCCCCCCCAAAGGGTCTGGATGCTGACGAAATCTCAGCTCGAATACAGATAATCCGTTTGGAATTGCCAACTTGCATCATCTGTGGCGCCGACTGGCGAAATATCTGACTATCACAGGAAAAGTATGCTGCACTGAAGTCCGTTCTGTTCTGTTTTACGGTTGTGAGACATGGCCATTATAAAGGAGAAGACATGAAGCGATTTCAGGGTTTCTATCGCAGATGTCTTCGTAGCGTTGCTAGTGTTTAGTGGAATCGCCATGTGAACAATGCTGAGGTCAGGCGAAGGATACTAGGCAAAAAAGCCAAGTCGACTGATGAGTTCGCAAACCTTAGTTGACTGAGATGGCCCGGGCATATACTGCGCATGCCGAACCACCAGTTACGTCGACGGGCCATGTTAGAGGGAGTTGTATTAGGTTGGAAGAGGGTTCGGGATGGTCAGACTAAGACGTGGCACCGGTCGATAAAGTCTCTTACTGTTGTTCTGAGTCGTGTGGGGCGATGTAGATTGCTTGGTCGGGGTCGCCGAGCTGAAAGGAATCAGTGGTTAAGGGCTGACTCTTGGTGAAGTGGTTGAAAACCGGTCTCGGTGCTGTAGATGTATTCACTCCTTGACATCTAAGGCTTGAATATCCGCACGGAGCGTTATCTCCAGACTGCTTATTCCCTCAAACAACTTTGTCTACTTTGATATCACTTTTTCTGTTCACCTGTTTTTCGTGTACTACTTTGATGTATGGCAAGTTGAGAAAATGGACCTGTGTGCGAGGTTTTACGTTGATTTTATCAATCAGTCATCATTATCGCAAACCCTAACAAAGTGCTGCTCAAAGCCTAGTACGTTGACATTCACCTTGTTGAATTGCATTACTTTTATATTATCAGTAATGTTTTCGGAAAGTGTTTACTTTGAAGCTGGGTGTTCATTTGACATCAGGATCGACGACAGGTGACAAGATGACACTTAACAATCATGTACAAGTTTGTGCACAAGCCAATGAACTACAGCGGTTACGTGACGGCTAATTATACTACCTGATTGTCAAAACCTTGGTAGGGAGGGTAGGGCTTACACTGGTAACCCACTTGTTGTAACTTGTGTACCTAAACCAGCTGGCGGTGTATCTATTAAAGTCGATGATAGGAAACTTCAATTGATGCTGCTAAAAATTCGCCGTTAGTCAGCAGATCCTGAAGTTGCTTTAAGAAATATCCATGGATGATGTTTCAGGACTATTAGTAAAACTAACGGGATTCACGTGTGAAATGGGAATCAACATAGTTTCCGTCGTTTATCTCTCAGTTTCTAACAAAGGATCAGAAGCCTCATGTAGTATCCATAAGAGAATTAGCTTGGGTGAATCCGTTTTAAAGATTGTAACGGTAGTAAGCATCGGATACCTAGTTGGTGCTCGAAAATGCCAATAACTTTTCCCTGTTAGCTTTGTGAATTAGATCGGCACTGTTAACGAGAAAAGATGTATCCTTTGGCTTTCTGATTGAATGCGTATTAGTTAGCAAGTTGGAGCTTAAACGATATGGTGTGGTTGAGTGAAATGTTCACCATACAAAATAATCAGTTGAATACGCTGTAAGCTGAGTAATTATCAAAAGACTGACAAATTACTTGTACCATATCGTTTTCGGTATCACATGAAAGGACTTATCAACGAAATGTAAAACACAAGACAGTGTGATCAGGTATTAATTGACAGTAATTTGAGGATTAGGATGTAGGTCAGTAGACAGTTAATAATTTCGTACCAACGTATGTAGAACAGCCTTTTTGTTTGACTGCTCTTCCCCGGGAAATGTGGGATCCCTTCTAGATAATAGCAAAGTGAGTGTGGTCAACATCCGTTACGCTTACGTGGATCTTCCCAAAAACTACTTCAGTCTAGTCTTCTAAACATTTCGGATAATGACATAGAAACCTTTGTAATCCATTTTTCCTCAAACACAAATTGCTTCAGGGATGGTCTAGTTCAGTTTAGCTGAACGACTTTTTGACTTATTCGATGAGTCTCACTCACTGACAAACTCTATACGGATACACATTGGTTGTTCAGTCAAGCCAACTGTCACAGAAAGCCCGAATTCGTTTTTACAAAGAATTACTGCTCTATTCCCTAACTAGCGATGAGATGTTATCATAGGTGAAAATATAATGCCAGCGGTATTCCGTTTGCAGGTAGTTATAAAGTTTTCCATTTCCATGGCTGGATTAATACTTGCAGTCAGAACTGGTTTCCACCCACTCTTAGTTTAATGATAGGGCTTAAAGTGGTGGAATGCGCTGAGCACTTTACTTACTTAGGGAGTTGCATCAGCTCAGCTGGGTTGTTGCTGATGAAATCTCAGCTGGGATGCGAAAGACCCATTTGGCATTTGCCAACTTACGCCATTTCGGGGTCAGATGAGATACCTATCAAAGGATGAATATACTGTGCAGCCATGCCTGCTGTCTTATTTCGCAACTGATGGCCGTTGAAAGCAGACATGAAGAGGTTACAGGCTCTTGACCATGGGTGCCTCCATAGCATTGCTCGTGTGTGTTGGAGTCGGTGTGTAAGCAATATCGATGTTTGACGGAGAGTACTAGGCAAGGAAGAAGGGAGGGCTATCGATGAGGTTGCGAACCTTCAGCAACTGAAGTTGCGTCAACATGGGTCACCATCTATCTCTACGTACGATGTTAACCGAATTAGGACTCGGTTCAAAGGAAGCTGTGGTCAGTCTCAGACAGCACCAGTGGATGACATCTCTTAATGTTTTGTTTGGATCCCCTAAGCTGGTGTCTCTACGTTGTTATAGTCTTCGAGAAGATAAAAATCAGTGGTTGGCGACCCTGGGTGACAGCTGAAAATCGGTGACAGTCGTTCAGGTGTATACACTCTTGTCATTTTTGATGTTCGCAATATTTTCACTAGGTTTCGTTTGTTTATCCTTGCTTTTCTCATCCACTTCTCTCTGATTGTGTCATCTTTTTTCTCCCTTGTATGCTACTATGAAGTGTGGAAACCTGAACTGATGCATTTCTGTGTTAGGTTCTATGTTGATTTGTCTGAATACAGCAACTTACTGAATTCCATAAACTAAGTAGTGGTTTATAATTAAAGCTGGTCAGTCGCACCCTTAATTCAGATGGTTTTACGCTGACTAGAATTGGAAGTGAAATACCTAAATCTTTAATTTGATGGCCAACATTTGACGAATATGCATGAGTTATTACACTGGATACAAGCAAGAGCAGAATAAGGTAACAAATGGGAAAATGTGAGTGAAAATAATATTAACAATAGTGGAAAAGCTGTAAAAAAAAAAAGAAAATATCGCTGCTTATTCACACAAATATGCTTACTTCAAAATAGCATGACTGCACATTTATATTGAAGTGTTTTCTGTTTCTCATGACATTTAGGAGGTGGTCGAGTTCTTCAGTCGAGATGTACATTATGTAATTACTAATCGACCATCGTCTCGATTAGCATCAGCTGCTCTTGGTGATGAATCGTTAAGTGCATCGCCTAAACAATCTGTTTCACTTCAAAACCAACTTTCTTCCACTCCCCAAGTTCCAAACAATTGCAAAGTTCCTATACTTACAGGAAGTAAGTCTGTAAATAGCCCTGTGACACGTGGTCGTGCTATGTTACTTGCTGCACGCAAAATTGCTACCGAGGATTTAAATTCTACATCTTCAGGTCGTACAGCATCCTCGGTACTAAACCAGGTAAATCTTTTGTCGTTTTGCGCTGCATAAAGTATCCTAGTTTTCTGAACTTTAGTAGGATCCACTCCTAACGATCTTTGTAGAGTTATGAGTCTGTATAAAGTATCATATCATATGTTTAACCGTAGTTTTTGGGCAGTTTTTTTTAAACTTCAATCAAAATCAAGGATGTATTCTGTGTTTATTGTTGTACTTTGTTGTCCGGAAAGGATTTCCTTTCCAAAATCATATATTTTCAGTTAGGTTATTCGAGACGATACAACTATATCCGGATTACAAAAAGAAGTAACAGTAGTCCTGTAAGAAGTGTTTTCGGTGGTTACGTTCAAAAATTAATGCAATGGCGAATATATACGACTTTTGGTGGCCATCTCCAGTGTATTAGATGATTACATTACCCTACTGATAACACCAGTACTAAGATTGTCATTAGATAATTAAAACTCTCATAAATATTGAAGATTAGTCGAAATATAGCAGAAATTATATAATGCTTATTAGGCTCTGATAAGAGATTGCGATATATGGTCAGTTGGTCAGTATCAACATGGGACCTGGAATTACTCCGTAACGATCGAAGCTGTCATATCTCTTATCAACACATCAAAGTAGAAGGCACCAAAGTGAAAGAGACATTGAGAAATAAGTCGTTTAAGTTGTAGAAAATTGTTATAGGAGAAGAAGGAGAAAAAGGAATGAAGCACTCATGAAATTTGGTGTGGCACTGGGCAAAAGTATAATATATGAATAAATCTGCGCCACTGCGATTGATTGTGGATCATATAACCTAGAGTCTTCAACCAACGATTTCTGTTGTCAAGTGAATTTCAATCGAGAAGTCTGCGTTTTCCTACGCGGCCCAAATCAACAGCCAAAGACTTCATGAACTGATGCCATGTTTTTGTCTGGGCAATGCTAACCCTTTTCTAGTCTAAACCTACTTCAACCAACATTGTACAATTAGACAGACGGTAACTAGGCATGCACAATACATTTTTTTGCTGTCCAAGTCGATGAAAGTTCAAAACCTCCCCGGCTGAATTTCCTCTTTTGCTCAAAACTACACTTTATTTCCAAGTTACTGAGTTGGTGGCAACACTGAAAGCGTTGTGTGGTCAAACACCTGATTCCTTCTCATATCCTCTTTCTCAAAGGCTATGTTTCGCAGGCAAGTAGTAAAACAGAGCGAACTGTCGCACAGAACAGTACTGCTGTCACATCTCCATCCATCCAACATTATCACTTCGTCTTTTGGCCACCCTTCATAGCGTAGTAATTTACGTTACAATGGTAACTGCTTTTTGTATTGCCACTATCTAACAGACCTTTCTGGTAAGGTAAGACTTCAAGGGCATAACTGTTCCCATCAGCATAAATTATTTGATCATTTTGACCGCTATGTCAATGTAGCAGCCATTGTGATTGGTTAACATGAAAGAAATTCACTTGTGTTCAAAAGAAGTTTAAAAACAGATATGAATGGAAGTTAAGTCAAATGCGGAAAAAATTGAAGACAGGAGTTATCTACAAAAACTGACTTCGTATACAGCCTATGAGAGTAGATAATGAGGTCGGAATTTTCTGTGTTGCTAGGTGACTAACGCCTTAGCTACGCAAGCAATACGGAGATATGTAGCCATCGAAAAATTTCTTTTCGCTTGACACATAAATTTGAGTTTCTAGTCCGTCGAAATCGAATAGCCTGTGTTAGCAATGTATTCATTTATACCACTTCTGATGCACCGATGATCACTGATTAGTCATTGGAGGGAAATCGATTTCATGTTGTCCAGTCTTACGTGCTAACCGAATTCTACCGGTTATTTTTTAATATAGATACCAGGCTAGGAGACTTAGCATCGTGGTCGAAGGCAATCGTTTAGTGGGGCTAAACCGAGGCTTTTTGTTTGTTGCCACTCGTCACCAAGGTGTGTCTGCAACCTTCAGGAGACTATTTATTATTATTACTATTAGTCCCTTGGGTTCCTAGTGGAACATAGGGCTTCAGTAGCACGCCTCCAGTGAACTCTGTTCTCTGAGATCTTTTGAACCTGGTCCCACGACAGCCCAGAAGCTCTCATTTCCTGCTCGCACGACCTCCTCCATGTCACCCTCGGACGTCCAACTCGTCGCTTCCCATGGGGATTCCACTCGAGCAACTGGCCTGACGCGTGATGTCCTCAGTCGGCCTTCTCAGTGCATGGCCAATCCATCTCCACTTCCTCCTGCATATTTGTTGCGTGATAGGTTCTTGGTTGGTTCGTTCCCAGAGTTCCTTGTTGCTTATTTTTTCTGGCCATCTGATCATCAGCAGCGAGCGTAAGCAGTTGTTGATGAATGTCTGTAGTTTATTGGAAATACCTTTCGTGACGCGCCAAGTCTCTGAACCATACAAGAGCACTGACTTGACTGGGTTGGTGTTGAAAATCCGTATCTTGTTCCGCATGCTGAGTGCAGAAGATCTCCACACTGGTTTCAGGCTAATGAACGCCTGTCTTGCTTTTCCGATTCTGACTTTGACGTCCTCGTCCGTGCCGCCTGTAGTTGAAACAGTGCTTCCTAGATAAGTGAAGGAGGTTACTTCCTTCAAGTTTCTCCCGTTGATGGTGATTGGAGTTTGTTGTTGTTGTTGATGGTGGTGGTGCGGTATCTTCATCACCTCTGTCTTCTCTATATTCACCTGAAGTCCCGTCTTAGCTGCCTCTTCTATCAACCTGTTAGTTTTTGCCTGCAGATCTTCAAGTTTATGTGACATTAGGCATAAGTCATCGGCGAAATCCAAGTCTTCTAGGTTCTTTTCCGTCGTCCAGTGTATCCCCCTCTTCTCGCTGCCTACTGTTTGCTGCATGATCCAGTCCACCACAATAAGGAATATCATGGGGGATAGTAGGCAACCTTGTTTCACTCCTGTCTTCACTTCAAAGGCATCACTGAGCTTCCCATTGTGGATTACTTGGCATGTGGCATCTTCATATAGTTGTTGAATGAGGCGGATGAAGGTTTGCGGTACTCCGTAGTATTGAAGCAGTTTCCAAATTACTTCTCGGTCGACGCTGTCAAAGGCCTTCTCAAAGTCGATGAAGTTCAGGTAGAGAGCTGATTGCTTGTTATTGCTGTGTTGGGTTGCTGTGAATGTTCTGTTCCACATGTGCCATCTACTAGCAAGTCATTCATGTTGGCGGCGACGAAAGGTAAACCATGAAGTACCTGATTTATTGTTCTTTGGAAGGTTTAGGCAGCATTCGCCAGATGAGACGGCATTAATATCTTCCTCATTATGGATAGTGTTAGTATCCGGATACAAGTCTGATGACCAATATAATGCGAATATAACATCATGAATAGCCGGCAGTACTGATACATCCGCACAGTAGCCTATCTACCAAAAAAGCTCGAGCAAGCGGCCGTGTATATCAATGGGGAATTACAAGTATCATAACAACAACTGTGATACACGTTGCACAAGAGGTGGCTATCGTGCTCCAGTGGCTTAGTAGATAACGCTCTGGCGTTTGAAGCGATGGGTATTGGGTTCGAGCCCCAGTGGGGACAACATTACTCACTGGGGTGCGGGTAAAAATCCAGCTGACGAGTCCCAAACGGGATGAAACGCGCGTCGTAGTTTCTTCTGCTAGTCACCAAGGTCAACGTAGCTAGAATAATCACTATCTATGAGCAGTAATATCATCTACAGGAAACACTCATCGTTGCTTCACGGATACTTAGAGCTGATAATGGAGTATTTTGAGAAGAATTTATGTGATAGTGAAGTTGAATGGAACTAATGAGGCGCACTCTTGTACACTCATTTAAGACTGTTCTGCATAATATCATTCATTTTTCTTAAGATAATCAAGGTCCTTACCGTATTATGTTTACTATCGTACATTATAAAAGGAGTCCTTATATGAAGAGTTGATAAGTAATCAAGATCTGGATGGCCTATTCTCGTTTGTGAAGTCTGTCTGATTCATTGACTGCTGCTGCATCATATACTTATTTATTATCCAATAATTATGTACTTCAAAACCAAAAATGTAACGAGTCAGGTTTATTCACGTATATTTTTCTCATCTACATACTCTTTTCTATACAGTTTGGTAGTAGGCCATTGAAATTTGTTTTTCTAGTATCAGAGTTCCAAGTACATCTATGTACACATATTTTTGACTGTTTTAAAAACTTTTCAAAATTTAGGTCCAGTTATCCAACGATACATCTACCTCTACACAATCTTCTCAAGTATCTTCTACATCGAATTTATTAGGATGTCAACGATTGAATTCGAATACTGATTTGTTGTTCAAAGCTCGTCAGTTGGGTATTAAAATTCTCACTATTGACAGTAAGTTTTAGTCATATCTCTAATTTGTATTATTTGTTTATGCTTAAATTAAAAGTATCAATGCATATAAATGGATCAGTTATGTGTGAACTGTAGTTCGTTTGTGTAGGCACTTCCGTTCCAACCAGTGGGTTCGAACACCATTCTGTCTGCTGAGGCTTCGACAGCGAGGTAGTATCCTTAGTCGTGATGTAATAAGTGTTGCTCGCTGCTTATTAGATTAACTTGGTTGCTGATTGCATTTCTCTATGAAATGGTGTCATCAACTACTACCGGTATATTGAATTTGAATGAACTCAACGAGTAGCAAAATCAACGTGGAACCTTGCACAGGAGTGCATCAGCTCAAGTTGCCACACTTCATAGAAGTAAGCAAAGAACAGGTGGATAGAAAAATATTGATAGCAAAGTAGATGAAGTAGTATGAGAGAATAAACAATCTAGAGATAAGGGTTTCCAGTTTCTTCTACCTTGGTACGTTTAGGTAACTGGTGGTTCGGCATGCACAGTACATGTTCGAGCCATCTCAGTCAACTAAGGTTTGCAACCTCATCAGTCGACTTGGCTGTCTTGTCTAATACTCTTCACCTGACCTCAACATTGTTCACATGGTGATTCCAGCAAACGTAAGCAATACTACGACTATCTGTGATCTAAACCCTGTAACTGTTTCATATCTCCTACTTTTAACAGCCCTGTCTCACAGCTATGCATCAGGAAAGAACGGATTGTAGCGCAATATACTCGTCCTTTGATTAGCAGCCGGATATCTCATCAGTCGGCGCCATAGGTGACTCATGTTGGCAAATGCCAAACGGACCTTGTGTATCCCAGCTGAGATTTCGTCAGCAACCAGCCCGTTCGGGCTGATGCAACTTCTCTAGTAAACGTAGTGGTTGACACATTCCACTACTTCACTCCCCATCAGTAAGCTGGGAGTTGTTGCAGACCAGTCCTGGATCATCATCTTACATTATTTGACAGGTCCCAACGAAACACATGCCAAACACCCACAGTTTTCTGTGAAGGTTACTGTATTTCAAGTTCATTGATCAAAAGTAATAATTAATGGAATAAATAGTTCAAGCAGATTGGCAGTAGCTGGAAAGTTTTCCGGACTGTTATTTAGATTACTGCAAAAAGCCTTTTTTAGTTAAGTATTCAGTATCAGTTCCTAATGTAAAAAGCGAAGTGCAGCTCGACTAACACATCCACGTTAGTCAATCTGTCAATATCCACATCACTGTTGTTCAAGTTACCAAACTTCACTTCGACTCAAGAAAATAAGATAAAAGATAAAGAGATGAAAGTCATATGAAGAAACGTTGTAAAATGTCGTGAGAGACTGAAGTTAGGGTGAAAGAAAGGTGAACTGTGACACGATGGCTAAGATGAAGATAATGCATGGGTGCATCTGTGTTACGGAGATCATTTCTGATCTACATCACCAAGAGTTTTCATCCACCAAGTTTGGTTGTCACAACAACCTTAATTTACAGGTTTAGATTTCCTTTCATGGCTGATACCAACAGCCGGAGACCGCGTGGATTGACGCCACCTTTTTATTTGACAAAAATGAGCTTCTTAGCTTAGCTATAACAGCTCACGTAACACGTCCCATGCACCTTAGTATATGAAACCTTACGACTTTGGCTTAAACGCCTCTTTTATCAAGCATTATGTTACGTGGAGCTTTGCCCATTGATTTAGGGAGATAATTTTCAACCTATATGTCACTGGTTCGAATACCGTTCCACCTACCGAGGTTTGCCCACACGAATGTGCACATGTTTGCTGAGTTTGATCAGATAAGATCATCAGACTATATGTTTCTCACTTGGAGGTTTCCACGATACATGATGTTCCCTACAGAGACGGTGTATATTGCCATTGAGAGGAATTGGCTAGAAGTGAAGTCAGTATTTTAAGTTATAGGTCGTTGACGCAAATTTCCCCGTGCTTCACAACTCTATTATCTATTTGAAGTATTCCTGTTGGATAGTTTAGCACTTTCTTAGGCCAGTCAGAATAAAAAAATATATATATAATCATTTGTTTTTCTACTATATTTCCATATATCTTGAATTGCAGTATCTTTAAATAACACTACTCTTTTATAAACATGAACAAAATAAGGACAAACCTATCAGACTGGTAAGAGTTCATTTATATTTCGGATTCTTTTTAACCACTCAAAACACTTAATGTGAAGTAATACAAGATTTTTTTTAAAAACAACACAATTCACATATACTTTCATGCACTTTGATACGGATGTATCTATCGACTAGTGTTGAAGAGTAATGATGGATAGTGGCTAACAGTAGAATCCAGGATGCGCATTTCGACCTATTTAGGACTAGTCAGCTGGTGGTACCTGCTTCCCAGTGAGTGATGTTGTTCCCACCGGGATTCGGACTCGGGAGCGGTCGCTTCAAACGCCAGCGCGTAATCCACTACACCACCGAGTCACGATAGCCACTTCTTGTGCGACGGGTATAGTTTTTACTATATGATTGTTTTTATATCATACCGTCGTTGATTGGACCTAGTTGGTCGGTCTCTATTGGCATATGGCATAGTGGATAACGCTCTGGCGTTTGGAACGATCGCTCCCGAGTCCGAATCCCGATGGGAACAACATCACTCACTGGGAAGCAGGTACCACCAGCTGAGGAGTCTCAAATAGGACTTAATGCGCATCCTGGATTCCACTGCTAGCCACCATCCATCATTAGTATCATAAGAGCATAGGTAATATTGAGGCATCCGCACAGGATCCATATGCCAATAGAGACCGATCAATCCGGTCCAGTCCACGACGGTATGATATAAAAACAATCATATACTGCTGATGTTGAAGAGTGATTAAAACTGGTAGAAGTTGATGAAGTTGTTTAGTAGTTTTGGAAACCTGGTGATTTATGGGATAATTTCGTGTAATTTTGTATACTTATACCAGCTTGAATATTGAAGTTATTAAGGGGATACAAAATTGACACTATACTTGTTTTTAGAATAGGTTGGTAGCAATTGTGTTTTTTGTATTTGACAGAAACTGACTTAACAAATTATGCAAACGTGTAATAAAACGCTTAGCAGATTTTCATGAATTTCAGAAAACAACTGAGAAAACGAGAGTAGATACTGAAATGTTTTTTATTTTAGTCTGTTTATTAGAAATATCACACAGTGGAGGAACAGTATCATTTACTGGATAACGTTCCGGACACAATTTATTGTCCATATTCATATCAGGTAACAGAAACAGAGTTTATATATTCCTAATTTTCTCTCCTTCTCTGTGATGACAAGGGTGGTAGAATCTTCCATATATCTGGGACAGATGCAGAACCATTTCGACTGCATATATTTCGTGTTGATTCGGTAAACAAAGATTCAGTTATCAATCTCTCTCTCCATCCAACTAAGTTAGTTTTTAACACTGTCACCTTATCCCACCCTATTGTGTGATTGTGTGTAATTGCGTGCACAGCTATAGCCGAGCTTTTCTCTAAATTTTTTGTGCTTTGTTATTCTAATCGACCCTGGTTGACTGTTTTGACCTATGTATTTGACCTCGGAATCATTATAAGGGATTTGGGAAACCAGATTATTTTGCTGAATTCCATCGATAGGATCTTTTAACCTACAAAGCTTGTTTGTAAGTGAGTTTGTTGGTTTGAATGCCACTTTAATCCCAGCCTTATTGATAATTCTTCGTAGTGCTTCTTAGGTGCCTTCCTTGTATGGTAACGCAGTAGAGGCTTTTGATTCTCTCTCAACCCTGCCACCATTATTACCATAAGTAGCAGTAGGATTATTATTACTAACACCTATATTATTCCTACTACTATCACTGTTAATATTTTTCTTTCGATTTCTTATGAATTTGTTTATCAATTTTGGTGGGTAGTTATGGAGACGCAAGGTATTCTTGATGTGTTTAATTTCTTGTAGTAGATTTTCTCGTCTACTGGTAAGCTTTTTCGTTCTATCACTTAGGCATTTGGCTGGCCTACTTTGACTGAGATGGGGTGAGATGATTTGAAGCCTAGGTGACGATTCGAACGGGAAGATTTCCTATAGACACTATTCTCTAAACTTCCGTCTTGTGTGCGTTTAATCTTGCAATCCAACATTGCTAACTCAACTTCACTTTTTAGGTCACAGGTAAATTGGATTGCTTTCACTACTGAATTATATATATGCCAAGAACCTATTGATGTGTTTCAATTTCAGTACTGTAAACGTATCATCTGCATATCGGAACCATATCTTTGGAGTAGGACCACCAGGGTTGCTTAGAATAACAGAGCATAAAACTTGCTTAAATCAAGATTAGTAGATCCTAATAAGATAAGGAGTTTAGAGAAAAGCTCGGCTATAGCTGTGCACGCAATTACACACAATCACACAATAGGGTGGGATAAGGTGACAGTGTTAAAAACTAACTTAGTTGGATGGAGAGAGAGATTGATAACTGAATCTTTGTTTACCGAATCAACACGAAATATATGCAGTCGAAATGGTTCTGCATCTGTCCCAGATATATGGAAGATTCTACCACCCTTGTCATCACAGAGAAGGAGAGAAAATTAGGAATATATAAACTCTGTTTCTGTTACCTGATATGAATATGGACAATAAATTGTGTCCGGAACGTTATCCAGTAAATGATACTGTTCCTCCACTGTGTGATATTTCTAATAAACAGACTAAAATGAAATTACAATCGACCATAGTGCCCAAGTTTTACTCCTATATTACTGAAATGTTTTCTGAGCGAAAATCAAATTGTATACTTATGCGATTACAAGTTTACATTTTGAAGTTACTATTATTATTTTTCGCTTGGGTTGCTAGTAGAACATAGGGCTTCAGTAGCACGCCTCCATTGCACTCTCTTCTCTGCAGTCTTTTCAACCTGTCTACACGACTGCCCACAAGCTTTTATTTCTTCCTCACATTAATTCCTTCATGTCACCCTCGGACACCGAACTCATCGTTTCCCCCTTGGATTCCACTCGAGGGCCTGGCCTGACGCATGATGTCCCCAGCCGGCCTTCTCAGTGTATGCCCAATCCAGTGCATCTCCACTTCCTTCTGCATATTTGTTGGGTGATAGGTTTTTGGTTGGTTCGTTGCCAGGCTAGAGTGAGTTCCTTGTTGCTTATTCCTACTATTCTGGCCACCTGATCTTCAGTATCGAGTGAGTCTAGGGGGCAGCTGTTGATGAATGTCTGTAGTTTGTTGGAAATGCTTTTCCTGACACGTCAAGCCTCTGAACCATATAGAAGCACTGACTTGACGTTGGTGTTGAAAATTCTGATCTTGTTGTTTGTGCTGAGTGCAGTAGATCTCCACACTGATTTCAGATTAGTGAAAGCCTGTCGTGCTGTGTTTCCGACCCTGGTTTTGACATCCTCGTCTGTGCCGCCGCCTGTAGTTGGAAAGATGCTGCCTAGGTAGGTGAAAGAGACAACTTCCTTTAGGTTTCTGCCGTTGATGATGATTGGTGCTTGTTGATGCTGTTATTGGTTGGGTATCTTCATCACCTGTATCTTCTCTACATTCACTTGATGTCACGTTTTCGTTGCCTTGCCTCTTCTGTCAACTTGTTACTTTTTGCCTGTAGATCTTCGAGTTTGTGCGACACTAGACGTAAATCATCATAGGTGGCGAAATGCAAATCTATGATCTTTTCATCGGTCAACACAGTGTATGCCCATCTTCTCGCTCCTCACAGCTTGTTGCATGATCCAGTCCAGTCAACCACAATCAGAAAGATCATGGGTGATAGTAGGCGGCAGCCTTGTCTTACTCCTGTCTTCGCTTCAAAAGCATCACTGAGCTTTCCATTGTAGATCGCTTGGCATGTGGCATCTTCATATAGCTGTTGAATGGGGTGGCATTCCGTAGTATTGAACCAGCTGCCTGGCGAATTACTCCTCGGTCGACGCTGTCGAAGGCCTTTTCAAAGTCGATGAAATTGAGGTAGAGAGTTGACTGCCATCCTATACTCTGTTTTATGATGATGCTTAGTGTAGCGTTGCAGTTTGGTCCGCACATGATTTGTTCTTCCTGAATCCAGCCTGTTTTTTTCGTAATTTTGAATCCAGCTCATCCTTTAGTCTCTCCAAGATGATACGGAATAATATTTTGCTTGAGGTGGACAGCAACATGATTCATCGTCAGTTCTTGCAAAGGCTTGTGTCTCCCTTCTTCGGGAGTTTGACGTGGTGGCCCTTTTTCCAATCGACCGACAAGTATTTTTCTTTCCTTCCTTCCAAACCTACTGCAGTAGTGGTATGAGCGTGTCCGCTGTTGTCTCTGCATCTGTTTGCAGTGCTTCTGGCGGAATTCCATCTAGTCCTTCTGCTTTCCCGGATTTCAGCATTTTTATGGCATTCAGGACTTCTGCTTTTATCGGAGTGCCTGTGTTCACCTGTAGTTCTGACGTTGCTGGTGGTATTTCCGGACGAGTTGCAGGTGGTGATCGACTCAGGGGTTTTTTGAAGTGGTCAGCCCATCATTTCCTTTGTTTCTCCTCTTTGGCAGCTAGGTCACCTTCACTATCTTTCATTGGTTTCGTCTGTATTGATCTCTTCCCTTCCAGATAGTAACCTGGTTATTTGATACAATGTTGTCAGATCTCTCCTACCGGCAGCCTGTTCTGCTTCACTTGTCAGTTTGTTGTAGAAGTGGCTTTTGTCTTTCCCTGCATTCTTCTTCACTTCTTTGCCAAGTGTTTTATACGTTGTACTCAGTTCTTCTTTTCGCTGCTCATCGTTGCACTGGTTCATCTGCTTCGCCATCTTCCTCTCCTCCTCTATCAGCTTCCATGTATTCGTGGAGATTCATTCATTGTCTTATTTCCTCTTCCTTCTTTACACGGTTATTCAGGTTTCTTTCCATATAGCTTTCAAAGAATTCCAGCGTTCTTCCATTAAGTTTTCCTCAGGGATGTTGCTCAATGTCTGCCATTTTGTTCTGATGGTTGACGTGAAGATGTCGTTTGTAGTTTTCTCCTTCAGTTTCTGGGTGTTGAACTTGAACTGTTGTCTATCACCAACTTCTTTCAAGGCTTTCAACTTGATTTGGAAGGTTCCTTGCATTCGATAGTGGTCTGAGCCTACATCTGCTCCCCTTATTGACCTTGTGTCCAGTAGGCTGCGTCTCCACTCTCTTCACATTGAGATGAATTCGATCTGACTTTTAGTGTGTCCTGGTGTCTGGTGAAATCCATGTCGCTCGCTTTGTGGATACCCTTGTGCTTGAACACACTGCCTGGCCTCCAATCACCAAATCATTGAATGCACAGAAATCTGCAAACAGTTCTCCAATCCGATTCATCATTTCACCGAGTACTTCTCGACTCATGATGAGTTCTCTTCCTGTGTTGTCTTCTCCCAGTTTTGCATTTATGTCGCCCATTAGAATGAATTTTGATGTCTTCAACTGGAGTCTTGTCTAGTACTGATTTCAGTTGTCTATAGAATTCCTCCTCTTGATCTGCATTATTTGTTGGCGTGTAACATTGAATGATTTTGACTTTGCTTACTTTTGACTTGAATCTTGCTGTCATGATCCTGATTGTGGAGGAGACTGGTTCCCACTGCATGAGAGCCTTCGATGTTCTTGGGGAAATCACGACAGCCACTCAAAACTCAGTGCGCTGGCGGTTGTCGTCTGGGTGACAATATCGGAGTAGATTGTTGACTCTCCAGTTAAGAGTTTGGAGAGTCCACTCCCATTCCATCTGCTTCGCAGATTCTAAGCACTTCCACGCCATACCTTCTCATCTATTTGCAATCTGGGAAGCCTTGGTAGGTTCATACATGGTGCGGACATTTCATGTCCTCATCCTTACTTTCGCTTTTATCAAGGGATTGAGAACACATTGGCCAACTGGCTTCCCGGAGGCTTTCACCAACCGGCGTCATTTCGTCTCTTCGATTCCAGAGAGGAATAATTTTTGTAAATTTTTTTTGTTTTCTTTGTACTTTGAAGTTTCTTTAGCGATTGGATTGGTTTTCCGGGGTAGGGTTGCTAGCTCAATGTCCAACCTTCCCTCTTTACCCGGGCTTAGGGCCGGCTAGTAACTAGTGAACTTGTTAACCAGGCGAGGTTATTGAAGGGAATAGAAATTTGACACTGTACTTGTTTTTAAATGCAACGGTGGGGGTTTCTTCCGTCTGTTTGTTTGAAAAGCCTCTGCATGATGCAAAATATTCCATTCCATGTTATATTTATTACTGTGAGTGATTTTGATGTAAAAGTACGATGTTCATTATTGATCAAATGTTGAGTGATTGGGTCATTCTGTAAGTTTCGGAATCTAAAATCCCAACCTTTTATTTCTCTCCTTCGGAGTGTTTATTGAACTATTCTGTAAGTAGTCAACTTTCGAACACTCTTAACGATTACTGTACAGCACTCACCTTTAATCTCAATCACTATGTCCATGTTAGTTGGATGATGGTATGTGTAAAGCGTCTTTTTAAATCATGTATGTTGTGCTTAACTTAGTTATGATTAATTACTCATTCTTCTAGTGAAAGACTAGTTGTTACTGTTCAATATTTTCAGCAGTCGGTGAAGCATACAAGAGAGAAACAGAGGGGACAGCAAATGTTACATTAGGGGTTAGTTGGAGTTAACGCATCTCGTATCGGTATTTGTCTCTTAACTTACCGAATAATTCCACTCTTGAATGTTTGATTCAACGCTGTGAACTTCCTATCCGAAAAACCCTTTTTGACACACACACACACACACACACACACACACCTCTTGAATATTTCAGCTTAAAATTGTCAAATTCCTGCCTAACTTTCGTTTCATATTACATGGTTCAGACTAACCGATGTTCCTATTTTGTGTGACCTCTCTATAATATATATGACACTATATCATTTTCGGCAGTGACTATTGCAAGTCACTGACCATGTACAGATTGGTGTAATGGTTTATAGGTCGACGTCTTTGTGTATGAGCTGTTCAAACTCTTCATCGGCGCATAATTATGGCGCTTTGAATTGGGATTGAATAGTGTTTAGTTACCTAAGCCATTCATAAATGTATTAATGTATTTAACGCACTGAATTTTATGCAAAGCCTTAAGACACTTATTTTCCACGGGTAAACTAGGAGGGATGAGGTTAAAACCCTAAATCCAGAGTATTGAACCACAGCTACAAACAATTCGTTCAAAACGAGCTTTAGTCGTAAAGATTTCCTAGGTTTCGTTGACACTGATAACTATAAAAAAAAAAAGGTGCTAATTTAGTTTGAATCGTCGGGCCTATAGGAAAGGCATCAGAATAGCTAACTAACTTTCAGTGGACTGGAAGGAATAGAGATTTAAAATATCATGGAAGTGCTTTAGTGATTTCAGTTAACCTGACGCTAAACGTGTTTATTGTCTCAAATTCACCGTCATATCAAATCAGTTTAAATGTTCTCCTTTTTTCAGGATTTCACATAACGGGAAAGAATTCATTCACTTTGGAAACAAATTGTCATTTATTGTCGAATTTACCTTTAAACACCAAACTTTATTCTTAGAATATTTGCTTATTGTAACCGTGATAATCTGTTTTGTCTTTTTAAAGTACACAGTTCTTTAAAATTATTATTTTCCCCCTTACATTTTCCCCATCTTTTTTAGCTGTAACAAAATGGATCAAAAATCTCCCCTCAGATGTCCAGTCGTTTATTCAGGTATTCTTCTTTTGTTTTACAACATACTGAAGTAGAAAACACTGGTTATGATCTCATTTGGAGAACCATTGAAAACCTTGTAGCACTGCACAGTTATTTCTCTCTAGTTTTTCACTCTTCAGCAGTACGCACCCAGGACCTTCAGGTTTCACGGCGAATGTGCTAACCATTCAGCCACTGGTTCGGAGCGCAGTGGTCCACAGTTTCCTAATTCTGTCAGTTCGTGATATAGCACTACTATCTATCAAAGTCTTCAGCTGAAGCCTAGTTCATCAGCAATATCTATCCTAATTAGGCAAACATTTCTCCGGTCCATAATGAAAAATCCTTGAAATCCATCGATTGCCCACAAACACCTCCAAACAGTATGAAAATATGATTTTTATTGATGACTTGCTTCTATATGAACTTTCTGAAGTTCTAGTGCGAACTCGTGTCGCGTGGAATCAACCAAGTCGTGTACCAGGACGAGTAATAGTCAATGATATATGGGCATAGTTACACTATAACACGCAACCCACAGAATTAGGAAAACTTGGAAAGTTGAATTTCGATCTATTAACTGAGTAGTAACTTGTTTATCGTAAGATCTGAAGGTTCTTGGTTCGACTTCTCGTAGTATTAAGGCTGCGCATTGCTGAACAGTCTCATTTTAAGACAAAACAGCTATCCATTCCTGCCAGGTTTTCAACGGTTCTCCAACTGATATCGATGCGTCATGTAAATTCATCAAAATCAATCGATTCCTCACAAACCTCCAAATCAAATCTGGAATGTGGTTTTACAAAATTGTTGATGAGTATCCATTTTTCAACTATGGTTGTTTTATGATAATAATTTTCCGATTGTAAGCAACCTTTATTGTCCAACCTCTTGTATAATTATCGTATCGCTTTGAATGAAATCACATTTATGCTAACGTACACAATCTATCGTTTTTAACATTAGTCTTGCCAACATTGTAGCCACTTAGGTTGATAAAAAAAAAAGCGTATGACTGTATGAACTGTTGATGCGAACTGTGCAGTTTGTAAACGCTTGACTATCCACTTCATATGATCTCATTTTCTTCCCAAAGTTTCATTTGATTCAATATGTATTCAATACTAATAGCATATTGGTTCTATGATCTTAGTGCACTTTACTATTACTGACAAGTTTACATTCTTAACTTGGTAACATTGACACTTATTCTACTTTTTTATATGTTGTACTTATTATTTCGTGATTTGTCATTCATTCGCATCGACTTTAATTCTCACCAGTACAATTAACCAACGAAAAACAGAAATGTATTCAGTCTTCATTATCTTACTTGAAAGATTTCAAAATTTTTATCAACTTTTGTTTTCATCTGCCAATATTCTCATCTATGTTATACACCCTTTCGTCTAAATTAATACCAGTAATTATATTCACTTTCTTCTTTCTGTGCTGTCGCAAGTTTTGGCGCCCCAAACTAAATGGACTTCTTTCTTAAGTACTAGTTTGGTTTTCCTATGTACTTGTGTGATCTTATGTTTAGAAAGTTAATTTCGTTCACCATCATCTCATCTTCAATAAGTCAGTCGGTTACTGACTAAAGCATGGCATCTTTCCTTGAAATATGAGCATCTTTGCCAACTTGCATCATGAATGGTGAGATATCCGACTATCTGTCAAAGGACGAGTATACTATTCTGCAGTTTGCTCTGTCCTGTTGTACAGGTGTGGGACATGATCGTTAACAATAGAAGTAAAAGAGAAAGCGGTTACAGAATTTTGACCGCAGATGTCTTCGTAGCATTGCTAGCGTTTGGTGGAATCACCATGTCTACAATGTTGACGTCAGGCGAAGAGTACTAAACAAGACAGATAAGTCGATTAATGTCGTTGTGAACCTTAGTCAACTGAGATGACTTGCACATGTGCTGCGCATACTAAACCACAGCCTATCTCGATGTACTACAGTAGGGAAACCTGGACTAGGTTGACAGAGGGTTCAAAGTGACTAATCGATGAAGTCCCTGACTGTTGGTATTGGTCTGAGTCGTGTATGGCAATGTGAAATGTATGGTTGGGGTCACCTAGATTATAGGAATCAAAGGTTGAGGAGTCTTGGCAACATAACTGAAAATTGGTGACAGTGGCGTAGATGTATGCACTCCTTGACATATTCTACACGTTGAAATATTTCCACTCTCCCTTATCTTCGAATTGTTTATTCTCTCACACAACCTCGTCTACTTTGATATCACTCTTTTTCTACCAACTTGTTCTTTGTTCACCACTGTAATGTGTGGCAAGTTAAGGTGTAGATGTATCTGCGCCACTGTGACGAATTCTGATTCATGTCATTTAGAGTCTCCAATCATCAGTTCAGGTTATCATAACCTCATCCTACCAACCTAGATTCTTATACCCAACCATAGGGATGTGACTTATTGGTCTGGATACTTGATTGATCTCGACTTCGAAACGCACTTCCCCTTACCGAGGTCTGGACACCCAAGTAGTATTGTAAGCCCCCTTATACAGCAGGTGTTACTGTCTGCTGCATGAAAGTGCATGTGGTTGCTAAATGCACTCTGTGTGCACAACTCAGACCAATAGCGAGGAATTTAATGGATTGATGGGACGATGTCAGACTGACGTGGTAGTCCCACGACATGGTCTGTGTTACGAAGTCAATGGTGTTCGAACGCACAACTATTTAACTTCCTCCACCTTTAATCACGCTATCACACTCATAAAGTGGGAAGGAGCATCATACCATGCAGTACACAATCATTCATAAGTAATTGGTTTTCCTACTAGCGCCATAAATATCCTAGACTGACGAAAGCTAAGCGAACCTGTTGTATCCTTGGGAAGATCTGGCTAGTCACTGACCCATTATTGTTGATTCGATTTCCCAAGTAGGTTAAGTGGTCAGCACGCTCAACTACACTTTATAACGTTCTACAAGGCGCCAACACATGCTGGTTATGGAGCAACAAACGGCATTTTGGTGATGAAAATAAATCAAAAACATTTTCGAATTTCCGCTTAAAGTGCATCTTGTCAGCATCTTCATCCAACAGGACTACGTTGTCTATGTGCTCTACGTCTACTAAGCAGTTCCATCATAATCATATATATCACAATGAAACGGTATTATGTACTGATGATGTTTCGAGCAGAATTTATTGTTGATTATCATATCCTGGTATATATTACTTTTTCATTGTGATACACGTATATGAAAAGAAATAAAGTGGAGTTATGCTCTACTATAGTGCCCAAATTGTTTCCTCTGATTAATGATACTAAGGAGTCGATCTCCTGTGATAAGATCAAAATTCTGCTAGGTCAGATAGTGGTAAAGAAATGTAAAGAATGAACATTCCTGACAGACGTCACTCAACATATACAACTATCCTCATAATTCTCCATAACCTCCAACACACCCGCCAATGTTGTAATATACTGCATTCAATGGTGTGATGTACTTAAGTGACACCAATTTCAATTATGGACACTACCATAAGATCTCTTGATTGACAGAGTCAAGTGTCGTCTACAGATCAAAAGGCAGCTAGTGTCACGTACCAGTAAGTGTGTCTGTGCTCCATAGTTTGATGGATGGTTGAGATGTATTTGATTCACCCAAGACCATGTCTGAAACCCACCTGGTTACTTCGGATTCACTATTCCCTAGCTCCGTCTGGGCTACTGGTGATTATAGAGCCTAGAATATTACACACAGTGTTCGTCAGACTGAATCATCTATGCTTATGAAAGTAGAATTTCTCTACTCTCTGAAAGACAGACAATCAGTGAGTGCGACCAGTCAGGGAAAATCGCATATGTTTCTCAGATGTTGGCTAACACTGCAGTCAGGCTAACCAGTATTCATCGACCACCATCTGTATGGAACTCTTGAGCTATTTAATCGATCGAAGGTAACTTCCCACCCTCATCTCGTCTCAGCTTATTTACAGCCTTCTGAAATTCATTAAGAGTTCGAGGTCATACAATTACGCATCATTCAGACTCCTTCCGGATAGCTGATACTGGTTCCGTATGCCAATGTTCACCATTGTGTTGAACTTGGTAAACGCCACTTCACAAAATTCCTTTCTTTATATCTGAAATTTGTACTGGCTATAGAAGTAGTTGGTTTTTGGATTGCAGTTGTAGCAGGAAGTCATCCGTTTAGACCAAATTGTGATCACTGTCCAGGCGCTCTCACCAGATTCAACGGCAATCAACGTGGGAGTATACGGTTTAGTCGGTTCATGTATCATTATTTGCTGGGCGTTTTGAATTTCTTTCCAAACTGAAAATGGTCAGTGTGTCGTTCTTTTTAGTCATCTAGAGTGTAGTCCATCGTAGATGTATCTAATCGTAAGAAGCTTTTACAGCATTTTAAACATATGAAAATAAATTACTCAAGATATATTCATTATGTCGGCATTGTTATCTTTCTTGTGAATACGTTTTAATGACTTACTGACTAGCTAACATTACACCGGCAGCAGTGGATCTATGGCTCACTGATTTAGGAAGCCTCGTTCGAGGTTTAAGCAGCCAGGCTGTATAATTAGACGTCAGACAAAGTAGGTGTGGCTCATTGCCTACTGCACAAGGTTGCTTGAATGCATTTTGATTCGGTCGATATTAACTGCAGTTCAGTTTTTCCATGTTACAGTCGTCACATTTCCCAGCTGTTGTCTCTGATACTGACTTGTTGTATTTTATGTTATCTTACAGTCTTCACAACGAGCAGACAACGAAGATCATCTTGATGAATTGACCAACGATCCAGAGCGTGACAGGATTCATGAAGGTAATTCACTTCTTCATTGTTGTCTGGATACATATTTCTTTCAGTACAGAATTTCTTAGTAGCCTTTTTTTCCTCATAAACTTATGTTCATCATCTGGAAAAGATGTATTGGTTTCTGTACCGGTTTATAGAGAGGGTAGTTTGTTTCTCAAATGGAAAATTCGAATTCAATCAATGGTTATCGATATGTGTGTGTGATGCACCCTAAATAAAAGTGACAGATAAACAGTCTAGGAGTTAGCACAATTTTTTTCGGTACCAGTTATCACATTTCATTTCAGCAGCGTATGAGGGGTGGGGTGGGGTGAGATTAACTTCAGAAAGAATGAAACAGCGAAAATAATATCACTATTCAGCTTAGTTCTTCATCACAGGCTGACATCGGTTGGAAAACCATTGAAAACAAGTTAGTAATGGACGGCTTTTTCGGTTTAGTTTGAGATTTCCATGTCCTTCACACCCCGTAGTTCTTGAGGAATGAAGTCCAGCACAGTTAAGTTTCATGGCGAGCATGCTACGACCCAACCATTTGTTCAGTTTATAGCATGGCCCAACAATCAGTGACATAAGAGCTGCAGAAAAGGGAAACATTGGATTTCAATGCGACACACTTGGCTACCTTATGCACATTCATGTAGTAGGCAATGAGCCACACTTAATATGTAAGGGATAGTGATAATACTTAGCTGCTCAAATCTTGGTAGATAGAGCGGGACTTAAACCCATGACCCAATTGTTGAAAGTCATCTTCCTAGACCACTGAGCCATAGCTTGATTTTAATGCACTTTGTCTTTAGATTAGAGAATAAAAATAGCTTCGTATTTTGTAAAAATTTTGATAAAATCTCTATCGGCAGCATCGGAGTCATCTAGATCGATGGATCAACTGGTCTTTCCCTCCAATGAGTAAGCAGTATCACTTGAGATACTGCTTTTCCTTGAAGGATATCACACTACTTTGATATCTCAGTGCAGTTAACACAGCAGCACTTCATCCTGCATGTACAAAACTGTAGTATGTTAGATGAAGTGGGAGTGAGTTGAAGGAACAGACAAACAGATAGAATCAACGTAAACCTTCGCATATAAGTGCATCGGTTCAACTTGCCATACATTACGGTGGTGAACAAAGAACAAGTTGGTAGAAAAAGAGTGATATCAAAGTAGACGAGGTTGTGTGAGAGAATAAACAATTCGAAGATAAGGGAGAGTGGAAATATTTCAACGTGTAGAATATGTCAAGGAGTGCATACATCTACGCCACTGTCACCAATTTTCAGTTATGTTGCCAAGACTCCTCAACCTTTGATTCCTATAATCTAGGTGACCCCAACCATACATTTCACATTGCCATACACGACTCAGACCAATACCAACAGTCAGGGACTTCATCGATTAGTCACTTTGAACCCTCTGTCAACCTAGTCCAGGTTTCCCTACTGTAGTACATCGAGATAGGCTGTGGTTTAGTATGCGCAGCACATGTGCAAGTCATCTCAGTTGACTAAGGTTCACAACGACATTAATCGACTTATCTGTCTTGTTTAGTACTCTTCGCCTGACGTCAACATTGTAGACATGGTGATTCCACCAAACGCAAGCAGTGCGATGAAGACACCTGTGGTCGCAACAGATTTCAAACGGGCCTTCTGTATCCTAGCTGAGCTGAAGACAACTATAGTTGACCGGACACCACCAACCAAATATATCTGTAGTTGGCGGTCTATATCGTGTAGGATTTTTTGCGAAGACCCGCCAGATAACCCAAATCGATATTTATTGACCAGGTAATGTTTCTGATTTACAATGGTGTAGATGTATTCATGTATAATCTCCATCTAAATCTTGAATATACTGCTAATGATTATGATGGTATGTGTCTTTGTTCTTCGGACTGCTTTTTTTCGACCTCTCACTTTTTTCTTACATCTGTTGAAATCTTTCTTTACACTATCTTATCTTTTCTTTCGGTGATTTTTTCGTATTTGTGTGATGTACGACTACTCTAGATCTGTTTCCAAATGACTTTGTGCTTCCATATTAGATTGTTTATTTGATTGATGTAGCACACAGTATAATTTGCTGGATGACGTTTTAAGCTGAATTTATTGCTCATATTCATATCAAAGTAATCAACCACTTCCCATTTTTCTTTATTGAGTCAAATGGTTCTTCATTGTTTTATCTTAAGCGTAGTAAAATTTTCCAGATATGTGCAATATTGATGAGTCATTCCTGTTACATGTGTGGGGTGTGGATTCAATGAACAAAGATTCTATGAGATCAATCTCTCCCTCCATCTAGCTGTATTGGATGTTAGAACTACTACCCTATCCCACCTTATAGTGTGATTCGGAGTCATTGCATTCAGAGCGATAGCTGAGTTTTTCTCTAAATTACTCATCTTAATAATGCTAGCCCCTGTATGTTTTGCTAAATGTTTGTATTCTGCTATTCTGACTAATCCAGATCGGTTACTTTGAATTTCGTAATTATTAAATTCATTTTCTACATAGTCGTAGCCATATATTTCAATCTCATTTGTCAAATTCTATACAAATTTTCCCACTCAGTAAGTCCTGTTGATAACAGTAGATGATATTACACGGTTTAACTTTGCCAATTTATTCCCTAATTCCAGTTCGACATCTTGTGAATCCATGCATCAAGGTGATTGACACAAAAAATCACTATAGACCTATTTATCTGGACAAGACAGACTACTTACCTGATCTATGGAATACAGTTAATCGTTATAAATCAAAATCAAAATCTGCTCTTGAAGTCGGTATACAAGATTGTCCATCATCGCCTATGCCTATCACAACAACTGCTATTATCACGACGACCACTACGGCAGCTATGGCTGGATGCAGTGGGAGTGTACCAGGTGCAAGTGTTGGCTTCACCTTCCAGAACCCAAGTCATCATATCCCTGGAACAGGCCCACAGTCAGTTTTAACGCGTAAAGACAGCCGTGCAAAGCGAAAACATCGTCTTCAGAAACACAACACTGGTACTCCATTGCAACGTACAGCCTCCTTAGCAAATAAAGGAACAGAAAGGTAAATAATATTATGCTTATGATTATTACTGACACATGGTTGTGCAATTTAGTGTATGGTAAGTGCTAGAGCACTTGTAAATCGGGTAATGAAACACATAATACTTTGTCAGTTAAAGCCAGTTCTACTTAATGTGTGAATATCAATTCAGATCGTCTATCGACTCTTGATAACCACTTATAAGATGGTCAAACATGTATTCTTGTTTACTACTCTGCGTAATACCAGTTTATTCAGTAATCTGCATATGCATCTGCATGCAAATCTGACTCGGTTAAGATGTGCACTACCCATCTTAGTGTAGGAAGTCTAGCAGGATATCGTTATCCGTCATCTCACCTGTGTGTCGATGAAACTCTAATTAAGTGTATATGTGTTCACTATGCATGTATACATGATAACTTGACCCTTATATGAAATCAGACTCACAGTAGTTAATACTTTACTTTTATATGTTTGTCAAAATGGTGACACTTGCAAAATTCTACAGTTTACTTTACATGAGCACACCAGTCTTATTCTTATCACATATCAATTTTTACAAGCTCTATCACATGTTCAGTTACAGTCATCCTTAAGTATGTTTGGAATATGTCTCGCACCTGTCAGTTGTAAGACGATACTCCAGGACTTGTAGGATGTTCCGACCATTTCACCTACTTGAGTAGTTGGATCAGCCCGAACCAGCTAGTTGCTGACGCAATCTCAGCTGGGATACACAAGGCCCGTTTGTCATTTGCCAACCTGCATCATTTATGGTACCGAATGGTGAGATATCCAGATATCTATCAAGAGATGAGTATACTATGCTGCAGTCCGTTCTGACCTGTTGTACATGTGTAAGACGTGGTCGTTAAAAGCAGAAGAAGAAGTTACAAGGTTTTGTTCACAGATATCTTCGTAACATTACTCGCATTTGGTAGAATCGTCATTTGAACAACGTTATCGTCTGGCGAAGTTTACTAGGCAAAACAGGCAAGTCGACTGACGAGATTATGAACGTTAGTCCTCTGAGATGGCTTGAAGATACACTGCGCATGCCGAGTCACTGCCTATCTTGACATGTCATGCTAGGAGAAGTTGGATCAGATAGGAAGAGGTTTCATTCATTCAGTCAGTTGTCTGTGCTACCTTCTTGTAATAATCAGACATTTTATCTTTGATACGCTAAATCAGTATCTCAGTTTACTTACCTTTAGTGCAGTTCAGTAGAAAATCTGTTTGCTAGAGTTTGCGTTGAGTGGAACGAGAGATTTTTAGTGAAGTTTTTCCATGGAAGACATCTATTTGAACAAACAATATCCTTTTCAGTAACTTCTTTGTCACGTTCTGCAACCATGTTTTCATACTGTGTAATTTTGGGTTAACAATAATAAGATTATTCTATAATAATCGTTCGTCAATAGTACAGTTTAGGAATTCTTTCCAGAGAGAAGTCTTATGTGATACTCACTGAATTATATTGCTGTGTAGGGCGAATCATTTCCACAATGACAAAAAATAGTGATACTTCATGGTTGATACAGGGTTAGGAAAACCCACGACACACTGGTTGGTTTAAAAAAACCATTCAAAAAACCTATTCTACAATGTATCTCCCATGAGTAGGTTTACATTACATCATAATTCAAAGGTAAATGATTGAGCTTTATTTCCAAAGTATCAGCCGTAAAGCTGATGAAAACAAGATCCATCCATGTATCGTCTCACATGAATGATTGCAGCATATCTTGTCAACCTAACACGTCTGTAAACGAACATATACCAGGACAAGCCGTTGCGGTTGAACTTCTCGTAAGTGACTTCAGAGAAACAGATGGGACATAGTATGTCACTTCTGTCCTTCCTTAACCGTAAGGACAGACCAAATTATAGTCTGATCACCATACTCTAAGTAATCGTTCTTACTTAATTTCTGTTTTACTAGTTTCACTAGTTTTTCTATGACTTTTTTGTGCTTGACAGCAATCCTAAGGCGAATTCTACTGCTGCTGCCGTAGATGATGAACCGTCTGGTTACTGTGAGTGCTGTTCTATGAATTTCAAGAGTTTATTTGAGGTTGGTTCTGATTTATAAGTGTGGTTTTTAATTTTATTAGCCAGTGGTCTAGTGAAGACATGCTCTGTTCTCTTTGTGTGCATTTTATAGTAACAAATAAATTCGATGTCTGTGTTATAACCTCTAAGAGTGACCAAGAAACTCATTTGAAGGTAGTTTTGATCACGAGGTAACATTATTTGAAGAACTACTGAAAACCTGGGGCACCGGATAATTGTTTCACCGTAGAATTGGACTCTTCAGCAGCCCTAAACTGTCAAGTTTCACACCGAGCATGTTACTACCATTCAGTCACTTGTTTGCCATCCGTTGACCCATTATTCCTACTTCTGTCAATTTACGTTATAGTGCGATCATCGTTCAGTGTTATTGTTGTGGGCACCCGCTTCATTTTCGACTTGGTCTTAACCTCAGTAGGTTATGACTTCTCAGGAGGACATTTCGAAGCTTGTCAATAGGTGAAGATTAGATACTCATTCGATTGATAGTTTGTCAAGGTTTCTCGGGTTAAAAGTGATATTTTTATCCCATTAAAAAAACAGCGAATCATCAGTGAAAACTTGAGATTGGATCGTTGGTGCATACTATTGAAAGGTTGCAAACTAAGATGAAACAGCTATTAGTTGTATTCAGGTTTTCAATGATTCTTCGGTTAGTTGTTTTTCAAGGTCAATCCATGAATAAAACTACCTTCTCAAATCAGCAAATGCCTATAAACTGTCGATTGTGATTCATACATTTATGCAAGACTTATAGATTGGGGTGTGGAATTATTCATACTGTGTGCGCATAGACACAGGTGATTTACTCATCAATTAGTTGTGCAGTTAAGCTGACTAAACATCTCATGAACAATGAGTCACCTTGTAAAGTTGGTTTTTGAGTGACTTTGCAGGCTACCCTAGCAACAAATGAAATAACTAATTATTATTAGTCTCTTGGGTTCCTAGTGGAACATAGGGCTTCAGTAGCACGCCTCCAGTGACCTCTGTTCTCTGAGATCTTTTGAACCTGGTCCCACGACAGCCCACAAGCTCTCATTTCCTCCTCGCACGACCTCCTCCATGTCACCCTCGGACACCCAACTCGTCGCTTCCCATGGGGATTCCACTCGACGACCTGGCCTGACGCGTGATGTCCTCAATCGGCCTTCTCAGTGCATGGCCAATCCACCTCCACTTCTTCCTGCATATTTGTTGCTTGATAGGTTCTTGGTTGGTTCGTTCCCAGAGCTCCTTGTTGCTTATTCTTTCTGTCAATCCATCTGATCTCCAGTAGCGAGCGTAAGCAGTTGTTGATGAATGTCTGTAGTTTATTGGAAATACCTTTCGTGACGCGCCAAGTCTCTGAACCATACAAGAGCACTGACTTGACGTTGGTGTTGAAAATCCGTATCTTGTTCCGCACGCTGAGTGCAGAAGATCTCCACACTGGTTTCAGGCTAATGAAGGCCTGTCTTGCAGTCTTTCCGATTCTGACTTTGACGTCCTCGTCCGTCCCGCCTGTAGTTGAAACAGTGCTTCCTAGATAAGTGAAGGAGGTTACTTCCTTTAAGTTTCTCCCGTTGACGGTGATTGAAATAACTAATTAGACTTTTTTATTTGATGAAAACTTGCATTTCCAGCTGAAGTGAAGAGACCTGATTAGTTATTTTTATCGCTGCTAGGGTGGCCTTTAGAGTCACTCCGGTTGTGTGTCGTTGTGACTTGAATCTATGGCTTTGCAAATAAAAATGAATCACACATTAAAACTTGTTTTAGTGTAAAATGAAGTGAACTGTTAAAAAAATTGTATGACTGAATGGTTGATAGGCTGACACGCACACTTAGTTGACTGACAGACTAATGACAGATGGTTTTTTTTTACAAACTCATAATAAAAGCTAAAAAGTACCCTACTACTACAGACACAAACAAATAAATTACTGATCACGAATGCTTTCAGGGTCATGCTTCGTGTTTAATTCCAGGATAAGGGTTACAATCAAATGAACGATTCTTTTTGCTGGAACTTACTCTTACCGAATATGATTGAACAGTAAGTTCAAAATACGCGATAACTGCACCTGATAATGCACTGTTTTCAATGTCAAATAGTCGGAGGGCAACCAGTGTATATCAAATTGGGGCATGGAACTATTGTGCAACGATTAATATTGCCACATGATCATATCAGACCATCAAGCAATAGTGGAAAAAATAGAGAAGAAAGTGACATAAAGTAATGGAAAGCTGTTAAACGAGAAAAAGGAGAGATAAGACAATACTGAAATTCAGTATGTCGAATGAGATGAAGGTAATATGCGAATGTACGGGTGCCGCCAAAGTCGATTCCAAGTAATTTTACCCATAGTCTCTAGTCACAAGTTTGTGGTTGTCACATGGACCCCAGTCAAGAAGTGTACGCTTTCCTAAACGACATAAATCAACAGTCGCAGACTCATTCCATGTTTTAGTCTATGATAAAATGTCGTGAACCAGTAACTTACAGATATTGCCACAGCTTGCTAACTAACTCAGTTATCTTTTCTCTTTTTGTTTTTTAAAGTAGACAACTGGTGTAGCATCATCTTTTGTTTAAAGTGTAAAAAACGTATTCCTTTGAAGTTGTTTAGGAGACTGTGTGTTGCTTTCATGGCTGCTTAACTGGGCGGTACTATCTGTGTACTCGAATTAGTTAGATGTCTTTTCAAAAGAATAGGGACTTCAGAGATAACGGCAAACAACGTTGCACTGATTAACTCGTCCACAACAAGGTAGGAAAAAAAATCAAAAAGTACACATAGTTGACAAACATTTAGTTATCGACAGTTTTTAGATCCCAATTGTCTCGCACATCCGTGTAACTTTGAGCAAAACACTCTGAAATTGCAAAACACGCTTCTGCTCGAAAAACATTTCATCAGAAGTGTCATTTTTGCAACTTAAGACCAGTCTATAATCTACTTAGTTGTGGCTGGTAGATGAATTCCGTACGCGCGTTTCTTCGCTTCTGGGATTTGTCAGTCGGGTGTACCTGTACTCCAGTGAGTGGTGTTCCCACTGAGACTCGAACCTCATACCCATCGCTTCTAACTCCAGTGCATTATACACAAAGCCACTAAGGCATGATAGCCACCCCTCATATAACAGACATTACGATTTGTTCATACATGTGACCTAGTGGATAACGCAGCCGTATCAGGGCTTATAAATGGAGCTGTCAAGTAAGTTGACAACAATTAGTGGTGTCTGACAGTGATGTCAGCTGTCACCGTTCCTATTTTAACTTCGTCATAGACGTCCTGATAATGCGTCGGACTTCACAAGGACTAACCTACTCCCTGGAGGTCTTCTGGTTGACTTGGAGTTTGCAGACAGTATTGTTCTACTGGGTGAAGACGCTTACGAAATGCAGAGTTTTCTGAACGCGTTGAACAGAAATTTGTGTATGTTTGACATGCGTTCCACTGGCGCCCGTCAAGTGTAAGAGGATGGTACAGGACTGGTCTGCAACCACTCCCAGCTTAATGATAAGAAGTGAAATAGTGGCACGTGTCGACCATTTTACTTACTAGGGGAGTTGCATTAGCCCGAACGGGCTGAATACTGATGAAGTCTCAGCTGGGATACACAAGGCCCGTTTGTCATTTACTATCTTGCGTCACCTCTGGCGTCGGCGAAATATTCGGCTATCTGTCAAAAGTGGAGTATACTGTTCTGTTGTAAGGCTGTGAGACATGACCGTTAAAAGTAAGAGACATGAAACAGTTACAGTTTTTCAGCAGTAGGTGTTTTCGTAGCACTGCCCGTGTTTGGTGTTTGGTAAAGACACTGATAAGGTGCAGAGTCTCCTGGACACTTTGAGTGGCAATTTGAGAATGTTTGGGATGCGTTTCTCACCACCGAAATGCAAATTTTTGCTCCAGAATTGGTCTTCAACAGTGCCTCGGCTAACAATAGAGAGTGTAATGATTGAGAGTGTCAACCACTTCACTTACCTGGAAAGTAGGATCAACCCTGCTGGCTCAGTGGCCGATGAAATCTCTCCACGGATACAAAAGACTCGGTTGACTTTCGCCAACTTGCGCCACCTGTGGCGCCGCTGTGATGTCTGACTGTTTGTTAAGGATCGCGTGTACTGCACAGCAGTCCAGTCTGTTCTACTGTATGGCTGTGAAACATGACCACTGAAGGTGGAAGACATGAGAAGGCTTCAGGTGTTTGACCACCGTTGCCTTCGTAGTATAGACCCGTATTCCGTGGTGTCACGACGTGAGTAATGCAGAAGTCAGGTGTAGAGTTTTAGGGAGTAGAGGTAAATCAGTTGACGAGGTTATGAACCTTCATCGACTGAGATGGTTGGGACACTTGTTACGTATGCCTAGTCGCCGATTGCCTCGTCATACAATGTTGGCTGAGGTGGGTCCAGGCTAATAAACAGCCCGATGTGGCCAGACTAAAACACGGCACCAATGCATAAAGTCTCTGACTGTTGGTTTGAGTCATGTGGGGCGATGCAGACTAGGTGGTTGGGGTCCGTGGTACAAGAGGAACCAGAGGTTGGAGACTAGGTGAAATGGCTCAGAACCGAAGTCAGTGGTGCAGATGTATACACACATTATCCTCATCTTAACGCTATATTGAATGTCACCATTCTCTCATTTTATCCTTTCGCACTTTTCTTACTTTATATTTCTTCTGACTGAATTTTATTATCTTCATCTTGGACTTCACTGCCTTTTTGCTTGATGTACTGATATGACGTATGGCAACACGGATCGTTACTCACTAATGCCTGGTCCCATGTTGATTTGGATGGATGGTTTGGTGAAATCACCATGTGAGCAATGTTGAGGTCAGGCGAAGGCAAGACAGACAAGTCGATTAACGAAATTTGTGAACCTTAGTCAATTGAGATACCTTGGATATGAAATGGGCGTTCCGAACCACCGTCTATCTTGACGTGCCATTTTAGAGAAAGTTGGATTAAGTTGAAATAGGGTTCAGGGTGACAAGACTAAGATGTGGTACCAGTCTACGAAGTTTCTGACTGTTGGTCTGAACCGTGTGGTGAGATATAGACTGCGTAGTTTGGGTCTCTGAGACAAAAGGGATTAGTACTTGAAGACTGTTGATGACACGACAGAAAATCAGTGACAATGGCGCAGATGTATTCACTTTTTGACATCTAGAGTTTAGGTATTTGTATTAACCGTTATCTTCAGATTGCTTATTCTTTCACGCAACTTTGTATACCTTAATATCACTCTTATTTTATCCACCTGTTCTTTATGTACTCCTGTGAAGTTTAGCAACTTGAGTCAATACATCTGTATGCAAGGTTCTACCTTTATTCTGTTTGTCTTTCTCACGATTGAACATTCTATGATGATTCTTTTTTTCTGTCTATTTTGATTGATGTCGTCAATATATATATTTTTAAAGTATCTCTCGTTACAAAAACATGAATAAAAGGTGACAATTCGAGTTGATGTACTGTCATCAAATATATATATATATATATATATATATATATATATATATATATATATACTGTGGGTTTGGTGTACATCCGACTGTCTAAATTTGTCATTCTTTCTGTTTGTCTCTTACTTACAAGTTGATATGTTTACGTGTCTTTGCTTATGCATATTACAGAAATTTTGTTCGTCATTCAGTGTATGGTTGGGTTATCGATCTCACAAAAATCGTTTACTCATATAACAGTAATAATAATCATGTAGATAAATATGACCCAATGACTTAACTTTTAGTAGTATTATACAAGTTTATACATTTATCGGATTGAAAGCTGATGAACAATACTCTCTCTCTCTCTCTCTGCTTTTGTATTTATAGGACGTTATGTTGAACATTTAAAAAAAAATTGAAAAACGGAAGATTAACAAAAGCTTTAATGTGTGGTTGAATTACTTTGAGATTAGCACAGAGCACTCAACAAACTAATTAAATGAATGAATTAGGTTGTCAACCTTTATTACCTGAGGTGGTTTAGGTTATCCCTAATCTCTGCTTACGCTAATGCAAATTGTTAATTGAGGTAGAAATAAGTTTGGAAGAGACTTAAATACCGTTAAACTAGAAGATGGTTAAAATCCACCTTAGAACTTTACACTTGACTTCTGCGTTACTCACGTGGTGTCACCACGGCACACGACGTATGCCACGGAGGCAACGGTGGTCAAACACCTGAAGTTTCATGTCCTCTATCTTTAATGGCCATATTTCACAGCTGTACAGTAGAATAGAGCTAACTGGAGCGCAGTCGGATACTGCGGTGGTGCCATACATGGTGTAATTTGTCGAAAATCAATAGAGCCTTTTGTATCCTTGTAGAGGTTTGGTTGACCACTGACCCACCATGTTGGAAGGTGCGAACCAGCCAGTTGAGGTCTATGTGACAGCGGAAACCAGTTGTTGTGGACTCTAGATGGTATGACTGAGAATCGATTTCAGTGGCACAGATGTATTCACACTATATCTTCATCTTACTGGCTATGCTGAATTCAACCTGTTCGCATTCCCCTTTCCTCTCTTCTGCTGCATTCTACTGCTTTTGACCGATTTTCCTCGCTTTCTTCGTCTTTCATCTTACTACTTTGTTACTCGTTGTTCTGATATGAGATGTGGGGACTTGAACCGTTACTCAATAACCCTTGGTCTTATGTTGATTGGTTGGTTTAAGCTAACTTGACTGTCAATCACTTGGATCAGTAATTTTCTGGTATCTCTTGCTTAAAAGAAGGAGATCGAAGGCAATATCAGCCTTATAACTGGTAATAATAAAAGCAGTTTCTATGTATAGGTGTTTGCTAACCAGACGCTTTGTGATGAAAGCTTAAATTCACGAAACTAGAAACTCTTCTGTGGACTGCAAGTATTTCCTTTAGCACACTGAATTGCGTCACTTTTGGTGTGTGTGATCAGAATGAAATGAATTTTTAGGATATCAGTTGCAAGCAGCGATAATTTTCAATGTATCGAATCATGTGATCATTGTGTTTTGTTGTAGCACCTTCATTGTACAGATCATCAGCAATTTGCCAATAATTCTGAAAATTATCGTCTACTGGATGATGTACTCAACAAGCTGCCCACATTAAAGGAGTTTTTAGAAGCAAATACATCCTGCGCTCCACAGTGTTCAGCTTATCTAAACCCTATTGCAATTAGTCCCTGTGATTCTTCTCGAAACCAAGTTAATTATATGTTAAATATTTCAAAACATAATGCATCAGAAAAGGAGAATATTTCTCCTGTTGAAGTGCCAACATTTGATGATATCACTGAGTGAGTTCAACATTTTATATATCTATTCATAACCGTGGTGATTACTATTTCATTGTGACAAATTTAGTTCCTGAAGATTTCTACTATACCACAGAGTCTAGTCAGATTGGAATGGAATCAAATACAGTAAATCTTAAATGTGTAAGGGGAACCGCAGTAGGGTATTTCTTGCTGGTATCCAGCATCTCCATTGATGGTGTATGTATGAAAAAAAGTTAGTCCGTGAAATAGCGCATACATACTTACTGTATAAACTGTTGCGTTTCGCAACGAGGTTTTCAGATTTAACGGACGATTACAATGGACGGGTTGGGAAACGGAAACCTTATTGGAAAGCACTTATGTTTTCGTTTTCCCAACCGACATGACCGATGATAGTGGTCGCTTGCTGCTATAATGCTACTCTGCTCGGATAGTCATCTTTTCATTGAGAACACGAATTTAAGATGTTACCTGGCCCAAGGACCATCAGGCTCAACTCAACAATGAATACAAATGCACCATATAACTATCAATAACTGTTGACTCTGAATCGTTTGCGTATGATTGGACAGTATCAAACCAGTAGCTATTAATTGCATGCCATAATGACTCAGAGAGATACACTAACTGGAACTATTGTTTCTTTAGATTCATCCATACCTATCTGTTTAATAGTTGTAAGAAAGTTACCCGTCCCAGTTGATTTATTAGTTGTATCACAAAAAGAAACAGTATTGTTTACTGGATTACTTTTTAGACTCATTTTGTTGTCTATAGTCATATCCAGATAGTAAGAGTAATACTGTTTCTGTGTAGGTTACATCAACTGGAATTACATTTTACCAGTGCCAAAGTTTTACCCTTATGTTAAAAGGAGCAACCGCCTTTGCGTTAGTAGCTTGCGCTATGGTGGCGAGAGTCCAAGGAAGTTGTACTGCTGGCTGGACGATGTTTGACAGCTGTAGGGTGTTCCCCATTCGTGACTAGCAGTCCATGCTGATGCTGCATTTCCATTGTAAAGAGAAGTCCGAAAAAGTTGGTCCTAAAAATAACACTCCTCCCTGTCCTGCGGTATCCCGTTGCTGGTTGTAGCTCAAACAAATCTCAATCCAAAACTCTTAAAAAGGTTGTTTACGACGGGCTCCAAGCAGATTTCCTTTGAGCTCTATTAACAAGTTACAGAAACAGCTTTTGTAGCGTAGGTAGCGGGGACTTAGCAACATCCCACCCGTTTCTGGCAGCACGCGAAACCCAACTAACCACCTACTTTCATCACCTTTGTCTAGCTTCTTGTTTTTATTTATTGACATCAATATTAAGCTTTGTAAAATTTAGCCGACGTATCCCTTTGCGACCATTTCTAAAGATTACCGTCAGTGCAGTATCATTCCTAGTCTCTTAAAACCCCACTGCAGAATTCATATTAGAGCTTTCAACGTCCGAGTCCTGGCAAGTTGAACAGCAGACCTTCCTCTCCGAAAATCCGTAACCATATATATATATATATATATATATATATATATATGCTGTGCTTCTAAGACATACATACATTATCTGAATATGGTTATTCACATAACTTCACTCGACTGATTTAGTGAATCTATGAAATTCACCTTCCAAATGTTCAGAGATTCAACGACTAGCTCTCATGTAAACACTAATGTAGAGCAGAAAGTGCACTTATTGGCTGGGTATCAGTCGATATGTCTGTGGAATGTGTGATTCAATATATGTATAATGAGTAGAAAGGATTGTTGCACTCGTCATATGAATTCCAATCGGTTGCAGTTCAGACAATGCCAGAAATTAGTTTTACCATAAGCTACCAATTTTACTACATATTCAGATAATCATGGTCGTGGTCAACTTCAACCCTTAAGTAGGAAAACTGGGTCAGTCTGAAACGCGTCTTGTAGGTATTTAAGGTATCCTACACCAAAGAACCGATAACACTGACCGTCTCGTGTGATTTTGTCTCAACAAACAGTAAGCACCAATCATCATCAACTGGAGAAATTTAAAGGAAGTTGTCTCTTTCACCACCTGCCCAAACACGACGCAGCATCGTTCCAACCACAGGTGGCACAGCCACACATCAACATCAGGATGTCAAAGCACATACGATCAGAAGGACAGCAAGCAACACACCCCCTTCCTTCATTCATCTGGAATCAGTGTGGAGATCTGCAGTGCAACTCACTGAACTGCACTCAGCATAAAGCGTGAACAACATCCGCATTTTCAACACTAATGTCAGTCAAGTAATTCAGTGCTTCCATCTGATGCTTCAGAAACTTGACCGTGCCTTACGAAAAGCATTTCCAACAAACTACAGACATGCATCATCAACAGCTGTCTACGCCTACACCTAGAATCACTCGATACTGATACTGACACTGAAGATCTGATGGCCAGAAAGAATAAACAACAAGGAACTCACTCTGACTGACTGGCTGGCTGGCAACGAACCAACCAACAACCCATCGCCCAACAAATATGCAGAGGAAAGTAGAGATGGATTCGACTGGACATACAGTGAGAAGACCGTTCGGGGACATCACGTGCCAGACCAGACCCTCGAGTGGGATCCAAGGGGGAAACGACGAGTTGGGGGTCCGAGCCAAGGGTGACATGGAGGAGATGGTGTGAGGAGGAAACGACAGCTTCTGGACAGTCGTGGAGCTAGGTTGAAAAGACTGCAGAGAAGAGAGTGAAATGGTGACGTGCTAGTGAAGCCCTATGTTCCACTAGGAACCCAAAGGACAAATAAGAAAAATCAATTGTTTTTGGCCTGCACTAAATAAACATAAAGAGAGACACTGTCTCACTTTGTGTTCGTGGGCATCAAACCAACGGTCGATGCAGAATGGTCATATTGGTATAAGTTATCGATTGTTTGCATGTTAGTGTAGGTTGTGGCAACTTGTACTAATGAACTTGTATACCAGTTTCGATGTTGGTTTATCAATCCTCTTGTTAAACAGCAATAAAATATTATTTTTGAGTGGCTTGTATTTAAGCTTTAGCAGATAACAGAAGGCTTTTACAAGCACAACATGAAGATGAAAACACTAGGAAATTGTTTAAGGCATAGATATGGTCTTATAAATGGAAAAAAAACCTGGTGTAAAAATTATTATACATGAATTGCTTGCTATAAGTTTTTAAATAATCATATGTTTAATATTTGTCTGTCAACACGAGATCTAACATATACAATTGATTTGTTATATTGTATATATTTCAGATCTATCATTGTCTCAGAACAACCAGATTCTCTAGTAGTTGTTGATGAAAATCCTTTTCAAGCAATGAATGATCCTCCTGTACTGAACTTTTCTCAACCATCTACACCAATAATGAATCAGTTTATAGAAGATGATGGTTCAGAGATATTCAGTAATCATGATTTAATCGATGTATGTGAAATATCAAAAACTGGTTTTGATAATGATGGACGATTGTTTGGGTTAGATGAAGAAGAAACCGCTTTCCTTTATCTCTTGTAAAGAAAAAATAATAATAAAAAGAGTTTAAAATTTTGTAAATTTTTAATTTTTCTATGCTCTTTTACCCATCTTCCATTGATTCAACTATAAGCGCTTTCATCATTATTACAATTTTTAAAGAAAAAAAAGGTGTATATTTGCATAAATTATAGACATTTTTGAATGTTAAGAGTTAAATTCTTTATTTATTAGGCGCCCATTTTAGCCTTTAGATGATAGGAATTATGTTTATAGCAGTGTAAATATGATGAGACAGAGTAGATTGATGGTATTATTTTCTTTCTCTGATTTCTCTTTATTATTTCCTTTATTAAAGATAAAGGAAGGATTCATATAAATGTGTGTATATTGAATTGTTGTCATAGAATATATCTATAAATTCTTGGGATAATGAAGATAAATATTTTCTGATATTACATGTATACAGTTTGACGTGTTAAGGTTATTCGAGTTTACAAGACTTAATCTATTGGTTAAATTGTGAAATAGTCTTGAGTATTTTTATTGAGAACCTCGCCTGGTTAACTAGTTTACTAGTTTAGCTAGCAATTCTACCCCGTAAAAGAAATCTAACCTCTAAAGAGACTTCAAAGCACAAACAAAATTATTCCTCGCTGCAATCGGAGAGGCGAAATGACGCCAGTTGGTGAAAGCCTTCTGTAAGCCAATTGGCCGATGTGTCTTCTCTCGATGAAAACGAAAGTAAACGTGGGGACATGGAATGTCCGTACGATGTTTGAACCCAACAAGGCAGCCCAGATTGCAAAAGAGACGAGTGGAATCCCCATGGGAAGCGACGAGTTGGACGTCCGAGGGTGACATGGAGGAGGTCATGCGAGGAGGAAATGAAAGCTTCTGGGCTGTCGTGGAACCAGGTTCAAAAGATCTCAGAGAACAGGATGAAATGGAGACGTGCTACTGAAGCCCTATGTTCCACTAGGAACCCAAGGGACTAATAATAATAATAACAATTTTTATTTAGTTATAAAACGAAGATTTCAGCGAAATGATTTATTTTTAGCGATATTACTCATTCAAAAGCTGTAGATTCGCATTTGAATATAATTTGCGTGAATTACACCCAACGATAGAGAAAAACGTCAATGTGATTTCTCAAGTGATAATTCCTGGTTAACTATGTTCTAGGAAAAATATATCAGTGAAAGTTACATTAGAAGTGTTACTATGAACAGACAGAGAAAATCAACGTGGAACCTATCGCATACGAGTGTATTAGTTCAAGTTGTCACACTTCACGGTAGTAAACAAAAAATATATATAGATAGAAAAGACTGACGTCAAAGTAGGAGATGTATAGGAGGAGAGCGAATTTAAAAGTAAAGGTTAGTTGAAACATTCAACCTCCAGAATACATCATAGAGTGGATATGTCCGCGCAACTGAGACCTATTTCCAGCCATTTAACCATCAGTTCCTATCGTCTCAGTGATGCTGACCATATTAGTTTACACTCCTCCCTACATGGCTCAAACCAAGAGTCAGAGACTTCATTGACTGGTGCCACACCTTACTCTGCTCACCGTGAGTCTTCCAACCGAATCCAATTCCCCTTAGCATGGCACGTCAAGGTAGGCGAAATAACTATGGTAAAATAAGCGTCACTTAAAATCAGGAAGTGAATATGTTATGTAGTGAGGAAAAATTTGAGTAAAAGTTCGAGTTCAAATGTTTTTTTAATAACTAAATGAAAATCATATTTATCAATGGGACGGTATGTATGAAAAAAATGGTTAGTTATACCTAGGAAGTTTAACAGAAAAAAGGACTACTTGATACACATTTGTAATCAAAATTTGAGCAACACAAGTACATTTTTCTCCTTCAGGACTACGCAGACCGCAACTTATCTTCGCCCAGCACCAACTCCCGATACAGACATTGTTCTACCTGGCATCCACTGAAACCTGGGCCTAGATCAATTAGCTACCGAAGGTATGAGTGTATTCACAATCGCCGCAGTATGTGGTTAGTGTATGCCAAATTCATCTTGCGAACCGAGCTAGACTCAAGGCTAGCTGTTGAACCTCCAGAAAGTGTAGATGAATATTAGCTGTATCCACAAAACGTTAACGAAACGGTGAGTCAAAGTGCTTATGGCTCGGAAGAACGTCCTACTAATTAACACTGGATCTCTCTGTCAGCTTCCTACAACTTTCTAACGCTCCTCAGTTTATTGCGGCAGGTTGGGATATAATAGAATGCATAAGTCTCCTACTCGACAAACCACATAGCATTTGCGTAAGGATCACGAGGCATGGTTGTCAGAACCTAAATGGGTTGGAAGCAGCATCTGGATGTTGCAATAATTGGAAGCTGTTCTGGTTCATCCGGGGCCCTGCCAGCAAGATGTTTGATGTCACTGAAGTGGTTTGTGAAGTAGATAGTACGCTGAGCATCAATCAACCTTGACTCCGAGATTGTTAAGTAGCGCACCTCGAACAATGACTCATTTGGCCTACTGCTCACGCAACTTTGACCCTGGTGTTTTGCTCTCTACGGTCAGCTAAAACCGACTCGTCGAACGGAGCGGAGGTCCAGTAGGGATTCCGACGACTAAAGCATTACAAAGCACCCGAGTCAGATAACTTTCCTCGACTCCTCTTAAGGATGGGGGTGATGCTGTAGTCCGGAGACTGACGACATTGTTTGATACGGTATGAAAGACAGACTATTTCATCACTATGGGACGAAAGCATCGTCGTATTCATCCTCAGAGACGGTCTATATCATAGTCCATACAATCTGCCACGAGTAACGTCGGAAATGTGGGGTGCTACCATGCTTTGCAGGCTGTGCGTGACGTATCAAGAACTGATCTGCTAGGACCAGGCCGAGTTTCATTCAGATTGTGGGTGCACACCTGTCCCCTGGTGTGAGACTTTTCGACCTAACATGGGTCGACTATTTCATTTTAATTTGTGGTACTTAATGGGTTTGTGACCAACAGAGTCTGAGTCTATGGGAAAAACTTAGGTATTTATGTAAATGCTAGTGAAAGTACAACTTAGATTTCCAACTACATCGAGAGCCAAAGACCCATCCGTGTCACCTTCGGTATGGTTATGGCTTTGCCTTGAATTAAAGGGACAGTCAGTGTATGATGTGGAATGATGGTTATTTGTGTTAGGCTGGCGTATACTGGCGCTTTCGATGTTGTCTGAGAGATCGTACCACTCAGCGTTTTAAAACCATATCAAATGTTTGGTCTAATGGCGATCATGTTATTTCTTTTAGCTCATTTATTTCTGGTAAGTAGCGTAAATGCGATGGAACATTTGTTTATTTGATGTATCACGAATTTATACCGTATTATGTGAATAATAAAATTTGGGACCGGTGGTCTGTTTCTTCTTACGTCTTTCGTTTACTTCACGGGATTGTTGTGTTACGTGGCTCACCTCTCGGTGCCCATAGCGTGCGGAGTTCGTGTTTAAAATTACATAAATAGAACAGTATTACTTACTGGATCTCATCTGGGAAAAGTGCAGAATTTTTTCTGTTGCATGCCACCCAAGTAAAAGTCGGATAGAACGACAGCATTCTACCTCGCAATGGTTGCGAGGGATCTGATAAACTAAATTATTGTCCATTTGGACTGATAGAATCTTTTAAACCACAAAGCTTATTGCTAAACGAATTTGTTGGTTCAATTACCACTCTAATACCAGCGTTACTGAGAATCGCACGTAATATCGCTGAGGTGTCTTCGTTATATGGTAATACTGTAGGGGTTCTAAATTTCCCATTCACAGTATTGCCACTATAGCAATAATAGTTATTATCATGAACACTTGTGTTACCAATATTAGTCATATTTTCCTTACGATCACTAAGAAATTTATTAATTAATTCAGGAGGGTAATTGCTGCTTAGGAAGGTATCTGTAATGTTTCTTGTCTTAGATCTTGTTTTACCAGTAGGTTTCTTGGTCTCGTTACTTAGTTATTTTACCAAGCCAACTGACACGGGATAAGATGATTTAAAATCTAGGTAACGATCCCAGTGTAAAGGTTTTCCATAGACAGTGTCTAAACTTCCGTCTTGTCTCCGTTTTATTCTGCAATCCAACATCGCTAATTCCCCTTCACTATTTTCTAATTCATATGTGAGTTGGATTGCGTGGAATAGTGAGTTTATATATGTGAAGAAACTATGTATGCGCTCGGATTTCAGCACTGTAAATGTGTTATCTATATATCGAAACCATACTTTTGGAGTAGGATCAAATATTTCGACAGCTTCCCACTAGATATATTCATATGTTGGTCGATGTCTTGCACCTTCATCAAGTTAGACATGCGTGGCACATACTCAGCAACCATCTAGATTGAAGTGCAATGGTAATCAACGTAAGATTAGCTTAGAAGAAAGCTGCAGGTGACCAGTCCAAGACATGGCAACAGACCGTGGTGTCTCTGAGTGGTGGTCAAGATGATTGAAAGTCTTTGAAAACTGTTTATAATATCTCTCGAGTTCGGTCTCAATGGTGCGAATGAATACAACTTCGAGGTGTCGCATCTGTTTATGCTCCAACCTGTCATATGTTTTTCTGATCAAATGTCATCTTCGTTTTATCCACTTTTTCTTTACATGCTGCTATAAAGTTTTGCATCTTGGACTGTACCATGCTCTACTTTGAATTGTTTGTTCGTCTGTACCAGCACATTTGACTTTATTGATACAGTTGGCAAAGCATCCGCTTTTAATCTGGGAGTCTAGAATTCGTGTCTTTCGCTTGGAGGTAGCTTTTATCACCACCTACCAAGTAGTGCGATATTAGCCGGAGTGGATCAAGGTTGGGAAAGGGGTCAAAAACGATTAGGCTAAAACACGATATCAGTCCGTGAAGTTTCTGATTGTTGATCTGAGCCGTATAGAAAAACATAAACTTCCAGGCTGCGATCCATGTGACAATAGAAATCAATGTTTATAGACTGTAGGTGACACAGATAAGACTTGATCTCTGTGGCACAGATACATCCACTCATTCCATTTCATCACTATTCTTAACCCTCTCTTATGACTTTTGATTACATTTTCCTATTTTGGCTGCCTTGCATATGGATTCGCTGTTGGGAAGCGGTAACTTGGGCTACTGTACGTTAATGCTAGTTTTCACGCTGATTTTCTTCCAAAGCTTTTGATATACATGTGCAGCTCTGACTCATTGGTTCAGAGAGATGACTTTCGAACAATGGATCACGGATTCGAATCCAGCTCTGACTACCGAGATTTGGGCAGCATCGTTAGCCCTCACACACAAAATAGATGTGGTCCATTGCCTACTGTACGAGGGGTCGCTGGGTGCTCGATTGGACGTGCACGTTTCTTAAACAATTAACTCTGCCTAAAAGTTGAGTCACGCCTTTAAACACGCAAAAATATATCTGGTGCGCATCAAATATATGCGCATGCTGGAAATGAGTATCTGAGCAGTTGTTCGTCGATAAAATGAAAACTAGATGACAATGAATGGTACAATCAATGATTTCTAACTAAATGCAATAGGATTCAGTTGATGGTATAGTATATAGAGCGTAAAACAATTTTAAAACAACCTTTTTATTACATTTCGATCTCCATAGGTAAAATAACAAAATTGTTCATCACACGTTTTCGCCTTAGTTAAATGTTTTTTTTTTAAAACACGCCTACAATAACTTATCTAAAAACAAAACAAAATGTGAAGAAGAGAAACAGGAAAAACAAGACGAAACAATGAAATTTGATCACAGACAGCTGATAATGGGATATCCATAACGAAAATTCCCAACAAAGTCATTATTATTGTTATCATCGTTATCATCAATAACAACACTATGGATTATATGAAAGTGAGATTTGTTCATTCACTCACAAACATAGTGCTGCTCCAACAACCAGTTTATCGAAAACCCTATGCAACCACTTGATTATGTGTTGATAAACCGTGATTCAGCTGAGTATCATTGTCGTCATCATCAACATTATTTTCATATGCATCATTTTTGGTCCGAGTATCGCTACCAAACAACAGTAATGACTCCGATTTGAAGTGTATCCCAGACTGTCGAAGTACAACAGACCAAACATAAGGTATGAAAAATTCATCAGGAGATTCTTCTTCAACATACTTAAATTTCAGATCTGGAAATTTCTGTAATAGGAAAAAAACAAGTTCAGTATTTGAGAAAAAAAAATTATTACACGCACTGAATCATAACGAATAAAAATACATTTAACAGTAAATCTTGTTTAAAAATAACTGAAGATCTTTCCCAATCATGAGTGTGCAGTGGTTGTACTGGATACCAGTAGACTTTAACAACCATTTTTGTATTATACATACATTATTACTATTCCGTTTGTGCGTCAAAACAAGCAGTTCCTAGCTACACAGCACAAACATATAGACTAATCAGGAAAATTTTTTTCAACGAATCACAAGGAAAAGTTGATTTTACAATAGTGAAGTGTATCCCATGCCTTATACCGATCGCTTGCTTTCTGTCTTTACATGTCGCTTTCTGAGAGACAATGATTTACTTTGATTCAAGCTCCTTGGCACTGCTACAATTGTTGTTTATTAGATGTTTGTAATTTTATGTAACTCTCATGTTCCAGTGACCTAGTGGAGTGATCTGTACTGGGTTCGAGATTCAGTGACAACACGTACGGGCACATCCGGCTGACGAGCCCCAAAATGGGACGAAAGCGCACATCGTGGATTCCACTGTTAACCACAACCAAGTTAATTACAACATATCGCTACAATTATCACATATACAACCATCGTAGTGGGCGGTGCTGATAAGAATGGATATAAGTAGCATATGTTAAGAGGGTGGCAGGAATCATAGGGAATTACCAACAATGGGTAAGGATTCTGCCAAGAGCAACGTAAGGGATAACGCAGGCGCATTACAGTGGATGCTGCTGATAAGAATGTATGAAGAGCGAATCAAGAGAGAAAGGGAAACGAAGCACATTTTGCAAATGACGGGTTCAGTGCTAGATGTGCCATATGTAACGACTACCGTTGCAATTGTTGATAATAAACCTTCTTTCCGTCGTGTCTGTCTCTTGTCTCTTCACCATGACGAAGCAATATACTGATAAATTCCAACTAAAATATCACTAGGTGGTTTGCATCACCAAATACTAATAAATATTGTATATGATTTATTCTCACACTGAAGAACCAGGGGACAAGTTGACGAGAGGACGTTTATTACGAACAATTGGAGTGGTAGTGCTTACATATGGTACTCCTTGCACTAACGCAGCCATTTGCAAATGTCTTCGTTTCCTCTCTGTTCCTGTCTTGATTTTCTCTTGTCCGGCTCTTCATACACTCTTATCAGCAGCATCCCCTGTAATTCACCTGTGTTGCCCCCTGCGTTGCTCTTGGCAGAAACCTTACCCATTGCCGGTAATTCTTTATGATTCCTGCCACCTTCTCGATATATACTACTTATATCCGTTGTTATCAGCAACGCCCGCTACAACACTATACTGTAGTTGTTTAATAACTTTCCTGACTAAATTGTAGAATTATGTAGGCCATTTGCATGACCTACTTAATAGGATTCAAATCGCACGCCGATTAACTTTGTCTGAACATAAATAGTCATAAATAATCAACATGAAAAAGGCAAAAACAACAAGTGTGGCAGGATAATATGTGGTCGTTTTTATTACTTGGACGATTCTTCTCAACTGTTTGTAATCTAAATAATATCAAAGTGTGTACAGATACTACAAGAATTGGAGATACTTTCATCAAGTGGATGAGAAGTCACAGACAGGAACAACCGGTAACATCGAAAATGATTCATTTATACGCATAGATACAGATACAAGCAGGGTGATAGGTAGACAGACCTCTCATACACACAGGCGCATCGCTTCAAATTGTCACAATAGTATACAAAGAACGGTTGGATAGAAAACTGATATCAAAGTACGGGGAGAGAGGAAATTTAGAATTGAAGGTTGGTCAAAACATTCAAGCTCTACAAAACGCCAAAGAGTGAATACATCGGAGCAACCGCGACCGATTTTCAGCTACATTCACCAAGAGTCACCAACCACTGATTCCTGTCTTCTCAGCGATGTCAACCAGGTAGTCTACACTCCTCCTTACATGCCTCAGAGTAACAGTCAGGGATTCTATGCACTGATAGCATGTAAGTAGAGATTGTTAGAAATGTGAAAGGAAGGCTGACTATTTATAGGATTACTAAATGAATATATTCTTGAAGGAGAGGGTTCACAGGTGGATGGAAAATAATTGCCGCAAATTAATAAAACCTTGAACAGGAAGCTTAGCAACGTTTAGCTAATAATAAAATTACTCTTCAAAATGCTGGTAAAAGTAGCTTTTAGGCAAGATAGAAAAACTTAGTGATGGATGGTGGCTGACAGTAGAATACAGTATGCGCACTTCATCTTATTTAGGGCTCCTCAGCTGGGTGTACCTGCCTCCTAATGATGGGTGTTATTCCCACTAAGATTCGAACTAGGGACTGGTCGCTTAAAACGCCAAAGCGTTATCCACAACAGACACTTATTAGACAGTGGTCTGGCATTGGAAGTGATCGTTCCCTGGTTCGAGTCCTATTGGGAAGAACATCGCTCACTGGGAGGCAGGTACATTCCAGTTGACGAGTCGAAAATAGCACTAAAACCGCATCCTAGATTCTCCTGCTAACTACTATCCATCATTAAAATAAAAATTCAAAATATAGGCAATATTGAGGCATCTGCACAGGAACACAGGTACATATGACGATAAGGGATATACCCTTCTTCGTTTTTTGATAAAACAAATTATGAACTATAGCAATATGACGAAAAGGATGATAACTACCTTTAAATTGCAACTTCGTTGAGTATTGCCGGCATATTTCTGAATTACTTGCATAACAGACTGTGGTTGGGTTGGCTGAGGTCCTAGTTCCGCTTCAATTTTCTTTGAGAAATGTGTTAACACAATGTCAATATTTTGTAGCACACTCTGAAAGAATATTGGCAAAAAAAATGAGTAAGATTTAAACAATAAGTGTATAGAAATTCGACATAAAAAGTATCAGAATAATCTTGTTCATTATCGAAACCTGCAGCTGCATAATGAATCGAATGACTATAAAATAAAGAGTAATTACGTCTACCTTCTGTCAGATAATCACAACAATACTGACCAAAGTGACAAAGAAGTCTGAAGTGAATCGTGATCCAAGCCAGGACTATCGGTCCAACTGCACAATCCACTAAGCGACAAGCTTCAACAACTAATCACATCCTACTTTTATTTAATACAAGATAGAAGTTTCGCATATCGCAGTTTTATTGAGAATGTTGGTGCTACCATCTGAGATAGTTGTGGTACAGCAGACTGGAGTGATAATTGCCGGTGAAATGAAAACGTATGTCGTAGAAGGAAAAATTCTATTTTATTGCAAAACGTTCCTATGGATATTTTGTCGAATAGCGACTAAATGCTAGTTGCACACACACAGCTCATTTAGATTGCTAATAGAAGGTTTAACTGAGTAACCAATGCATAATAATAAGAAAAAAAGACACCTGTTCTTTTTAGGAGATAAGTCAAAATAATTTCCCATTTCAAGGTAGTATTCATCATGGATTGACATCAGTTGGAAAACCACTGAGAACCTAAGAGCACTGGATAGCTATTTTCTCCTAGTATGCGATTTTTCAAGCATATACGCAAGCACGAACCCACTAAGGATAGAACCCTCGACTTTCAGTTCTTACGGCGAGCAATGGGTTAGAAAACAATGGTTCACCTTACCCTACTACTGTCAACTCACGATATAGCACAACGCTCATTCAGAGTCATTGGCAGCTATTTTTGTCCTCACACACGACTTAGTTGAACCCAAAGATTAAAGTTTCCTAGTTAGATCTTCGAGAAATCCACCTCCAAGAACGTCATTTATTCAGCAATAAGCAGTTAGTCACTTTCGAAATTTGTAGGGATTTTATTAATTTCAAGGTGGCATTCATCACGGACTCTTAGTGAACACTAAAAATCGGCTTCAATGGCATGGATACATTCGCTCTTTGGTGTCTTCTAAAGCTTGAATAATTCCATTGGCTGTTATTTTCAGATTGTGTATTTTGTCACACTATTTTACCTTCTTTGAAATCACTCTCTTTTATCCACCTGTTCTTTATGTACCACTGTGAAGTGTGGCAACTTGAGTAGTTGTGTAAGAGATTCTATGGTGATTTTATCAGTCCGTCACGTGGGAGTCTCAGATTGGCTAAAGGACTCTGTAGAAAAGTCTAGGACTTACAAAGGCCAACAAAGAACCATCATATATATCATCATCATCATCATTATCAACATAGGACCAGGCATTACTGCGTAACGGTCCGAGTTGCCACACCTCATATCAGCACATCAAGTAAAAAGGTAGTGAGGTGAAGGATGAAGATAAGTGAATGCAGTCAAAAGAAATATAAAGTATGAGAAGAAAGGAAAGAGGAGTGACAAAATAGTGAGATTCGGTATAGCGTTGTTAAGATGAGGATAATGTGTGTATACATCTGCGCCACTGACTTCGGTTCTGAGCCATATCACCTAGGGTCTCCAACCACTGGTTCCTCTTGTCCCGTGGACCCCAACCACCTAGTCTGCATCGTCCTACATGGCTTAAACCAACAGTCAGAGACTTCATACATTGGTGCCATGTTTTAGTCTGGCCACCTCGGGCCTTTTTCCAGCCTGAACCCACCTCAGCCAACATTGTGTGACGAGGCAATCGGTGACTAGGCATACGTAGTACGTGTCCCAACCATCTCAGTCGATGAAGGTTCACAACCTCGTCGACTGACTTACCTCTTCTCCCTAAAACTCTACACCTAACTTCTGCATTACTCACATGGTGACACCACGGAATACGTCCTATACTACGAAGGCAACGGTGGTCAAATACCTGTAACCTTCTCATGTCTTCCACTTTCAATGGCCATGTTTCACAGCCATACAGTAGAACAGAGCGGACTGCTGTGCAGTACACGCGACCCTTAATAGACAAACGAATATCACGGCGGCGCCATAGGTGGCGCAAATTGGCAAAAGCCAATCGAGCCTTTTGTATCCGTGCAGAAATCTCATCGGCAACTAACCCACCGGGTTGATCCTACTTCCCAGGTAAGTGAAGTGGTCAACACACTCAACCACTTCACTCTCTATTGTTAACCGCGGTACCGCTGAAGACCAGTCCTGGAGCAAAAATTTGCATTTGGGTGGTGAAAATCGCATCCCAAACATTCTCAAATTCCCACTCAAAGTGTTCAGAAGACTCTGCATCTTGTCAGCGTCTTCACCTAACAGGACTATGTCATCTGCATATTCTAGATCTAAGGAAAATTCACCTGTGATCCGGTCAACGTCTTTGTAATTAGGTGACGAGAGGGAAACCTCCATAAGAATATCTATGATAAAATTAAATAAGAATGGGGATAGTGGGCATCCTTGACGGACACCACTTGATGAGTATAGCTCCCTGGACAACTCACCATAGGCTCTAACATGCCCACAAGTGTTCGAGTAGAGAGCTTTCAATAAGGTGATGTACTTACTAGGCACGCCTTTCAGTGACAGACACTGCCATAAGACTTCTCGATCAACGGAGTCAAATGCCGCCTTCAGGTCGAGAAATACAGCTATTGTCGGGCGTCTGTAAGCATGCCTATGTTCCAGGACCTGGCGCAGTGTGAATATTTGGTCGATACATCCACGGCCAGGTCTAAAGCCTGCCTGGTTTTCTCGGGCTTGCTGTTCCCGAGCTCCACTCAGGCGTCGGAGAATTATAGAACTTAGGATCTTAGACACTATGTTTGTCAGGCTGATTCCTCTGTGGTTATCACAAGAGGACTTCTCGCCTTTCTTGAAGACTGGGATGATCAGTGACTTAGACCAGTCGGAGGGGATCGTATTTGATTCCCATATACTGGCTAACACTTCCGTTAGCCTGACTAAGAGAACTCTACCACCATTCTTGTATACCTCAGCAGGTAGTCCGTCTGGTCCTGCTGCCCTTCCCCGTTTCAGGCTACCTACCGCTTTCTCAACTTCTTCTAGTGTTGGGGGACCTGTCTCTATGTCCCATTCAGGGTCCGACTGGATAGCGGGCAGCGCAATGGTGGCTGGAGGCCAGTTAAACTGTTCCTCAAAGTGTTCTGCCCATCGTCCCAGTCGCCTTCCCTGCGAGTGAATCGCCGATCCGTCCTTCTCCGCTATAACCTCACTAACTGTTGTTGACCATTTCCCCCCAGTCTCCTTAATAAGTCTAAATAACTGTCTACTGTTACCGATCGCCGCTGCCTTTTCCATCTCTTTAGCCTTTGCTGCCCACCACTGTTCACGATCGTTGCGCAGACTTTTCGTCAGTTTATTTTTAAGTTGCGCTCGCTCTTCATTGTACTCAGAGCCTGCAGGGATGCATTCACGTGCATCCATTAGTTTGGAAGAAGCTGCTGATATCCACTGGCTCTTTTTAGCCATTATCTTGGAGTCGGCTACAGTCTCCAGTGCTGCTTTTACAGTAGACTGAAGATGGCACCAAGCTTCTTCTGGATGAGTGACAGTCTTTTGTTCCGATAACTGCCTAGCCAACTTCTCACTGAACACGGCTTTGGTGTTTTCGTTGTCCAGCAGAACTCGTAGTGGTTTTGTTGCCAAATTTTTTCTACGTCCATTGAGACGCAGGCATATACGTGCTCGGACCAACGCATGATCGCTGTCCAAACACGTACTCCAGAAGGAGCGGCAGTCTTCCACCGATCCTCTCCAGCGATGACTAATAGCAATGTGGTCTATCTGTGTCCATCGCTGAGTCGAGCTCGGTGGACGCCAGGTCAGACAGTGCCTTTCTTTATGTCTGAAATTTGTGCTGGCTAAAAATAGGCGGTTATCTGAGCATAGTTGTAATAGGCGATCACCGTTATCTGTACGTTCAGCTGGGATTCCGAAAGTGCCACCTAAGTGCCTTTCTGCCTCACTCAGTCTACCCACCTGTGCGTTGAGGTCACCTGCAACAACCACTACGTCCGAACGTTTGGCTTTCGAGAGGAGGTTAGACAGTTTATGGTAGAACTCGTCCTTCACTTCATCCGAACTACAGTCAGTGGGTGCGTAAGCAGAGATTACAAAGAGACAACGGCGAGTCTCACTATTCCTTTTAGTTCTCACTGTGCCGTTCAGCCTCATAGCGCAGAGGCGACTATCAACTGGGATCCAGTCTAGTAGTGAGTTTTCTGCCCTGGTGCTTAATGCTATACCTACACCTGCAAGACCACGAGAGCTAGCTATCGAATCTCCAGAAACTCGAAGGGTGAATTTTGCAGATTCACCAGATTGGTCAGGAGAGGTCAGGTGAATAACCACACTTGGGTCCTGTATGCGTGTCTCACAAACACAGCACACATCCATGCCTCGAGTTGCTAGAGTCTTTGCCAACGAAGCCTGTTGGCCAATTTGACGGAGGGTGCGGACATTGAAGGCTCCAATATGTAATTTGGAGCGTGGTTTAAGGAGACCAGGGACGCTGTTCTGTGGACTCAGATCGTTGTCGAAGGCTGCAGAGGTAGGAGAAATTGAAGATGATGCAGCATCATTAATTAAGAGACGTGAAGGAAGATTAGAAGGTAATGATGGAGGAGGAGGATAGCAGTCAGAAGAAACTTGGGTGCTGACAGAGTTGTGAGGGCGGTTGACACTTCCCGGCTGCCCACACCGTGGAAGGCTATTTCTTCTTAAGGTACCTGAAAGAGATTTGTGTGACCGCAGAGCCCATCGGACATCTGCTTGAGGCCTGTCACACCCAGCCTTTTGAGTATGATTATTTTGAATTTTTGTATTTTTGGGGCCGGATGAGCGAAAGGAAACGACAAGTGAACCAACACCGCCGGCCCGGCAGACCGTGGGGCGTGGTGGAGTGTGTTATTTTTGGGGCCGACCTTTTCTAACCCCCCCTTCCACTGAGAAGGCAGCATCAGCTTGGCACTGCTGGTCATCCAAGGGAAACACCTTACTGCTGTCACACCCCATCCAGCTAGCAGCAGTACGACTTCGCCCTCAGACCCCCATCATAGTGTAGCAATTTACACTATAACGGTAACTGCTTTTCGTCTAACCACTACCCAACAGACCTTTCTGGTATGGTAGGACCTCGAGGGAACAAGCGTTCCACCAGCATAGCTCGTTGGGTCATTGTGATATGCAAGCCCGACCACCACGTCAAGGTAGCAGCTATCATATATATCAGTTTCAATCGTATCACCACCTAGGTTTTCATGTCAGCTTCAATAATCATACTCATACTCATACCCACATCTGATGTTTTAAATATGTTTAAATATTTTATTATGGATAGCTTCCTATCACTGTTTAGTGTTGCCTTCTCGTCTAAACCATATTTCAAAAGGAAGTGATAATATTTCTCAGATGGCTATCATTTATATTACCGATCACCACTTCTGATATTCAACCAACTTGATGAGCAATAGGCAGACAATCGAAAACTTCTACATGAAGTTTGATAAAAAGATGCTGAAATACAAGTTAACCAATAGGAAATAAAAAAATCTAACCTGAAATGCCGGATGTGAACGTAAAGGAGCAAATGAATCCTTCTTATATAATAAAGAGTATATTAAATCGGGATTAGATACCATTGTATGAGTTAGAATTGAATTAATAATTTCCAATAACATTCGAATAACTTCTTCTAACAAAGCTAACTCTTGAACCTAAAACAGATAAAGGAATTCATTTTGTGAACATATAAAGCAAATCTGAAAATGGATCAATTCAAGGAATAAATAGTGGTCAACTAAGTATAACAAAGTACACGCAAGTCTATGAGAAAATTATTATAACAGCAAAAGGAGTTCTGGGTAAGTAAACCATTCTGCTGAAGGTTCTATAGTTGGACATTTGTGGTCTTGTTGAATCTTACATGATGTCCACCAAGGATGTCTGCTCTCTCCATACTTATCAAACTTTTTCACAGCCGTGATAATAGGCGTCTTTCTTTCCTTGTTTGACTTTGAAGGGATTGCTTTAGTCATAAAACCCACAGCAACAGACGATAGGCCTCATTTATGATGTTGACGTGACGCAAAAACTTTTGAACATGTTGAGTGGCAATTCAGGATGCAATCCTCACTAGCTGAATGAAAATCGTTGTTTCAAGACTAGTCTATATTGATACATCGTCTCACAGAATCGAGTGAAGTAGCTGAGCACGTTGACTACTTCCCTTACTTGAAAAATCAGATCGACCGTGATAAGTCAATATTTAAGAAGTCTTTACAGGAAAAAAAACGGTTGACTGACTTACGCCAAGTCAAGGGAAGCATAAAGATAGCGAGATATCCAACCGTCTTAAAAATGACACATGTGCCGAGCAGCAGTTAGCAGAATCTTATTCTATACCTAACCTCTCCTATGTAACTAGTTCACTAGTTACTAACCGGCCCTAAGCCCCGAGAAACACGGAAGGTTGGGCATACCGCTAGCAACTCTACCCCGTCAAACCAATCCAATCACTAAAGAAACTTCAAAGCACAAAAAAAGTATAAAAAATAAAACAAACTTATTACTAGCTGGAATCGGAGGAGACGAGACGACGCCAGTCGGTGTAAGCCTTCGGGAAATCAGTCGGCCGATGTGTCTTCGTCTCCCTCAATGAAAGGCAAAAGTAAGAATCGGGACATACAATATCCGCACCGTATATAAACCTAACAAGGCTGCCCAGATTGCCAAACAGACGAGAAGGTATAGCATAGAAAAGTCAGGTAGGAAATCTGACAAGAATCTTCAGACAGAATGGAATGGAATGCAATGCAATGGAAGTGGACTCTCCCAACTGTCAACTCGAGAGGAGTCAATAATCTACTCCAATATTGTCACACAGACGACACAACACGACACGACAACCACGAGCACAGCACACTGAGTTTTCAAATGGCTATCATGATGTCCCCTACCAACAACATCGAACACACACACACTTTCATTCAGTGGGAACCAATCTCCTCCTCAACGATCAGGATCAGAATCATCACAGCAAGATGAATTCAACTCAAAAGGAGGGAAAGTCACAATCATACAATGCTACGCTATGCACCCACAAATAATGCAGATCAGGAAGAGAAGAAGGAGGAATTCTACAGACAACTGAAATCAGTAATCGACGAGACCAAAACCACAGATAGCGACATCAAAATTCATTCTAATGGGCGACATAAATGCAAAACTGGGAGCGGACAACACACGAAGTGGAAGAGAACTCATCATGGGTCGAGAAGCACTCGGTGAAATGATCAATCGGATTGCAGAACTGTTTGCAGATTTCTGTGCATTCAACGATTTGTTGGCTGGAGGCAATGTGTACAAACACAAGGATATTCACAAGGCAGCGATATGGATTTGATTTCACCAGACACCACGACACACTAAAAATCACATCGACTTCATCTCAATGTGAAGAAAGTGGAGATGGAGACACAGCCAGTCTACTGGACACAAGATCAGATCAACAAGAGGAGCAGATATAGGTTCACATCACTCACTATCCAGTGTGAAGAACCTACCTTCAAAATCAAGTTGACAGCCTTCAAACAAGCTAGTGGTGATAGACCACACTTCAAGTTCGAGTTCAACAACCAGAACACAAACTGAACTGAAGAACGAAACTACAAACGACATCTTCACGTCAGTTAGCCATCAGGACAAAATGGGAGACATCAAGCAGCATCCCTGAAGAAACATGCATGAAATAACAATGGAACTCCTTGAGAGTGACGTGGAAGGAAACCTGTGCAACTGTATTGGCAAGGAAGAAAAAAGAAGACAAGCAATGGATTTCGACGATAAATGGAAGCTGACAGAGGAGGAAGAGGAAGATAGCGAAGCAGAAGATGAACCAGTGCAGTGCAGTGCAGTACAGGAATGAACAACGGAAACAGGAACTGAACACAACCTATAAAACACTACACTGCACAAAGAAGTGAAGAAGAGTTGGCGTAAACACAAAGAACACTTCTACAACACACTCGCAAGTGAAGCAGAACAGACTGCAGGTAGGAGAGACAGAGACCTGACAACATTAAATCAAATAACCAAAACAATATATGGGAAGAGATCAACACAGATGAAACCAATGAAAGATAGTAAAGGAAACTTAGTTACCAAAGAGGAGAAACAAAAGAAACGATGGCCTGACCACCACAACCACCTCCTCTACTGCAACTCGTCCAGAAATACCACCAGCAACCCAGCCACAAAACTATCAGAGAACACAAGCCCTCCACCGTACACCTGCTAAAATCCAAAAAAGCAATAGGACCAGATAGAATCCCACCATAAGAACTGTAAAACAAACACAGAGACAACAGCGGACATGTTCACACCACTACAACAAAAAGGTTTGCAAGGAAAGGTACATTTCAACTCGAAGAATGATGACCTAAGGATTTGCAAGAACAATCACTGAAGCAGAATCATGCTACTGTCCCTGTCAATCCAAAGCAAGCAAAAGATTAAGCCGCATCATCCTAGAGAGACTAAACAATACCCTGGATTCAAAATTACCACCGGAATAGGCTGGCTGGTTGGCTCCATTCACGAAGTACAAATCATGCAAGGATCAAATTGCAACCCTACACTACGAATCATCATAAAACACAGCATAGAATGACAGCCGAATGCATCTTCGCCTCAATTTCATCGACTTTGAATAGACCTTCGACAGCAACCACCAAGAAGTAAGTTGGAAACTGCTTCAACACTATGCTTTGACTGCCACAAACCTTTACCAACTTCATTCAACAGCTATGTGCTGTATGATGCTACATGCCAGCCAGGTAATTCACAATGCAAAGCTCAGTGATACTTTTGAAGTGAAGACAGGAGTATAACAAGGCTGCCACCTACTATCACCGGTCATCTTCTTGATTGTCGTCTACTGCACTCGATCATGCAGCAGACAACTGTGAGCAGCGAGGAGATGGGCATACGCTGCTGGCTGCACCGATGAAAAGACCACAGAACAAGATTTGGATTTCGCCACACATGATGATGATGATTTATGTCTAATATCCTGTCGCACCAACTCGAAGATCTACACGCGAAAACTAACAAGTTGACAGAAGAGGCGAGGCAGAGAAAACGGACTCCAAGTGAGTGTAGAGAAGACACAGGTGATGAAGATGACCAACCACCATCACCACCACTAACAACAACAAGGACCAATCATCATCAACTGGAGAAATTTAAAGGAAGTTGTCTCTTTCACCATCTACCCAAACACGACGCAGCATCGTTTCAACCACAGGTGGCACAGCCACACATCAACATCAGGGTGTCAAAGCACACACAATCAGAAGGACAGCAAGCAACACACCCCCTTCCTTCATTCATCTGAAATCAGTGTACAGATCTACTGCACTGCACTACACTGCACTCAGCATAAAGCGTGAACAACATCCGCATTTTCAACACTAATGTCAGTCAAGTAATTCAGTGCTTCCATCTGATGCTTCACAAACTTGACCGCGCCTTACGAAAGGCATCTCCAACAAACTACAGACATGCATCATCAACAGCTGTCTACGCCTACACCTACGATCACTCGATACTGATACTGACACTGAAGATCTGATGGCCAGAAAGAATAAACAACAAGGAACTCACTCTGACTGGCTGGCAACGAATCAATCAACAACCCACCGCCCAACAAATATGCAGAGGAAAGTAGAGATGGATTCGACCGGACATACACTGAGAAGACCGTTCGAGGACATCACGTGCCAGGCTAGGCCGTCGAGTGGAATCCAAAATGGGAAACGACGAGTTGGGGGTCCGAGCCAAGGGTGACATGGAGGAGATGGTGTGAGGAGGAAATGATGGCTTCTGGGCAGTTGTGGAGTTGGGTTAAAAAGACTGCAGAGAACAGAATGTAATAGAGACGTGCTAGTGAAACCATATGTTCCACTAGGAACCCAAGGGACAAATATAATAATATTCTATATCTATGAAACGTAATCCTTTAAATTAGAAGTCTTTGGATGTTGGATCACTGTCGCTGTCAAAAGCGTCCACCGACTTTTGTGGAACCAGTATGATAGTAACGTAAGATCATAAAGGTAATAACTATAGCTATCTTCTGAAAAAAATTTCAGCATGCAATAAAGACTTCTTCGTATGCGATATTGTGAAAATGCTACTCAATATACGATCATGTGAAAACAAAATAATAATAATCATACTTGATGACAACAATAATATCATAGATGACAACAAGCATACAATCTGAAGTCAGTTTGCTGCAAAAAGAAGTTGATCAATAAGACTTTTTCACTAACACTTCCTTTTCTATGTTGAATGACAGCTGAATAAGGTATAGTACAGTTCCTATATTAAGGCTGAGGTGCAAGGCGTTTTGTTTTCTTGTCGCTTATCTTCATTGAAGACTTACAAGCACAAAGCTCTAAATGAAGAGCATGTCTTACGCGTCATTAAAAAGCTGCTACCGTTTATTTGCGTGAATCGAGATCCCTGTCCACAATAAAGCTCGTCAGACCCGCCTAATAGCTACTACCTTTGAGTGGTGGTTGAGCTTGCATTTCGCAATGACCTGACGAGCTAGACTGACTGGAACACTTGCTCCTTAGAGGTCCTACTTCACCTCATCAGATACGTCTGCTGGATAGTGAAAAGACAGAAAGTAGTTGACATTATAGTGTAAATTACTACGCCGTGATGGAGACGACAGCGAAGCAGTAAGGATGGTTGGACAAGGCGTGACAGCAGTAAGGCATTCCCCGTAGATGACTGGCACTAACAGTTTGATGCTATCTTTCCTACTGGAATTAGGGAGGAGAATTAAAAAATGTAGGGCGAAGAAATAGCAAGCACACCGCGGTCCTTCCGGTGTCGGTCGCGGACCATAATGCGTTGAAAACACTGGTTCTCGTGCGATCACTGAAGTCAAACAACGTACTTGCTGCCGACCAACAGTTGCTACTAATCCATAAGGAGGTTCACAATAAATCAAATCTACATGTCTTTACATCACAAACAAAAGAAACATACCATTTCCTCCTCTGTAGTGGAAGATGATGTGAGTGATATATGAGATAACAGTTTGGTAACTTCACCAACTGACTGTGATTGGTCATCATCAGACATTTTACGCAGAACATCGACAGTTTTATTATGACGCTTGATTAATAATTGTAGAAGACTGAAAATAAACAACAAGAAAAAACAAGAAGATAGTATTCGGTTAAGAAGCAAATACTAATACACGCCAATCCTATTTAAGCGACGTACTAGGCTATGGATCAGGCTTAGTGTGTAAGAGCTTATGATATTCAATCACAGGTGTAGCTGAGTTCGAATTCAGGACCTATCGTTTGAATGTCAAATGCTTGGGCCAATGAGCCATCTCTTCACAAATTCAGAGGCGAATAACATACACCTCTTACCCTAGTGATACAGCCTCAATTTCAGTGAGTAAAATGAAGACTCCTAAAATACAGTAAGGGAAGGCAGTTTTATAAATTCTTAGTCACTGGACTCCCTATACAGTGATATGAAATAAGACGCTCCATTTTAGTTGCTTTATTACATGTAACACATAGTGGAACAGTATTGTTTACCGGATTGCTTTCCGGACACAATTTATTATCTACAGTCGAATCAAAGTTCACAACTTCGAGAAAAGGTTTATACAGTTTTAGTTCTCTCTCCTTTTTGATATAGGGAAAACTCTATTGTCTTTATCACGAAGGAGAGAGAATTAGAACACCGTTTAAGCCAATAACTAGTACTGCAACTTAGATCTGCCAATATACTAGGTTGTGGGACACACTTGCTGTAGATGAGGGCTTCTGATACTACTCGGCTGTTCAGATCGAAGTAGGTGGGGTGCAATTCAAACCCGGGATCCATCTACTGAAAGTCGAATTCTTAAACCAATGAGCTGTATCCCTACGGTTATGGAGTTATCTTGACGTGATAAAGGACAACAAATTGGGGTCTAACAAAACATCAACTAGAAAAAAGTGCGAAATAACATTTTACCACATGGTCCAAGGTTTACATGAAAAAGGGGTCTGATTTATATCATTTTAGCATGTCTTGAATACAGAGTGAAAAACTAATCATACTCAGCTAGCTGGCAATGGACTTCAATTTACATCAAAACGTTAGCGTATTCTTCAAGACTTCAGACAGCAGGACTAAAAAGGGAAGATTTTACTAAACTATCTAATCATACATAGTTGTATGCAGAATATCACATCTACACAGCAGTTAAGTTTCAAAAGGTTTCCTAACGTCAATATTTTTGCATCAATTAAGGTGTAGGACACAGGCGACCAGAAGGAACAGTATCTTCTAAACGCAACGGAGGATTTAATGAAGTTATAGAAGTCAGAGTGTTGGTATTCATAAGAGATGATCAAGATATTTCCCAATGCTCATAGAACTATGCAAATGACTGAGACTTTTCGATCGCTCGTCCACTTTTCTAACATATAGTTTAATGACTCATATTTCCATTGAAGCGCATGATAATAGTCTAGGAAAAACAATTGATTGCCGTCATATTTCCGTAACACGAGTAATACGGATGCCAAATTACTATGCACGTTAATTGTGTCATGGCAATAAAGCAGGGCTTAACTTAAACTGAATAACCTATCAATTTCCCTTCCTAATGTGGATGTATCTCATGAATCTTTTGACTGTAGTGTACCTCTAGTATATTGCTGAAAGACAAAAAGACGATACCAATGATTGTATGCCTCTTTATCTAAAGACAATTTTTTACAGAGCAGTGACAGACAAGCATTAATAAACCAAGTTTCAAGTAGCCATTTTAATTGTTAGATATTTCAACGCAGTTGACATGAAAAGCTTCACTGCTTATAAAATTAAGGGTGATAGTGACGGCATGAGTGAGTACTGAAGATAGTCGACTACCCCCTTGAGCATTCACACTTATACCACTTACTTTGATTGATACAAACCTGGTAGTATAACAAACCCTAGTTCATGTATCAACATTGGCTCATAACTAGGTGGTCGAGTTGTACATTTGTCGATTAATATCATTGTATATGAAGCTGTCTAGTTTTATTGTTGAAGGTTTACGGTTGAAGATTAAAGTGCTAGGGATATCTGATTCCCTGAAGTTGATCTTAACCGGCAATAATAATTTTTAATGCAACATGCTTTTTTCTGTCTACGGTGTGCGGCACTATTGAACACAGCATAATTCTTAATGATTGTTTATCTCCTTTTAATGTAACTAGCTTAAGGGCTTTAACGTTTGTCGTTAAATGGTCTAGGTGTAAAAATACACAGATTCTTCACACGAAGTAAATTCCTTCAGAAAATAAACCATATGAGCGAAGAAATATGTCTCTTCAGTTAGTTCCTCATCGATAGCTCTATACTAATATACAGTATTCTCAAAATATAAAATTATATAACAGTCTATTAGTTTGGTGTGTTGCACTATGAGCGAAATTTAATCAAATGTTTGGTCCATCAGGCAAGACGTTTCTGCTCAAATGACACTTTCGATGAAGAACACCAAACTGTCCACGACCTATTCAGTAGTAATGGATACCTAGAAAAGTTCCTAGCTAAGAATATGTAATATAAGAACCAGAGTACCTGCAGCTGCCAAGAAACCGTTATTCCTAAGACTACAATTTCGGGGTGACATCATCAGCGAAATTATGACAGCACGTAAGGAAGCTATAAGGAGATAATTCAATGAAGCAAAGTTATGCTGTGCATTCTGCGGTCGGCCGATGATGACTTCGCCTCTTCTATCTGTATTTACCAGTTCAACTGTTCCTGTACAGCCAGTTACATTAGGTGAACAGTTAGGCAAATACTTCATTGAATTACCAAACAACATCTGCAATGCTTAAGTAAAGAGCGAAGAAGATCGATAGGAATCTCAATAATCTGAGTGACACTCGTCACTGACTTAATATTCATGCTATACGAGTTCGTCTTTTACATATACCAGAAGCTATCGGAATTCACCTGAACAAATTGAGTCTATATATTTCGAAGAAATAGGCACAGCCTCTTTATTTGCCTTGCTCATCTATCAAAAAAACAAACATCGCCTTGGTTGTATTATGTTCTCTGAGCTGGGTTGTTGAATCGTGAAGCTTTCATTATCTTTCTAGCTATCCTGCTCTTCCCCTCTTGTCTGTAATTACCGTTAACAAGTGACCACTTGACATAAAAATTCGCTCTCTTTTCTCTTCATATTCGTTATTATTACACAAACTATCAATTACACAGCAACCTGTTTAAAATTTCATGAATTTTAACATGTAATTATTCCATACTTTAGCTACAGTTGTTATTATCTTGATTAATTATCACCCTCTTGATACTTTTAGAGAGAATACCATATATTCGTGTAGAGCCATCGAAGGCGGAACCAATTAGACAGAAATATTTTGTCGATCACATTGTTTGTTTTTTAAATGTTCAAACAGGAACTTTTGCACTACTAAATTCCTCCAGTAAAAAAAAAGACTTTGACTTCAGGATTTTGTACTACTTGAAGTTGTGGCAAAACATTTAGTGAACACCGACCGATTATCATTTCTACCTTGAGTTGAAAATATTCTGGATTACAACATAGTTACCGTTTATCAGTAAAGTGCCTTCAAAAACATGGGATTCGATGCTATCAAGCTGATCGGAACTTATGTCACCACGAACCGCCGATATTAGGAGAAACTTACTAATAAATTCACTGATTTGGAAATCCATCGCTGTATGAGGAAACACTACCATGTATGCATAGATTGCCAGGTGAAAACCATGTTAACGCTTTTATATTGAGTTCTGAGAGAATTCAACCGATAAAAGGATCACATATGTTCGTATTACTATATGCAGGCATACGCTAATCTATCAAACCAGGTGTCAGATGTGCATCGTTATTTAACTCGCTACAAGTAAGTTAATACAGTTGTATAAATTCATGCCATTATTTATTAACCTGAAGAGAACAATTCAAGCACCAGAACGAGTGATGGGTAGTATGAATAAACACACGAAACAATCAAAGAAGAACAGCTCAATGCAAACAGTTTAAGTTGAAACAAATATAGAACAAATTAAACGCCGCTTACTTGACTAATGTATCACAAGCATATGGATGAAGTTTGGTGATTCGCGGCGACAAATTAGCCAAAGCTGCCAAAATATTCACATGAAGGTATTTGTCCTAACAGTAATCAAAACAAAAGATTTATGCATCATTTAGATACAATCAGTTGAAGTTGCCTCCAATTCACGTAACATATTAGGAAAGATAAACAAAACAGAAACTGCTGTGTTCGAAGAAATCTTCAGCTCAGGATTTAAATGATCATTGCTGACTGTTCTTAATGCTTGAAAAGAAATATCATTACCTACCATACGGGAATTCATCAGCACTTTGATCATAAGAAGGCACTGTAGACTAGTGATGAAATTTTGTAGTATTCTTCGAGTCGCTGGTTCGAATCCTGGAATGGCCGAGATTTCCATTTCACCCTCAACTCCCACCCAATATCAATACAAGTCTGACAAACGGCAACCATATCATATCATCAAACTGATAGTATTCTCATGTTTATCGTAGTCTAAGTTAACTTATTTTACTTTTATGGTTGAAGCTCACTGGTCTCAGCACTCGAATTTTAACCAGTGTGTCAGGGGTAAGAACTCCACTCAGCCATCTGAGATTTAGATAGCCAGGTAATATCATTAGCCTTCATACAATAGGTGTGGCCGTGACCACTGTTTGGCATACGTTAAGTCGGCACCTGTCAAATATAAGATGAAGCTTTAAGACTGGTCAGTAGCTTCATTTATTTTAAGCATAAGAAATGAAGTGTTGGAATGCGTCAACCACTTTACCTACTTGGGGAGTTGCATCAGCCAACCCGATAGGATGACTTCTGACGAAATCTCAGCGCGGATAAAGAAACACCATTCAGCATTTCCCCAACTAGCATCATCTGTGATCATAGGTGTCTCTGTAGCATTGTTCGCGTTTGGTGGAGTCACCGTGTGAGCATTGTTGAAGTCTGGTGAAGTATGTCATGAAAGAAAGGCAACTCAGTCGATGAGGTTTTGAACCTTCCATCGACTGAAACGGCTTGGACATGTACTGTGCGTGCCGAGCCACTGGTTACCTCGACGTGCCATGTTAGGGGAAGTTGGATTCGGTTGAGAGAGGGTTCAGGGTGACCAGACCAGGAAGTGGCACCAGTCAATAGAGTCTCTGACTGTTGGTTTGAGCTGAGTAGGGAGGAGTATAAACTGCTTCGCTGGAGTCGCTAAGATGATGGGAATTATTAGTTGAGGGGTCTTGGTGACATGCCTGAAAGCGTCGGTTACAATGGTGCAGATGTGTATTCACTCTGATATCTTCTAAAGGTTGAATGATTTGACTAACCTTAATTTTTAGATCCGCTTTCTTCCTATACACCCTTATATACTTTGATATAAGTCTTTTTCTACCCATCTGCCCATTGTATGGTATTGTGAACTATGGCAACTTGGACCGATGCACTTGTGTGTATGCGAGAGGTTACACATTGATTTTTTATGTTATACAAATGAGTAATTATGTAACAACTTTTTTTCAACTTTTCACTATTTAATTATTCTATGCTCTATGCGTAACCTACATTTACTTGACACGTTGAAATCAATTATGAAATAGTGGGGAATATTTGTAGCTCAGGTGGATGGTCTCGGTTGTATGGTGTTCTCTGATCTGGGTTGTTTAGTCGTGAAGCTCTCATCGTCTTTCTAGACATCATCAGCATTAATTTCAGTATGATGTGAGCTGTCAATATCTCTGCACGAGTGATTTAGTAACTTGCCTTGATGAAGTAGTCTGTGATTGGTTATTTCCCTTCATCGTTGTGTCATTGACTACATTGATTTTCCAGTTGGCTGTGCCTCTGCTTCACCTCTGACCTTCCTATCGTTTATTATTTTTCTCATTGGTTGATATAATGGGTCTATGTCTATACATCTATTGATTGGTGACTGATCTGAATGTAACGCTTCTAGAATTACTCTGATATTCCACTCTTAGTCCAAAATTTCTACATTGTCGAAATTGAATTCATGTTCATAGTTGCTATCCATGTGCATTGAAATGAGTGATGAAATGTCATGATGTTTAATAGCCAATTGGTGTTCATGCAGACGAAGGTGAAGAGGGCGACCACTTTGTCCAATGTAGTGTTGACTACAGTTATTGTAGTTGATTTTGTAAGTGATAATCGGTTTGTCGTGTTTGGTTGTTGTATCCTTTGGTCTGCATAATAGTGTTTGGAGGGAATTTGTTGGTTTATGGGCCACACCAATTCCAAGTGGTCGCAGTAATCTTGTCGGGATTTCTGATACCTGAAATCAATTATGTTTTCTAGTGGCTAAAGATTTCACCACTAGAATCCTATTGCATTGATTAATGTGAAACGTATTAGTGTTAAACCCTTGGTAAGCAGTTGATTGAATTGTTGTTCTCTAAATATCGAAATGAAAAATCTTCACATTATACCAGACACTGTGAATAAATGAAAAGTATGTGTCCCTTATAGTGAGAATAGGAGAACTAAGGACACTACAGTGAACAATTAGGAGTAATTAGATTGGTATACACCTACATTCACAATACAATAGTAAGTAATTACACAAGAAATTGACACAGCATGGCATGAAGCACACGAGCAAATAACAGCTCATTATAATATCCTATGGTCGATAAAATTAATATTTACAAATAAAAATTTATGTAATAATAATCCAATAATAATAATCTAATAATTGTGAATGACTTAAATAGTACTTTAATGACTGCATAGAACGGATGTCAGTGTCGAGAAGACACAGATAATAAAGATGACCAACTACCACAACCACCACCACCAACAACAACAAGAACCAATCATCATCAACTGGAGAAATTTAAAGGAAGTTGTCTCTTTCACCACCTACCCAAACACGACGCAGCATCGTTTCAAACACAGGTGGCACAGCCACACATCAACATCAGGATGTCAAAGCACACACGATCAGAAGGACAGCAAGCAACACACCCCTTCCTTCATTCATCTGGAATCAGTGTACAGATCTACTGCACTGCACTGCACTCAGCACAAAGCGTGAACAACATCCGCACTTTCAAAACTAATGTCAGTCAAGTAATTCAGTGCTTCCATCTGATGCCTCAGAAACTTGACCGCGCCTTACGAAAAGCATTTCCAACAAACTACAGACATGTATCATCAACAGCTGTCTACGCCTACACCTACGATCACTCGATACTGATACTGACACTGAAGATCTGATGGCCAGAAAGAATAAACAACAAGGAACTCACTCTGACTGGCTGGCAACGAACCAACCGACAACGCATGGATTGGACTGGGCATACATTGGGAAGACCATTTGGGAAAATCGCGCGACAGGCCAGGCCGTCGAGTGGAACCCAAAATGGGAAACGACGAGTTGGGCGTCCGAGCCAAGGGTGACATGGAGAAGATGGTGTGAGGAGGAAATGACGGCTTCTGGGCAGTTGTGGAGTTGGGTTAAAAAGACTGCAGAGAACAGAATGTACTGGGGATGTGCTAGTGAAGCCCTATGTTCCACTAGGAACCCAAGGAACAAATAATAATAATAAACGGACGTACACACAACTCCAAAACAGTTAGCAAAACCTTTTCATTAAACAGCTAAAACAAAAGTAAAAACCTGAGTTACAGAAATTTGAATTCGTAACTTTCAGGTTAGATACCTACCGTGAGTCGGAATTTCACTCCAACTTCAAACAGTATCCTATTACAATATATCAATCTGTGACACTGAGACTGTCATAAGCACCCATAGCCGAAACAAGTCACACTTAAAATATGACGTCTAAACGTACTACCTCGTTATCTCAGCTGACGTACGAAGTGTGTAATTCTAACATATGACCTACTTGATTGATAGTCAAGAGTGCGTCACTACGTCATACTCGAGTTACTTATCAACAGGTGAATGGCTCTTTCAGTCTAGTATGCATGTCCACCACTAAATGAATAATGGATTGTAGCATCACTTATTTATCATTGATACTGGATGATGATTGAAGGTAAAATGGAAAATTGGGACACGGCGAGATTCGAGCCAGCGACCATCAAGTTTCCTGCACAGTGCTCTACCAAGTGGGCTATGAGACCCAACAGCACATAGAATACATGGAATAATACAAATGTATGAAAAATATGAGATAAAAAAGTTACACATAAACACATCTCACCTTTAATTGATTTAAATGATACTGAATGGTACGACAAAGCACTAAAACAGTTAAACTCCCATAGGAAACATTTGATAGTCGACGATTTGCTGACCACTGAACCCATTTGATTTCCTAAGAAGAAAAACTTACCATTAGAGATTGACAAATATTATCAAGTCTTACCTCTGCAAATGACTTAGTCTACCTACTTTACATACACCATAGAACAGCACATGGAATAGTGAAATTCACTGCAAATAATTCACATCAGTTGAATGTAAATACATCCTCATATGCGGACCTTTCATGCGAAGACAAGGACCCAATACTCATTTATATCCCCATCTATGAATATCATGATATTCGTATCTAATGCACCAGTGTCACAATAACAACAATTACTTCCCGCGATATGAGTACGGACTGATATTATTATTACTAATCTTCTGTTTAAGATTTACCACTTTTTGACAATAATTACAAACAAACGGTGACGAGAGAATTAGTAGGATATAACATATCCGACAATATTATATAAAATAATCACGTTACTATCTGGGAGGAAGAGATCAACACAGATGAAACCAATGATAGTGAAGGAAACTTAGTTACCAAAGAGGAGAAATAAAAGAAACGATGGTCTGACCACCACAACCACCTCCTCCACTGCAACTCGTCCAGAAATACCACCAGCAACCCAGCCACAAAACTATCAGAGAACACAAGCCCTCTACAGTAAAGTTGCTAAGATCCGGAAAGGCAATAGGACTAGATAGAATCCCACCTCAAACACAGGAACCCAGGGAACAAATAATCATAAAAATAATATTTGTATCTTCAGAACTGTTTTTGGGAAGTTAATTTTGGTTAGAAATAGTTACATGTTCGAAGGCTGTAGCAATTACTTGCCATGAAAGTTAGGTACTGATTGGATAACGAAGGAGGAGCATAATAGCGGCTGTACGTCTGGTTGTAGAGGAGGACAAAATAATCATGACAATCGCATTTAGTCAAACGAACATAAAAGTCACAGTACCTGTGTGTTGCTGTTTCGGAGTCTCCCACCCCCTAAGCTTCTAATTCACTCACAAACACGACGCCGTGCAGTAAAGACCAGTCTGCTAAACCATCTTCTATACAAAATGGTCTCAATAGGAAAGGAACAACTTCAATCCAAATCGTGTTTCATGGTGTCATCACGTGAGTAAAACGAGTCAGGTGTAGAATTTTAGGGAGGAGAGGTAAGTCAGTTGATGCGAATGTGAACCTTCGCTGACCAAGATGGCTTGAACATGTGTTACGTATGCCTAGCCACCGTCTGCCTCATCGTACAATGTTGGCCGTAGTATGTTCAGGCAGGAAAAAGGCTCGGGTCGTCAGACTAAAACTTTTTATCAATCCAGGAAGTCCTTGACTGTTCCTTTGAGCCATGTACAGTAATGCAGACTAGCCGGTTGGGGTTTCCAGGTAAAGAGAAACCAGTGGTTGAAGACTCCAGGTGATATGGGTTAGAACCAATGTCAGTTGAGCAGACGTTTACACAAATTATTTCCATCTCAATCGCTATCATTATTCTCTTCATTTTTAAACTCTTCCTTCCTTTCCTTTACGATTTCCGACTTCTTTTAACCGTTGTTTCTTTCTTTCTTCATTTTGATAAAAGGTGTGGCAACTTGAACCGTTACGCAGTGACTCCTAGTCCCAAGCTGATTTTAATGATGGCGAATCTAAATAAACAAATATGAGTTCATAGTCCATTATCACATTCATTATGATGCTGATTCATTTTCTAGCCTTCTTCATATCTGTCAAGACGAAAACACCCAAATACCTTACAACCCTAACCTTCTAAAATATCATACTTTCCTAATTTCTTCCTTGGCCTTATGGATTATTAAATGACGTTCTTTTTATGTGCAGAAGCAATCGTCTAATCTGATCTTGAACACTAGGCTAGTGACATGAACGCCACCCTATAATTCCCTAGAAATAATAATAGTAATGTGTTTCGTATTCGTAATATACATAGGGTATGTTACATTTGTGTACAACAACTGGTAGTCTGTTTTCTTTACCATTTCATATCCTTCCTTTTCCGCTAATAATGCCTACTCACTATATCTATCATTTTTTCGCCGTATTATTTTTTGCCAAGTTTGGTAACTTAACCCACTACATTTTTACTTAATTGGTGATTTCATTTGCAAAATGTTATGAAAATTTTGACTGGAGCCAGTCTTATTAGAATTTGTCTTTAGAGTAGTGATCTACCTAATACTACAGTAAATATTAATTTTATAGACTACAAGATCAGCACTTGACCTGATAGAGTTGAATAAATTGAGCATTAAGGAAATGGATTATAAATAAAATATATTTGTAAAAATCTCAATGAGGTAGAAAAATAGATTTCTGATATTTTGCAACTTCATGGAAATCGTTTCTTCACAGAATAAAACCTACACAAGTTATTACATATTTAAGTGGTAAATGATGACAAATCAGATCACCTTGTTCATATTCTCTGAAGAAGCGATTTCTATGAAGTCGCCAACTTCAAAAACTTTTCTACTTTATTGAAATTTTATAAATATAATTTATTTATAACTAAATATTAAATATAGAAAACAGAGGAAATTTGAGCTATACTCTTTCGGTAATTTTAAGATGCGATAAAAAGATTCATTTTTTGAATCTTAGAAATAATGTCAACCTTTTGTTTTATATTTAAAATATACTCAATACAACACAGACATCAGAAAGTGCAAAGTAAAGAATAATGTAACGATATTAGGAAGATGTAAATGTGATATATCAAAAGAAAGAAACGTAAAACGGTGCAAAAGTATGGTAGAACTGAGAAGAAACAAATGAAACATACATACAAAAACGCATTCATCACTACCTTCGTTTTGTATTTTAGTAATAAAACAAATGATTGATTGACAAAATCAATGTAGAACCTTGCACACAAGTATCTTGGTTCAAATTGCCACACTTCATAGTTGTGTACAAAGAACAGATGGGTTGAAAAAGAGTGATAGCAAAGTAGGCAAAGTTGTGCGAGAAAACAAACAATTTGAAGATAAAAGGTTGTTGTGAATATTCAAGCTTTAGAAGACGTCGATTTTCAGCCATGTCACCAAAAGTCCTCATCTACCAACTGATTTCTTTGATCTCGGGGACCCCAGCCTGGCAGTCTACATCTCTTTCATACAACTCAGACTAACAGTAAGAGACTTCATCGACTGGTGATACGTCTTAGTCTGGCCACTATGAACCCTCTTCCACGTGAATCCCTTCCCCCCCCTCCATCAACATGGCACATAGAGGTGGGCGGTGGCTTCAGCATGCGCAAAGAAATAAGAAAGTTGAAGCATAGTAGCCACTGGTTTCGACTCTAAGCCATGTAGACCATCGTCTCAAGTCACTGGGTGATCTATCAGACTCTATCCACGGAATCGTAAAGTATAAACACCTACTAACCGAATACAGCTATCCGCCATCATACGGTATCACTTCTTGTTTTCAGAAATAACTACTCACCAGCATTGTGGTTAAAAATCAAACTACATTGAGCAAAGGTTGTATTGGTAGTAATCGATAGTGAAGCGAAGGTTTTGTGATGAAGCAAAAATCTAGGATGGAAAGATAATTGGTCAGTTTGTGTGCAGTAAAGTATGTTTATAGCATACATGTGAAGTAAACGTGTAAGAATTAAAATCATCTGAATGTATCACATTTGATTGACAACGAAGAATAAAAGAAATTGAAAAATGGTAGGTCAACTCACTAATATATCTAAAAACTTCTGAATCAGTTACCAGAGACCAATTTCTCAACTTTGCTCAAGTTTATTGCAAAAGTTATTCAGAAAATAATAATCATAAAACGAAAGACTTTATGATTAACTCACTGTTGTGTGTATTTCCCGTCCAAATTGTTCATTCTCAGTAAATATAAGTAGCAGAATTAACGCCATATAGACGAGATGTGAGTTATGTGATTGTGATTTGTAGAGAATATTTAATAGTGGTGGTAACTAGAGTGAAAATAGTTACATAACGGAAATTCAATACAAATCAGTTCAAATAATAAAAGAGGACTCATGTAAATATCCAAACAGACCATTAAACGACTTAAAATGCTGAACACTCTTTACCAATACTGTCAAAGTATGATAATCGATAAGAATAAGTAGCTCACTCAATTGTCGACTCAAATGTTGAAATACCCCTTTAATAATTGAGAACCTCTTCAAGTGTGTTATGTAGGTAAACTGGAGGAATGCTAATAAAGCAGCAAAAATGTATGCATGTAATTTTTTCGAAAGTTTCTTGTTGGAATAAGAGTGAGAAGTGATTGATTGTCTAAGTATGGATCCACTTCATTTCCCAGTAATTGATTAATTGTCATATCCCGAGAATTCATTATGACAAATGTCTTATTCAACCATGTTACTTTTGATCGTAACGCTTTTTCGCAACTAGAAGCTGGTAACTGAGTTTTTATTTCTGTAGCCATGTGAAACTGGTCAAATCATAAAAGTTGACATTCACATATAAAACCTTGTAGTTTCAACATGTTTCCATTTTCAAGCCACTCCAGTTAGAAAGTAGTTAAAAGGTTTAGTGGGAACTATTGCGTCCGTCACCCACATCCCCACCCGTTCAAAGTATAGTGAAGCTGAAAACACCATAAACTTTTTCTACGCCTTTTTGTAGCTTTGATGTAGATTACACATCTTTATTGTAGGATTCAAATTAATCTGATGAAAGGAACTCAAGAAGGATAGAAATTTATTATAAACTTCTTATAAAATCACATTTGTGCAAGTTGACAACCACCACCATAACACATCTGCACTTTTTAAGTTGACTCCCAGCTACAGTCAATAACTCTACAGACAAATATCATATGTGTACATTTGATCATTTATAATTTGTTTTAAACTAACCGTAAAATCCAACATCGTGATCACCAGGTGCTTGATATGTGTAGTGTACAGATAAAATGCAGTACGTCTCAACCTTTTATTGGTTCACTATCTTAATCCTATACATCAACACTCTAATGATGGATCGTGGCTAGCAGGGGAATCCATGACGCGCATTTTGTCCTATTTGGGACTCGTCAGCCGAATGTGAGTGTTGTTTCCGCTAGGATTCGGACTCGGGAATGATCGCTTCAAACGCCAGAGCGTTATCCACTACGCCACCGAGCCACTTCTTGAGCGACGGGTATAGTTTTAGTCGGTGCAGTCAACGACGGTATGATACAAAAACAATTATACTAATAACATACACTCATTAGATTTACCTTAGTTCAAGTAGTAAGGCTATATAGCTTTTTGAAAATAAGACAGTTAGAAGGCAGTATAAATCAGTACAAATGACAATATTTATGAAACAGGCTATGAAGCACACTTGATGTGTAACACTCTCCATGACTGTTCAAATTTCCATGCAACGGAACACACTTCAAACATTTAAATTGCTGGTTAAAAATCGAGTATGTGTTTAAAACACCCGCACATTTATTGAGTACGGAGAAAATAGGAAACAGTGTTGTTCGGAAAAAACAACAATGAGTGAAACTGCTAGCCAACCTAAACAAATGTGCATTTTCCACCAAACAATCGTTTCTCCTTTCATAAAAACGACAAATTACATTAGCAGTGTGGTTAGAAAAGTTCCATTCTTCATCTTCAACTTCATTGTCCTTTTACTTGATGTACTGACACGAGCTGTGGTAACTTGGACCGTTACGCAGTAATGCCTAGTCCTATGTTGATTTGGATGGATGGCTTAGAAAAGTCATCTCAGAGACAGTAGAACCCTGACTCATTTTAGTAGGCAAGTGACTAATAACTAAAGGACAATCTGATCAATCTCCCTTCCATCCATGGAGGGTTCGAATCCCAGATATATCTTAATGCATAGTACACGTATTTGTATATGGGTGTTAGGTTGTTTAGTGCATCAAAAGGAGCGAAGTCTTCAAACAACACAAGTTTATCACGAAACTATTAATGCTTCATGAGAAAAAATATCAACCATGCTATTCAAATGCAAAACCATTCTACAAACAGACAATTACTTACTAATTTCTCATATCCTCTATCTTGCATAATGAATGTATGAAAGTTTGCATTTCGATGTAACAAAAGGTATAACAGCAACGGGCTACTATCTTGTGATAAAGTTGAAGCAGCTGTATCACAGATTGCAGTGAAATTTATGTAAGGTGATGACGAATGGGTTACAATATTCAAATGTCCATTCAATGTAGCCCCACCTGGTTGTAATCGAGGCGCTGAAGGGACGAAATTATATACATATAACAATCATTGAAATCAGAATAAATGATAGTTTAAAGTACTCATTACAGTAAAAGCATATGCACGCTAGTGTAGTGCACAATGAGACACATTTAATGTGTAGCACACTGAAGAGAAGTTCAAACCTGTGAACTCACTAGTCAGCTGAAAATCAACAATCTACACCAATGAGCTACAATTGACAAGAAAATAAATACTTCCAGCTTTTGGGGGGAAACCCACCGACAAGTTATTTTCGATAGCACGAAGTTAATTTACGACTGGTAAGAACTTTAGTTAAGCAAAGGGATCAAGAGACACCAACCACTTTAAAAAAACAGTAGTGGGAAGCTTTTTGTCATGGTTTTGAAAGGTGCTTCAATGTTCTCATATTATTCATCATTATTAATTTACCAATGCTGACTTAATGTAATGATTTGAACATACTAAAAGAATATTTCGAAACGACTAAAATAATGTAGTAAAAAATATAGTAAGCCATTTAGAAAAGTACACAAATATCAACGGTGACGATTACAGAATAATTTGAAAAGCTAAAAGTTGAGATACACAGTTATGTAAGATTCTAAATTTCTGGTCTGGTTGCACTGATGAACGAAACACGATTTCTAAACAACTCGCTCAAGTAACATGAAGAAGATAGAGCTGGATTGTAGAAGTTTACTTCAACCAGGAAGCGTACATTGGCTATGAGTTTATTTGCTTGGTTTATGTACAATGACAATGCCCTGTAGGTAGGGTATATAAATTAACATACTGAAAGCGAAAGAAAAGCCAAAAAGAAACTGGTCACTGACCGAGTAACAAGAACATACGGTGAATATAAGGCGGGGCAAAGGTGCGAAAGAGAGAAATTTGTATTCTTATTAAGCAATTTCAATAAACATAAGCAATGAGCGTTCATTTTCCGATGTTTAATACCCTCGACTTTGGTTCCTTCACTCACAATATAACTGTTTACATTTACTTAAAACCTGCTTTATAGTATTGTTGTATAGCTCAATTAAAGATGTTTTTATTGATTCCTCACTGAATTCCATACGATTGACGATTGCGAAATAATTGTATGTATGCAGACTACAATAGAATGAATATTCAGGCAGTATCGAGGCATACGCATAGGAGCCCATCTATCAACAGAGGTTCAGCAACTCGGCCCTGTATAGCAACGGGAAATTACAAGTATCAAAATAACAACCGTTGCACATGAGGTGGCTATCGTTCCCCAGTGGTCTAGTGGATAACACTTTGGCATTTGAAGCTATGGGTACTGGGTTCGAGTTTCAGTGGGAACAATATCACTGATTGAGGTGCAGGTATATCCCGCCGACGAGTTTCTGATAAGATGAGACGTGCGTCCTAGACTCCACTGTTAGTCACCAAGATGAACATGGGTTAAACCAGTTCAACTGAAGGCTACTGATATGTCTACGAGGTGACTCTGAGCGCTGGATCGGTAACAAGATCACCTGACTCTGAGTATATCCCGAAACTTGAAAGCGATAACACACAGAGACGGACAGATAAAACTAACATAGAACATCGTACACATGTCCAGCGATAACAAAATGTAATGATCAAAACATCCGGTGGCAGCGACTTTTAACAGTATCACTAATCTTTCACTTCCTATTTTGCATCTCTTAACTTTGTTGGCTGTACTAGTTGGAAATGTAATAACATTGAAAGACAACATTATGTCAGATTCAGCATTTTCTTCATACCCCATAGCATTGTTAACTGTACTTATGTGCACAGTCTAGCAGGTATGAATATATGACTGAGTTCTTGAAGCCATTTACAGTACAATACTGAGACTCATGTCGCATAGCATCACAGACACGTTAACCGAAGGTTAACTTATCAACACCTTAAGCAATGTTCAGAAATATACCAATGACTACTCATAAAAACAGAATAAGCGAACATAAAAAGTGTGCTATCACACTAACTTGACTTGGGTAGTACATGAGTTGAGTCCATAATGGAATCCACTTGATTCTTTTGGATAGTTTCATCTTGTAAACAAAAAAGTGTATTTCTGTATGGATTACGGCCTAAAGGATTGGAGTCTTTAATACCATTTTCAGAATACATTGATAGTGATTTCTCAATAGATCCAGCCTGAGTAGTAAGTACTAACAATAGTAATGAGCTGACATTTGATAATAAATAACATTGGTCAACAGATTTGGTAGTTGATTCAGATGTTATAAGATCGGTGGCAGGAGTAACTTTCGCTGGTTCTACAATCGTAACATGAGAATTATTCAGTGTCTCAAACTTTGTTGAGGTGTTAGTGCTGCGACTAAAATAGCCACCAAGCGTGACAATGGTGAGCAAACCACCTAGAAAGAAGAAAAAATAAAACTCAGTAATAACACATAGACTTTTGTAGAAGCTAGGATAAAAATTTAACCCGATAGAATAAAAAAATGTTGAATACTGGCTAAATGGTTTGTAATTTTGTTTGTCAACGAAACATCAGTTAGAGAAACAGGGAGATCTTGGGAGAACTGGACAGCTGTTTCGTCCTAGTATGGGACTTCCCGTCATTGCGCATCCAGGATCCCACTAGAGATTGAACCCATGACCTTCAGGTTTTGCGGCCAGCACGTTACTATTGACCCACCGAATCGGAATCCGATGATCCATATTTTCTACTTCTGTCACTTCCATCTGTCACATCCATCCAATAGCATCGTTGAGTAACTGAACTCATATCCAACTTGGTTGGCCCAATCGGTCACGACTTCTCATTAGAACTTCAGAAATCGCCTCTCGAAGCGAGTAACCATATTAGGATGAAACAGTTTTCGAATGTGTCTCCAACTAATGTAAGTCCATGATGAATATCAACCTAAAATCAACAAATAAATCTCCACAAACCTCCAAATTGAAGCGAAACATGGTTGTAGAAAGGTGCTGGAGGTGTAGCTAAGTGGTTTAGAGAGGAAACTACCGACCATTGGGTAGCAGGTTCGAACCCTGCCTCACCAACCGAGGTTTGGACAGCCAAGTAGTATCACTGGTACTCATACAATAGATGTGACTCATTGCCTACTCCATGGATGTGCATAAGGTGGCTGAGTGCGTTTCGTTTCGTTCATTCACTGGATAACCCAGAAACAGCCAAATTGACCCCTACCTTCACCCAGATTTACTTTCAACTTCAATAATCACTCCATTATATTAAAATTAAATGGCAACTTAAGATACTGGCTAACTGGCAAGACCGAATAAATAAAACAGTCAGTATGTGTACTTCATATAATTCGGATATAAGAGTGTGATACGATTTGATATTGGGTACTGTTATGACGACTCAAAAACCAATATTAGTGCACTTTAATCTGATCTTCAATTCGATCGACTAACAAATAAGAAGTAGACAGAGTAGGAGAAAACTGAATGAGTTTTCAAAAAACGTACTGATGCATATTAGTTAAAATTGAATACCATATTCACTTAAGGAAAATAACGACGTGCAAGTACAGCTGTCGGTCAAAACTTCACGAATTTATTTTCGGTAGAATTTTCCTGCTGTGAGCAGAAAGTGTTCGGAATACACATAATCAACTATAAGATGGTCTACTGGACTTTCGGAGGTAGTTAATTAAATAGCAAAAATGAAATCTAGATGGAACCAAGTTTACACGAATAACAGCTCCTTATCCTAGTTCTTTATGCTTCAGTGACAGGTGAGACTAAAAGTTACCCCCAAGTGTCATGACATTCTGTCTGGAAATATGTATTTTATGTATTCTGTACGTATATGTTCTGGAGTGAAAACTGTAATCATACATCTTTTTGGATGTAACTTGAAGCCCAAACTAACTCACTGTGATCTGTGAGCATCATTTATCCTCGAAGTGCAGCCAACACTTTGGACATAAATAAACGGTTTGAAACACGATTCAATGGGAGACAGGATTGCGAAAGCTATGCAAATAGATAAAATATTCCTAGAGAACACAGAAAATGTTCCTGTTTTCACAAACAGCCATACAACCTGTGGAGAGCACGATAACACCTGGCTTTCTCCTTCAGAGAGTCATGGAAAGATTAGAATACAAAGCATAGTTTGTGGTTCCAAGAAAGATTTTAACGAATTGAAAACGCATCACACATAAACTATCTCCAAACACTTAAAAAGATGACCAAATAACTTATTCTTATCGGTCCACTAAAACTGAATCCTCCTACTGTAGTCATCATGACCACGCAGCAGATCAGATCAACAACTGAAACTCAAAAACTTCTGCTTCAACAACTAAAAATATGAGGTGTTAATTTGTGTTTTGACCACCTCCCATTAGACTACTTACCCAAAGTACAAAGTAAACTGAATTCACACAAAAAACCTTTAATGATCTTTAAAAAACGATAAAGGCACGACTAAACTACGTTTTTATTTTGGATAACCTAATAACTGAACTGAAAACCATGTAGTAGGATGGTTGGTCTATTTATATCATTACAGAAATAAACAGAATAACGTAGACTTGCCTGCAATCGACGATGCTGCCCGCCAAATCAAACTATATTGTTCGATGCCATGCAACAGTGAGGGAACAGGTCGATTCTCTGAGAAGTTAGATATCAAACGGCAAACCAAAGCAGGAGCAAGAGGTGCACTGAAATGTATTAAAAATGACAGTAAGAAGATGACGAAAATATAAAACGAACTGTATCACCCACTTTATACAGTAAAATAGGATACTGATATCTTTAAAATCTTATCGAAATGCAGCTATGGATGACGACCTTTTTAACACTGACCTGTCTAACACTATATAATAGCGAATTAGCGTAAATCTTGAGGCCTCAGATTTCCTCTAACACATCTGAACACCCTGCTTGCCCTGAAGTAATGAAAGTGTCTCAGAAGAGCTGAAATAGCTTACAGCTAAAGCTGTTCAGGATTCAATTTAGAAATTAATACTCACTACTACTTCATTCCAACCTAAAACTGCACGTTTATCGCCGTCCATGACAATCTTCCGTCGGTGCTTGATAGCAGTTAACATTTTCCATGCTACTCGAAGAAGACTAATACCTTCAATGCTACATACGTTATGAAGGTCTATTCTAAAGATGTGAATATCAATACCCTCATTCCAGAATGGTGGGACACTCTCAATCTACCGTGCCGAGTCAAACAATCTAATCAATCCCCTTACTACTGTTTCTGCCGCACAAAGCCAGCTAAAAAACTTTCGAAGTGCTTTGCCAAGCTTTTTAGGGTATCAACAAAGGTTGTTGAGTGGTATGTCGTCTACCTGCCAAACCATCTAACTGATGCCAGTCTTCTCACGGTTAGTAGCTCAGATGAGCTGAAATGGCTTACAGCTAAAGCTAGATGCAACCACTGCTTCGATTACACTCATATTCTGACCACAAAGGGAAGCAGTTTTTAAGTATGTGGAAACGTTCTTGTTCTTTTTAACACTACCCTTTATAGGCAGAAGAATCTACATAGGACCTGATCCAAGCAAGCGTCAACCCAAGTTCTAGTGCTTAGCAACAGTAACCTACTTACTAGATCCCAGTGAAATGCTTGGAATAATCTTCTTTGTCAATGTAAAATGTATTTTCATTGTGCACTTATCCGATGACCTTGTGACATCGACAACCGGCGTTGCTGGTGTTTATTTTGCACTAACTGTTAGAGTCGAAACGGCATTGGCTGGCTTGGTCTCCATTAACAGTCTTCTGTGCTGTTGGGTACGAAGTTTCAGTTTTATGGAAAAGTTTCTAGAGATAAAGATAATGCTCCTTGGTTATCTTTATCTACGCTCCATGAGACCGCAGACCAGATGTAGATAAAGATAAGTTCTGTTGTCAACTGATTGACCTCAACTAAATATACTCGGTAAATATCCTAGTGCTAACTGAAGACATACGCACTGCCGGCGCCCGAAATCAGAGTAGAGCCGTTAATGTGGTCAGTGGGAATAATTTTTTGCTGCTCAGATAACATGCATTGTCTTCTGCAGCTTTCATCTTGCTACCTTGTATCTTAATGTGCCAAAAAAAAGTAGCGTAACTAAGATCGTTAAGCAGTAATGCTAGGTCTGGTGCTGATGCTAACCAACTGAATGCTGCGTGCAGATCACAGACTACTTCTAACTAGCACCCATTTCGAACACGGGGATCGTTAATATACTACTCGATTACTCCATTGTCATTCAAATGTGGACTCAAACAGACCATATCGCAATTATCTAAAGATGATTTGGGTGCATTTGCCGCTGCAATTCCTTCAGGAGCACTTGTATGAACCTTAATCGCTTTTTCTACGTGTTAAGTTCATATGAACCTCGCCCAGTTCACTAGTTACTAACCGGCCCTAAGCCCCGAGAAACACGGAAGGTTGGGCATACCGCTAGCAACCCTACCCCGTCAAACCAATCCAATCACTAAAGAAACTTCAAAGCACAAAGAAAGTATAAAAATAAAACAAACTTATTGCTCTCTACAATCGGAGGAGACGAAACGACGCCAGTTGGTGAAAGCCTTCGAGAAACCGATTGACCGATGTGTCTTCTCATTTCTCAATGAAAGCAAAAGTAAGAATCGGGACATACAATGTCTGCACCATATATAAACCTAACAAGGCTGCCCAGATTGACAAAGAGATGAGAGAGTATAGCATAGAAGTGTCAGGTTATGAATCTGACAAGAATCTTCAGACAGAATGGAATGCAATGCAATGCAATGGAAGTGGACTCTCCCAACTGTCAACTCGAGAGGAGTCAATAATCTACTCCAATATTGTCACACAGACAACATGACACGACACGACAACCACGAGCACAACACACTGAGTTTTCAAATGGCTATCATGTGTCCCCTACCAACAGCATCGAACACACTCTCCCTCTCTCTCTCTCTCCCTCTGTCTCATGCAGTGGGAACCAATCTCCTCCTCAACGATCAGGATCACAATCATCACAGCAAGATGAATTCAACTCAAAAGAGGGGAAGTCACAGTCATACAATGCTACGCTATGCACCCACAAATAATGCAGATCAGGAAGAGAAGAAGGAGGAATTCTACAGACAACTGAAATCAGTAATCGACGAGACCAAAACCACAGATAGCGACATCAAAATTCATTCTAATGGGCGACATAAATGCAAAACTGGGAGCGGACAACACACGAAGTGGAAGAGAACTCATCATGGGTCGAGAAGCACTCGGTGAAATGATCAATCGGATTGCAGAACTGTTTGCAGATTTCTGTGCATTCAACGATTTGTTGGCTGGAGGCAGTCTGTACAAACACGAGGATATTCACAAGGCAGCGATATGGATTTGATTTCACCAGACACCACGACACACTAAAAATCACATCGACTTCATCTCAATGTGAAGAAAGTGGAGATGGAGACACAGCCGGCCTACTGGACACAAGGTCAGATCAACAAGAGGAGCAGATATAGGTTCACATCACTCACTATCCAGTGCGAGGAACCTACCTTCAAAATCAAGTTGAAAGCCTTCAAACAAGCTAGTGGTGACAGACCACACTTCAAGTTCGAGTTCAACACCCAGAACACAAACTGAACTGAAGGACGAAACTACAAACGACATCTTCACGTCAGTTAGCCATCAGGACAAAATGGGAGACATCAAGCAGCATCACTGAAGAAACATGCATGAAATAACAATGGAACTCCTTGAGAGTGATGTGGAAGGAAACCTGTGTAACTGTATTGGCAAGGAAGAAAAAAGAAGACAAGCAAAGGATTTCGACGACACATGGAAGTTGATAAAGGAGGAAGAGGAAGATGGTTGAGCAGAAGATGAACCAGTGCAGTGCGGTGCAGTGTAGTACAGGGATGAACAACGAAAAGAGGAACTGAATACAACCTATAAAACACTACACTGCACAAAGAAGTGAAGAAGAGTTGGCGTAAACACAAAGAACACTTCTACAACACACTCGCAAGTGAAGCAAAACAGGCTGCAGGTAGGAGAGACACAGACCTGACAACATTAAATCAAATAACCAAATACTATCTGGGAAGAGATCAACACAGATGAAACCAATGAAAGATAGTGAAGGAAACTTTGATACAGAAGAGGACAAACAAAGAAAACACTGGGTTGACCACTCTTGAACCGACAACCACCACCACCACTGCAACTCGTCCAGAAATGTCACCAGCAGCCCAGTCACAGAACTATCAGTGAACACAAGCCCTACGACACAAGCAGAAGTGAAGTCCTCAACGCCATAAAGTTGCTGGAATCCGGGAAAGCAGTAGGACCAGATCGAATTCCTCCACAAGAACTGAAAACAGATGCAGAGACAACAGCGGACATGCTCACACCACTACTGCAGAAGGTTTGCAAAGAGAAAAAGAGAAGGGCATCTGCCGATTCAAAGAACGGCTACCTTGTCAAACTTTCAAACAAGGGTGACATAAGTATTTGCAAGAACAATCACTGGCGCGGAATCATGATACTGTACCTGACAACCCAAAGCAATCAGTAAGCACCAATGATCATCAACTGGAGAAATTTAAAGGAAGTTGTCTCTTTCACCATCTACCCAAACACGACGCAGCATCGTTTCAACCATAGGTGGCACAGCCACACATCAACATCAGGATGTCAAAGCACACACGATCAGAAGGACAGCAAGCAACACACCACCTTCCTTCATTCATCTGGAATCAGTGTACAGATCTACTGCACTGCACTGCACTCAGCACAAAGCGTGAACAACATCCACACTTTCAACACTAATGTCAGTCAAGTAATTCAGTGCTTCCATCTGATGCTTCACAAACTTGACCGCGCCTTACGAAAAGCATTTCCAACAAACTACAGACATGCATCATCAACAGCTGTCTACGCCTACACCTACAATCACTCGATACTGATACTGACACTGAAGATCTGATGGCCAGAAAGAATAAACAACAAGGAACTCACTCTGGCTGGCCTGGCGACGAATCAACCAACAACCCATCGCCCAACAAATATGCAGAGGAAAGTGGAGATGGATTGAACTGGACATACACTGAGAAGACCGTTCGGGGACATCACGCGACAGGCCAGACCCTCGAGTGGGATCTAAAGGGGAAACGTCAAGTTGGGAGTCCGAGCCAAGGGTGACGTGGAGGAGATGGTGTGAGGAGGAAATGACGGCTTCTGGGCAGTGGTGGAGCCAGGTTGAAAAGACTGCAGAGAAGAGAGTGAAATGGCGACGGGCTACTGAAGCCCTATGTTCCACTCGAAACTCAAGGGAGAAATAATAATAAGTTCACATTACATGATGACAACCATCATTCTCCTAAACCGGTCGACTTAAGCAAATTAGCGTTAGCGAATACTGAAACTGAATACTGAACCGAGATAGATTCGAAGCTAGCTGTCTATCCCCAAAAATCGTGAACGAGCAGTGGCTGTACCAATTAAACATGGAAAAATATTAAAATCGTTTGTGCGTCCAACAAACTCCATTCTGACGAACACGGGGCCTGTGCGAGCTCCGTCGCAACTTTTTGATTCTGACTGGTGCATTCTGTGTTACAGCAGACAATAGTATAATCAAGTCTTCTGTATTTGAGAAATTCCAACGCAAATACATAAGGACTGCTTCCCTTTGTGGTCAGAATATGAGTGTAATCGAAGCAGTGGTTGCATCTAGCTTTAGCTGTAAGCCATTTCAGCTCATCTGAGCTACTAACCGTGAGAAGACTGGCATCAGTTAGATGGTTTGGCAGGTAGACGACATACCACTCAACAACCTTTGTTGATACCCTAAAAAGCTTGGCAAAGCACTTCGAAAGTTTTTAGCTGGCTTTGTGCGGCAGAAACAGTAGTAAGGGGATTGATTAGATTGTTTGACTCAATAGTGTAGACTAAGGGTATCTAGATGGACAGAAAATCAACGCAGAACTTCACACACATCTGCATCGGTTTCAGTTGTCACACTTTTCAGTAGCATACAAAGAACAGGTGGATAGTAGAGTGATTTCAAAGAAGGTAAAATAGTGTGACAGAATACATAATCTGAAGATAACGGTTAGTGAAATTATTCAAGCTTTAGAAGACATCAAAGAGTGAATGTATCTATGCTATTGTAGCCGATTTTCAGTGGTATCACCAAGAGTCCTTAACCACTTGTTCCTATCGTATTGGGAACTTCAAATATGCAGTCTACAAAGCCCCACATGATTCAGATCAACAGCTCACGGGACATCTGCTGCAGGTCTGTCATACACAGCCTTTTGTGGATGCTTTGAGGGTTGGTTATTCTAACACCAAGGAGAAAGAACACATACCACCGGAAAACTGTGGGGCAGGCGGAGTGTATTTTTGGGGCCGACCTTTTGTAACTCCCACCCCTCCTATCAGAAAGGCAGCATCAGCGTGGTACTGCTGGTCATTCAACAGAGACATCTTACTCCTCTCACACCTCATCCAACTACCAGTACGAATTCGCCCTCAGACCCCATCATAGTGTAGTAATTTACACTACAACGGTGACTTCTTTCGACTTACCACTATCCAACAGACCTCTCTGGCATAGTTGGACGTCGAGGGAGCAAGCATTTAAGCCAGTGTATCACTTTGGGTCATTATGACCTTTAACATTCCAAACTTTTACTATCACCTACCATCGTGTGATACTTTTATTAAATCAATAATGAAATAAAACTCCAAAGTCTCTCATCAAGGATTCATGCTGTATTTTTGCGACACGCATATATGATCCAATTGTGGTTATTCACCTGACTTCAACTGACCAATGTAGCGAGGTTCTACGTTGATTTTCTTAGTCAATGTGAGGAATTTGCATGACTTACTTTATAAGTGTTTGCAGACTCAATTGCTAGCTCCCGTGAACGGATTGGTGTAGAGGTTACTCTGAAGCGGTCTAGGTTGCCACAACTCAAAGATAAAAGAACAGAGAAGGTAGTCAAAGTGGTAGAAAGTCGTGATAAATTAACAAGAAAAAATAAGTGCTGAATTCGGCATGACGATTATGATGAAGCGAATGTATGTTAACATCTACACCTTTGAGATCGATTCTGAGTCATGCCACATACAGTATCCAACCACTGGCTTTTATAGTCATGGGGACTCGATCCGGGATATCTGCGTTTCTATACACGGCTCAGACTGACAATCATGCAATAATACCTTTTTTTTAGTCTATGCACCTCTAACTTTTTCCTAGCCTGCATTTACTTCACTTAACATTATGCGGAGGCAAATGTTGACTTGACTTGCATAGCGTAACACATGTCCCAATCACCTCCATTGATAAAGGTTCATTAACCTTATCACCGACTTTCCTCTACTTCTTAAAAGTCTAAACCTGTATTCTATGTCACTGACATAAAAGCATCATAAAAAACTGCCTATAATACGAAGGCAATGGCAATCAAACATTCGAAATTGCCTCTGCGTGTACCCTACTTTTAACCGGTTTCACATCCATATAACAGAACAGAACGAACTGTAACGCAGTACACTCATCCCTTAATTGCTAACAGGAGATCGTGGCAGCGCACAGGTAGTGTAAGTTGGCAAAAGCCAATCCGCTTCTCGGCATCCGTGCAGAGATTTCGTTGGCCAACGACCCATCAGTGCTAATCCAACTTTCTAGGTAAGTGAAGTGGACAGAGCGCACAACCATTCCACTACCTACTGCTAACCAGGGCACCAGGGAAGATCAATCGGCGATTCAGACCAGTCAGAGGATAATATGACTTCAATCTACTAGCCCACACTTCAACAAACTTGACCAATAATCCGTGACCACCGTCCTTAAATACTTCTGGCATTAGTCCGTATAACCCTGCCCGTCCTTTCCCGCATCAGATAGCTTACAACCTTCTCGACTTCGGCAAGAGTTGGAGGCCCTTTCTAAAAGTCTCAACCAGCATCCGACTGGATAGCGACATCTTTCCTGTAAGTGAATCGCAGATTAATGCTTCTCCGATTTGGTTTGACTAACCACTGACGTTTTCGTCCTAGTTTCCTTGACAAGTCTAATTAGCTATCGACTGCTGTCTATCAACTGTGTCTTCGGCATCTCTTTAGCCCTCATTACCCACCACCACTGTTTTCAGTCACTGCGTAGACTTCTTGTCAGTTTACTTCCGAGTTGCTCCTGTACCTCAATGTGCTCGTAGCCTACAGGAGTTCCTTTACGTACATTCACTAATTCAGAAGTTGAAATCCACTTGCCCTTTCTGAGTCATATACGGGCTTTAATAGTTTTTACAGCAGACTGCTTCCAGGTTTCTTCTAGAAGAGTGACGCTGTCCCGTTCCAATAACTATCTAACGAGTTCACAACTGAAAGTAGCCTGAGAACTATCATTGCCCAAAATACTCTTGTTGCTGTAGCTTTCCCACGCACATCTAAGTGCAGACATGAGCGCGTTAGAACCAAATTGTGATCGCTGTCAAACACGTGCTCTAGAGGGGGCTGCAATCCTTCACCAACCCTTCCCAGAGATGACTGATAGCAATATGGTTTATGTGTCGACCGCTGAGTTCGGATCGGCAAATAAGACGTCGGATGTTTTTCTTTATGCTTTAGTTTGTGGTAGCCAAAAACAAGTGGTTGTCTCAGTATACTTGTAGCAGGGGACCTCCGTTGTTTGTTCACTCACCTGGTATTTCAAGAGTGCCACCTAAGTGCTATTCTGTCCATCTGACAGCCTACCCACTTCGGCATTGAGAACGCCTGCTACGACAACCACATCCGAACGTTTAGCTCTCATTAGAAGGCTGGACAGTTTTTCTTATAACCCATTCTTTATCTCAAACGAACTGTAGTCAGTGAGTGTGCAAGCAGATATTACGACCCGTCTGGTATTTGCCAACTTGTGTCACCTTTGGCATCAGGGAGAAATCCGACCACGTGTTTAAGGGCGAGTAGTCCGAGCAGAATTTTGCTGTCCTATATTATGGTTCTGAAATATAGTGGTTGAAGGTAGAAGATATAAAGGGGTTTCAGGTTTTTGATAATAAGTGTCTTCTCACTTATGATGGAATCGTGGAACTGTAGCTCAGTGGTCTAAGGAGAAGACTACCTACCATTGGGCTATGGGTTCGAACACCATTCCACCTACTGAGGTTAGGGCAGCCAGGTAGCATCACTAGCCTCTACACAATTGGTGTGGCTCATTGTCTACTGCACAAATATGCACAAGATAGCTTAGTGAGTTTCGTTCGTTACTCTTGCGGTGGAATCACTGTTTATTGATGTTACGTCTTGGTCCGGACATCTTCAGCTTTGTTTACAACTAACCCCCGTTCGGTTAAAACTGCATATCGCGGTAGGTCATAGTTCTGCTATGCAATGTCTGTCCGAGCTATCTCAGTCGGCAGAAGTTTGCAAGCACCACTACCTAACTCTATCTTTAAACCAGGAGTTACTGCAGATCTAACACGAAGAATTACCTTAAATTTGATAGATGCTAAAAGTGTGGTGAACGTATGTAGATATTTGCTCACTGGGTTGAGAAGACTATATTTTGCCAGCGTTACCTGCTTAATCTAGGCCGCAAAGGGTGTCCTCTAGGGGCAAGCCAATCCCTAATAATTCAGAGGTGTACATGGTTATATCCATTAGCACATCCATGGCAATGTGAAATAGGAGCGGTGACAGTGGACATTCATAGTAGACACCACTGGTTACCATAACTACAAATGAGAACACAATGTCAGTCCTTATATGACTGAGTTTTAGTAGACAGCCTTGATTAGTACAATAAAGTTGCTCCATACCGGCTCCAGGCAGTTCACAATACCCCCAATCGATAGTCTATAACTTTTCTGAGGTCATTCAACATGCCAGGCGCTTATGCTCTAAAACCTGACACAAAGTGAAAGTTGGTCGACACACTCACCCCAAAGTTTGAAACCTTTTTGCTTTCCTATGGTTTGTTTTGGAGCTCAAGTTAGACGTCATACGATGGACCTTCGGATCTCAGAGAAAAAGACAAGTGGAACTGATTATGTGGTCGTCATAAGAAAATTTTTCGACTTTTGCATAAACTGTGACGACCAATGATCGACACCAATGTGATAGGACTACCTCTGATTTCCACGCAACACACAAGTGTATCCTTTAAAACACTTGTTTAAGTGGCTTGGACATATGTTACGGACGTTGTCAAAGCAGTTCAGTCTTCGTTCACCCTGCGAACAAGTTAGTGCATGAAATCAGCAGCACGAATGATAAATACGTTCGGCTAGCATTTATATCGGCTTCACAACGCCCTTGATGAGATTCAAGAGACCAGGCAATTCAGTGGCTTGAGATGATAACAAAAATGGCTGAGTCAAAACCAGTGATCATGTTGCAGTTCCATTCTTTCTTCTATTGCTGTAAAGTAGACCGAAAGAAGTGAGTGCAGTTCTGCGTGTATTTTTGAAACTGCTCTTATGACAACCCACTTCTATCCTGCTTACGTAGTTTTTTAGTTTCCTTTCTATATTATGTCTTCTTAATATGATCATATTGATTGACTGCATTTTTGGATGCCCATGTAGTACGAAGTATATTCCTAACAGGGGTTAAAACTTTTAATGAGAAGCATAACATAACTGACTTCTAAACTACAGTGACAAATAAGCTTTTTGAGCGGCAATTCAGACAGTGAAGCACTGCTATAATTAATTTAGAATAGTGAGAAATATATCCAGAACCAGATATAAATCACAAATCTAACTCACCACTTTCCCCAAACGACAGAAACGTAAATTTGCGGCAAAGGAGCAGACAATTCTTTATACATTTGACGAGAAAGTAAAACTATACACAACAAGTGTGCTTCACAATGTAACAGGTAGGTATTGTCCCTGGGAAGAAATGTTAGTTAGAAAAACACCTACTGTATAGGCAGAGTAGTAATAAGCTTAAAAAGCGCAGGGAACAAGCATTCGATTACAGATAAACAATGTCGATCTATAATAAGAAATGTAAGTAAAAGTATGTTTACCCTCTGATGAAGTTACGGTAAAATGGGAAAAAAACCTGGCTTCGGAACTGTGTTCCATGAGATACTTTACCGATAGACGGAGAATAAGGAGCCCATTTTGGACAGTCAAAATAGTATCTTCGCATCTGCAGGTATAAATTTCACCCCTTTAACTTACATCACTGAGCATCCCATCAGTTCTGACATCTGTGATATGAGGAACTGAGTGAGATTGGGAATGTTGTGGGAGCAGAGATTATTCTTTTTAAGATCTTTTAACAAACGTCTGTCGGTGTTTTCAAAGTTTACAAGCGAACTAATGTGTTGGAAACTTTGACACGTAAAATTTAACAAACCTGTTATTTACCAGTGAACTGACTGAAGACAAAAACTCTTTCCAGTAATCACTGTCGGGTGGTATTTCTTCTAGTCCAACAAACTTTTGTAATGGCTCATCCTCAGAAACATTCACAAGACTACTACTATTAGATCCCATTTAGCTATTGTACAGTTGTAGGATTTCGAGTCAGCGCCACTTCTCAAGGTCAACTCTTAGTAAGGACAAACAATAAAAGTAACTAAGTTTGCAGATAAACAAATATTTTTTAGAATTATATTGCTAAAAAGTAACGAGATACTTTTCTTTTTCCCTCTTTAGAACTTTTGAATGAGTTCTCATCACGACTGATTATCACTCAACTTGCATTCTCTTACAAACAATGCTAGTGCAGCTAGTGGGATTCTTTCTTTTTCTGCACACTACTACTGCAATTGAAAAAAGTCGTGGAGCCCTTGGTTCCCGCGTTTTCACTTTTGTTCATGGGGACGAGCAGGCCAAACTCAACTTCTCTGCAGCCGAAGATTTCTGTCGGTTCTCAGTTGGAAAGGTGTCTGAATCTGAAAGCACACTTAGTTCTACGGGCAAAAAGGATCTGATTCGTCTTTCTTCACGTCCAGTCAACCAATCAGAGGGTGTTAGAATAGTTATTCGAACAAGCCTTGCATCTTTGCACTCCTATCCAGAAAATCTTGCCCTTGTTAATTGGATATCAAAACAAGAAAATCATTCATTTTGGATAGGTGGTCAAGTGATCAAAACAATGAATGAGTTTCTAAGGTCTATTTATGTTCTTCACTGGAGTGATGGCAGCAGAAGTGATTTCAGTTTTCTTCGCTTGCCTAATCAGGAAATATTTTCCATGCGCATGGGTGAACGCCGGTGTATATCTGTGGACTATATTTCTGGACAGTGGGGAGTTCACTTGTGTTCTGAAAAAAGATACTTCGTTTGTTTGACTGTCCCAGTAATTGATCAAAATGATACTGTAACTCCAGAAAAGAAGAAAGAAGCACCACCTCGTCCCGGATCAGAGAAACTAGAGAAACAGGATTCAATGACTGAAGATGAACTAGGAGATTTATTGTAATATGACAGAGGAAGTTCTGATAGTTATATGAGTAGGTTAAAAAGTATTTCAAACAACTGTATTATTATTTTCTCGTTTTAGTAAGTGTTCTTTAGGTCACTTGTGTTACTAATCAAAAATATACAACTATAGTGCTTTAGATTTCCTATTATCAAATTAATTTATCTATAAGTACCTGGGATGAATATCCACATTAAGCGCTCAAACAGAATATCAAACAGAATATTTTTTTACAAAGGACTTGTAATGTGTTGTCCCAAAATCACAACCAGTCTTACCATTATTATTTTCAAAATTTATAAATTTAAGAAACATGATATGGTAGCAATGTCCCTATCTACAACTCACTTCATTTTACTGAATTATATTTTATCTATCGGCCAAGGGTGGAAAATAGATGAATGCTAATTTCAACCAGGGAAATACCAGATATTATTGTGAAGTAAATCCACTGAAGTTGATCTACTCACACATGTATACATAATATATCTCATGATCTTTATGGTTATTCCTTTGTGAATTATGTATATGATGGATAACTACATTCATGGTAGTTAACTTTAACTACACTGAACAGAGGTAAAATGTGAAAAAGTCAAATCTGAGAGAAAGAATAAACTAAGATAATCGTAAATGACTTTTAATAGTCATATAGTTGACGTCATTCATGATAAAAACCATAAGAAGTTTGATATATTCTTGGAAAATGAATAAAGGTAAACTTTCAGTATTCCTTATAACTGTTGGATCATTTGGAAGTTTCTCATCGCCATTATACTTCCTTTGAAATGATAAAAGTTACAACCAGTACTCAACTATTAGGAAACTTGTCACAGGGAATATACGAGGTGTGTGAATTTTGCGGAATAGATATTAGATTGCATAATGATAGATAAAACAGTTAATAGGGTAGTTATTTCTGCATTATCCAACTACACTGAACACACTGATGAGCAAATATGTCCATGCCATAACTTGGTGCTTACTTTTTCACCTTTGAACTTGGAGAAAAATACCCCTTGTTTAGTCTTGATGAGGTCTATAAATAAACATTGAATAAAAAAAATGAACTTTGAATTTACCCGTTCCATTATATTTTTCTACATTTCTTTGATGTAGGCAGTGACATTAGGTTTCCTAATATATCTAATGACTTAGCTACCAGTTGGACTTGCATTGTCACTGTACCGATATCATTCAGCTGGCACACGTTTAGTCTACAACCTGACATGACTATGAAAACCGCCCTAGAAATCACTCAAGTTACCAATTTGGTTTCTTTATTTCACCTGGAATGCTAATTTTTCCACAAAATTTTGAAACGTAACTGGATATGTCAGTAGTTGATAGAGTGACTTTTAAAGTCACTCTGTCTGCAATCATATATAATTCTGTTTAGGAAAATCCTACTCAATTTACATGATTTTGACCTGGTGAATGCCATTCGGAGAGATGTTAAATCATTTTCTGTGACTCAGTGGGATTTCAGATTTTAGGTAGATACCCATTAGCTGAAGAATTCCCAAAATTGGGTTTTCGGCTTTATGTTGTTGCTTACACTATATCCGTCGATGAAGAAGTGATTATCATGAATCACTGGCCTAGTAGATGACGTTCTGGTGCATGATGCGATCGGTCTCGGGTTCGAGTCTTGTTGAAGATAACATCGTTCACTGGGAGGCAGGTATATTCAGCCGACGAGTCTCAAACAGGAGGAAACGCGCCTCCTGGATTCAACTGCTAGCCACTATCCATAAGGATGTAGGGATGCGTGTTACAATTCCGTAACGCTTCATCAACCCTACTTAACTTGATGTGCTCTAGTACCTGCTTAACCAGTACTTTACCTAACGTGTAAGTACTGATAACAAAACACAAATCAAAAGAACTGATACGTAATGTATTTAAAGGAGCTATGTATTTAAGGTAAATGTAATAATAATTAATGAGGGAAAAGTTTAATCAACTTATCTGGCTTATAAGGCTGAACTAGGGACTCAGAGTACGTGCGTGGTGATCAGCACAATGGAGCGCAAAAATGGCGTCCAAGCCTGCTCAGATGCATGCTCGTTAAAACAAAACTTAAAACACCCTAAGCATCCGGAGGCAAGCTAGAGATTTATTTAGTTAATTTAATTTAAACTATTTATTTTAGCCCTAGTTATATTTTGGTGCCAGGATGGTGCACTACAAGGACATCAGCTGAACGAAATACATTGTCTCACCTCAGATTTTTTGTCATCCGGGTGACTATAAGGCCCACTGTAACAACTGCTAAGATAACCAATCACGTTTTTTTATTTTATAAAAATCTACCATTCTAACAGAAATATAAAAATGTGGTTATTAATCTCGGTAGTTGCTAGCGTGACCTATGAGTCACTCGACAAGCCTAATTGACTGCTTCAGCAGTTGCCGATATAGTCTTTGGTGCCACTTGAGAAATATTCTCTTCATCTGTCTCCAAGTTACTTGCTGAAGCAGGTTACTGAAACTACCGATGTATTCATTTGAAATACTTTGTCACCAAAATTCATTACGCTTTTTTCGTTGTGTTGATAAAATTTTACAGCAGACAGTACAGTAAGACCCTTGGAATTCATTAAGTGAGAATAACAATATTTCTGGGATATAACGCTGTGATTTTTATTACCTGATCTCCAAACAGAGTGAAATTGGAAATAGTAACAAAGTAAAATTATATAAAAGACTCTTATTGTAGAAAACTATGGACATTTTTTAAATTAGGGAATAAGTAGAAAGTGAAAAAGATTATGAATTTCAGTTTCCAAACTATTGATGAATTTACATTTCACTCAGTAGGAAAATTTAGATATGTTGGAAGAAGCAAGCAACGCACTAAAATAAACAAGAAAACAACAGAAATTAACATCAGAAATGTTATGAAAAGCATGAAAGAACTGAGAACTATAAAAAGGAAGTTCACCCGGCGAGTTGAGTGAAAAAACCGTTATGCGTTACCAAACTATTAGCAGTAATAATGGTTCCTATGTGGCCACTGTAAATAACACAATTGTCAGTCATTCTCGTAACAGCTAAGAAAATATTATTATGATCTCACCAAATAATCAATTATTAAATGGATATGTACAGCGTGAAATCAAGCCAAGTTAAGACCATTTACATTTTCAGAATGAAGGGAGATTTAGGGATTGTAAGGAAATCGGTTTTTCTTTTTAAATTTCCCAATAGTGAGATGATGAATATACAGATAAATAATATGATAGTGTACAAACAAATCACGAATAAAAAGGCAGGAGTGGACCTCAGTTCACTGAAGGCCAAAGGAGAAGTAACTCTTTGAAATGTTCTTTCTGAATGCAGAGTTCAGGTCTGATCAATTCTATTGTGACAACTTCCGCTATTTTGAGCAGGCGTTGGCGATACGATGAATGACATTCAAAGATTTGTTAGCATCTGTGTGGTGCCCCATGTCAACTAGGTGCTCTAGGACTGAACTTTCCACCACTTTCATTTCACCCTTTCCGAACCTAGCTGATGAATGCCCTCGTATCCGGAGATGCACTTGCCTCATCCTACGTCTTGTATAACTAGTTTCACAGGAACAGTTAAACTGACACATGAAGGATGAAGAGCTAAGATCAAGTAGGCTGTCTTTTAGTGACGGAGTGAGCATTAGCCGATTGCTGAATGATATGCAAAGCTGATCTGCATAAAAAGTCCTTTTTGACTGCTCTAGCTAGGCGTTGTGAAAGGATGTCACTTGCAGCGTCTCCCTTCTTCTCCAATATCATCATTTCTTGTTCAGGACCAATGTAGGTGATGTTAGCTTTCATGAGCTTATCCGGATATCTGCTTCCACTTAGAATATCACCGATATACAATAGTTCTTTTTCCTTAGAATCAATTGATCTTACTGTAAATGTCAGGCACCTGATTATATTACGTTTGTATTTCATCGGTAAAAAGCTGAGAAAGTTCATGCACTGTGCCTTAGACGTTAGTTTTCCATATTTGCTTCTTAGTATAGAGCCAGTATAGAGTCCCGAGTCCGAATCCTGGTAGGAACGAAATCACTGACTGGGAGGCAGGTACATCCACCTGACAAGTCCTAAATAGGATGAAACGCGCGTCCTGGTTTCCACTGCTAGCCACTATACATCACTGCCGTCTTTGGTTCTTGTCATTAGCACACCAAGATAATCTATCGAATCATTGATTGAATTTTCGTATCGAAAATGAACTGATGGAGGAACACTGTTGAAATGGTTCAGTATAGAACTAATACATATACGCTTATCAAAGATTACAAACGTATCATTCATGTATCGACAGTACAATTCCATATTAGCAATTTGATCTTTCAAAGGACCATTTTCCAACTCTGCCAAAAATATGTCTGAAAATATCCTGTCCAGTGGGGATGCCATAGCCACTCGGTCAACTTGTCTGTATAGATTACTGTTGAAGATGAACTGGACATTCATTGTACATTTTAGCAGTAGTTTTTTTTCAAATTCATAATTTCCTTTCTAATAATTGTTCACAAATATAATCGTTGGTTTCTCCTAGAGGGACGTTAGTAAACAAAGGTGTGACATTTAGGGATCTCATAGTTTGTTCAAAACATTCATGTAGGTGACTAAGTGAAACAACAAATACTCTTCAAAACACTATGTTAAGATAAATAGTTCCTAGTGAACAGAAGATTGATGGTACTCTCTCTCTAGTCTTTTAATAATCTAATCAGCATTAAACAGGAAAGCAGAACGAATATGGGTCTAGTATTTTGAGGTTAACGGGGATTTTATTTTTAAAGAAGTATTCATCACGGACTGACATCATTTGTAGAACGATTGAAAACATTGGACCTCAAAATACATAACTGTATAGTGCTCATTAACGATATGAGAATCCCTTACGCGTGAGGTCAACCAGTCGAAAGTGAATCACGTGCCAACGCTATATTGTGAAGTGACAGAAGTAGGAAACTATGAACCACTGAACTCTGACCTAGTGGCCAAATGGTTCTCATGTTCGCCATGAAACCTGATTGTACCCCAGTCTGATCCCTGGGGGTTTTATGGCTGTTTACTAGGACAAAAAAGCTGTCTAGTGCTCCTCTATTTCAATGGTTCTTCAACTTATAACAATCCTCGATGAATACTTCGAAAATGTGAGTATACTTCAGTGATATCATTGATTCTATAGTTTCGAATATCTTCAGTTGAAGAAGATGATTCGTAGAAGAAGAATCATTCATTTCGTTCATTATATCAAGTAATATCCTATTCTGGTGTTAACTGACCTTATCTGTTGTTTAAAAATTGAATGGTTGTTGATAATTAACAACTGATTTTGGCAGATATAAGAAATAATAATTTGCATTGGCTTCTTAATGTAGGTGTTGGCTTATACGAAAAAACAAGATATTCAGCAAAGAGACTCTTTTCAACGGATTTATTTTCAAGCTGTACAATCGTATATATATGGTATTTGGAAAAAATTATATCCTGTGAGGAAAACTAAACACTATATGGTGATGACAATAATAATAGAGCGGGTGATGACATAGGCATTTATGATTATAATAACAATTGAAGTGCGAATGATAACAAATAGATTTTATGTAATACATGGAATGGTACATAGTAAGTATATAACTCAGAAGGGGGTGAAAAAATTGTTGAAAATGGTAAATCAATTAAGTATTATGTAATGGCATTAGACAAATTGGACAAGATGAAGTCAATGTTTTCTAAAAGGATTAAGACAATTAAGTGAAACAACACCGGAAACTAGTTGAAGTGAAGGCGATTATAATAACAATAATAGTGGAAAACGAAGGATGCAAAGGATAAATTAACAAAGTGGGGGGGGGGAGCTAATGGGGTGGGAAAATGTTATGGCCATGATAAAAACAGTGACTGCACATACTTCTTTTGTACACACAGATCAGGTCTTAGTTCATGAATAGCTAAAGCCTCCGCTGTTTTAAGGAGTTGAAAACAAAGGGAACGTGGGAGGTTTGGGCGAATTCGATAAATAATTTCAAAGTCATCATCTGGATTTGTTGTGTGATGGAAGTCAATCAAATGTTCTAGAATCGAACTTCTAACAGACTTTCTTTCACCTTTATAAAACCAAGCAGGAACATGTTCTTGTATGCGTGTAGAAAACATTCTCTGGCTTCGGCCGATGTACCTTGCTCCACAAGAGCAGGTGAACTGGTAGATGCATATAGAGGCAGACAAACGAGGAAGCTTATCTTAAACACAGGCGGAGAATAGGTTACGGCTGGTAAAAGTCAACTGAAATCCTGCTGCGAAGAAAGTCCTATTGATTGATCTGGTAAGACGATTCTTCAGTACATCCGATGCTAGGTCTCCTTTAAACTCTAGGCTCATAAACAATCTTTTCCTTGAGACCGAGTAGATGACTGGTTTAGTGTTTCTTTCCCGCATATTTTTATCAATAAAACGGCTAGGGTAACCGTTTTCGACAAGTGTGCTTTTTAAGAAAGATAGCTCTTCGTCGATACAATCATCACTACAGATACTTCTTATTCGATAGCAAAGAGAGTGAATAAGATTTCTTTTTCTGTTGAAAAGAGTGTCTTCGCTGAATATCTTGTTCTTAATGTTACAATGGGAATTATTAAATTATACGAAAAAATCAGTCACATACTGAAATACTATGTCAGTTGACAAATTACCGATTTAAAACAGGCAGCAAGTGTGAAAGAAACAGGATTTAATGAGTTGATAAATTTCAGTAGTACTCGTCAGCTGGATACTCTATATACTTTATTATATATACCTGATGTTATATATATACTTGATTATATACCTGACTTTTACGATTGAGCACGAGGAAAATAATATGATTAGTTTCTTAGATGTCTCATTAGTGAAAAGAATCAATGGATCTATAGAAAGGTCCATCTATAGGAAACCTTCATGGACAGGACAATACCTTCATTTTAGAATCTTTGTTCCGATCCAATACAAAGTGAATGCAGTTAGAACGCTGTGTAGCAGAGCCAGGAAAATTTGTTCCGACAGCACACTAGACTACGAAATAGGGACTTTAAAAAGCGTGCTGGTGAGGAATGTGTACCCAGAAAGCTTTTTCAACAAGCATTCAAAGTGGGTAGGGAGCAGAACAACGGCCCCAACTGTACAGAAGAAACCAACCTATGTCACCTTGCCATTCAAAGGTGACGGTGTTCTAGGGGTAGTTAGACGAAGACTGGAGAAGTCTATCAGAAGGACTTACTACGCAGCTAAACTGGTTATTCTTAGCACCACCAGAAGGGTATTGCAGCAATCAGGGAAAGACAGGACTCCGATCTTCGACACATCTAAATGCATATATCGGTTAGAATGTACCTGCGGAAGCAAATATATTGGTCGTAAGAAGAGGCGTCTGTCCACCCGAATGGTTGAGCACATACAGAAATGGTTGAAGCATGCCGAAAAGAAGACCCCGAGGAGCTCGATAACGAAGCACCTAATGGACTATGGACATGATATTGATACCTGTAAGTTCTTTAGGGTTATCAGTAGACAGCAAAATAAGAAGTTGCTTGGATATGTAGACGCCTGCACAATTCGAGTTGTCAAACGAAACTTCTGCATTCAGAAGGAAATAGTAGTCAGCCTGAATCTGCCATGGTAATAATTACAACATTGTCTAATCATATTTAATCTTTCTTATTTTACTCTTCACTATTAATTATCACTCATCTCATATTTTGTTTTCCTTCCATGATTTGTTTCGTCTGTTTAACTTTATTCCTACTGCCATTATTATTATTATTATTATTCATCTCAATGTGCGCCTTGTTTTCTTACTGTCTGCATAAGTACTATTACCTATCTTGTTTTCAATGACGTAATCGACACTCAATCGATTCAAATTCAGTCAACTTCTTCTGGGACATTCGTAACAACCATTATCTGAATGTTGATAAAAAAAAGAATATATTCTCAGTAATTCTGTCAATTACCAGGTTTTAGTTATTTAAGAGAAAAGGCGATCGGCAAGATGTCGGTGACTGGTCAGTGAATTTAATATTATTATTCTTCATTATTTGTCCCTTGGGTTCCTAGTGGAACATAGGACTTCAGTAGCACGTCGCCATTTCACTCTCTTCTCTGCAGTTTTTTGAACATGGCTCCACGACTGCCCAGAAGCTCTCATTTCTTCCTCACATGATCTCCTCCATTACACCTTCAGCTGGGACGCCCAACTCATCGTTTCCCATCGGGGTTTCACTCGAGGGTCTTGCCTGTCGCGTGATGTCCCCGAATGGTCTTCTCAGTGTATGCTCAATCCATCTCCACTTCCTTCTGCATATTTGCTGAGCCATAGGTTCTTGGTTGGTTCGTTGCCAGGCTAGAGTGAGTTCCTTGTTACTTATTCTCATTATTCTGGCCATCTGAGCTTCAGTAGCGAGCGTAGACAGTTGTTGATGAATATCTGTAGTTTGTTCGAAATGCCTTTGGTAACGCGCAGCTAAGTTTCTCAACCATATAGAAGGATCGACCTGACTGAATCGGTGTTGAAAATCTAGATCTTGTTCACGCTTTGTGCTGAGTGCAGTAGATCTCCACACTGGTTTCAGGTTAATGAACACCTATCTTGCTGTCTTTTCGATCCTGGCTTTGGCGCCCTCACCTGTGCCACCGCTGCCTGTAGTTGAAACGATGCTCCACTGCCTAGATAGGTGAAAGAGGCTACTTCCTTTAAGTCTCTCCCGTTCATGGTGATTGGAGCTTGTTGTTGCTGTTGTTGTTGGTTGGGTATCTTCATCACCTCTGTCTTCTCTACGTTCACCTGAGGTAAGTCCCATCTTCGCTGCCCTGCCTCTTCTATGAACTTGTTAGTTTTTGCCTGCAGATCTTCGAGTTTGTGTGGCATTAGACATAAATAATCATCGACGAAATCAAAATCTTCTAGGCTGTTTTCATCGGCCAAACAGCGTATGCCATCTTCTGACAGCTCCTGACGGTTTGCTGCATGATCCAGTCCATTACAATCAGGAAGATCATGGGTGATCGCAGGCAGCCTTGTTTTACTCTTGTCTTCACTTCAAAAGCATCACTGAGCTTCCCATTGTGAATTACTTGGCTGGCATGTGGCGTCATCATATAGTTGTTGAATGAGGTTGATAAAGGTTTGTGGCATTAAAACAGTAGTGTGGACGCCATCGAAGGCCTTTTCAAGGTCGATGACTTTGAGGTAGAGAGTTGACTGCCATTCTATGCTCTGTTCTATGATTATGCATAGCGGTGTTGCAATTTGATCTGTACATGATTTGTGCTTCCTGAATCCAGCCTGTTCCGGTGGTAATTTTGAATCCAGCGCATTCTTTAGTCTCTCCAAGATGATGCGGCATAATATTTTGCTTGAGGTGGACAGCAGCATGATTCCGCGCCAGTTCTTGCAATGTTGACAAGACTTCAAAAGTGAAGCTATAAAGTCTGTGGCTGTTCTGGCAGATATTTATCTTAAGTAGAAATAAGTACTTTTCTGTTCCCATCGCATGAAATGATGTACGCTTATAGAAAATAGGTAGATGAGCTTCAAACCAATTGTCGAGATGAAACGTTGCTTAGTGAATTTCTGACATAACAACCTAATAATAATAACAATAAGAATAATTGGAACAATGTGAGACAAAGACATTTACAGAATAAAATGAGCTCATTTTATTTCACAGCCTTCATCAGCTCCAAGCAACCTACCATTAAAATGAAATATTAGTAAAAATAATGACACAATATACTTCAAATGTGTTGAAATAAATGGGGATTAGAAATCCAGAATTAACAATAAGGTAGTGAGTCAAGGTAACACAGGACTACGACTTACAAATCTTAGTCAGAATCAGTAGCAATTTATATCTGATGAGACAGAAAATTCCGGAGCTGTGGAGTGGAAGGGGGGGGGGACAACAAACACCAGCCAGTGTAAAAGAAAGGACTGTTTAGGAGCTAGTGGGTTACGTAATTGCACGAAATTACATGGAAAATCGTGAAGTGATTAACAGTTAGCATGTAATTAATGAGATGATTTAATCAGAAAAAGTGAGACTAAATACATACACATGCAAAAAACTATATTAAGGTATGTACTGATTAGTCACGGGAGTGCAACCACTTTCATGTTGTCTAGTCCTGAGTGCAGATCGAATTCTATCGATCATATTTGCAATGTGGCAACCAAGCTAGGAAGCTCAACATCGCAGTGCATATCAGTAGATGTTAGTTGGTTGGAGGCAATCGGCAGGAAGCCCTGGACCTAGGTTTCGTGCTTTTTGGCACTCGTCAGCAAGGCGTATATGCAACGTCGACGGAACTGATGTCCCGCCTGAGATTCGAACCCACGTCACCCAGTGTTGTAGTTAGCGATTTTACCACTGAACTGTTCGGGCCGCGACTGACCTCCCGACCTCCTATATTCAGTTACCAAGGTAAAGGAAGGCTAATTATAGTCTCATTCTGAGTACATAGGTCAGGTTGGAAATGTTTGATAGGGAGATCTTCCACAAACCGTAGGAAGTATGGCGTTCTCTGCTTGTTGACTATCCTAGAGAATCGAGAAACACCTATTTGATGACCTGTTTCTATCAGGTGCATGGTAATTGCGCTCTTAAAGACATTGCTAACAATAGTAATAATAATAATGGCTTTAATCTGAAAAATATTTCGCGAATGTTGTGTAGAATTTTCAGAATGTCATATAGCATAAGTTGGACAGAAACAGGAGACAAGATGCAGGAATTTATATAATCCTAGAAAAGAGTCCGAGTTAAACCAGATACTCTCAGTTCCCTAATATAGAAAGTAAGCGGAAAATTCTTTTTGAAGTTAGTAAGAGATGGGAGGACCAGGAAAGATCCGACAGAAAACACACCGAGATAAGTGAAAATTGTGACATACTCTAATGTACAACCATCGATGGAAAGAGAAGCATAAGATCCAAGCGGTTTTCATAGGTTATGTTCATATTTGAAACTAAAGTTTATAGCATGATATTTCGAGGAACTAAGCACAAGACCATTCACCAAGGACCATCGTTAAGTTGGAAACAATCTGTAGAAAGTAAGAAAAAAGATTGAGGGTAAGGACGGCATATTAGGGAACACCAGTCCAGTAAACAATAAGGTGGAGCGCTTCCCTCTATCAACAGTATATTGTTTCTTTTCAGAGAAATGGGAATAGAGTTAGCCGATGATGAGACATGCATGATTAACTGTATTCAACAGTCAGTTCATATTTTGAAGTTAAAACATGATATCTTTCGAAAGATACAACATCCAGCTGAGTTTCAGAGAGGATGAAATGCATTTGTTGAATTTCACTGCTAGCCACTATTCACCCTAGAATTACTGAGGATATTTTGGACGCTGCTGTCAGATGGCTTATTAAAGATCTATATGCATTCAATATAGACACCATTAAAATACTTTTTTCCCTAGTTAATGTGAATAGCGTAGGTGTAATCTTCATTTTCGCAGTTACCATTACTATTCTCACATATTATATCATCTAACTGGTAATCTCCTCATTTATTCATCATACAGGACTGAGACCACCTAAAAAATTTACACACTTGTATAGTCTTTTTAAATGTTAAACATGATAAGAAATTTACCAGCGTCTCATGTTTTATCTGGATAGTATTTTTCGATTATTGTTTCTTTCAGAGACTTTGACTCCTAGCTATAGTCAATTTTAAACTAACAAAATTAGTGAACATTCACCAATATGTCAAGGATTGGGGGGACAAAACAAAAAAATCAATTTTAGATTGATAACATTTAGATTTTTTGAAAATAAATCACTCTCTAGTAATTGACTTAAGACATTAATAATTATGCATTTCGATATGCATGGGAAAAATCGATTAATTCAAAAATGCTATGAAATTCCCTGCCTGATAAAGTATAGTCTTATCTAAAGTATGATGATGCTGTAAGTGAGCATTATTCAGTTTAATATTTTGTAGGTGAGTTGATCAATATTCAGCTGGCATAAATATCATTTATGCAGGTCAAGATTACAGTATAAGCGATTATTAGGATAAACATTTTGAAAATATTGATTCACTAATTTATGAATATGATACTGATGAAAAGCATGTAATCTATCTTCACTAAATTATTCATCCAGTGTTATCTGTGATCTAAATGCTAATCGAATTCTTTTAGTCAAGTCTTTAAGGAAATCACTTAACTAAGACCCAGATATTTGTTACAGATTACTGCTGACAGGCACATGGCCTATGCACTACCAGCTGCTTGCAGCTCTGTAACCTGTGAAATCACCAACATAAAACTGTTAAACTCACTTTGTATAATTTTAGTCAGAACGAACGCACTTTCATCGCCTTAAACATACCCTGAAAAATGTTCAATGATCAATGGATGTAAATCTGTAAATTTATGTCCAAGTTCTCTTACTGTTCATGCTGTTCCGTAATATACTCAAGTTGTAGCCTAAGTAATACCCTATATCAATGGTTAAGAAATATGAGTACACTTAGGTGCTAAAAGTGGTACAAACGTCCAGTGTATTCAGAGATGTAATGCACTATTTGAGGTCAAGGTCACAGTTGGTTTGATCATGTTAGTTAGCACGACACTAGAATGGTGTAGTAATTAACTGTATTGCAATTCAAATTGAAGTAGACAGAGGAAATTTTTAGAATCAGAAATTTTTGTACTGGAGAATTTCAATGAATATCAGTAAGTAGTAATGATAGATATACACTATACAGTAAATGGGACAGCTTTGATGTTCTAACTTGTAAATCTCCATTGGTAATGGGACCGAAATGATTGTCCTCTATCGGCTTATGGGCACCTGTGCAGATGCAATGATTTTGCCGGTTTTTCCGATTTTGATAATAATGATGGATAGTGTCTAGCATCGGAACCGAGAACTCACGTTTCCTCCTTTTTAGGAGTCATCAGCTGAATACGAGGGAAACATCCTTTAATGGGAACCAGCTACGTCCTGCTGACAAGTCCCGGGTAGGACGAAACGCGCATCCTAGATCCCACTCCTAACCGTAATTCATCGTTAGTAAACAGGATGGTCAATGATCACCAGAGGATTCAGTTATTTTCTTATCGTCATAATGGTCTGTAAAACGTCAATATTTTGGACTGCATAATGAAACCCGTACAGTCGCAAACATTAGAGTTCTCAGGCGTGATTCTCAATAATTATGAATTTCGTATGCTGAACAGAAGAATTTAAACTTTACGATTACTTCGTAGTTTAGTAAGAGATTGACTGAACAAACAAAACATAGTTGTTTCAAATTAGCCGCCGTTTTTGCTTCTACCTTATTTTACAGGTTTACAATTTAATGTCAGTAAGCCAGTCAACTGGAGAGGAATCAAGATGCAAATAAGCAACCGGTGTGTTTATACAGAATTGAAATAGTAATCATTATAATGTGAAATAGGTTCTTTGGAAAATTGATGAGGTAAATGAAGCGTTTTCTTCAAGTGGTCAGTTACAAACAAGAAGTAGTTACTTAACAATAAGGAGGTTAATGGGTACAAACAGAACAACAGAGGGGAAACGCAAACAAGGTAATTTTAGGATTTACAACATGTCGTTAGGTGTGGTAATGCAAGTGGTTGCCTAAAATTCTTTTGAATTCAAAGGTTAGGTTTATAAAGATGGATTGCAATCTCTCCAACTATTTAAAGTAAACGAATGCGTAATCCATGGAGTAAATTAGTTGATCAGTCAGTCAGTCAGCATCAACATGTGGTCTAACATTACTACGTAACGGTACAAGTTGTCACACCCCTTCTTGGCCATTAAGCAGGAATTGACCAAGATGGAAGATGCAGAAATAAAGGAGAAAGAAGTCAAAAGTGGCAGAAAGTTATAAGATAATGAGGAGCAGTGGGAAAGTACTTATCTTCAGAATAATGATCTACGTGAAGATAATGTCATCTATAGTCTCCAAACACTGGTTTGTATAGTCATGCGGACGCCAACCAGAAAGTCTTCATTTTCGTACAAGGCTCACGCCAACAGTCCAAGACTTAGTGCAACGGTACAATGTTTTAGTTTGACCACCTATAACCCTTTCCCAATCTGCATTAAATTCAGCTCAAACTGTTTCAGTCACCTGAGTCGATCAAGGTTCACAACTTCATCAACTGCTTTTCCTTTCCTCCTAAAACTCTACACCTCACCTTGTACGTCACTGATATAAGAGCATCATGAAATGCAGCCTATGCTACAAAGGTAACTATCGTCGAATATCTGAAGCCTTCTCGCTTTCTTCACATTTAATGGCGATATTTCGCAGCCACATGATAAAACAGAGCCAACTGTAGAGCAGTACACTCATCTCTTTAACGACAACTGAATATCACGGTGGCAACACAGTCAACCTGAATGTCCCGCGGAGAATACGCTGATCGCGTAATCACTGGACTGAAGTTCAGTGGTCTTTAGTTTCCTACTTTTGTCAGTTCGCGATACAGCACGACTATCCATCAAGGTCTTCAAATGGCATCCACTTGACTTCCTACTGGTCGACCTCAAGATCATGGATTCTTATTAGAACTTCGAGATATCCATCTGGAAGCATATTACTTCTGAGCACTACACAGTAACGTATTTTGAGGTAAATAGGGATTGTATTTTTGGGGGTTGTAGGCATCACTGACTGAAAACATGCGTTCGCCGTGAAACCTAAAGATCCTTAGTTCTACTCCAGGTGGGATCATGAGTAGATAACAAAAAATGTTGTTTGCGTGCATGTTTAATTTTTGCAATAAGAAGAATCATGAAGTGTATGAGTGGTTATGAAACATGTGCAAGAGATACCAATTAGAACATAACTGAAGTAGGAATATGTCAGTGAAGAGTCTCTTTTCAGCGATTTCATTCTCAAAGATGCACACTCGCAAATTTATACATTTTTTTCTTGTGTTAGGGTTTGATAGTTAAAAGTAGTTTGTAGATCACGGCAACCACAATAGTGTCAATACATGAGCTGACAGAAAAATCAAAAAATGTGATGAATAGTGAAGATTAATCGGAGCATGACTAGAGTTGTTTAAAGTTTGAATAACCCACTTAGTAACATAACAAAATATTTGAAAATTGAAGTGTGATCAGAAAGAGCGTAGATACAAGAATGAGTGGTAAATTACTTAAGGAGTGGACGGTGCAAAAGAGAAGGAGGTGATTTCAAAGGCTGACAATTAAGAGCATGAAAGGAGAAGAGGTCGAACACTTTTCTTCTGTGCATAAAGTTTAGGCTTCTCCAATATGAATCCGAAGAGCTTCGATGATGCAGAGGATACCAAGACATATAGCCTTTGGAAGCTTTCTTTACACGTTATAAATGACTTTGAATGAGGAGGTCCTAGAGATACGTTGACCCATGTTACCGACGCGTTGTTACCTTTCTGTAACCATGAGACATAGTGCTCCTCAGCCCTTTTGGATAATAGTCACTTCAAACCACCTATATATCTGAATCCACACACAAAAAGCCTTGTTCAAATCCAAGCCAGTTTATACATAAATAAAACTGTACAGCTTTTAAAAATGAAGTCGTTGCTAAAAGAGAAATTTTCTTCGCTAATATCCTTCTCTCAACGTGAATTAGAAGGTATTAGGGTGAAATTAGGACCTGGTTAGCAGCTGGGCGCCTCAGATGAGTTGGTAGGGCACCGTGTCTGTAATCGGCAGGTCACGGGTATCAAATCCTGCTGCAACCTAGATTTTCACTTAACCTGGAACCGGCATACAGTATCACTTATTAAATACATCATTGGGAAGTTTGACTCTGATGGACTGAATTAGCATGCCACTAATAACACTTATTTGAGATCCCCTTTTCTCAGCTTCCAGGAGATATTATAGAATCTTATAGTGTATTGTTAAAATGAAGGTTGAGGTTCACCATCAGCAAAACACATTATGCGGCTAGGCTCATCGCGGCTGAGAAAACCAAACACAAGTAGCAGCACAAAGCATATCAGTAAATAAACGATCGCCCCACGTCCTGCTGTATACACCAATTTACATGTGTGTCTGTATGTGTGGACACAGACGCATCTGAAGGCCTAGTCAAAATATTTGCTTGGAGGTAGTAGAATGTGTACTAAACTGGCTATGAAAGCAGCTGGATTCACAAATATCGCTAAGCACCGGTGGGAGACAACCATCATCATCGACGACAAAACACAATATTGATAAGGTTTTCAGTTTTCACCTTAAAACAGACTTTAAAACATTGTATAGAAACTGTCATAGGTGTATACTTAAGTTTGTTGATGCACCAGCTATCAACAAATTTACGGTGAGCTTGTGCTTTCAATGGCAGTTTGGCCGTACGCTAAATTTATCCCGGTAGTGTTGATCTTATCATGTTACGAAGATTGGTTTCAACACTTGTCCTTTCCCCTTCATTATCTTTCTCATCATTGCATTCCTCATTTTAAAAGTTGAATGACTCTAAAGGCTACCTTAGTCACAGTTGAACGAACCAATTAGACTTCTGTGTTTTAAGAAGATCCACTTTTCTAACCGAAATAAAGAAGCATAATTGGGTGTTTAAGTCATTGCTTAGGTGACGTTCAAAGTCATTTCCAAAGTTCCCATCATGTAACTTAGATTAAAACGCATAAGCAAACAATATTGTTTTCAATTCGATATTCTCCTAGCTTTAATCTAATATAAACAACCAAATATTTATCAGAATTAAACTATTCATGTAAATTTGTCTGTTAGGGATCAGAGTTTTAAGATAAACAGATAGTTATAACGATAGTGATTACAATAACGTTCCCGGTCATAATGACAATGTCGACCAAAGCATTTGTAGTATAGATGACAATGATGATAAGAACCAAGATAACAGCATGATAATGTAGACACCCAGATGATGAAAGTGCGTCAAAATTTGGGAAAAATCAAAGTTGCATAATTGTAAAGGAGAGAGTAAGTGGATAAACAAAGTCTGAACAAATATAGCGAGCATATGAAAGGGGTAAAGAATAAGAAAGAAATGAAAAAATTCCAATGATGAAGCAATTCCCTGAGCATAAGAGATATAAAGCATGTAAATATTTGCATTGAATTCAAACACTAAAATAACTGGCTTGAATTCTTATAGCTTCCGCAATGTGTAAAATATGAGTCTGAATACCATTCGTAGGATTAGATGCTTTGTGGAAGATATTCCTGATTGTCAAATTTGTCTTGATTTTATTTCCATTGTTCATATAAAAAACCCTAAATATATGATCAGATTCGTATTACTGTTTGTGTTAAACCGTCGCTGATTGAGCCGAATTGATCGGTCTCCATTGACACATAACCTCGCCTAGGTAACTAGTTCACTAATTACTAGCCAGCCCTAAGCCCACGTAAAGAGGGAAGATTGGACATACCACTACCAACCCCACCACGCAAAACAAATCCAATCACGAATCAAACTTCAAAACACAAAGAAAATATAATTAAAAAACTTATTCCTCGATGGAATCAGAGAGGCGAAATGACGCCGGTTGGTGAAAGCCTTCGAGAAACCTATTGACCGATATGTCTTCTCATTTCTCAATGAATACGAAAGTAGGAATGGTGACATGCAATGGCCGCACCATATTTAAACCTAACAAGGCTGCCCAGATTGCCAAGGAGATGAGAGAGTATAGCATAGAAGTGTCAGGTAGGAAATCTGACAAGAATCTGCATATGGAATGGAATGGAATGGAATAGAATGGAATGTAAGTGGACTCTCCCAACTGTCAACTCGAGAGGAGTCAATAATCTACTCCAATATTGTCACACAGACAACACGACACGACAACCACGAGCACAGCACACTGAGTTTTCAAATGGCTATCATGATGTCCCCTACCAACAACATCCAACACTCTCTCTCTCTCTGTGTGTGTGTGTGTCTCATGCAGTGGGAACCAATCTCCTCCTCAACGATCAGGATCAAGATCAGGATCAGGATCATGACAGCAAGATGAATTCAACTCGAAAGGAGGGAGATTCACAATCATACAATGCTACGCTATGCACCCACAAATAATGCAGATCAGGAAGAGAAGAAGGAGGAATTCTACAGACAACTGCAATCAGTAATGGACAATACCCCAGTCGAGGTGGTGACAGTGACATCGGAATTCTCATGAGTGGTGGGGTGACATGAATGCCGAGCTGGGAGTGGACAAGACAGGAAGAGAACCAAGCAATCATTGGTGGATAAGCACTTGGTGAAGTGATGAGTGAGAATGGATAATTGTTTGCAGATTTCTGTGCATTCAACGATTTGTTGACTGGATGTGAGGTAGTGTGTACAAACACAAGGATATTGAGAAAGCAGTGAAATGGATTTAATTTGAGCAGACATCAGGACACACTACACTAATAGTCAGATCGACTTGATCTCAATGTAACGAGATTGGAGATGGAGACATCGACAGGCCACTGGACACTTAATCAAGAAGATTTGCAGGCAAGCGTTGACAAGTTTAGAGAATAGGTGAGGCAGTGAGGAAGACGGGGCTGATTTTAGGTGAATGTAGAGAAGACAGAGTTGATGAAGATACCTAACCAACAAAGGCATGAACATCAAGCAATAACCAGCATCAACGGGAGAAATCTAAAGGAAGTAGTCTCTTTCACATACCTACTACGCATCATCGTTTCAACCACAGGTGGCACAGCCACACATCAACATCAGGATGTCAAAGCAGACACGATCGGAGGGATAGCAAGCAACAGAGCTCTTCCTTCATTCATCTGAAATCAGTGTGGAGATCATGTGAGAAAGAAATAAAAGCTTGTGGGCAGTGGAGGAGCCAGGTTGTAAAGACTGTAGAGAACAGAGTGCAATGGCAACGTGCTACTGAAGCCCTATGTTTCACTAGGAACGCAAGTGACAAATAATTATATTACTGGCATATAGGCTTCTATGTGAAGGTCTCGATACTATCTTCGTTCTAATCCTAGTAATGATGGACAGTGGCTAACAGCGGAACCCAGCATCCGCATTTCGTTCTTTTTGGGACTCATCGGCTGGATATGCCCGCCTCCCTGTGAGTGGTTGTTGTCATCGGGATTCGGATTTGGGCCCGATAGATTCAAACGCAAGTTTTATCCACTACACCACCGGTTCACGATATCCACTTATTGTGCGTCGAGTATAGTTTTAGTATTATTGCTTGTGTTACACCGTCGTTGATTGAACTGAATTGATAGGTCTCAATTGGCATATAGGCTCTTTTGCGGATGCTTTGAAATTACCCGTGTTCTAGTTATAGTAATAACTGCTGTTGTGGCTTGGCGGTGTAGTGGGTAACTCCGTGGCGTTTGAACCTATCGGTCCCAATTCTTAATCCCGGTGGGAACAACATTCATTGGGAGGCAAGTACATCCATCTGACGAGTCTCAAATAGAACGAAATGCGCATGCTGTATTCCACTGTTAGGCCTTATCCATTATTGGTATGATCAGGTTGTTTGAAATGTGTAGTGCTAAGACATCATATTTTTGATGAAAATTATATCTTATTATGTTACTGAAAATATTTTTTATGTATATTTATAATGACAAGTTTAAACGAAATGATAATCTTTTATTTTGATAAGATTTCGAGCGATATCACACCTTTATCAGTGGATATCACATTATACAGTTCTTCCTTTCTGTAACTTAGCCAATTTGTGCAAGGGAATGATAGACTGAAATACAACTAAGCCATTAAAAGGATGTCACTGGTGAAATTTTCTTCTCAAATTTCTCCACTAAGTAGGATGTGAGTGACAACACAAGCTGAATTGCGTGTTAACTAGTTTTTTGGATATGTCCTGAAGTGAAATAGTAATATTTACTAAATGATGTTTCAAACAGAATTTATTCTTCATGTTCATATTTCAAAGTGAATTACCAGCTTTCACCTACACATGTCTGGAATAAGGATAGTTACTTGACTATAGCATTGGATGGCGGTTATTGAGACTGTTACTTTGTCTCACGCTTCGATGTATGACCACCTAAATCGCATCTCATGCATACCATCGAATCAATTCACTATCTGATCCATATATTTAGGGACGGTTGAATGAAACCGCCAAAATGATTAATCCAGAAAATACCTATGGTAGCAAACCTATTAAATCTACGAATAATTTGATTGCTTCTGGGTTTGAGGATTAGTGGGAACAACATCAGTCACCGGGAGGCGGGTCATATGAAACGCTTCCCTAGATTCTACTGCTGGTCATTATGCATTATTACTATCTAATAATAGCTTGTTCATTTTCAGGTAATATTTTCTTCTGCGTGTCATTCCGCACTGTCCTTACATTTCATATTTCTATCTCATAATGCATATTGTTTTTCAGATTCATCATTAGTCGATCATTATCACTTTTGATTTTATTTCATATACTGCTTATAGGCATTCCTGCAGGTAGCTCTCGCTACGCTAACTCAAATGAAAGAGGAAAATTACAGTTATGGGCTGTGATAGATGTCAAGTTACCTCTTATGTGAATATGAACAATAAACTCTGTTCTAATCTTCATCCAGTAAATATTACTTTTTCACTGAGTGTACATCTAACAAATAAATTAATATGGGACCATGCACTACCACCGTGCTCAATTTCGACTGTTATATCAACACACACACAAATCACGTAACATGGAACATGTGATTTTACACCGAATGCTTAGTAATTATAGTTATGCAGTTGTGATCAGACAAAGAGATTAAGTATGCTATTATCGCTTCACCTGTGTTTTGATGTTTGAATTCTGATAGTTTTCCTGAAAAAACGTTGCGCTAAACGTCTGCCCAAAAAGATGGACTCGGGTTATTTTAAACATGCTGAGATTTATACAAATACAAGCTATGTATAATTCACGCAGTTCCATTCTGTGCTTCTTTTTAATAGGGTATTACCTAATCACCTTCGGTTTTATGCTGATGATTCTCTTCTGCTCTTTAGTATTATATATATTAGGTCAACAATTATTCAGAATGAACGTGGTGAAACTAGGGTAAATCTGTGGCTAAATTTCTAGATTTTCGGTGAACATTATTCCATTTCATGCACATAGGACAAAATTTACATAAGGCCCATATTAGGCCAACCAGTGGTCGATTTTTTACCTTACAACTGCAGACTACTTATAATTGAATAGTAATATACGCAATTTAGCTGAATTCTTTCAAAGTCTTGTGATTTATATATCAGTGATACTGATGACCTTTGAACTTGGAAATCTGCGCAACATTGCAGTAGTACTTATTGTTAATCGGAAGCTCCATTTACAAATTGACATGAATTTTCAGTGGAATTCGTAAGAATATTTAGGAGGGTTGATGGCTTTTAGCAACACTGAAACGAGATTTTATCAAGTGCAACTCGCTTTCAGTAACTTTCGTAAATAAAAATGTGTTATCTAATTTTATCGTGTCCACTCAACATTTCCCTGAGTAAGTACACGATACTTCAAACAGTCAGTTTCATTTTTAAATCTTGATTAAATGCTATTTATACTTGTAATTCCCAGTTGCTATACTAAGTCGAATTGCTTGGTCTTTGTAGGCAAATGGTCCTCTATTTTTTGGAGGCCTCGATTTTACCGAATATTCATATTTTATAGTTTATTTACTGGCTAAGGTTGGGATTCAGGATGTGCATTTCGTCTTATTTAGGACTCAGCTGAACGTAACTGCACTCTAGTGGGTGTTGTTGTTCCCGCTGAGACTCGAACTCAGTACTCATTTCTTCAAACTAGCCTTAGTGAGAACAACGTCATTCACTGGGGCCTAAGTACATCTAGCTGACGAGTCCGAAGTACAACGAAACGTGCATCCAGAATCTTACTGTTAAGTACCAAGTATACTACAACATAATGAATATTTAGGCATTATCAGGGCCTTCAAATCGGAGTTGAGGATAAGAATTTTGACCAAGTATAACAACGAGAAATTATTAAATATCAATAAACGACTACTGACACCTGTTGTATAAGAAGTGGGTGTCGTGCCCCAAGGGCCTAGAGGAAAAAACTTTGGCATCCGAAGCCATGGGTACGGGGTTTGAGCCTCAGTGGGAAAACCAACACTTAAGTGTATGTACACCAAGCTGACTAGTCCCAAGGAAGCTGAAACCCGCTTCTTGGATTCCACTACTAGCCATGAAGTGTACTATAGCATTCAGAAAACATATTTTATCAGATAATTGCGACGTATCAGAGTGCTTCATTTTGAACAATTTGGACACATACATACTCATCAAGCTGAGTGAGTAATTATTGCAATCTCAACCTACCATACTTTATTAAGCTGCTACTAGTGGCTAACTGATGTATCTGTCTAGACGTCGGTGATCTTAGCTTACCAAAGTACACCATACATTGCAAACTTGATCGATGTCTATCAATGATGTTGTTGAACAGGGAAATGTATCCTTGCCGAGTTATCTTCTGTCGTCATTTAAACATCAGTTTCTTAAATCCTGATGGAAGATTGCTTCGTAGTCATAGAGATTGTCAAATAGTAAGTCATATAGGCGCCGTACAGCTTCTTTGATTTGGGAGTCAAGTAACGTATGTCAAAAGGAACCCACGCATTATCTTAATCTTCAGATTGTCAAAATAGAAAATTTTTCGAACATATTTCTACTAATAATAATCAGCATCACAGTGACACAACTTCAATCTTGCAAAAATTTTGAAGTTAACTGAAATGAGTTTCAATATTCTAAGTGGTCGTGCTGAACATCTTCAACTATTCAGTTATACTTCAAACTTTGATTATGATGAACACTGCACTGATACTTGACTTTAGATTTTATAGTGTTTTACCTAACATTAGTGAACATGGAGAATCCCGGTCCTTGGATTTCATCGATCAGACATCTTATTAGATACTGAATTCCAACAGAAATATACAATAACTTCAGAGTATCCTATAAGGAATTTGCTACCAGTGTGTGAATACAAGATCCAGTCCTTAATTTGATCTGCTAATAAGATAATGTAAATAAGGTAGATCTACTGTACAAGAATAAAATAATCTTACTTGGCACCCGCAGGTATTCACAAATAGTTTTACTAGACCAGTCGGACAATATAGATAGATAATCAGACTTACTAACCAGTAAGATAAAGTCATACAAAAGATTTAACCGGGAAGATTCAACTGAATGAATACAAATTGAAAGACAGTTAAGATCAAATACCTCCACGTTAGAGGAATTTTGATGGTATTGTGTTCTCTGAGCTGGATTGTTTAATCGTGGAACTTTCGTTGTCACTTCAAGGAATATAATCAGTACAAACTTCAGAAAGCAGTCCAAGTTTGATATAACTAATTGATTTATGCCCTACAACATATTTTTAATCCAACAGCAAAATCTACAAACAGACAAAGGGAACACCAATGGGATCGTCAACATCAGGACTAATTTCAGAAGCAGTACTAAGAAGATTAGAAACTGTGGTATTTCTGTAGATTGAGCCAAAGCTTTAGTTCTGAAATGTAGATGACACGTTTGTCATCACTAAAGAAATGAATTGAAAAAGAGCTTATAAATTCGTCAACCACATTCTTGACAACATAAAATTCACAACTGAAGAGTAAACTCTCATTAAGATCCAATGCATTGTTCGATCTATCCGAAGACGATAGCGTTAAATCACAGAGAAGGTGTCAAAATGTTGATCATAAGAAGCTAAACTGAAGTTGATGAGATGTCTTAAAGAGTCAGAAGTACATTCTCGTTTTCCAGAAGCACCAGAAAAATATGTATCCAATTACTTCAAGGTAGATTTGACTCCCATTTAAATGCAGGTATTATCTCTCGGTCCACAATTTTGCGATACCTCAGTAACTGCCAATGATTTAGACATAAAATTCCAGTTTGAAAATCTTCCTCTTCGTCCAATTTTGGACATGAACAATTCACCATATCATTCTATCGCCGAGTGGCTGTCTGATGTCCTCCAGCCAGTCAAAAAACAACTAAGCACGCATAGCTTATTGGATTCTTTCGAATTTGTCAACTCAATTAGTAATGTCAGTATATCCGGTAAGCGAATAATTTCTCTGGACGTGGTCTCGCTCTTACCAATGTCTCACTCAAGGAAACTATCTGCTTTCCATGTGACTTCATTGAAGATGATAATTCTCAAGTGGGTTTCCCTAAGCACTATTCAAAGGAATTGTTTCTAAGATGCACTTTCAATGTGCAGTACAAATTCAACAATGATCTATATTGACAAAAGGAAGGGGTTGCTATGGGGTCGCCACCTGGACCGTTGTTAGCTGATTGCTTTATGGCGAAGCTAGAAAATAGTATGCTGCATTCAACAATTGATAGTTTCTGCCTATATAAAAGATATACGGATGACACATTCATCATAACCGATCAAAATACAGATATTGAGACTGCAGTTAAAACGTTCAATGGCTGTCACCCATCGATTAGCTTCACATCAAAATTTGAAGAGATCTCGGAATTCCATTTTCTCGATGTTTATTGAAACGGAGACCAGATGGTTCTCTTCAGCGATCAATTTATAGGAAGCTTACTTGGAACGGACAATATTTGAATTTCCACAGCTGGATGCCTCTCAGAAGAAAGAGGAATCTAATGCATTCTTTATTTTCAAGAATCAAAAGAATCTGCACGAGTGATACCATTGACGAATAACTAGATAAACTGCGGAAGATCCTCATGCAAAATGGATATCCATCCAGATTTATCGTTAAGAACTTGAAAGTTAATCAGAATACGGAGCGAGTACTTACAGATCCTAAGAAGACTTTGTTTATAAAAGTTGTTTTCATAGGCGATACGGCAGCAGAGATTCTGAAGAATCGACTGTCCAGATCACTGAAGAAGACATTCTTCTCTGCAAAACTGCAGATCAGCTTCTCTAGTCAACAACTCATTCCGGAGTGCGTTAAGGACAAGTTACCACTTTGGGCCACCTCAATGTGTGTCTAAAAATTTACTTGCTCCTGTGGAGCTAGTTATATAGGCCGCACAAAGAATACGCTTTCTAAACGTATCTCGGGGCACTATCCTGCATGGTTGTCGAGGTGAGAATGTAAATCAGTTAACAGTTCAATTCTTGAACGTTTGGTCAACCTGGACATAAAGCTAGACCAGAATCTTCCTTCAATGTCATTTATCGTGTCAGATGGAATAGTTCGACAGTTGTGCACAGTGGAGGCATTGGCAATTCATCAATTCAAGCCTGATCTCTGCTTGCAAAAGAAGTATGTTCAATCTCTCATCTTACCATGATCTTAACACTTTCATTTTTTTCGATTTCATTATAATTACTTTATTATTATCACCTTCATTATGACCCTTGTCTCATTCTTCACCTTCTTTACACCTATCTATCAAGTGAACACTCAATATTTGCGTTTCTTATCTACCAACAATTTTCACCTTGTCAAACTCCTTGCCTTCCTCGATATTTCTGCTGTCTTAGTTTATTACGCAACTACTTTGCATTCTTGATTCTGGTTTTTTAGCACTAAGTTATTGATGTAACTATTATACCCTATTGTTTTATAATCGACTGTTATATGTTTATGATATATATAAATACGATTGTACAGCTTTAGAAAATGCTATCATCGAAAAAGAAAGTTTTCTTCGCTGAATTATCTCTTCTCTATCAATAACAAACTTCCATTTTTAGTTGTAATGATCACTAGAATGAATTCGGGAAATTGGAAACTTAAGTATGCAGAAAACCTACTCATAAAGATCAAATCCCCAATTATATTAGCAACAACTCAACACCATATAAAATCAGTTGTTTATAAGAGCAAAACTACACTATAGTAGATCAACCCTGTGGAGAAAAGAAGAAAACTACATGATGACTGTTTTCCAAAAGAACGGCTATCCAGGCAACCTCCTCAAAAAACTCCTACATAATCCGTCATCAACCATGAAACCAACCTCGAAAACCAATAAACGAATTGTTCTACCTAACATGAAAAAGGTCTCCAAGATGACTGCTGGATTAGCCTTTTGGAATCGCTGTATCCCACAAGCCCACAAAATCTCTTAAGTCTCTGTTATGCGAGTTAAATGATACATTAGCAAAGGAAGATAAAACAAACATTATTTACAAAATAAACTGCAGAAACTGAGTAAAATACTACATCGGACAGATTAGTCGCCCTCTTCGCATCCGTTTTTATGAACATCAATCAGTGGTGAAGCATCATGACATATCTTCCCTCATATTAATGCATACAGACAGCTTTGCACATGAATTTGATTCAGAAAATGTGACAATCCTGGACAAAAGAAATACAAAGAATACAGGGGAATTTTTCAAATGTTGGTATTCAGGTTGGTCGGCAATCAACAGACGTATTGACACTAATTTAATAATTTCCATTGTAAGATCAAGAACAAGGTATTCAGCGAAGAGACTCTTTTCAACGAATTTATTCTCAAGCTGTACAATCATATATATCTATATATATATATATATATATATATATATATATATATATATATATATATATATATATATATATATATAAGACGATTCTTCAGTATATCCGATGCTAGGTCACCTTTAAACTCTAGGCTCATAAACAATCTTTTCTTTGAGACCGAGTGGATGACCGGTTTAGTGTTTCTTTCTAGCATATTTTTGTCAATAAAATGGCTAGCGTGACCAATTTTGACAAGTGTGCTTTTTAAAAAAGATAGCTCTTCGTCGATACAATCATCACTACAGATATTTCTTATTCGATAGCAAAGAGAGTGAATAAGATTTCTTTTTCTGTCGATGGGCACCCAACTATAAAAATTAGTTAGTTGTCCCTTCTACGTTGGTTTTCTGTAGATGGATCTTTTAAGGTATCCATTCTGAAGTCGAGTGAGAAGCACATCAAGAAAGGGAATAGTTGATTCTTATTCCTTCTCTAAGGTAAACTTGAGGACTTGCTGACATTCACGGAATGAACGACGAACATCGTCTAGGTCAACATTTTTGTTACAAATAACAAACGTGTCATCCATATATCTACTATAAAAGTCAAAGCTATCAATCTGCTAGCAGTGGTCCCAATGGTGACCCCATCGCAATCCCACCTTTCTGTCTATAGATTTCATTATGCTAGAAAGAAACACTAAACCGGTCATCCACTCGGTCTCAAAGAAAAGATTGTTCATGAGCCTGGAGTTTAAAGGTGACCTAGCATCGGATGTACTGAAGAATCGTCTTACCAGATCAATCAATAGGACTTTCTTCGCAGCATGACTTCAGTTGACTTTTACCAGCCGTAACCTATTCTCCACCTGCGTCAAAGATAAGCTTCCTCGTTTGGCTGCCTCTATATGCATCTACCAGTTCACCTGCTCTTGTGGAGCAAGATACATCGGCCGTAGCCAGAGAATGTTTTCTACACGTATACAAGAACATGTTCCTGCTTGGTTTTATAAAGGTGAAAGAAAGTCTGTTAGAAGTTCGATTCTAGAACATTTGATTGACTTCCATCACACAACAAATCCAGATGATGACTTTGAAATTATTTATCAAATTCGCCCAAACCTCACACGTTCTCTTTGTTTTCAACTCCTTAAAACAGCGGAGGCTTTAGCTATTCATGAACTAAGACCTGATCTGTGTGTACAAAAGAAGTATGTGCAGTCACTGTCTTTATCATGGCCATAACATTTTCCCACACCATTAGCTCCCCCCCCCACTTTGTTAATTTATCCTTTGCATCCTTCGTTTTCCACTATTATTGTTATTATAATCGCCTTCACTTTAATTAGTTTCCGGTGTTATTTCACTCAATTTTCTTAATCTATTTTAGAAAACATTGATTTCCTCCTGTTCAATTTGTCTAATGCCATTACATAATACTTAATTGATTTACCATTTTCAACAATTTTTTCACCCCCTTCTGAGTTATATACTTACTATGTACCATTCCATATATTACATAATCTATTTGTTATCATTCGCACTTCAATTGTTACTATAACCACAAATGCCTACGTCATCATCCGCTCTATTATTATTGTCACCATCATCAACATTGCGTAGTGTTTAGTTTTCCTCACGTGAAATAATTTTTCAAATACCATATATATATATATATATATATATATATATATATATATATATATATATATATATATATATATATATATGACTGTACAGCTTGAAAATAAATTCGTTGAAAAGAGTCTCTTCGCTGAATGCCTTGTTCTTGATATTGACACTGACCTAATCTATCGATCAGTAAGAAACAACAAGAAGGTCATGATTCAAGTCATCAAGGCGACCAAATTAAATAAACGTTGAGACAATGATAAGGCCTTGACAGAAACAATCAACACATACAAGGGTACTAGGACAACCTATTAAGTAAACTATGGAGAAAACCTCATCGCCCACTGCTTTTTGAAGTTTGTGCTGATGATATTGTCTAGAATGACAAAGAAAGCTCCATGACTAAACAATCCAGCTCAGAGAATACAATAGCATCAAAATTGTCCTGCTGAGCTGCAAATATTCTCCACCGTTATATGAATTATTTAACTTAAATGAAACATATTGACGTCAACCATGAATTATCCATATTTTCTGATTGTATATTTCCTCATGAAGAATTCGGAATCTTGTTCAAATTTTGTTCATTTCATGGTTTTGATCTTTTACATTTCAAACCACCCACATATGAAATCTGTGAGAAAAGGATCTTTTCTGACCTTTTAATTATTCTCTTTATATAATTCCTTAGTAACTGGTAGACAACCATGAACTAGTAAGGAAGCATATGACAAAATATTACCTCTAGGACACTTTTGATTTCATCCAGTCAGTGAAAAATGTTGATGTATTCAAGAGGCAAATACTTCATTTGAATGATACACGACAACTTTGAAAAAACTACTTTTCAGATACATCTGTAGTGCACTTCCTGGCACCAAAATATAACTAAGGCTAAAATAAATAGTTAAATTAAATTAACTAAATAAATCTCTAGCTTGCCTCCGGATGCTTAGGGTGTTTTAAGTTTTTTTTTAACTAGCATGCATCCGAGCAGGCTTGGACGCCATTTTTGCGCTCCATCACCACACACGTACTCCGAGTCCCTAGTTCAGCCTTACAAGCCAGATAAGTTGATTAAACTTTTCCCTCATTCATTATCATTACATTTACCTTAAATACATAGCTCCTTTAAATACATTGAGTATCAGTTCTTTTGATTTGTGTTTTGTTATCAGTACTTACACGTTAGTTAAAGTACTGGTTAAGCAGGTACTAGAGCACATCAAGTTAAGTAGGGTTGATCAAACGTTACGGAATTGTAACACGCAACCCTACACATCTTTTACATGCCACTGAATTTAGGCGAATAAGTCTTCAGAGAGAAGTATGGTACAAGAATGGTGGTTCCTATCAGCCCACTTATAGCTGATTGTTTCACGTATTTTCTTAACAGCCAATTAGCCAATTAGTTAGTCTACTGTGTACAGATAAATGGTACATTAATGATAGTTTTGTTATATAAGCTGAAGAATTCGATCTGAACAACCCTCTGAACATCTTCAGCGCTGTTCATGTACATAATAAATTTACTTTAGAGTCTACATTCAATTTAACATTACCATTACTGGGTAGTCTATCAACAAATAGGTGGGATAATTTTCCACAAAGATCAATATACAGAGGATCAACATATGCTGGACAATTTGTTGACTTCCAAAGCTATGTCCTACCCATTAGTAAACAGAACCCTGTGTGTTCATTACATTGAAGAACTTTGTAGAACTGTCACAAAAATATACTGGACAATGAGTTAAAATTTACTCGTGATATCCTATTAGAAAACAGTTATTCACATAGGTTTATTGTTTACAGTATGAGATGGTATGAGAAAAGATAGCAGTTATCGTTTCACGGTTCTTTGTGATATAGATATTTGAAACAGTGGGGAGGTATTGTGTGCTGGATAGCTTCTCGAAAATAATTTTATACTCACAGTCAAACGTTTGCTAATTGCGGTTGTAATTAAGGCTTTATTTCTTTTTCTTCTTTTATGTTAAGAGTAGTAGAACTTAGCAGAACTTAACAGATATCTAAACTATATTTTGAGCTATTCTTAATATATCTAGTGGATGTTGATTGGATAAGCAAAGCTTCCAACATTAATTTTTACCTCCATTCTATTGAGCTTATCCAACTTGGTTCACTGGTGACCGATTCTTGTATATAACTGATTCATACAGGAGGTAATTCATGAAATGAATAGCTTAGGAGTAAAGTTTGTCACTTCATCACTGAGTGGCAGATTTGAATCAACAAAGGACTACCAGCCTTTTCATAGTTATGGATGCGGCTTGCTGAGCATTGCTAACAAGCAAAAAATGTAAGATGAACATACCTTCCTTCCTACTGATTGGTCAGTAGATATCGCTGACCAAGTGACGGTGATCGTAATATAAATTATGTTTTAAAGTTACCTGTGGTATGATTGTTCCAACGCTGTGAAACAGAACTTCATTTTGAATGTTTGAGGCAGAACTATTTGATTGACATACCCCTGTTCACTTCACTCCTCACTGACATCCACTTCGATATTTGTGCCTGGCTCAGTCTAGCAGCTGCGCATTGGTAAGTCAAAAACTTTACAATTCTATCCGAATATGACGATATTTGAAGGTCTTACTGAATTGAGTGGTTGAAATAAATGAAGTAGCTTTCAATACTCTCTGAAGTGGAATAATTAACAGCTGGAAAACTTACAACTTTCTCAACAGGCTCTGAGTTGACTGTCTTTTTATGGATTTGAAAAATACGAAACCATTTGAATACTTTTCTATTCATCGTAATCCCTGCAAAGAACTTGATATCGAACAAAATGATTACCCTCTTCTTATCAATCTAAATAAACAACAACTAGCATTACAAAGCGATGATATATGTAAGCTTATTTAAATGTATTTAGACAAATGTGGACATGAACTTAACAGGGAAAATGTGGAAATACTGGGTAGAGGAAATACAAAGAATGCCAGAAAAATTTGGAAGTTTGATATTCAGGTCAGTCATTGGTTAACAGACACACTGACCCAATCTATCAACCGACTGGAAACAATAAGAAGGTCAAAGTTCACGTATGCAGAACGTAATCGATCGAAATAAATATGAAGACTGAAAGAATCCGACAGAAACAAGCAATAATACCCAAGATTATCAAGACAAGCTACAGGGGCGCTTGTGTAAAAACTCAATAGCTCACTTCTTTCTGAAGTTTATGCTGATGATGTAACGTGTAATAACAATGAAAGTTCCACGATTAAACCATTCAGCTCACAGAACGCTACACTATCAAGAAGACTCTAGTTTCTTATGGGTTATTATGATGGGCTTCTTTTTGTTTATCATAGAAGCTGGAAAATACTGAAATTCTACCTCAGTTTTGAGCATCTTCAAAGAATATATATGTATAAAGTTGAAAGAGGACATTAAAAAATTTTCTATGAAAAATCAAGTGAATATATTGAAATAACTCCCAATTCTTCAATTATTTCAACATTTTTAAAACCAGTTTTCACTTGAATTTCTACAAATCGAATAATATTTCGTATACAATATGCTGATCTGTTATGAAACGTAAATATAAGACTTTGTAGGTTAAAAGATCCTATCGATGTAATTAAGCAAAATAATCTGGTTTACCAAATCCCTTGCAATGATTGCAAGGTCAAGTACATAGGTCAAAGCAGTCAACCAGGGTCGATTAGAATAACAGAGCACAAAAACTTAGCTAAATCATGATCAGTAGATCCTAATAAGATAAGAAATCTAGAGAAAAACTCGGCTATAGCTCTGCATGCGATGACACACAATCACACAATAGGGTGGGATAGGGTGACAGTTTTGAAAATTAACTTAGTTGGATGGAAGGAGAGATTGATAACTGAATCTTTGTTTATCGAATCAACACCAAACACATGCAATCGAAATGATGCTGCACCTGTCCCAGATATATGGAAAATTCTACTACCCTTATGATCACAGAGAAGGAGAGAAAACTAGGAATATATAAAGACTGTCTGGAAGTTGTGGAGTTACCTGATATGAATATGGACAATAAATTATATCTGAAACGTTATCCAGTAAATGCTACTGTTCCTTCACTGTGTGATATTTCTAATAAACAGACTAAAATGAAATTACACTCGACCACAGTGCCCAAGTTTTACACTTATATTAATAGACTTAGATTTCCTTTTAAAAAGCTTGACAACTGTATTTAGATTTAAGTGAAAAGATCAAAATTTCTTTGTTAATGACACTGTACTTCTTCATGTTTGATCTTGAAAATATTATTCTGAACTCACTAGTCAATCATATTGATTATTTACTGCCAGTAGTCTGAATATATTTTTTTATCAGACATGATAACGAATCTAACTCCAATAGCTTCATCAACAAACTTCAAGGTTACTCATGTTTTTGTAAAATTTAATTTTCACTGTGATAAAAATTCTGTAGATCCGTTGCTGGATGTGGTAATAATAAAACAATCAGAATATTTCAAGTTGTTATTCATTGAAGACTGACATCAGTTGGAGGAACAAAGAAAACCTGGGAGCACTGGACAGCCATTTCGTCCTAGTATAGGACTCCCCAGCAGTGCGCACCCACGACCCCACACCAGCAGGGATCGAACCCGCGACCTTCAGGTTCCGTGGCCAGTGCGTTACCATTGAGCCACTGGGTCAGAATCCAATGCTCCATATTTCAAACTTCTGTTAGCTCACAATATAGCGCAAACCGTCACCCAATGTCATCGTTGAGTATTTGTCCTCACGGCTATCAGGCTTTGACTCCACAGGTCACTGATATCAGTCTTCGATGAATAACAACTTGAAATATTTCCAAATGTCCACAACTCCCTCAAAATTTAATCAGAATATTCTTTGTTAGAGATCAGTGTACAAGGAAATCAATATGGAATGAACAATCTACCAGGTTATTATCAGATATAACCTTGTAGGTTATTATTAACTAGGATTTGGAAGATCTTTTTTGAAGATGCAGAAGACAATGAGTAAAAGCATCTAAGTGAAATCGTGTTAGAAAACAGATATACACATAAATGTATTCACACTAAAGTTATGAAAAGAACCCAGATATAACAATTATAAGTTATTGCAAAGTAAATTCGTAGTATGATATAGAAATTAAAGGGTGACATGAAAAGCGGAATCCCCGAGCAAATTACATATTTGAAGAAGACATTCCAAGCATTCCTTCACAAGATGACTAATTTACTGATGTGTCTAGTGCAGGAAACCACTTTTGATCAACATGGTGTTTGTGTATCTATCCGTTTACTTCTTCTTGTAGAACAGCACACATTTGGTGTACACAGTGTTAAGGTTGAGTCTAAATACAATTGTGCACCCTTTGAATATGTGATCATTGAAACAGTAATTTTTTGTGTGTTTTTGTTCTTGAACATAATGTACAATGGATTCAACAGTCAAACACAACCGATAAAAATGGTAATGGTAGTAAAGACAAAATAACTTTTTTCAAAGTTTATAAACCGGCATAATAATAACTTAGTTATAACGAGTAATATTACAATGTCAGGACAGATAAAATCAACATAAAACCTCACACACTAGTTAGTCAGCTCAATTTGCCACAATTCATAGTAGTACACAAAGAACAAGTTGATTTAAAATGACTGATGTCAAAGTAGACAAAGTTATATGAGAGAATAAACAGTCTGAAGATAAAGGTTAGTGCGAATATTCAAGCTTTAGAAGACAATAAAGAGTGAAAATATCACCAACAGTCCTCGCCCATCAGGCAGTTTATGCTCCTCCCTGCGCAGCTCAAACTAACAGTCAGAGATTTCATTGAGTGATTCCACGTCTTGATCTGACCACTCATAATCCTCTTCCAACCTAATTCAACTCCCCTCAACCGGATGGTACATCAAGGCCGGCGGTAGCTTGGCATATGCAGTATATGTCTAAGTCGTCTCAGCCAAATAAGGTCCACAACCTCATCAATAAACTTGCCTGTCTTTCCGAGTACCCTTCGCTTGACCTCAACATTGCTCACACAATGATATTTATTAGTGACTAACATCAACTAGAGAACCATTAGAAACCTGGATACACTTTGAAATGTGTTTGTCGACAAACGAAGCACTGCAAAGTAAATTAGTCTTCATAAAATAATAACATTTAACCTATAGCAAGTTATTTGATATTTAGATAAAAAATATGCTTAGTAAGACATTTAATCGACGCCTGTCCATTACTTTATTTACAGGTTAAACAATCCAAGCAAGTACCTTGTTGTGTTGAATAAATTATGAGAAATGAAAGCTTTGAATTAGTTCCTTTTTTGTAAATAAATGCGTTATTAAAACTATATTCAGCTTATTAACACAAAAAACCACAAAACTGACAATAAAAGCATTTAGTCACTTACCTCAGGGTATTAAAAGTGACAAAAACTCCAGCAGTGGAAAGAAATATTCTTTGAAAAGAAGACTTAGATGTAATTGAATTTATTACTTTCAGCCATGTAGACTACACATGTAGGTGTGTAAAAATGCACAACAGAGCAAGGTCTTCATGCAGATGCTACATAAAGTCTAAAATTACTTAGAGAAATAAACAGCTCTTTGTAGATGAACAGTTATTCTGAGAAGTTCACAAGGACTGATAGAATGAAAACAGCACGAGAAAAGTGTTCTCAGATGGTATTGAAGAAATGATTAGAGCTAACTTTACCATTCAAAGCAGATGTGGTCTCAAAAATGCACCAATACTAAAACTTAGAAGGCTAGTTGACAAAACTTTCCTTGTCAACAAATTACTCTTGAAATTTACTAATGCCTCTATTGTGCCAATGCAGCTGTCACGTCTAGCTCATATTTGTGTGTATTTATTAATTTAACTGCGCACAAAAAAGATAGTTCCATGGGTAAAATGACCTAGTGATTGCATCACCCCTTCCCTGAACATTGCTTAAGGTATTTAGGCAAAAGAACAGTAAAATCAATTGAAAGCTCAACACTCGTCCATCGAGTGGATACTGGGTATAGGATTGACAAAATCTCAGCATTTACCATTCTATGCAAACTGCTATCATAATACTTTAAGTTTGTGTTACTCCTATTACGGAGCATGGAAGAGGCCACAAGAATCAAAGTTTTCAAGCTAATTTTTCACATACAGGTGCTTGTTTAGCCCCTCTCCTTCTCATAGACTTCGAATTCAAGTCAGATACAGTTACAGTAATTTCTCTCCCAGTCATCTGGAAAATGTAAATATTATTTTTGATTTTACTACACTCACTATTATTATTATTATTATTATAATTTTTCCCTTCAGTTCCAAGTGGAACATAGGGCTTCAGTAGCACGCCTACATTCCACTCTCTTCTCTCCAATCTTTTCAACCTGGCGCCACGACTACCCAAAAGCTTTCATTTCTTCCTCATATGATCTCCTCCATGTCACCCTTGGCTCGAACGCCCAACTCGTCGTTTCCCTTTTGGATACCATTTGAGGGTCTGGTCTGACGCGTTATGTCCAGAATTAGTCTTCTTAGTGTATGCCCAGTCCATCTCCTCTTTCTCCTGCATATTTGTTGGGTGATAGGTTCTTGGCTGGTTTGTTGTCAGCCCATTGTTTCTTTAGTTTATCCTTTTTGCTAAGTAGCTTCCCTTCACTACCTTTCATTGGTTTCGTCTCCGCTGATCTCCTCACTCCCAGATATTAACATGGTTATTTGATATAATATTGTCAGATCTCTGTCTCTCCTATCAGCAGCCTGTACTGCTTCACTTGCCAATGTGTCATGGAAGTGTCTCTCTTCTTTGCGCGTACTCTTCTTCACTTCTTTGTCCATTGTTTTATACGTTATACTCAGTTCATCTTTTCGTTGTTTATCCCTGCACTGGTTCATCTTCTGCTTCGCCATCTTCCTCTCCCTTCTCTATCAACTTCTATGTATTCGTGGAGATTAATTCATTGTCTTATTTCCTCTTCCTTCTTCACACGGTTATTCAGGTTTCTTTCCACATAGCTTTCAAGGGGTTCCATTGTTGATCCACTCAGGCTTCTTCAGGGATGTTGCTTAATATCAACAATTTTATACTGATGCCTAACTGACGTGAAGATGTCTTCTGTAGCTTCGTCCTTCAGTTCCGTTTCTGTTCTGGTTGTTGAACTCGAACTTCATTCAACTGTGGTCTATCACCGCCAGCTTCTTTCAAGGCTTTCAACTTGATTTGAAAGGTAGGTTCCTCACACTAGATAGGGGTGTGATTGGTGTGAACCTACATACATCTGCTCCCCTTCTTGATCTTATCTTGTGTCCAGTAGCCTGGCTATGTCTCCATCTCCACTCTCTTCACACTGAGATCAAGTCGATCTAACTATTAGTGTAGTGTGTCCAGGTGTCTGCTCAAATCAAATCCATTTCACTGCTTTCTCAATATCCTTGTGTTTGTACACACTACCTCACATCCAGTCAACAAATCGTTGAATGCACAGAAATCTGCAAACAATTATCCATTCTCACTCATCACTTCACCAAGTGCTTATCCACCAATGATTGCTTGGTTCTCTTCCTGTCTTGTCCACTCCCAGCTCGGCATTCATGTCACCCCACCACTCATGAGAATTCCGATGTCACTGTCACCACCTCGACTGGGGTATTGTCCATTACTGATTGCAGTTGTCTGTAGAATTCCTCCTTCTTCTCTTCCTGATCTGCATTATTTGTGGGTGCATAGCGTAGCATTGTATGATTGTGAATCTCCCTCCTTTCGAGTTGAATTCATCTTGCTGTCATGATCCTGATCCTGATCTTGATCCTGATCGTTGAGGAGGAGATTGGTTCCCACTGCATGAGACACACACACACAGAGAGGGAGAGAGTGTTGGATGTTGTTGGTAGGGGACATCATGATAGCCATTTGAAAACTCAGTGTGTTGTGCTCGTGGTTGTCGTGTCGTGTCGTGTCGTGTCGTGTCGTGTTGTCTGTGTGACAATATTGGAGTAGATTATTGACTCCTCTCGAGTTGACAGTTGGGAGAGTCCACTTACATTACATTCTATTCCATTCCATTCCATTCCATTCCATATGCAGATTCTTGTCAAATTCCCAACCTGACACTTCTATGCTATACTCTCTCATCTCCTTGGCAATCTGTGCAGCCTTGTTAGGTTTAAATATGGTGCGGACATTGCATGTCACCATTCCTACTTTCGTATTCATTGAGAAATGAGAAGACATATCGGTCAATCGGTTTCTTGAAGGCCTTCACCAACCGGCGTCATTTCGCCTCTCTGATTCCATCGAGGAATAAGTTTTTTAATTATATTTTCTTTGTGTTTTGAAGTTTGATTCGTGATTGGATTTGTTTTGCGTGGTGGGGTTGGTAGTGGTATGCCCAATCTTCCCTCTTTATGTGGGCTTAGGACTGACTAGTAATTACTGAACTAGTTAACCAAGCCTAAATCCTATTCAAACTTCTTCACTTAATTCCATGATTATAACCTATATAGGGATTAATAGAGAATAGTAGACTTTAGCTAAATCACAGATCACTTCATGAACTCAGACGATGCAGCGTCTTTAGAGAAGTCATTCAGAATCCTGAACAGTGTCCTGTCAAACAACTTGAGTGGAGTTTGATCAAGTCATCTCGGTATAGCTGAATCGTTGGACATTCAAAGGTTCAAAGCCGCTCTATGTTTTCAAAAAGTTGCAGTCAACTATTGTCTTTGCTGTAGCTATCATAAGGTCCTGACTGTTATTAATATATTTATCTTGTATTGTATAATTATACTTTTGTTTTTATAACCCTTTGTTTATTCTCTTACTTGAAACCCTCATTTGAAGCCATTAACTTTTTTTCGTTGTTCATTTTATTTTGACCACTGGAAAGAAATAATTTTGGAATCGTTTAACCACGGTGCGGTATAGCTTAGTGAACGACTTCGCTTCAACTACCTTTTCTTCTTTCTATATAATTTCAGATTCATTTTATCACAAAGTGATATCATTGAAAGATACACTTACAACTTGGCGGGACTGGATATCATTTTCTTTCTGGACATTTTCCAACTAACGACGTCGATGAATGGTTGCGTGATATGGTGAGTTGACAGAAGTGGCAAGATAAGGACTATTGCCTTCGAGTTCAGTCACAGAATGGTAACTTGTTCGCTGATAAACCTGACTGTTCTAAACTCAATCTCACGCTGATTAGTAACAAGACTTTTCTGATGGGTTCCAAACTAGAGTAAAGCAGACGTCGAGAAGTATACTATCTGATTTTAACAAATAACGGTTTTCAATACGGTTTTTCTTTGAATAACTACTGCCTATGTAAAAACCATAGAACTAGAAGAAGAATTTATACAAAGGAACATTTGTTCACTTAGTTAGTCAATCAAATTACTGACTCTTCCAGCCAAATGAACAGTTAGTGGAAAATGATCGAGAGAATTCGGTTAGCAGTAAGTATCAGACAACATCAACCAGATTACTCTTCAGTACTGCAGAAGATCAATGGTAGAAAAAATACCTCATTGGTAAGGTCTCCTACTGTAGCAGATACGACTTGCTGACAGGGATCAACAAACGTGTAATCTAGTTTTATAGCTTTCTATCGATTGTCTTCAACCAGCTTACTCAGTTAATTGTGATGAAATCATAGCAGAAAACTTAAAATCACCTACAGATTGAAAACACACAATATTTTTTTAATGTATTTTAGATATTTATTATGATGTAACAGTCATTGTTCAACACTGTTTTACATACAAAAGAAAAGAAAATTTTTTTTAAAAAAATAAAAAAAGGAGAAAGTTTTGAAGGGGATTTTTTTAAACTTCGCCATTGAAATTCTTAAATAATATGTTGTAAGGCAAGAATATCATTACTATCATTCGTCATGATTTTGCACTTTTATTCAGAAATATAATGTGAAGTATTTTGAGAATTGCACTTGAATACTTTACAGGTCAATATGAGAGATTAAAGATTGAGGCTTTTTATGAATATACCAATTCAAAGAATCTTTCAGTGTATACTGTAAACAATAGATATTATTATTGAATAGTCAAGTGAATATGTATTAGAAAATAATTAGAGTGTATGAAGAATATAATTTGTTTGACTATTCACAAAGTCAACAATATCAACCCACCTTATTATCTTCACCGGTTAATTTTAACCGCAAAAAGTTAATATAACTACAGTTATACCTTCAATTTTTATACAACTTTAAAAGACTATTCAAGCATATAATATCTAATCTTGTTTTGTATTTGTACAAAGAAGTTTTGAATAGTAATTGCTGAAAGATATAAACACTTTGAAGAGTTGACAGACTTTACAAAGTGGGAAAAAAAGTAAAAAAGGATGTGTTATGAAACAAAAATAAATGTCAGTGAATACAATTTAGGTTCGAATACAGAGTGTTTAGCAAATGTATAAATAAATACACTTCTTTAAGTATAGAGAAAGATTATTATTTTTTAAAACCTAGTCACTATCATCTTATTGATTAAATAGCTACTTAAAACTCTAAGTCCATACAACTTCTGGAATCATTCGTTCAATACTTCCTACTGGGCATTCAAGTGATTCATTTGCAAGAAAATCAGGATAAAATGGTATTAAATATCCTTTTATTTTTTGAAGTAACTCAATTGCCTTTTCACTATCACTTTGAACTAATGGGATTTCTCTTCTCTTTTCAGCGCATTGTCGAAATGTTAACAAACCGGAACCAGGAATACAATTAAAAATCTGTTGGTAAAGAAAGAAAAACAATTGGGAAAAAAACGGAGGAAATATCCTGTTATATTAAGTTTCCTTCTAGAACTAAACTAGTGTGTATCAGAACTGATAAATTTTTCTAGCGCATAAAATGTTGAAATATAGTCAGTCCTCTTGAAAAAATTGAATAACCAGATGGGGGCTGGTATTTACAGAATGAGATGTTTTTATTGTATTTTAACCGATTTTCATCAACTGCACACAACCTAATTTAATAACTAATCAAGGTATACATTTAACCGTATATCTAAGTTCTCGCGTACTGAAAAAGTAGAATAAGGAACAAAATAATGAAAGTTTCAGAAATTTATGGGTGGTGAACCTGGGATCCAGATTTTCGGTTTGTTGGCGATCGACTGCAAAGCTTACCTGCAACCGCAAAGGAATTTATGCCGTGTTGAAGGTTGGATTCCGCTTCACTGCATCGAGATCAGAGACTTCCCTGATAACACTGACTGGTTACTCGAGGGTAACCAACTTCATGTTGTCTTGTCCTAAGTACTGAACGAATTCTACAGATCATTTTGCAATGTGGTCGCAGAACTGGGCGGTTTCATTGTCATGATACACTCTTACGAATGTCAGTTAAATGCAGACAATTGGCATGAATCCCTCGACCTAGGTTTTGGGCTTCCTGGTACTCGTCAAAAAGGCGTATCGTCAATCTCTACAAGTTTGATGTCACACCTGGTTTTCGAACCCACTTCACACAGTCCCGCAGTCAGATATTCTACCAGATAACTACTTAGATTATGACCAACTCTTTGTAGGACTGGATAATGCATACGAATTGCACACACATTGGGAGTAGATGATTGGAATCAGTCCATCAACTTTGGAGAATAACTAACTTATTCGACAATGTGTTGTATTACCTTCGGTGTTAGAAGTCGGCAGGTAGATGGCTGTTGTTTGAAACATCATTTAAGTAAACTCACAGATCACTACACTAATTTTTAACTCTATCTTTAAGATAATATTCATCAAAGCTCTTCCTTTCCATTTAGGTGCTTAATGGCATAGTATCTTTGAAGTTGAAAGTAATATCAAAGTATAAGTGGTCAATTTTGTTTCAGTGTTCGTTGATGCAAACATGGAGGCGAAAAAAAAATCATAATTATAAACAGACTGTGGAAAAATTTTCATATTAAAACAATGCGCTTACTTTTTCAAAAAGTTCACCATTTTTGACAGCAGTTGCATTCCATATGTTATGGAAAAATGTATCCGCTACTGGATCATCTAAAAAATCATGATGAATATTTCGTTTAGATTCTTTTGAAATTTTTGGTAACATTCCAAGGAATTCAGCCATTAAACTTCTACGAAATCTTTGTACAAATGGGTGTACTTTCACGTTGATACCGCTAAATTTACAATCAATTAAATCTTCATCTGAATTACTTTCAATAATTATATCTAATTCACTATCACGAAAACCCAACATACTTCTATCATTCACATTAGCTGATCCCAAAATCATTTTTTTATCATCAACAATCATCACTTTACTATGAATGTAAATAAGTTCTGTTTTCTGAAAAGTAAAAAAAGAAGAAGATATACAGTAGAAATGTTTTTTATCATGCTTTGCTTATTATTTCATCGTCAGAATCTTTACTTGTAGAAAAATCAAAGTATATATATATATATATGTTATCCTGATATTTGTGATTTCCCGTTGCTATACAGGGATAAATTACTTGACCTCTGCTTGTAGATAGGTTCCTATGAAGATGCATCGATACTACCAGAAAATTCATGATGTTATATTCATCTTGATGACTAGCAGTGGAATCTAGAACGCACATTAAATCCTATTAGGAACTCGTCAGCTAGATGGACTTGCACCACCAGTGGGTGATTTTGTTCCCACTATGACTCGAACGCAGTGCACACCGCTTGAAATACTGAAACGTTATCCAATGGGGGTATGATAGCCTCCTTTTTTGATGGCAGTCGGAACAACTTCACTCACTGGGGTCCAGTTACATCCAGCCGATGAGTCCCAAATAAGACGAAACGTGTCTCCTGAATTCCACTGCTAGCCACCAAGATGAATATAATATACAACATTCATTCTCAGACACATCACTACGAACAGATGCAACTTAGATAATGTTTTAGTTTGAATGAAGCCAAATTCAATCCAAGAACAGTGATAAGTAATTTGTAGATCGTTCAAGAAAATAGGAGAACTATGTCAAAGAAATGAAGAGTAGTTAATAAGCAAACTGCACCATACTTCCCAAATTGTCCTACTTGATCTGGAAGTTCTTTGATTATAGAGACTAGAGTGTAACCTACACAGCTGCCTTTGAGAAAAAATAATACAACGTTTAACATCTATCAACAACCGTTCGATAAATCAATGATATCAATGCACGTGAATGAATCTAGTAACAATGAAAATTGTTATTTTTGACATACTATAGAACCATCAGGCCATTCATCAAAAGTCCGTAAGCTGCATACAGAAACATAATCTTCGGGGTTTGATATAACCTTTTTCAATCTTGGAATTAAAGCATATTCACCAATAAACAGACTTTGTCGAATATAGTGTAGAATTGCATGTATATAAGTTCCTGATGAAGTTCCAACTTCACCTTTGAATGCAGTAATTGAAGGAAGCATTATGAACACTCGAAAAGGTTGTCCTTCACTAGAAAATAAATCATATATTATGCAATACTTATAACTTGTTTTAGTTTATCTTTTTAGGATATATCATCAAATGAAATAGTTAGTTAGTTTGTTAGGTCTATCAAAAAAACAACTTTGCCTCATTGCATTGATCAATGTTTTTGACATGAGTTAACTGTTATTTTAACTAATACAAACTGTTAGCCATATATGAACTAACTTGAAAGCAAGAATGAGCTAAGAAGACAATTACTCTATGTAACTGTTCAAACCATCCCACCAACTGGTACAATAACTTTTGTTTTAGTTGATCAAGCACGTAAAATCTCATCGTTGTGATTTTTTTAATTTCTCCCCCTTCTTATTAAATATTGTATGTGCACAGAATTAGTCAATGTGTAATACAATTTAATTGCTATCAACTGTGGGTTGAGTAACAGTAGTTATAATAACAACAGTATTGCACCCAGTTAAAGTATTTTTTTTCCTTCACCGTACCGAATATATTGACATTCAAAAACTTACTGTAACTAAGAATTGTCCATATTAAATATAATATAACAAATCGGATACAATTAAATGTACAGATGATTGATGATATGAGCAGTGTATAACACTGAAGGATTTTTACTCAATCTATTCGATTTCAGTAGTGTGATTATTCTTCAAATGTTAAAAACCAGCAGTTTATTACATTTTGTATTTTACTGACTAAAAATTTAAATGACTATTCATAACATTACTGTTTATTGATATACTGCATCGAATTGATTGACCTGTGTTGACGTACGAGTTCCCATCTGAACGTCTTGATACTGTCTGAAAAATTATTATGATAACTTATTACGTTGTGGGTAGCACATGAATCCAGGAAGTGTATCTCTTTCTATTTGGAACTCATCAGCTGGATGTACCTGCACTCCAGTGTGGAGTGTTGTTCCCCCAACACTACAGTCTCTTACTCATTGCTTCTAATACCAAAGCGTTATCCACTAGGCCACTGAGGAACATTTTCCACTTCTTGTGAAACAACTATTACTTATTCTTATTTATTGGTACTTTAATTCTTTACTTTAATACTAGATCGAACCGATCAACATCTATTTGGATAAGGAGGTCTCGAAATAGCCTGGATACTCATTATTATAAGTGAAATAACATAACATTTCTCGTCTATATTCTTTAACATCATCTTTTTCCTTTATATGTCAATCCATAAGATTATGAAGATAGAATAGATGAAAATATTTTAAACTGTTTTCTATTGTTAACACGCTGTATGCTCAGTTTCACTCATCAAAGTGAACTGAATTCATTTGATCTGAGCAATTTGGCTTCTCTGTACAATGAATATGTTTAGATAAGACATCGGTGACCTCAGCCACGAACAAACGAAGCATCCATCTAGTGTCTATATAACTGTGATCACAATAGGAAAACGTACGAATCCATGTAAGTGATTTCTAGTTATCGATGCTGTTAATTGGTAATTCTTTCTCTTTCCGATTAACTAACATTAATTTACAAATTAATTAATTCAGCGTAGATTATATTTCAAGTTAACTCTGTTTTGTAATCACTAGAGCTCAATAATAACATTCTTCGAGATGGATGTCCTGAAATTCTGATGAGACAATCAGAAAAGAAACGGATGCCAGCTGAAAACCTCAGGTGATGATAGTTGTACCACATTGTGAATTGAAAGAAGTAGAAAACTGTGAAACATTGAAATTCGACCCAGTGGATGAGTGGTTAATGCGTTCACTGTGAAATTTGAAGCTTCCGTTTTCGAGCAGGGTTGTAGGGGCATAATATCAAAGAGTCAGACACAGTAGAAGAAATAGCCCTTCAGTGTTCCCAGGTTCTCAATGGTTCTTTAACTGACCTCAATCCATGATGTGTTCCACCTTCATAATGATAAAAGCTTTAAAGCACAACACTAATTTGAGGAATTGGTTCTAAAATGCTTAGTAGAACTAAACTTTAGTGACCGGAAACCTTAAGTATAATCAGTCAGGTTTCATATATTGCATTCAAGATCATTCGTTTGCATCCGGTTTATCATGTTGGTGATCCTACATAAGCTGTGAAGAGATTTGGATGTGAAGTTTAATGGAGTAGGTGATGCGGCAGAAATCAATGAATGTCTGGTTGGCAAATTTAAACGTAACCAAGAATGACGACTTAAGCAGGACTGGATGAGTTATATATATATATATATATATATATATATATATATATATATATATATATATATATATATATATATATATATATATATATATCTGATTTCGCAAGTCAAAGGTTCTTGGTATATGCCATTGAAATATGAGGTAGACATTTTGAATGGCTAAAAGATAGATTAGGCGAATCTACTTTAGCAGTTATAGAAAAAATGGGTAGAATTGGGTACTACAGTATGTGCATGCTGCCGTCAGAAATAGGTTATCCTCATCAAGTCACTGTTCGCGAATAGAACTTCATTGATCCGACAAATGGAGTGCATACGAACAACGTTGGTAATATATGGAGTCGTTTTAAAAAGTTCCTAAGGCTTTTAGCAAGACCGCGAAGGGGTATGATATAGTCACATATGGATAGGTGATAATAAGGCAAATGATATGGTTCCAAAGACGATAAATCCATTGGAATTCTGGATATCTTTTTTTCTCACATAGAGTAGACTTATATACTATGAATGAAACACTATTTTTCTCAACAATTATGTTACTCTTCCAGATGTTCTATTCTGTTTGTTCAGTACGCACTCGAACGTGATTGGCCGTCACTAAAGTTTTATCAACTTTTTTATTGGTAGCTAGCATAGATAGGGCTTGTTTTTCCAAAGATTCAGTCTGATTGACTTTCAGCTAAACTCAGATTTTAGCAATACGCCTGTAGTTTGCTAGAACTAAAAGTGTATATTTCTACAGTCGGTAGATGTGGTGTAAACAAATAACAAGGTGTTGTTTTTTCCATGTGGGAATTTTTGTTTGTCAATATACTATTAAATCACTTTGAAATTACTTGCTGATATTCTTTTACGTATGACAAAGATAGTATTTATCAGATACACTATACAGCATTAGCTTAACAAGTTCGCTTACCTATGAGCTCGTAATATTCGCAGATAAATTGCTTCACATATACGATTTTTAACTAAACCAGTAGAATTACTAGGTGGTAGATGCTCAGATCCAGATCTATGAGTACTCTTGACATCAGTATTATTTCCTTCACTACCGTAAATTTCTTCATCATGCTGATCTTGTGATCCAAGTATATAGCTAACAAAGTATTGATTTTCAATATAAATAAAATGTTCCGCTTCTTGTATCATATTAATATATGCAGATAAAACAGATGTTTCTAATCCAATTTGATGTTTATTTTCATCTAAATTAATATCTTTCATAGATGGTGTAGGCAAATTTTGATGAAAAAGTTTACGAAAAGATTTACGAAATTCTTTTTCATCATCAGAATGAACTCCTAATGACCAATTTGCAACACTTCGTAAAGCTTGTACAGTACATGTTGTAGATTGTCTTGGATCTACAAGAACAGTAGATAATTTTGTTTCAGTCCATGGAGTACATGGATGTGATGGTAGTAGACCAGGAACAAGACGCTGAATGATTCGTTTTGCACTTCCTCTTGGTGCAGATTTAATCTTTCTTGCCTATGATGAGAAAAAAAAATTATCACATTAGATATTGATTTACATAGACTGTGTAAATGACAGATAATAATTGACAAACAAAATAAAAACTATCAGGTTATAAAAACGAAATCAAGTTTAATGCATATGCATATACAAAGAGCACTGCGCTACAACATCAAAAATACAATGTCCAACAATGCGGTATTTTTAAATCCAACATATTTCAAGTAAACCATCAAGATGGTCATACAAAGTTTGATAATAATAATAATCGGTCAATGAATGCGAAACCACGTGCAATAGGAATTATTCAACATTCAGTCATTTTCATGTATGAAAAATTCTGCTACCACTTAACTTAAAAAAACTAAGTAGTTATAAAATCTTAAACTTAAATATCAAACGTTATGTGACCATCATGAAACAATCAGGTGATATTCATTATACCTGAAACATCGTTTAGTCAGTATGACAATAAATGCTGCATTAAATAAGAAAATCTTGTATGCATAAGATCTAATTTAATGAAAGAGCAACTTGAGTAGTCAAAAACAGCTCAGGCTAATCCGTAGTATTTTGCCAGCTAGATCAAAGTAATCTAAACACCTGACGACTATTTCACTAGTTTGGGGGCGAGCCCGTTAGCAGCGTACGCGGATGCACTCGTATACAATCGGATTACGCGCTGTGGAAGCTGAACTGGTCCAGACATCCGGTATTTAGACCACTCTGATCTAGCTGGTGAAATACTAAAGATCAACCTGGGTGGTATCTAACTACGTAGGTTGTTCAATGGTAGTATCTTTTGCTAGTTAGTAACACTGTCATATCAGAGATCACATGTTGTGATCTCAGCTGAATGGCTTCCAGTGGAAACTATGCTGATATCACAGTTGAGCAGTAGTTGAAAAACTATTTTGCTATGAGAAATGTCAAAGTGGATTTTACAACTTATGAATGACTTAAAAATTGATGAACCATTCAGTTTATGAAACATTTTCAAATTAATCATCCTACTGAAGAATTTAATTTAAGCTTACACAAAATCTCATCCTAAAAATGTAGTTTTAAACTATTTCGGTGAAGTGATGAAAATACCGCACCACCACCATCAACAACAACAACAAACTCCAATCACCGTCAACGGGAGAAACTTAAAGGAAGTAACCTCCTTCACTTATCTAGGAAGCATTGTTTCAAATACAGGCGGGACAGACGAGGACGTCAAAGTCAGAATCGGAAAACCAAGACAGGTGTTCATTAGCCTGAAACCAGTTTGGAGATCTTCTGCACTCAGCATGTGGAACAAGATCCGGATTTTCAACACCAATTCAGTCAAGTCAGTGCTTCTGTATGGTTGAGAGACTTGGCGCGTGACGAAAGGCATTTCCAATAAACTACAGACATTCGTCAACAACTGCTTACCCTGGCTCGCTACTGAAGATCACATGGATTGCCAGAAAGAATAAGCAACAAGGAGCTCTGGCTGGTGACGAACCAACCAAGAATCTATCACTCAACAAATATGCAGGAAGAAGTGGAGATGGATTGGCCATCCACTGAGAAGGCCGACTGAGGACATCACGCGTCAGGCCAGTTGCTCGAGTGGAATCCCCATGGGAAGCGACGAGTTGGACGTCCTAGCTGAGGGTGACATGGAGGAGGTCGTGCGAGGAGGAAATGAGAGCTTGTGGGCTGTCGTGGGACCAGGTTCAAAAGATCTCAGAGAACAGAGGTCACTGGAGGCGTGCTACTGAAGCCCTATGTTCCACTAGGAACCCAAGGGACTAATAATAATAATAATAAATAACCTTTCCTTATTTCAACACAATGAGAAAATTGATACATGGTGAAAAAACATAATCATAATTCAAATGAGATAAGCTAGTTTAGCGTTTTAGAATTTAGAATCTACTGAATGTTGTAAATGTTTTTTTTTTCTTAGCAAAAGTATGCTTAAGGTATTGACATAGCAAATAATCAGACAATAAAGCAAACTTATAAACAACTCAGCAAAATATAATGATAATACTGATGTGTTTACAAAACAAGTAATACATTCCATTGTAAAATAAGAAATCCTGTAGAATGTTTATTTTCTTCTGATTGACTAGAAAGTTTATTTTAACACTACACTGGAATATCAGTTTTCCAGCACAGCCAAAATAGATTCTTTATGAATTATTCAGTCATTGTAAATAATACAGACATAATAAGAGTAGAAAAATTATCTACTATTGTGAAATAATTAACCTAGACACTAAACTTCTACTAGCTAATACTTTGAGAAGATAAGACTGTTAGTTGAATAAGATAATTTATTATATAATGTGATTTATTGCTGAGATATTAGCCAAGATAGATTTAAGTTTAGAAAAGAAGATCAGACTGAAACGCAACACTAGCCAATCTACTCACTGACTGTTGGGATGAACCGTGTAAAGAAATGTCGGCTTCCTACTTGGGGTCGCTGTGATAACCAAAATCAAAGATTTGAGACTCTAGGTGATATTCCTCAAAATCGATCTTACTGATACAAGCGAATCCACACATTATCGTTAAATTAATCATCATGCCTTATTTTTAGATTTATCTTGGTCTCATTTCTTCGTTTCTTATAGATTTCTGTGACATCTATCTCCATTTTTCTCCACTTTATTGTCTTTTTCCTTGTACTTTGATGTCCTGTTGTGATTTGTGGCAGCCTAAACAATCATGCAGTGATGTCAGAACCCTATTTAAGTAATGATTGACCGTTGCCAGCAATTGAAAGTCACCCGATAAAACCTTGTGCATGATCGTGCAGTTAGCGATGAGTTACAACTACCATGAATGTGGGCTAATGATACAACCTAGTCGCGCAAACCTCGGTAGGTAGAATGGGGTTGGAATACAAGACGTTGGTTAAAAGTCAACCATTTAAGACAATTAGCCATAACTAAATTGTTATCAAGATAAGCCATCAATAGATTACTAAAGAGACCACTTTTCTACAGTTAGATATTATGAACACCGTTATTCACGAAAATATGCGATTATCGTTCCTCAGTGTTTATCTCCCAAACATTTTGCGGCTTATCGTGTTTTGCTTATTTATTAACATATTAAGTGCCTATGTCCCCCACAGGTTATGGTAGATACCGTCACACAGTGAAAAAGTATCATTTACTGGATGAAGTTTCACACATAATTTATCAGCTATATTCATGTAAATATGGACAACAAATACATTTTAGAAAACTCCCCTTTCCTGTTACTTCAACTCTTCTGAGGGAGATATTATTGCAATGTACAGATAGAGTTCTCTATACATTTGAAGGTGAACGCCTTCGGCAAGTTGACAGTGTGGCTATGGGCAGTCCCTTAGGTCCTTTACCAGCTGATAATTACATATCATTTATCGAAAATTTGGCTGGTGATCTCAACGCTAAAGTTCCTCTTTGCAAGAGAAATGTTGATGACATCATAGTGATTTATGAAAGGTATGAGGACATGGCTTGTCTACCAAATAGACTTAACGGCGTAAAAACTCACATCAGCCTGATTTGTGAGCAGAAAAATAATAATCATCTGCCATTCTTTGACATACTCCTGAGTCGATGAGATGGTTGAATAAGATGGCCAGTTTACGGAAAGCCCACATGGACAGAAAACCACCTGAAGTGTCATAACTTTTGTCCTAACCAATGCAAGCGAGGTCTAGTAAAATGCCTGTTTAACAGGATCTATCGTATCGGTATATCAGACATGATGGATAAAGATATCAAATTACTGACCAAAACACTCATGAAAAACGGGTATCCTATGAAGTTTGTAAACCGTTGTAGAGGTGAAGTAGCATGAAAGCCAACTGTATACAAGGTTCCTAAGAAAAGCGTCTATATCACTCTGCCATACAGAGGGAAGTTGGAAGGTATCATTTTGAGACGTTGACTAAAATCAGCCATTGGGAAAACATATTACGCAGCAAACTTTATGGTTGTGAAAAGAACAAAACACATGATCCACCACAAACCTAAACACTGCACCGATGATTGCGTAAAATCCTATTGTGTTTACAAGTTTACGTGTGCGTGTGTTTGCATATACATAATAATAATAATTGTTATACTGATAATGATAATAATAACTATAATAATTGTTGGTTTTTGTCTGTAGACCTTCGAGTTTGTGCAACAAGACATTAGACGTAAATCATCATCAGCAAAATCAAAATCTTCTTCTGGGATCCCTTCATCCGTCCAGCCAGTGTATGCCCATCTTCTCACTCCTCACAGTTGCCTGTTGCATGATCCAGTCCAGTCAACCACAATCAGGAAGATCATCGGTGAAAGTAGGTCACCTTGTTTTGTCTTACTCCTCTCTTCACTTCAAAGGCGTCACTGAGCTTCCCATTGTGAATCACTTGGCTGGCATGTAGCATCATATAGCACATAGCTGTTGAATGAGTTTGATAAAGGTTCGCGGCACTAAGAGAGTAGTGTTGAAGCAGTTGCCTGGTGAATTACTTCTCTGTCGACGCTGTCAAACGCCTTCTCAAAGTCGATAAAGTTGAGTTGAAGATCGAGTTGACTGTCATTCTATACTCTGTTGTATGATGATGCGTAGTGTAGCGTTGCAATTTGGTGCGCACATGATTTGTACTTCCTGAATCCAGCCAGCCAGCCAGCCAGTCTGTTAAAGTCGAAATTTTGAATCCACAGCATGTTTTAATCTCTCCAAGATGATGCGGCATAATATTTTGCTTGGTTTGGGTGGACAGGGACAGGAGCATGATTCGTCGGCAGTTCCTACAAAGACTTAGGTCTCCCTTCTTTGCGAGTTTGACAAAGTAGTTTTTCTTGCCATCTACTTCCAGGTACATTTCCTTCCTTCCCTACTTCCAAACCTCCTGCAGTAGTGGTGTGAGCATGTCCGCTGTTGTCTCTGCATTTATTTTTAGTGCTTCTGGTGGAATTCAATGTGGTACTGCTGCTTTTTTGGATTTAAGAAACTTTATGGGGTTCAGGACTACACTTCTGCTTTTGTTAGAGTGTTTGTGTTCACTGGTAATTCCGTGACTGGGCTGCTGGTAAATAGAAAGGAATATGGTCATGAAATTTCCGCACAATTTTTGAAGCTGAACAGACTGCAAAAAAGAGAAGGTATTGCATAAAAGCGTCAGGTTGGAAATCTGACAAAATCTACACATGGAATGGAATGGAATAGAATGTAAGTGGACTCTCCCAACTGTCAACTCGAGAGGAGTCAATAATCTACTCCAATATTGTCACACAGACAACACGACACGACACGACAACCACGAGCACAACACACTGAGTTTTCAAATGGCTATCATGATGTCCCCTACCAACAACATCCAACACTCTCTCCCTCCCTGTGTGTGTGTGTGTCTCATGCAGTGGGAACCAATCTCCTCCTCAACGATCAGGATCAAGATCAGGATCAGGATCATGACAGCAAGATGAATTCAACTCGAAAGGAGGGAGATTCACAATCATACAATGCTACGCTATGCACCCACAAATAATGCAGATCAGGAAGAGAAGAAGGAGGAATTCTACAGACAACTGCAATCAGTAATGGACAATACCCCAGTTGAGGTGGTGACAGTGACATCTGAATTCTGATGGGTGGTGGGGTGACATGAATGCCGAGCTGGGAGTGGACAAGACAGGAAGAGAACCAACCAATCATTGGTGGATAAGCACTTGGTGAAGTAATGAATGAGAATGGATAATTGTTTGCAGATTTCTGCGCCCGTGGTTGTCATCAGGGTCCAAAATCTTAACTATACGCAAACATTTTTATTTCATATACAGTAGGTTAAGATGGTTGTAACTTTAGCTGCTTCGCAACAGCTAGCGCAGTAAAACATTTATAATGTTTATAATGAAGGCGAGTGAAAGGAGTACATAACCGAAACAGATCCATAACATTTGGATCCATATACAAGTAAGGAGGTTCATTTGGAACTAAATATCAGTACAGCGGTAATCGAGACCAATTTTATTACGAATTTCCGGGAAGCAGTTGAGCACCAAATCTGACTGAATCATTAAAAGAATAGATTTTGATATAATCCCAGCATGCTTAGAAAATCAAAAACAGGATATTTTCGAACGCTTGGCTGTGAAAGGTATAACTTCTTTAGCCGAATATGCTAATTTTTATCATTATAGGCAAATGATATATATATATATATATATATATATATATTGGTGCTAATAAAAATCCGTATATTTGGCTGAAGAAGTTATTGCTTCCACAACAAAACGTTCAAAAATATCTTGGTTTTGGTTTTCCTAAACACGCTAGGATTATATTAAAATATTTTCTTACAATAAATGTAATTCTTTTCTTCGCCAAAAGTTTTAATCTGTAATCAATATTTGGAATACGGTACGTCTTTTATCTATAGTATTTTGACGTTATCAAACCACTTATATCGTTCGATTATTATTTTCATCAAGAAAATGCTTAATTTGATGAATGCATGTGGATAGCTGAGATGAATAAAATATAAAGAAATGAGATTTGTACAAAGTTGATTAGAATCCAATTTCAAACAATACGTGTCATGTAAACATAGACAATACTTATTTTAAGAGGTTGTAGAAACTTTCTTTACGATTGATACCTGTTGGTTTCAGGTTGCATTGCCCTAAGAATTTCAACGATTTCAAAGACATCTTAGCATCGATGAAAATTATGCTCAGGGAAATAAACAGATATATAAGTAGGTTTGTAGCTCTATATGAAGATGACAATGATTTTATATTGTCTCAACATGGAAATTGCTTCATGAACCTTTAATCCCTAAGTCTGGTGACATTAACAGCCCTAGTTTCACAGGATAGTCTGGCAATGAAACCTCTACGATGGAATATCAAGGCTCAAAGAATTGCAGTTCTAAGTATATTTCTGAAATAAACCACTCGGTAGAGTATTAAAACCAAGGATCAGTACTTCAAATATATACCATATACCAAGGATGAAGTGAATGCACAGGATATTTATTCATACTTCTAACCACCTGTTACTGACAGATGTTTGCTGTTATATATATATATATATATATATATATATATATATATATATATATATATATATATATATATAATATTCTTTGAACGGATGTCTCGATATTGTTAAAGTTCTAGTCATGATGTAATTTGCTTGGTAGTAGGCTTCCATGAATGACATGCAGGCGCATTCAGCTGACGTTTTCAAAAACAGTTCGTACTCAACGTAGATTTCACTCCTAGTCACTCACAGGCAAATCAAATCATGATTAATCGTCAAACAATAATGAGGCATCGATAAAAGAGCCCATATGTCAACAGTTATTAATTAATTAAGTTTAGTATGCTAGTCGATAAGAAATAAACTATCAATGAATAATAACCGATATGGATTATTAGAGTAGTTTGTCATGACTTAACACCCTAGTGAGTTGTATTCTGGCATTTAAAGCAATGGATACTCGGCTCAAAACTCAATGGGAACATGATCACTAACTGGGACGAAGGTACATCTATATGATAAGTCTCAAAAAAGGATGAAATGTATTTTCTCCATTCCATTGCTTGAAATCAACAAGCAAATTGCATTGTAATTACACTTGGATGCACATACATTATATTTTATTTGTATAGGTTAAGTAATATCTCCTAAAAGCATAATTTCTGTGGTAGTTTTATCTCTGTTATCAGCTTCAAATACACAACACTGAGCAACAAACTTCATACTGTGCGATACATTAGAGATTAAAAAAGCGTGAAGTGGTAATATTGAATTACTGATTGACAATGCTATGAAATACCATGCTTCATAATTAACAAATAATTTAAATTGAATGATTTAAACAGTTTACACTCATACAACCTCTCTTACTACAATTACACCCAACTATTAATGTGGCTGAATTTTGAAGTTCATAGAAATCTATGTGAAACGTGTCATTTATTCTCAAATCCTATTTGGCTAAGCTTATGTTTTTCCTTTTATATTGATTTAGCAGAAACCCTTCCATAATGTCAGCACTTTTACTAGCTATAAAATATCAAGCAAGCTTACATCAACAATAATTCATAAAGTGTAAAGCTTTACTCGTTATCAAAATCAAAAGTTTATGACAGGAAGTGAATGTGATGTCATACATTGGGAATATTTAAGATAACTATTTCTCCGTAGGTATATAATTGTTTTTATACGATACCGTCGTTGATTAGACCGAATCGATCGGTCTTCGTTGGCATATGGGATCCTGTGTGGATGGCTCGATCCATCAATACTATCTTAAGAGCACAAGTAATATCGAGGCATCCACACAGAATCCCATATGCCAACGAAGACCGATCGATTCGGTCCAATCAACGACTGTATCATATAAAAACAATTATATACTAAAAACTATACCCGTCGCACAAAAAGTGGCTATCGTGGCTTGGTGGTGTAGTGAATAACGCTTCGGCGTTTGCAGAGATCGCTCCCGAGTCCAAATCCCGGTGAGAACCACATCACTCACCGGGAAGCAGGTACATCCAGTTGACGAGTCCTAAATAGGACGAAATGAGCATCCTGGATTCCACTGTTAGCCACTATCTATCATTACTATTTCTCCGTAGGTGTTTGAAGGGATAGATTTATAGGCCCAATTTTTGTACTTGGCACCGTTTAACATCAGCTTTGCTGCTATATAGTGTTATCTTTTCATTTTTTATTCCAAAGAAGATGATATATACTGGTTAGCTTCTATATGGCAAAGACTTACAGAAGTTGACCTTCTTATTCATGTGACTAGCTTTCTTACAGGGGTCCTTAGGCAGAATTAAAACTAAGCATTCAAATTTTGTCTGCTTAAAAAGATAAATCATTTTCAGTACTGTTTGTTTTGTGAGGTTGCCTAGGGGAGTAAAATAACTGCAGAAGAACAGGACTTTACACGTGTTACATACCAGTGAAGTGAATACACCTTTGAACTTAAGGATTATCATCTACGGTGTGGAAAAAACTTATTCATAGAATTTCAAGGCTGATACCCAGTCAGCATGCATCATCCAGTATGACTGACACCAACCATCAGTTTTATTTCTTCAACAAATGACAATCTGTTTTCTCCTGACTCAATAGTTATTTAGGCATCACTGCTAGTAGATATAAACGAACACCTGACATTATTAAATGCATTTCGACTACTTCGATGGAGGTTTATAAATTTATAAACTTATTCGCCTTCATTACCTATTTACCTTCAATAGTGTCTACTTTTTGGTTCCATCAAAAGAGAACCATTATACAGATAAATGGTGAGGTGGGCTTGTACCTATTGCCATTTGTTATTCATGCTTGTCTTCTAATCGAAGATTTAGATAATCAGTGTTACTGCTGACTATTAGTTATCTAATAACTATATATGTGGTTCAAGAACATAATAAGAGTGAGAACTTCCAAAATCTTACTTCTAAAGAACTCTGAGTTAAGGCAATAATCTAAGTAAATAGTAAGTAATTGAAGACATATCATCTGTTCTTTTAAGTTTAAAATCATTCCAGTAGAAATGATGTCTCCATAATAAACGTAAATCTAATCGAGGTAAAAATTGGCAAACATCATGCAAGCTGTTTTGTATTTATATAAATTCCTATTTGCAGAAATTCTACAAGATATTCGTGACAAACTTTATAAGGGTTATCGTTCATCATTATATCTTATTATGCAGCATAAAATGAAGGAAAATTTTTATGCTTGTAGACTATCGCTTCTAAAAGGCGTCAGCTTGAAATGTGGCACTTTTATTTAATTTTCTCAGTTTACTTGTGTGTTATATAAATCAAATATGGAAATATAACTTTTGATTCATTCTCATCTGTTAATAGCTTAGAATTCATTATTTCGGGTTGTAAAAGAAAAGTTATTATACACTTTTATCATGTTACTAATTATACAAGCTCTTAATAAACTTGAGTAATACTTTCGTGAGCGATACACTAAATATATTGTGTACATCTATACATATGTATGCCTGTATTATGGTTATTGATCCCGTACTAAAGTAGACTAAACATGTGTTAGACGATGATCGTTTGGTGTTCTCTGAGCTTTGATATTTTGTGGTAAACGTTTCATCATCAAGCTTGGTGACATCTTCAGCACTAACCTCATACAGAAGTGTAACATATTCGACTGTACACGAATATTTAGATAGTATTTATATTGACCTTAAGTGTTGTACAGTTGTAAGTTGGGAAAGAAATTTCTACTATATCCTAACTTTTTTGACCGTAAATTTCTTTTAAGTCAAACTTTTAGATAATCATTGTTAGAGTCGAGAAGAACACTATCTAAATGTTTATGTAGTAATCGAATATGCTTAACTTCCTTATGAAGTGAGTGGTAAAGATGTCATAAAGCCTGATGATGAAACGTATACAACAAAGTATCAAAGCTCAGAGAACACCAAGCCACCACCATCCTAATCCTAAGCTACAGATATTTTCCATCATTTCAAAACTTGTAAGAAATTGAATAAACATTAGAAAAGTGTTTAATATCCGTTATATATAGGTCATCATAATGATGAATGAAATGTTTTATCCAGGGATTTGTTGAGTTTAAGTCAGGTGTTAGGAGAATTTGATGACAGTTGGAGAAGTACGATAAAGCTGTTTCATTCTGTTTTGTGACTGTTCAGTAGTGCACATTTCAGCTTTATGAGAGGTCAAGGCTACGACTGCTAGGTATTAACTTGAGCACTGGGTTGAAACTCAGTGGTTTACTCTTCCTATCTCTGTTAGTAAGCCATATAGAGCGACAATTAGTGATCCTGAGTTAGGTGTTGTGGGTGTGCCCTGGTGATGAGTTCGACGTTAGGTAAAGCCAAGCTATCATTGCTCCCATGTTTTAGACATTTTCCTAGTTAACATTGATGCGTAATGGAAAATAGTAAGACAAACGAAAAGAGAACTTTTCAATAAAAGTCATATTAGTTTGACTGTTTCAGATAGCCATGGTTTGACAGACTTGTATTGATACTGGGTACTTTGCCGGCTGAGGCATGACAACCAACTGCTAGTTCTATTCCTGCAACAGCTTAGGTTTTCATTTCACCTTCAATCATCACAGAGTAATAACTGTATGACATTTAATCTATTTCCTCTATTTTGATTAAATATTTTATCAGTAATTCATAATATGAATGCTAGTTAGATTAGGTAATATCAGAAAAGTATCATAAAGTCAATGAAGGGGTTGCATTTAGAATTTCACAAGTGCTACACAGATTATTTTATGAAATCGATAAACAGTGTAATAAGAGTAAAAATGTAAGAATCATGTTGTCATCAGGATCATCATAGTTGCTTTCTAAACAAAAGATTTATTCTATATTAAATATGCACAATTATTACGTTGATAGAAATATCTATTGATTAACTTGAAATGTTTCACTACAGTTCCACTATCTAAATAGTATAAGTCTGATAGTATAATCCAATTGTGATCAAATAAAGTATAAAATGACTTACACGTATTTGATTCCAGCGCTGAATAAAATGTCTTGATATATCACAGGCTGCAGTACCAACAAATACACATCCAACATCATGCCATGGCATACGTGGTACACGTGTTCTATCTACTAAATCTGAAAACAAAAATAAAAATTTTAAATCAGATTGATATAATAATAACAGTGTGTTTATACAAGAGTTGATAAAACTTGAAAGAAAACAACACAGTATTTCAGGATAGTTCGAAAAATATGTTTTAAGTTTTCTAATAAACACATATCACTTTGACATGATTGTCATAAATAAATTCTGCTGGAAATTTTAACAATGAGTAATACTAATTCACTGTGTGATACATATAAAAGGGAACCTTAATGGAATTATACTCTACCACAGTGCTTAAATTCTCCTCTAGTATTAATTTAAATTGGTTTTCATTAGTTATCATATTTTGTGGTAGACCAAGGATTCGAAGGACTGGCATACCTTTCACATCAATTATTGATTTCATAAGTTCGAAAATTTATCAACTACTGAAATGTTTATCAGTAACTTTGAAATTATTTCAATATGACATTTTTTTTCAAGTTGTTATTCATCGTAGACTGACATCAGTTGGAGGAAGAAAGGAAACCTGGGAGCACTGGACAGCTGTTTCGTCCTAGTATGGGACTCCTCAGCAGTGCGTACCCACAACCCCGCCAGGGATCGAACCCGTGACCTTCAAGCTCCTTGGCCAGCACGTTACCATTGAGCTAACCACTGGGTCAGAATCCAGTGGTCCATATTTCCAACTTCTGTTAGCTCACAATATAGCGCAACTGCCACCCAATATCATCGCTGAGTAACTGTCCTCACGACCGTCAGGCTTTACCCCCACCGGTCACAACTTCTCATTAGGACTTCGGGAATACGTCTCGAAGCTAGTCACCAATGAGCACCAATTTAATTGAATTTTCAGTGAGTTGTTAATATTAAAAGTGTAGAAGGTTTTATAAATGAACTGATTAAGATAAATGTAGAAGAAGATGAAACGTTTGCAAGTTTTGTTGTAATTTCTCTTCATTTTAAAACCTGGGAGCTATTTCGTTCTAGTTTTCCAACTGATATTAGTCCGTAATGAAAACAACCTCAAAAATAAGATACGCACTAACCGCAAACTATATTACTGCATAGTTTTCCTTAGTGACATGGTTCAGGATGGATATCTCAAAGTTCTGATGAAAAGCTGTGACCAGTGGGGTAAACCAGTTGGAAGGGGAGCGGATGTCAAGTTAAAACCTTGGATAATAGTTACGCTATATTGCGAACTGACAAAAGTATGTAGCTGTGAACAGTTTACCCCCAAACTCAGTGGCTCAATGGTTAACACTTTCACAGGGCGAACTGAAGGTCCCGGCTTCGATCCTTTGCAGGGTGCGGTCATGGGGTACGTACTGCTGAGAAATTCCATATAAAGACAAAATTGGGGGCCAGTGCTCCCAGGTCCTTAGTGGTTCTTTAGCTGATGAATGTTACTTTTAAAAGGAAATCCCCATCAGCTTAAAAAATACATTCTATTATTTTACTATGCCGATATTTGAAGTCATTTAATATTGTACCCAGTGCACTCAATGATGACTATGCTTGACTGGATAAATGTTAAATTCCTGCAGAAAGCATAATAAAATCCTTGAAAGCATTTTCAGAATCAGCATTGCTTTGGCGACAAACTATAGGGTCGTATAAATGAAATGGCTATGACTTTTAACAGTGTCTCAAGTTAGGGTAAATCTTTATGGAGAGGCTGGTAACTGTCTTCAGTATCAACTCAGAATATGATACAAACATGTAGATGGTACATTCTTGAAAGAGTGGATGAAAAATCTTTTTATGAACAATTTACAAAGTCTACAGAACTAATGTTTGAATTATAATCTAATAATGGGCTGGAAACTTCATACAACACTGTCTTATCCATAGAACAAATAAAACGAAATTCGAGATTAATAATATGCACAAAAACTGACAATAAAAGATATTCAGATATGTGACCAGATTACCCAATCAACTTGAACTTATCAAATAATAATAATAATAATATCATTATAGCAGATCCTAATGAGTTGGCAAATGAAACATGATAAAGTGCAACAAGTTTTAGTAGAAAATAGAGTTTTAGAAAAATATCCCTAAGCAACACCACTGAATAGATTTTATTATTATTATTATTAGTCCCTTGGGTTCCTAGTGGAACATAGGGCTTCAGTAGCACGCCTCCAGTGACCTCTGTTCTCTGAGATCTTTTGAACCTGGTTCCACGACAGCCCACAACCTCTCATTTCCTCCTCGCATGACCTCCTCCATGTCACCCTCAGCTAGGACGTCCAACTCGTCGCTTCCCATGGGGATTCCACTCGAGCAACTGGCCTGACGCGTGATGTCCTCAGTCGGCCTTCTCAGTGCATGGCCAATCCATCTCCACTTCTTCCTGCATATTTGTTGCGTGATAGGTTCTTGGTTGGTTCGTCACCAGCCAGAGTTCCTTGTTGCTTATTTTTTCTGGCCATCTGATCTTCAGCAGCGAGCGTAAGCAGTTGTTGATGAATGTCTGTAGTTTATTGGAAATCCCTTTCGTGACGCGCCAAGTCTCTGAACCATACAAGAGCACTGACTTGACTGGGTTGGTGTTGAAAATCCGTATCTTGTTCCGCATGCTGAGTGCAGAAGATCTCCACACTGGTTTCAGGCTAATGAACGCCTGTCTTGCTTTTCCGATTCTGACTTTGACGTCCTCGTCCGTGCCGCCTGTATTTGAAACAATGCTTCCTAGATAAGTGAAGGAGGTTACTTCCTTTAAGTTTCTCCCGTTGACGGTGATTGGAGTTTGTTGTTGTTGTTTAAAACTACATTTTTAGGATGAGATTTTGTGTAAGCTTAAATTAAATTCTTCAGTAGGATGATTAATTTGAAAATGTTTCATAAACTGAATGGTTCATCAATTTTTAAGTCATTCATAAGTTGTAAAATCCACTTTGACATTTCTCATAGCAAAATAGTTTTTCAACTACTGCTCAACTGTGATATCAGCATAGTTTCCATTGGAAGCCATTCAGCTGAGATCACAACATGTGATCTCTGATATGACAGTGTTACTAACTAGCAAAAGATACTACCACTAAACAACCTACGTAGTTAGAAACCACCCAGGTTGATCTTTAGTATTTCACCAGCTAGATCAGAGTGGTCTAAATACCGGATGTCTGGACCAGTTCAGCTTCCACAGCGCGTAATCCGATTGTATACGAGTGCATCCGCGTACGCTGCTAACGGGCTCGCCCCCAAACTAGTGAAATAGTCGTCAGGTGTTTAGATTACTTTGATCTAGCTGGTAAAATACTACAGATTAGCCTGAGCTGTTTTTGACTACTCAAGTTGCTCTTTCATTAAATTAGATCTTATGCATACAAGATTTTCTTATTTAATGCAGCATTTATTGTCATACTGACTAAACGATGTTTTAGGTATAATGAATATCACCTGATTGTTTCATGATGGTCACATAACGTTTGATATTTAAGTTTAAGATTTTATAACTACTTAGTTTTTTTAAGTTAAATGGTAGCAGAATTTTTCATACATGAAAATGACTGAATGTTGAATAATTCCTATTGCACGTGGTTTCGCATTCATTGACCGATTATTATTATTATCAAACTTTGTATGACCATCTTGATGGTTTACTTGAAATATGTTGGATTTAAAAATACCGCATTGTTGGACATTGTATTTTTGATGTTGTAGCGCAGTGCTCTTTTGTATATGCATATGCATTAAACTTGATTTCGTTTTTATAACCTGATAGTTTTTATTTTGTTTGTCAATTATTATCTGTCATTTACACAGTCTATGTAAATCAATATCTAATGTGATAATTTTTTTTTCTCATCATAGGCAAGAAAGATTAAATCTGCACCAAGAGGAAGTGCAAAACGAATCATTCAGCGTCTTGTTCCTGGTCTACTACCATCACATCCATGTACTCCATGGACTGAAACAAAATTATCTACTGTTCTTGTAGATCCAAGACAATCTACAACATGTACTGTACAAGCTTTACGAAGTGTTGCAAATTGGTCATTAGGAGTTCATTCTGATGATGAAAAAGAATTTCGTAAATCTTTTCGTAAACTTTTTCATCAAAATTTGCCTACACCATCTATGAAAGATATTAATTTAGATGAAAATAAACATCAAATTGGATTAGAAACATCTGTTTTATCTGCATATATTAATATGATACAAGAAGCGGAACATTTTATTTATATTGAAAATCAATACTTTGTTAGCTATATACTTGGATCACAAGATCAGCATGATGAAGAAATTTACGGTAGTGAAGGAAATAATACTGATGTCAAGAGTACTCATAGATCTGGATCTGAGCATCTACCACCTAGTAATTCTACTGGTTTAGTTAAAAATCGTATATGTGAAGCAATTTATCTGCGAATATTACGAGCTCATAGGTAAGCGAACTTGTTAAGCTAATGCTGTATAGTGTATCTGATAAATACTATCTTTGTCATACGTAAAAGAATATCAGCAAGTAATTTCAAAGTGATTTAATAGTATATTGACAAACGAAAATTCCCACATGGAAAAAACAACACCTTGTTATTTGTTTACACCACATCTACCGACTGTAGAAATATACACTTTTAGTTCTAGCAAACTACAGGCGTATTGCTAAAATCTGAGTTTAGCTGAAAGTCAATCAGACTGAATCTTTGGAAAAACAAGCCCTATCTATGCTAGCTACCAATAAAAAAGTTGATAAAACTTTAGTGACGGCCAATCACGTTCGAGTGCGTACTGAACAAACAGAATAGAACATCTGGAAGAGTAACATAATTGTTGAGAAAAATAGTGTTTCATTCATAGTATATAAGTCTACTCTATGTGAGAAAAAAAGATATCCAGAATTCCAATGGATTTATCGTCTTTGGAACCATATCATTTGCCTTATTATCACCTATCCATATGTGACTATATCATACCCCCTCGCGGTCTTGCTAAAAGCCTTAGGAACTTTTTAAAACGACTCCATATATTACCAACGTTGTTCGTATGCACTCCATTTGTCGGATCAATGAAGTTCTATTCGCGAACAGTGACTTGATGAGGATAACCTATTTCTGACGGCAGCATGCACATACTGTAGTACCCAATTCTACCCATTTTTTCTATAACTGCTAAAGTAGATTCGCCTAATCTATCTTTTAGTCATTCAAAATGTCTACCTCATATTTTAATGGCATATACCAAGAATCTTTGACTTGCGAAATCAGATATATATATATATATATATATATATATATATATATATATATATATATATATACTCATTATTATATTATTTATTAGTCCCTTGGGTCCCTAGTGGAACACAGGGCTTCAGTAGCACGTCTCCAGTGACCTCTGTTCTCTGAGATCTTTTGAACCTGGTCCCACGACAGCCCACAACCTCTCATTTCCTCCTCACACGATCTCCTCCATGTCACCCTCAGGACGTCCAACTCGTCGCTTCCCATGGGGATTCCACTCGAGCCTGGCCTGACGCGTGATGTCCTCAGTCGGCCTTCTCAGTGCATGGCCAATCCATCTCCACTTCTTCCTGCATATTTGTTGCGTGATAGGTTCTTGGTTGGTTCGTTCCCAGAGTTCCTTGTTGCTTATTTTTCTGGCCATCTGATCTTCAGCAGCGAGCGTAAGCAGTTGTTGATGAATGTCTGTAGTTTATTGGAAATCCCTTTCGTGACGCGCCAAGTCTCTGAGCCATACAAGAGCACTGACTTGACGTTGGTGTTGAAAATCCGTATCTTGTTCCGCATGCTGAGTGCAGAAGATCTCCACACTGGTTTCAGGCTAATGAACGCCTGTCTTGCTTTTCCGATTCTGACTTTGACGTCCTCGTCCGTCCCGCCTGTAGTTGAAACAGTGCTTCCTAGATAAGTGAAGGAGGTTACTTCCTTCAAGTTTCTCCCGTTGACGGTGATTGGAGTTTGTTGTTGTTGTTGATGGTGGTGGTGCGGTATCTTCATCACTTCTGTCTTCTCTATATTCACCTGAAGTCCCGTCTTAGCTGCCTCTTCTGTCAACTTGTTAGTTTTTGCCTGCAGATCTTCAAGTTTATGTGACATTAGGCATAAGTCATCGGCGAAATCCAAGTCTTCTAGGTTCTTTTCCGTCGTCCAGTGTATCCCCCTCTTCTCGCTGCCTACTGTTTGCTGCATGATCCAGTCCACCACAATAAGGAATATCATGGGGGATAGTAGGCAACCTTGTTTCACTCCTGTCTTCACTTCAAAGGCATCACTGAGCTTCCCATTGTGGATTACTTGGCATGTGGCATCTTCATATAGTTGTTGAATGAGGCGGATAAAGGTTTGCGGTACTCCGTAGTATTGAAGCAGTTTCCAAATTACTTCTCGGTCGACGCTGTCAAAGGCCTTCTCAAAGTCGATGAAGTTGAGGTAGAGAGCTGATTGCCATTCTGTGCTCTGTTCTATGATGATACGAAGCGTTGCAATTTGGTCAGCACATGATTTGTACTTCCTGAAGCCTGCCTGTTCCGGTCGCAGTTTTGAATCCAGTGCGTCTTTAAGCCTCTCCAGGATGATGCGGCTTAATATTTTACTTGGGGTGGATAGGAGAGTGATTCCGCGCCAGTTCTTGCAAGCACTGAGGTCTCCCTTCTTCGGCAGTTTGACAAGGTAACCCTTCTTCCAATCGTCAGGTACCTTCTCTTCCCTCCACACCTTCTGCAATAGTGGTGTGAGCATGTCCGCTGTTGTCTCTGCATCTGTTCTCAGTGCTTCTGGCGGTATTCCATCTGGTCCTGCTGCTTTCCCGCATTTCAGTAGCTTTATGGCGTTCAGGACTTCCATTTTCGTTGGGGGATTAATGTTCACTTGTAATTCAGCGGCTGCAGGTGGTATTTCTGGACGAAGTGCAGGTGGTGGTCGATTCAAGAGCTTCTTGAAGTGGTCGGCCCATCGTTTCCTCTGTTTCTCTTCTTTTGTAATTAAATTTCCTTCTTCATCTTTTATTGGTTTCATCTGTGTTGGTCTCTTCCCTGATAGCAACCTGGTTATTTGATACAATGTCGTCAGGTCTCTCTTACCTGCAGCCTGTTCTGCTTCACTTGCCAGTGTGTCGTAGAAGTGTCTTTTGTCTTTGCGTGCACTCTTCTTCACTTCTTTGTCCATAGTGTTTTATACATTGTGCTCAGTTCCTCTTGTCGTTGAGCATCCTTGCACTGGTTTATCTTCTGCTTCACCATCCTCCTCTCCTCTATCAGCTTCCAGGTATCCGTCGAGATCCATTCCTTGTCTTCTTTCTTCTTCCTTCCTAATACTGTTGTGCAGGTTTCTTTCCACATAGCTTTCAAAGACTTCCAGTGTTCTTCCACACAGGTTTCTTCAGGGATGTTGCTCGATGTCTCCCATTTTGTCTTGATGGCTGCTTTGAAGATCTCCTTTGTAGTTTCATCCTTCAGTTTCCGAGTGTTGTACTTGAATTGAGGTCTATCACCAGCTTCCTTGAAGGCTTTTAACTTGATTTGGAAGGTTCCTTGCACTAGATAGTGAGTGGTCTGAACCTACATCTGCTCCTCTTCTTGACCTTGTGTTAAGTAGACTGCGTCTCCATTTTCTTGAGATTGAGATAAAGTCGATTTGATTTTTAGTGTGTCCATCTGGTGAAATCCATGTCGCTTTGTGGATATCCTTGTGCCTGAACACACTGCCTCCAATCACCAAATCGTTGAATGCACAGAATTCTGCAAACAATTCTCCATTCTCATTCATTTCACCTAGCGCCTCTCGACCCATGGTTAGTTCTCTTCCCGTGTTGTCCCCTCCCAGTTTGGCATTCATGTCGCCCATTAGAATTTTGATATCGCCAACTGACGTCTTGTCCAGTGTTGACTGAAGTTGTCTGTAGAATTCCTCCTTTTTCTCTTGCTCTGCATTATTTGTAGGTGCATAACATTGTATGATTGTGACCTTTCTTCCTTTTGAGTTGAATCTTGCTGTCATGATCCTGGAGGAGATTGGTTCCCACTGCATGAGAGCCTTCGATGCTCTTGAGGACATCATGATAGCCACTCCCTCAGTGTGCTCGTGGTTGGCGTCTGGGTGACCGGAGTAGATTATTGATTCTCCAGTTGACAGTTTGGAGAGTCCACTCCCATTCCATCTGCTTTCGCAAATTCCAAGCACTTCGATGTTATACCTTCTCATCTCCTTTGCAATCTGGGCTGCCTTACTGGGTTCAAACATCGTGCGGACATTCCATGTCCCCACGTTTACTTTCGCTTTCATCGAGAGAAGACACATCGGCCAATTGGCTTCCCGAAGGCTTTCACCAACTGGCGTCATTTCGCCTCTCCGATTCCAGCGGGGAATAAGTTTGTTTTCATTTTTTATATTTTGTTTGTGCTTTGAAGTTTCTTTAGCGGTTAGATTTGTTTTACGGGGTAGGGTTGCTAGCCCTATGCCCAACCTTCCCTCTTTACCCGGGCTTAGGATCGGCTAGTAACTAGTAAACTAGTTAACCAGGCGAGGTTCCACTGAATAGATAGATGAATTAAACAACAATAATCAAATATAAGGTCACAGTAAAATCATCGATGTTAACCCTAATAATGTCATATGGAAAAAGGTGATTCTAAGAAGAAATAAAAATAGTTTTTGCATATTATGGTAATAAAGTCTATTTCACACCTTCAAATTACTTTTGGAAAGATCCTAGGCAAAGTAGAAGATTGAATTCTATAAATAATAGACAACAAATGTAGTAATATAATTAAATGTCTGGAATGCTGGATCAATTATTTGCAGAAATTTGTAGACTCTTAGAAGTCGAAGTGAATACATAGAGGATGTAGTATACCAAAACATTTGCCTAAAAAAATGAAAATCAACTTAAGAAATTAAAACAAAAAGGTTATCTTCCAATAATTAAGTATGTTGACAATGTTAAATAGTATGAAAATTTTCTCGTTTCAAATAAAGATACTGTGAATTGTAATTAGACAGACAAATTGAAATTCAACTTTAAAATGATTACAGTCAATTCTAGTTCATTAAATAAACAGGTTTATCTTATTAACATTCAGAAACATATACAGTATACTAATATACCAAATAACGTTCGTACACTCACGAATATAAACGTAAACATTGATACCGTGATTATTTTTTTTTAAGAGAATATCCAATAATCCGTTAGGTAAGCCAGAACACTAACAAAATCTCGCTTAATCAAACAATTTCACCGTCTTATAATGATGATGAATAGTGGTTAGCAATGGAATCCAGGACGCGCATTTTGTCTTATTTGGGACTTGTTAGCTTGATGAACCTGCATCCCAGTGAGTGATATTCTGTCCACTAAGACTTAAACCAGAGACCGATCTCTTCGAATATTGTAATGTCACAAATCTGCAGAGTTTGCAAGTAAAGTATGTAATGTCAGTCGAGGCCATCTTTAGTCATCACAAAATTTTACATTCCATTAATCTTAATGCTAGTTGATTGGAAGTAACAGGCAAGAAGTTCTGCTTGACGTAGATCTCGTGCATGTTGGCGCTAGTCAGCAAAGAGTATCTGCAATCTTGACAGAATTGGTGTCCTATATGACATCTTGATCCGCATCACTCAATATTACAGTCAGTGAGCTATTCTAGCCACGACTGAATTCATGTAGGACTGGATTAGATACTGTGATTCGTCACTAAAAAAGGAAACAATTTCATGTTGTCTAGTCGTGAGTGTTGACCGAATTCTATCAATCCGTTTGGAATATGACCTCTCAGCGAAGAGATTCATCATCGAGGTTCAAGGCTTCCTCACAGTTGCCTCCAAACAACCCAAGTCCACTAAAATGAACCACGATGGTTAGTCTCCTTGCTTGATATCCACACTCCAAACTGATCGAAAGAATTGGGTCAACACTCAGGACTGGATAACATGGAATTCATTGCCTTACAGTGATTCATCATCACAAACATAATGTAACTGATGGAATTACCCAAGTGACTACTTATACTTATGGTTAGGAAATGTTTTTGGATTCCTAGAATTCTATGAATTCGTTTTTAGTTACTTCTACCTTCTTTAGGGATTTAAAAAGCAAACATTTTACACATCGACAGTTTGTTTCCCAGCAACATGCCAGCTAACATTATCACAAGAACTATAAAGCAATCGTTGAGAATCACAAACTGCACAGATGTCTGAAGTTTCATTTTAAACACTGAGTATATCTCTGTTTCTTTTCAAATTTTTATGTAAAACTGCAGTTATGTCCAACATAACCAGATACTCAAGGATAGAGATATTATTGGCTTTTCTGTCTTAACAGATATGCAAAATAGGGTTTGTAGAAGCGTTTAGATAGAACAGGCTATGGGTGGCCTATGTAACCAACTCCAGAAAAGCAGATACTTATTCGTCAGCTGAACACAGTAGAAGCTATGCCGATGAAGTGGTTTGCACCTGATTCTCACGTTCGAAAGAGACACGAACTACCCTGTTCATCATCTTCTTAAGACATTTTAATTTTTGGTTTTACAAGAGAATAAGTTATTTGGAAGACAGGAATGAGGCATTCAATGATGACAAAAAGTGTGTATATTACGAGTAGCTACTTACCTAATGCAGGATGTTCTTTAGCAAGGGGCTCAACCAAACTCCAGTTGACATAATCTTGTCCAATCCATGTACATCGTGTACCAGCCTGTGAAAGATCTGCCAATGCAGCTAGTTTTCTTAAATTGGAATAAACAAAAATATAAGATTAGACTAATTTTTCGATTTCGAACAAAGCAGAATGTTTGAGCAAAGTAGCGAGGAAATCTATACATTATATCACTCTTGTACTTTTAGCAATACTTAAGGTCGGTATTTTGTTTAGAGCTTACATTTCCTAGTTATTTCTTTAAACTTTTATTCACTTAAATTACAATGTCAGAAGACTATTACTGCCAGGTTAAAATCTTACGGAAGATATATTAGCACAACCCAAAATATATGGACTTAAAAGGCATGTGAATAAAGATGAATTCGGCATTACCTCGTGTAACGAAATTTATCATCGTTTTAAATAGTCACATATAAAGCGGTATGCCAAAGTTGCTCATTGTAAATATTTGATAGAACTTTTAGAACTTTGATGACATATCTTGGTCTTGATTGAAACTACCGTACAAGTTAAATACCACCGTTCGATTTACTAATACACTGAGTGACTTATCCATTAATTCTTACATTTTAATTCTTGCAATTTAAAATCATAACCTAGTCTGATTAACTAGTTCACTAGTTACTAGCCGGTCCCAAAACCCAACTAAAGAGGGAAGGTTGGGCACAGGGCTAGCAACCCTACCCAGGAAAACAAATACAACCACTACACACACACACACTTCAAAGCACAAACAAAATATAAAAAATAATAACAATATTGTTCCCACTGCAATCGGAGAGGTGAAATCACGCCATTGGTGAAAGCCTTCCAGAAGCCAATTGGCCGATATGTCTTCATCTCTCTCCATCAAACCGAAAGTAAACATGGCGACACAGAATGTCCACACAATGCGTGAACCTACCAAGACTGTCCAGATTGCAAACGAGATGAGCAGGTATCGCATTCAAGTGTTACGAATTTGCGAAAATCGATGGAATGCAAGTGCACTCTCCAAACTGTCAACTCGAGAGGAGTCAATAATCTACTCCAATATTGTCACACAGACAACACGACACGACAACCACGAACACAGCACACTCAGTTTTGCAGTAGATATCATGAGGTCCCCTCCAAAAGGCACACACATTCTCTGTCTCCCTCCATCTCTCATGCAGTGGAAACCAATCTCCTCCACCATCATAACACCAAGGTTCAACTCAAAAGGATGGAAAGTCACAGTCATACAATGCTACGCCACGCACCTACAAATAATGCAGATGAAGGGAAGAGAAGAAGGAGGAATTCTACAGACAACTGCAACCAGCACTGGACGACAAGACCCCAACACCACTTCACTTCACTTCACTTGGCGACATCAAAATTCTAATGACTGGGTGACATGAATGCCAAACTGAGAGCGGACAACACAGGAAGTGGAAGAGAACTCATCATCGGTCGAGAAGCACTCGGTCAGCTGATGAACGAGAATGGAGAATTGTTTACAGATTTCTGCACATTCAACGATTTGGTGATTGGAGACAATGTGTTCAAGCACAAGGATATCCACAAACCGAGTGACATCGATTTCACCAGACACCAGAACACACTAAAAATCAAGTCGACATCATCTCAATCTCAAGAAGGTGGAGACGCAGCCAGCCTACATGACACAAGATCAGATCAAGAAGGAGAGCAGATGTAGGCAAAGAACACTATCTAGTGCAAGGAACCTTCAAAATCAAATTGTAAGCATTCAAGCAAGTTGGTGATAGACCACAGTTCAAGTTCAACACACAGAACTGGAACTGAACTCAACTGAACTCAATTGAAGGACGAAACTACAAAGAGAATCTTCACATCAGCCATCAAGACAAAACGGGAGATATTGGGCAACATCCCTGAAGAAACCTGTGTGGAAGAACAATGGAAGTCTTTGAAAGAGATGTGGGAAGAAACCTGCATAACCATATTGGGAATGAAGAAGAAAGAAGGTAAGGAATGGATCTCATTGGACACATGGAAGCTGATGGAGCAGGGAGATGAGGATGGTGAAACAGAAGATGAACCAGTGCAAGGATGCACAACGAAAAGGGGAACTGAATACAACCTATAAAACACTACATTGTACAAAGAAGTGAAGAAGTGTGCGCGGAAGCACAAGAGACACTTCTATGACACATTGACAAATGAAGCACATCAGGCTGCTGGTTGGAGAGTTACAGACCTGACAACATTGTATCAAACAATCAGGTTACTATCTATCTGTGAGGGAAGAGATCAACACAGATGAAACCAATAAAAGATGATGGAGGGAATCCAATTACCGAAGAAGAGAAACAAAGTAAACCATGGCTGAACACTTCAAAAAGCTCCTGAATCGACCACAAACACCATCACCACCACCATCATCATCATCATCTGCACTTCGTCCACAAATACCACCTGCAGCCCAGCCACAGAACTACCACTCAACACAAGTCCTCCAACAAAAGTCAAAGTTCTGAGAGCGATTAAGCCACTGAAATGTGTGAAAGCAGCAGGACCAGATGGAATCCTACCAGAAGCACTGAGAACAGACGCAGAGACAACAGAGGATATGCTCAAACCACACCACACCACACCACTATTGCAGAAGGTCTGGAAGGAATGGAATGTAGCTGCCAACTGATTGGAAGAAGGGCTACCTTGTCAAACTCCAGAGGAAGGGAGACCTAAGTGTGTGCAACAACTGGCGCGCAATCACGCCCCACCACTGCCCACCAAAACAAAGCAAAATATTGAGCCGCATCATCATGGAGAGACTAGAGGATACACTGTGTTCAAAACTACTACCGGAAAAGACCGGCTGGCTGACTGGCTAGCTGGCTGGCTGGATTCAGGAAGTACAAATCATGTGTGCACCAAATTGCAACGCTACACTACGCATCACCATACAACAGAGTATAGAATGAAAGTCAACTCGATCTCTACCTCAACTCAACTTCATCCACTCTGAACACGTCTTCGACAGCGTCGACCGAGAAGTAATTCACCAGGCAACTGCTTCAACACAACAGTTTCAGTGTCACAAACCTTTATCAATCTCATTCAACAACTATATGAAGACGCCACATGCCAGCCAAGTAATTCACAATGGGAAGCTCAGTGACGACTTTGAAGTGAAGACAGGAGTGAAACAAGGCTGACTACTATCACACATGATATTCCTGATTGTGGTCGACTGACTGGATCATGCAACAAATAGTGGGGAGCTGTGAGAAGAAGGGGGATACGCTGGCTGGACCGGGAAAAAGAACCTAGAAGACTTTGGTTTCGCCGATGACTTGTGTCTGATGTCTTGTTGGACAAACGTGAAGATGTACAGGCGAAAACTAACAAGTTGACAGGAGAGGCAGTGCAGCGAAGATGGGACTCACCTCAGGTGAATGTAGAGAAGACAGAGGTGATGAAGATACCGCACCAACAACTCCAACAACAACAAACTCCAATCACCATCAATCACCACCACTTAAAAGAAGTAACCCCTTTCACCTATCTAGGAAGGGGAGCATTGTTTCAACTACGGGCGGCCGTGGCACAGACAACGACGTCAAAGTCAGGATTGGAAGGACAGCAAGACAGGCGTTCATTAACCTGAAACCAATGTGGAGATCTTCTGCACCCAGCATAAAGCGTGAACAAGATGCGGATTTTCAACACCAACCAAGTCAAGTCAGTGCTTCTGTATGGCTCAGAGACTTGGTGAGTTACGAAAGTCATTTCCAACAAACCACAGACAGACATTCATCAACAACTGCCACCTACGCTGGCTCGTTAATGAAGTTCAGATGGCCAGAATAACAAGAATAAGCAACAAGAAACTCTGGACTGCTAACGAAGTAACCAAGAAGCTATCATTCAAAAAATATGCAGTGGAAGGAAGTGGAGATGGATTGGATTGGGCATTTACTGAGAAGGCCGACTGGGGGCATCACTTGTTAGGCCAGGGTGTTGAGTGGAACTCAGATGGGAATCGACGAGTTGGGCGTCCAAGGTGATGATGACATGAAGGAGATGGTGCGAGAAGGAAATGAGAGCTTCTGCGCTGTGGTGGAGCCAGGTTGAAAAGATATCAGAGAACAGAGTGTATTGTAGGCGTGCTACTGAAGCCCCATTTTCCACTAGGACAAATAATAATAATTTACAATCATAGATTTGACTTTTTCTAAACTGTTCTGATCATCTGTTTGAATTATCTGGATGAAAACATTATTCGATATAAGCTAATGTAAAACGTTTTTGCTTAACCACTAGTGGAAAGTGTTACTGCTATAACTCGGCATATATATATATATATATATATATATATATATATATATATATATATATATATTCCACCCATGAATGTTGCTCAGATCATCGGTAAATGGAAAAGGCAGTAGAGTAAGAGAAGCTGTATGGCAGCGTTAAAAAATGTAGAAAACGTAAACAGTTGATATGTATTCACAGTGACTTTGACTATTCCTGGGCGCTTTCAGATGAGCATATCCTATTAATTTTTTGCGCTTCATTCAGTTTAGTATTCACACGTTGATTCAAGTACCTTATGATGAAAATCCACAGCAAAACAGTTGGTTGTGAAAGAATTCATGGATTTACATCTTCCTAAGGGAACTGGAGTAGTCGTATCGCTTATCATAATAACTATGTAATTCGATGTACATTCTCATTGTCTGCATATACTCACATGCATATTTGTGCCTCTTATGCGACATAAAATTTTATGAATAAAAGTTAGCCATTTTGCGCTGACATTTATTAGGGTGTCATAACTCTTTGTGTGGAATCTAACAAATCACAAAATATTGGAATATAAGATTGCATGAGGTTTGGCTAAGAATCAAGACTAGTGTTAATGTAATACAGAAAAATGAAAGTGTTCTATGTGATCACCTTTCATTTAAGTTTTATCTTTTAGTTTCTTATCTATTTCCTTACGCTAATTAGTGTTATACTTATTTTATTCAACCTAATGTTATGATGTTTGTGTTCACCGATTCTAAGTTCCATGAATAATATTGAGTAATGTATATTCTAATCAGAAATATACAGAACACTAAGTTTGAAAGGAATTTATTTGGTTTAGAAACCCTACCTATCGATTAGATACTTTTGATGGCAGAGCATCAGTAACATAAACTATCAACTTTTTCTCATTCCTTGATGGATGAAAAGCAGTTTAAACCTGTATAACTGTCTAACTTTTATCATAACAATCCTAATTGAAATATTTTGAAACGTTTTATTCCCTTAGAAAAACTAGTTTAAAAAAGTAACGAATGCGTTGTGTCATAGGAACCCTAACCGTTTAAGCTAAGTAATAAGTTAGCTAGCAAAAAATGTGATATAAGTATTCATATTATGTAAAATAAAAATGTGTGATAATCTTATACTTTAAGGAGGAAATAAGTACCATTCTACTTTCGTGTTACAAATTTGATGATATATATATATATATATATATATATATATATATATATATCTTCAGTCATCCGTGTGCATTAATTTCCACTTCACCTGACTTGTCGAAGTGTTGCTAATTGTAGAAACCTGCTGCGAACTTCAGAAGTACAATTTTTAATCAAGTACACTTGATAGTAGTAATATATATTTGAAAAATATGCATTTTTTGTCACATTTTCTCGAGTAATTACAAACAATAGGGGGTCACTTACATGACTATACTAGTACTATATATAGCAATGATATAACTGTTATACAAATCAAAATATACACTAAACTTGAAAAATGGCTGTTTTCAAAACGGACTCCATCATAAAAAATCAGCCAGAGAAGAGGTGAAAATGAATGAGTACTAAACAGCTGTTGTGGCTCCCTTTTAGAACTCACCAATATAGCTCCGTCAAGACCTCATGAGGGATCAGGGTTAGGGCTATCAGGTCTGGGTGGTGTGCATGTTGCCATTTAGCCTCTAGGTTATAAAAAAGTGGTTACAATTTTCCTACGTTTATTAATTAAAGACATAAGAGGGAAATCGTCAAAAGTTGTCAGTGAATAACTGTCTTTATATCCTGCTTTATTTATCTCACAAGTCACAGCTCTTCATAAAAACTGTGGAAAATACATCCAAAAATAAATTGCTATTAGACAATGTATAGTAGTACAGCCAATGGATTTTAGAGGATGACTGGTTTAAAACTAGTTGTCAAATCGGATTTCTATCATTTGGTTAACCAATGAAACTTGGTTGATGTTCACATAAGTTGATAGAATTTGATAGAAGTAAGAAAAAGCGAACTATTGTCCTTCAGCCAAGTCGCTAACTAACGATAAGAATGCTTTTAGAACTAAGAGTCCTGGACTTGCTTCCCTCAGGAGTCTTGGTCGGGTAGCGCAGAGGAGTCTGAAGACGGCGATAGAATTACTGTTTACTATCCCTAGGATTTTATCGGTCCCTTGGCTGATATCGATATATGATGGAAACCACTTTGACGTAAGCCAATTCCCACAACCTATCAGTTAAAAAATGGTTAAATTTATAGCACAAATAAAAACTTCAGCGAACTTTAACTACCGTTAAGATCCCGAATAAATTAAGATTTCTTCTCATTCACTGGAGAGTTTTATCTTTTTAAACACCAATTTGGAACTTTTGCAGCATGCTGATATGAGCATATTTTATACTTTCATTAGCTAGTAAAACCGGATTTATTCTAAAATACCAACTGAAATAAATCTCAGGAAATTGAAATTGGTTTCCCCTCAGCAGAATATAACGGTCACTAAACGATCTACTGAGAAAATTTCATGCATAATAAAGCAAAACAAACACTGGTCTGAACTAAGTAAATTTTGAGAAAGATAATAATCACACAAGACCTCATACTTATGAGTCTTCATTTTGGCAAAGTAGTAATCTGGTAAAATTTAAACATTCTAACCATTAGATATACGGAAGTTGTTTGCACCACTCTCTAGATACCTATCGAAATGTTAATCAGCATCTTTAAGTAAGACAAAAATGTGAAATGGCTTCCATGAATCCCTTCTTAAAACGTTTTAGACTTTGACTAGGTTTAATGACTTCTACCTTCATCAGACGTTAGTATGACCAATAGAGAACGATTTACTTTTATGCTGAAAAATATGCAGTACACCTCTCAAACTTCATAAATCTATATAACCAAACAATCATGATACTTGAATAATAAACGATTACTTAATAAACTCTGAATGAGTTATGTACAGTTAGTATGATATTTAACCGATTGTAAATTGTCTGTTTTTATTAGTTAAAAATGTGACAGTTAGTACAAACAACCTGCATGACTTTGTAGTTGGTTTTACAAACAGAATCGTATACACTTAGTTATTCAAAGTATTTCAAACAAATGAATCTAGAAAGTGAACTTCGACAGCATTTACTGCCAAGCTACAAACAATAATCACTTACTAATGGTATAACTACTTATAATTATCAAGGAAGTATATTCTTTTTGCACTCTGTAATCTTGTAAATTAATATGATGATAATTGTTTGTTGGTTTTCCTGGTCAAATTGGTTAAGCCTATAAATTCATCTACTCAATATATTTCTGAAATTTCTATGAACACTTGAAAAATTAAAGACAAGTATACTGGCTATTGTAAAAATTTAATTTCTTCTTCAGTTATTAGTTAGAGTAAACATTACTAAGAAAGGGAATCAAACTTTATATTTACTATAATATGACACTGGAATGATGAACATACTTGCGTGTTATAACATTTGTTGCTGCATCATCCTCGTAACCAGGATTATCATAGATAAAATTTGCATCATTCTCAAAGTTGCCCCATTTTGATTCACAATAAGCTGGACTCATTTGATCATCCAGTACTCTTTGACTCTCTTTTCTATCTAATGTCATCTGATACATCAATGAACGCATAGCATCTCCAGCACGATGAATCTATCATGTTAACGAAATTATTTACAAATGAAAGAAAATAATTAAGTTTGAATAATTTCTAAATGTAAAACAAGAGATTATCTTCAAGATACTTGAATAAAACACCATTAACTGGATGCACTGACCATACTAAGTAAGAAATCAAGTGCAATGATGACTTTTATCAGCTCATTGAAATAAATTATGGGGAAACAGAGTCAGGATTAAAATGTTTATTTCTGCTAAATATCATAAAACTTTGTCATCTTTATGAAAATAATTATGAGGGGAAATATCATTACAGACAAATCACTGTTCAATTGGTAGTTAAGGTACCATCTAAGTTGACGGGGACTTCAGTTTTATCAGTGCAATAGATTGGAGCCATCGCTGACTTAAAAAGTTCAAAATCAACTAGCAAGAAAATCATCACATGAGATTGTCGACATTCACTTATGAAATTGGAAGGTAGATTGTTTCACAGTGAGGTTAGCGTAGATAATCCTTAATAATATCAACAAAAGTTTAATAAGCATTAGTCTGTCTGATACTGCAGACATATATTGGTGATAAGTGGCAAAAATAGTAAAGCTTAGATGTAGAGTTGCTTAAGGAATTAGTTCAAACTTCCTAAGACCTAGAAAACTTCATTCTACAATAGAAAGACTGAATTTCTTCACTATACAGACTGTAATGCTAAATGTTAATAATATATTTCTGTCTCCACACGCAAAAAAAGTTTATCTGTTGCTTTCTTTGTAAACAGCTGGTGTACGGTACTCCATTTTGTTAGTAAAAATACAATTTTTGTGTAATCTCTACAAAAAAAAATGCCTTTTGACGAAAACTTTTTTCACCTAAAAATTAAACCACTCATACCAAAAGTGATTGGAATGAATTACAACTTTTCTTAACTTACTAAATTAATCTATGTGAAAACTATTCAATTATCCAGTGTATAATGATAACTAGTTTATTTCAAAGTATTTGGGGTGATTTTACAGAAACCTTCGATGATAAGTGGTGTTATTCTTTACCACTGAATGGTAAGTGCTTGCATAATTCAGGATATATGTATGTCTAGTGAAACTAAAATGTTGACTTTCTTAACTTCATGGTCACCCACTTTGCTAACTAAAATAATGTGAAAATTAATTTCAAATATCATACTGAACAGTAAAGAACCCCGCTGCTGATTATTTTGAATAATGAACAATCTCAGAAGTGAAATCGCATAAACTGTTAGATGAAATGTTCTTAATTTTGAACATTTATCGGTATCCATTAAAGCATTTCTGTGCATACGGAGTTCAATAACTCATAAGAAAAAAGTAATTTTAAACAAGCTGGAGAAAAAATTTGTCATCCGTAACACATTTTTTCATTGTCGTGTTTGCCATTTGTCTATTATTACTATTATTATTATTATTATTATTATTATTAGTAGTAGTAGTAGTAGTAGTAGTAGTAGTATTTTCAACATTCCCATTTTACTACTAATGTTTTATTCTGATATTTTCTCGTTTGTTTCATATGATTTATGGTATTTAGTGTTATTGCTTGTATTACACCGTCGTTGATTGGACCGAATTGATCGGTCTCTGGTGGCGTATGGGCTCTTGTGCGGATGCCTCAATATTGTCTGTGTTCTTAAGTATATATTAATGATGGATAGTGGCTAGCAGTGGAATCCAGGGTGCGCAATATCGAGGCATCCACACAAGATTCCGTATGTCAACAGAGACTGATCAATTCGGTCCAATCAACGACGGTGTAATACAAGCAATAACAATAAAACTATACCCGTCACACAAGAGGTAGCTATTGTGGCTCGGTGGTGTAGTGGATAACGCTCTCGTGTTTGAAGCGATCACTCCCGAGTCTGATTCCCGGTGCGGACAACATTACTCACCAGGAAGCAGGTAAATCCAGTTGACGAGTCTTGGATTCCTGGATTCCAGTGCTAGCCACTATCCATCATTACTATGTAATTTATGGTGTTTATTTTAAAACACTTTCCCGACAACTAAGAGAATACGATTAGCTAAAAGTTTACCGTATTTATTTTGCTACGCTAATAGTAACTAACCAATATTTTTTTATTCTAAAGATATCACAATCTTTTTAAATGTTTGATGATCAATTGAACATAAATATTGACAAAATCTTTTTCGATAGCAGTTTTCTTAATGAAAAATAAGTACTTTCAGATTGATACCGGGTGGTGGTTGAAGTTGAGGTGAAAATTCGAACTGCGGCAAGACTCGAACCCGGTCTCCGGCATTGTGCTCCACCGACTGAGCTACGAGACCCGACAGCTGACTAGATTTTTATTTCACTTCAATCAGCAAAGATTTTACCCGACTGTCATTTGAATTCGTAAGACGTTACTACACCTTGAGTGTACTCACACAGCTACCCAGTCAAGATTTATCATCCTAATGAAAAGTTAGTTGAGTTATACGGGGAACCATTATACTGATTATTAGTTTGACTATGAGGTTGGTTTTAGGGTGCTGCAACCCTTATTTTCGCTTCACCTTCAATCATCACACAATATCAATACAAGTCTGACAAATGGCAGATCATTTTCAGATTGGTCAAAAGTATTTCAAATCGTTAAATTAAAAAAACTTGTCCTCCATCGATGTTTTCTTTATAAAAGCCGCAGTAACTTTCATTCACAAAGCAAAAACATCAAAATATCTTGTAAACTGGTCATATTTACTGCAAATGACAAAGGGTAATGACTAGTAATGCAGTGCTTTTTTTCGTAATTTCAAAATGTTATGTTAAATGTTCCTAGAATGTTTAAAAAGTCTCAACCTGATATCATCATATTGAGGTATACTTTTGGTATTATGATAGTGAATAGCCCAAACGTTTTCAGAGATGAATGCATGAATGAAAATAAAGGTGAGTGTTTTATCCCAGTTATTCACGTTAGATAGTGGTCATGATCATCGCTTAGCTGATCGGGGTTGCTCACTTTTTGAGTGATGCAGTCAACTATTATGTTGGTCAGCATTGGTTTAGGTTAGATTAGATTAGATTAATGAAACCTCTCATCAAAACCGTTTACTTATATGGTTTTACTACATTTCGAAAATAACCATCAAAGTTTAAATCATTTGATGAACAACTTGTTACAACTGAAGTTGTTGTTTATGTTGTCACTGATTGAAACGAGTTGATCAGTCGCTGTTGGCATATGCGGTCATTTGCAGATGCTTCAATATTGTCACCAATTTTATTTCGATTGTAATGATGGCTGGTGCCTAGCAGTGGAATTGGGGACGAGTATTTCGTCCTGTTTGGGACTCGCAAACTGGATGTACCTTTCTCCTGGTGAATGACTTTATTTTCCCTGTGCCTAGTAGCCAATCAATTCCTTTCAATCAACGACAGGAAATAATAAACAATCATATCAGAACCATATTTACCCAACAAGACGTTACTAACGTAACTCATTGGTCTAGTGGATAACGCTTTGGTGCCTGAAGTGATCGATATTGGGTACAAATTTTACTTGGTACAACATCACCCACTGGGAGACAGATACGTCTCCCTGACCAGTCATAAGTTGGAAGAAACGCGAATCCTAGATTTCACAGCTAGCCATTATCCATCTTTACTAACAATCTGGTGAAGTAATAACCAGTTCAAACTGGATTATTTTTCAAGACCATAAAATTGCCTAGTAGGAGCGTTTTATTCTACTGCAGATTACTGAATTTTTACGATACTACCACAGTAAATGATTTGAAAATAAGTGGGATTAAAAGCAATGTACGACTAGATGTTTGTTTGCCAGTACTGATGACTAGATTACTTGTGTATCATATTTTATCAACAGTATCAACTTATGAGTCTACAGAACTGAATATATATACATATATATACTTCAGTGACCAACGCTAAATATACAATAGAAAAACAATCTGATAATCACATCCATTATCTTCAGAACGATAACGCAACATTTCCATGTAACATGGCTGCTTTTTCACATACCAGCTATTGTCAGAGATTGTACTGGAAATGTTTTATCGATATTAATACCTTCAATTGGCTTCAGCGCATCTTATTATCATTAAATTATTTTTGAAGGATATCCTAGAAAATAGTTGAGGATGTTTGTGGAGTGATTTTCATTCACAGTAGTGTCAGAGCAAGTGGAATACGCTCATCAAATACTACCTGGTGAATGGATTACAGCTAGTGAGATGCACGAGTGAGATCAAGGTTTTCTAAACACTAAATGACTGTTTTGTTTGGTTATAATTTATCTATAGTAAGCTGTTAAATCCAATCACTTCTGGGGAGATCCTTACGCGGCTTCCTAATATCTATGATAGAAGTAGTTGTCTGAAAGGTTATTTTTATCGTCAACTAATAAATATTGTCCTCAATAAAAGGGAACAACACTGCTCACTAGGAGGCAGGTACATCCAGCTGACAAGTCCCAAGTTGGGTGGAACGCGTACTTTGGATCTCACTACAAGCTACTATCTATCACTAACATTCTTCTCAATAGCTGCAACAGGTTATTATTATTCTCAAATATTAGTTCCTTTCGAAGCAGCATTCATCATAAATTGGCATCATTTAGAGAACCACTGAGAACCTGGAGTTCCAGTCAGCTGTTTTGTCCTAGAACGGACAGTACACACCCATGATCCCACAAGGTGTCTAGTTTGATACCCTCACATCTCATGCTAAGCATGTCACTATTCAAAAACTAAGTTAAAATCCAATAGTTCCCTTTTTTCTACTTCTGTCATTTCGTGACGTAGCACAACCGTCGTCCAATGCAATCGGCGTATTCGTGATTGCGCACTACGAATAGTCTCATGATAGAACGAAATAGCTTCCTAACGTGTGAAATGGTTCTCGTGCTAATATCAGTTCGTGAGGCGTACTACCCTGTGGTTAAATAATCCCCCAAATCACTAAGTGATTCTGTTGTTTTGTTTGTCGGACCTAGCACATAGAAAATTTCACTTCCAAATAACGTGCTTTTAGCATAGAAAAACTGTTATTTATTATATTATTATTAGTCCCTTGGGTTCCTAGTGGAACATAGGGCTTCAGTAGCACGCCTCCAGTGACCTCTGTTCTCTGAGATCTTTTGAACCTGGTCCCACGACAGCCCACAACCTCTCATTTCCTCCTCGCACGACCTCCTCCATGTCACCCTCAGCTAGGACGTCCAACTCGTCGCTTCCCATGGGGATTCCACTCGAGGGCCTGACGCGTGATGACCTCAGTCAGCCTTCTCAGTGCATGGCCAATCCATCTCCACTTCTTCCTGCATATTTGTTGCGTGATAGGTTCTTGGTTGGTTCATCACCAGCCAGAGCTCCTTGTTGCTTATTCTTTCTGGCCATCTGATCTCCAGTAGCGAGCGTAAGCAGTTGTTGACGAATGTCTGTAGTTTATTGGAAATCCCTTTCGTGACGCGCCAAGTCTCTGAACCATACAAGAGCACTGACTTGACTGGGTTGGTGTTGAAAATCCGTATCTTGTTCCGCATGCTGAGTGCAGAAGATCTCCACACTGGTTTCAGGCTAATGAACACCTGTCTTGCTTTTCCGATTCTGACTTTGACGTCCTCGTCCGTGCCGCCTGTATTTGAAACAATGCTTCCTAGATAAGTGAAGGAGGTTACTTCCTTCAAGTTTCCCCCGTTGACGGTGATTGGAGTTTGTTGTTGTTGTTGATGGTGGTGGTGCGGTATCTTCATCACTTCTGTCTTCTCTATATTCACCTGAAGTCCCGTCTTAGCTGCCTCTTCTGTCAACTTGTTAGTTTTTGCCTGCAGATCTTCAAGTTTATGTGACATTAGGCATAAGTCATCGTTGGCCAAATCCAAGTCTTCTAGGTTCTTTTCCGTCGTCCAGTGTATCCCCCTCTTCTCGCTGCCTACTGTTTGCTGCATGATCCAGTCCACCACAATAAGGAATATCATGGGGGATAGTAGGCAACCTTGTTTCACTCCTGTCTTCACTTCAAAGGCATCACTGAGCTTCCCATTGTGGATTACTTGGCATGTGGCATCTTCATATAGTTGTTGAATGAGGCGGATAAAGGTTTGCAGTACTCCGTAGTATTGAAGCAGTTTCCAAATTACTTCTCGGTCGACGCTGTCAAAGGCCTTCTCAAAGTCGATGAAGTTGAGGTAGAGAGCTGATTGCCATTCTGTGCTCTGTTCTATGATGATACGAAGCGTTGCAATTTGGTCAGCACATGATTTGTACTTCCTGAAGCCTGCCTGTTCCGGTCGTAGTTTTGAATCCAGTGCATCTTTAAGCCTCTCCAGTATGATGCGGCTTAATATTTTGCTTGCTCCGGGCGGACAGCAGAGTGATTCCGAGCCAGTTCTTGCAAACACTGAGGTCTCCCTTCTTCGGCAGTTTGACAAGGTAACCCTTCTTCCAATCAATGGCCAGGTACCTTCTCTTCCTTCCACACCTTCTGCAATAGTGGTGTGAGCATGTCCGCTGTTGTCTCTGCATCTGTTCTCAGTGCTTCTGGCGGTATCCCATCTGGTCCTGCTGCTATCCCACATTTCAGTAGCATTATGGCGTTCAGGACTTCCATTTTCGTTGGGGGATTAATGTTCACTTGTAGTTCAGCGGCTGCAGGTGGTATTTCTGGACGAAGTGCAGGTGGTGGTCGATTCAACAGCTTCTTGAAGTGGTCGGCCCATCGTTTCCTCTGTTTCTCTTCTTTTGTAATTAAATTTCCTTCTTCATCTTTTATTGGTTTCATCTGTGTTGGTCTCTTCCCTGATAGCAACCTGGTTATTTGATACAATGTCGTCAGGTCTCTCTTACCTGCAGCCTGTTCTGCTTCACTTGCCAGTGTTTCGTAGAAGTGTCTTTTGTCTTTGCGTGCACTCTTCTCCACTTCTTTGTCCAGTGTAGTGTTTTATACATTGTGCTCAGTTCCTCTTGTCGTTGAGCATCCTTGCACTGGTTTATCTTCTGCTTCACCATCCTCCTCTCCCTGCTCTATCAGCTTCCAGGTATCCGTCGAGATCCATTCCTTATCTTCTTTCTTCTTCCTTCCTAATACGGTTGTGCAGGTTTCTTTCCACATAGCTTTCAAAGACTTCCAGTGTTCTTCCACACAGGTTTCTTCAGGGATGTTGCTCGATGTCTCCCATTTTGTCTTGATGGCTGCCTTGAAGATCTCCTTTGTAGTTTCATCCTTCAGTTTCCGAGTGTTGTACTTGAATTGAGGTCTATCACCAGCTTCCTTGAAGGCTTTCAACTTGATTTCGAAGGTTCCTTGCACTACATAGTGAGTGGTCTGAACCTACATCTGCTCCTCTTCTTGATCTTGTGTTAAGTAGACTGCGTCTCCATTTTCTTGAGATTGAGATGAAGTCTATTTGATTTTTAATGTGTCCTGGTGTCTGGTGAAATCCATGTCGCCTTGTGGATATCTTTGTGCCTGAACGCACTGCCTCCAATCACCAAATCGTTGAGTGCACAGAATTTTGCAAACAATTCTCCATTCTCATTCATTTCACCTAGCGCCTCTCGACCCATGGTTAGTTCTCTTCCCGTGTTGTCCCCTCCCAGTTTGGCATTCATGTCGCCCATCAGAATTTTGATATCGCCAACTGACGTCTTGTCCAGTGTTGATTGAAGTTGTCTATAGAAATCCTCCTTTTTCTCTTGCTCTGCATTATTTGTAGGTGCATAACATTGTATGATTGTGACCTTTCTTCCTTTTGAGTTGAATCTTGCTGTCATGATCCTGGAGGAGATTGGTTCCCACTGCATGAGAGCCTTCGATGCTCTTGAGGACATCATGATAGCCACTCCATAGCTCAGTGTGCTCGTGGTTGGCGTCTGGGTGACCGGAGTAGATTATTGATTCTCCAGTTGACAGTTTGGAGAGTCCACTCCCATTCCATCTGCTTTCGCAAATCTCAAGCACTTCGATGTTATACCTTCTCATCTCCTTTGCAATCTGGGCTGCCTTACTGGGTTCAAACATCGTACGGACATTCCATGTCCCCACGTTTACTTTCGCTTTCATCGAGAGAAGACACATCGGCCAACTGGCTTCCCGAAGGCTTTCACCAACTGGCGTCATTTCGCCTCTCCGATTCCAGCGGGGAATAAGTTTGTTTTCATTTTTTATATTTTGTTTGTGCTTGGAAGTTTCTTTAGCGGTTAGATTTGTTTTACGGGGTAGGGTTGCTAGCCCTATGCCCAACCTTCCCTCTTTACCCGGGATTAGGACCGGCTAGTAACTAGTAAACTAGTTAACCAGGCGAGGTTGAAAAACTGTTATAATGTGAGACATTTGGGATTTTAGCACTGAACAAATAATGAATTTGTTGAAGCCGCCAATTTATACTAGAACAAAAGAGTTCACTGATAAACTCAAGAAGATAGCTTTAGTAATGCTGCTGCACTGTGTAAAAACTTATAGATGACGACTGATGAAATTATGAAGCGCCACTTATCGGTAAAACAGTAAGAATTTACACCTAACACAGATCATGTAAATAGTTTTCGTATTCTATACACAAGATGAATTGATCTTCAGATTCTGTTTTTCTCTGCATTTGTCTTCCATGTTTTTTTGTTTTCTCCTTCAGAACTTTTATGGATTGAATGAGAACTTTAGTTGCTTTTCCCAGAGACATCCCCACTCCATAATACTTACACACTGCTGTATGCCAGTAGATTTTAAACAACTGGTGAGTGATTTTATTCTCCTTGTTACTCATATAAGTTTCAGAACCCTAGTTATTTCATATGTCGTATGTATTTCCCAAGCTTGTATTGTAATTGTTAACACTAGTCACTGACCATTTACAAATCTCAAAAAGTCTTTTTATCGTTCAAAAAGGTCAAATAATTCATATATGTATATTAAAAAAAATAGCAAAACGCATAATTAATCACTGGAAAGAAACTATAAAACCTACCGCATCAGTTAGTTTCCGACGACGTGACTTGGGTGTATGGTCACAGTCCGAACTCATTTGATCATTATCCGATCCTATGTCATGCATTTCAAAATCACTGAAATCCATAGGTGCTCTAGTTTGCGAGTGTGACGTATGCCTTGAACGTTTACGTAAGCTTCGTATTCGCTTAGAAGGAAAATTAAATTAAATTTTCATTAAAGGAAGTTATGGTAATTAACGTTTATCCAAACATTAGTAAGACTCTTAAGGACTTCAAGATCAAAATTTGACCTGGATTATGAATAAAATATTTTTGTGAAATCCCAATACGGTAGAAAAACAAATTTCTGACGTTTCGCTACCTCGTAAAAGTCAGTTCTTCGGTAAATAAAACTTGAAGAAGTTTTGACATGTTTAAATAGTCGATAGCGACAAATCAGATTACATTGTCTATACATGATAATAATATGAGTAACATACGTCATCGTTATCAGTTATTAATCTGTAAGTTCAAGGTGACGACCATCAAATTCTTGCAATAACTCCAACCAAACCTATTTTCAAAAATGGTTATAACTTCGGTTACGAGGGTAGACATATTTAGTCCATATCGTTATTGGTTACCACTATGTAGACACGGTAGGGGACTATCGCTCCCCCTGAAGCATTTGCTTGGAATGACTACACAGTCGTCCGATGGGCCGTATTTTCAAACATGAAGTGACCAGGAAACGGATTCTAGTTATGAAGATGCCAAGGCTGCCTCTTAAATGGAAGCAAATGGATTTTCGGTGGGGTATGACAATTCTAATCATACCGAAGAAGCCTAACGAATCCTTATGTCTGCTGTAAACACAGTAGTAAAGACCATAAGTTACCGAGAAAATCGTAAGAGATGGTTAGTGGATCTCAGCAACTTCATTCAGAGTGAAGTCCACAATGAAAAGCTTTCAAGTGAACTCTCTATACAGTGAGCAGTGGAAACGGCATAGACGTGAACTGATAAAACGTCCAATTAGTGATTGAGAGAGGGGTGGGTAGTAAATGGTAAAATAATGAAAGATGGAGCAGCGATAGGCAACAATGGAGAATTATTTAAACCTATTAAGGAAGTTGCGGTTTGGAATTCTCTGGTAATTGAGAATATGGGACAGAAATGCGTGTGCGATTAAGTGGCAGAAGAAATGACTAGAAAAATGAGCAGAATCCCTCAAAAAACATTTCAAGTGGCCCCCAGCTACTTATTATTTCAACACTATCTAGTGACAGGCTGAATGCAGCAACGGCACAGACCCTAAATCTCACAGGTTGAAAATGACCTTAAACATGAAAGGACGGAAACCCTGTATGGGTTTATATCGCAGACAGCTAAGAAAGTGGTTTAGGTTTATTAATCCAACTAAGTGAGGCGTTATTCAACATGCGGGAATCAGATATTATTGAGTCTAACTGGCTTCACCCACCGATCGCATCAGTCTTCAAAAAAAGTGAGCAATTCCATTGTGAAAACCACTGAGAAATCAGTTTGAAAGATATTGTATTTACGATTACAGCTTGTGTGATCACCATATGCCCAAATACAACCAAAAAGACCAGACTTCAGAAGATTATGGATGTTTCAGACTAATTCGTCAGTGTACTAACAAGATTTTCGTTAGATCTTGAAAAATAAGAATGCTTATGAGCACCCTACACATTTGCCTTTGCTGACGCAAACACGATATTAGATCTTGCTGACGGGAAGAGATTTATGGAAGTAAATTATTCTCAAAGGAGTTCTCGGTTAGTACATCAACCTAAAGAAGGTTGTATACTAAAACTCATAGTCATGATAGAGATCACAGAGTACAAGAAGCTAACATCAAGTGGTATTTATTGATGAAGAAATTGACACTCCCAACGTTTGGTAAGCTTTATCATAGATATAACGACGGATGCCTTGCACTTCTGATCTGAGTTTACAGCAACTGAGCAATTTATAGGATACTTATTAGTTGACTTATGGTATGGTGATTTTGAATTTCACCAGGCCATTGACAAGATGCAGTCTTTTGGACGCTTGAGTGGCAATTTGAGATTGTTTGGGATATTTCTCACCACTCAAATGGAAACTGCTGTTTCAAGACCAGACTTCACTACCGCCCTCAAATGACGATATAGAGTGAAGTAGTTCAGCAGGCCGACTACTTCAGATACTTTGAAATTTAGGTGATCTATAGTAGACTGGTGTTCGATGAAATCTTGGCATGGTCAAAAAAGCTTAATTGAATTTTTCTAAATTCAACCATCTCTAGAGCCCATAAGATACCTGACTACCTGTTAAAAGTCGAGTGTATTACGCAGACATTCACTGTGTTCTATTCGTGGTATACCCTACTTGCTATAGAATCATTATATGAACATCAAAGAGGTGATTTGTATGGTCTTATGAAATTCAGATAACAGAGGTGTAAAGTTTAACCGGTGGCTGCTGGGACATATGCTGACCTTTTAGACTTGCTATCCACTTCAACTTGCCACATTAACTGAATTAGGAGGATCAGTCTGGAAGAAAGCTATGGATCTTGATGAATTTTCTGAATGCTAGTTCCCGATAGTAAGGTAAATGAAAGTCTCCTTGTTGAGATGTATGACGCAAGTAAAAGCGATAATTAGCTTCCCTAGGTAACGTCTGAGAATGAATCATTGTGGCATAGATGATGCTTTCACATATTATCTTTATTCTAAACGTCATATTACAATTCTTCATTAAGCTGATTTTATTCAACTTTTTTCATCATTGTGTACAATAACTCCATTTCCCTCTCTTTTATTTTTTTACTCTAATTTTATGACTTGGAGTGGAGGTAAATATGACCACCAAATACTAATCCATCATCCTATGTTGGTATTATCTACCTACTTTTTAACTTGATGAATATTTATTCATATACCCAATCTATTCTAACTCATCGTATCACTGAAAGCAATTTTCAGATGCGCATTTGATTTCATGCAGTCTACATTGGAGGACATGAAATGTGGACTAAATATTTACTGTTATTGTTACTATTTTCAGTAGTTGAATGTAGTGAATTCATCATTTTGTAACCATTAAATAACATCCATCGAAATAATATTGTTTAGCTTCATCATTGTAGCCACAGTACTGAGTGAGATCTATTTTTTGATATCAGCAAAATCAGACAGAAGGAATAAGAAGTGAAAACATTTCTGGACTGGTCTAGAAAAAGTATAGCAAAGCTACTCATTACTTATTTTAAGCCAAAACATTCATTACAAACACCTATCTTATAGCCACCTATATCCTTCTCCGGAATAAGCAGTAGTCTGCAACCACATCATAGTGACAAACACTGAAAACTCACACGATGATTATTGCCTAAGAAGCCGTTTACAAGTATTCACAAACATCTAGTACACAATAGAACTGACAGTTCTTGATACTCACTTGATGAGAGTAATTATTTATGTGAAATCATTTATCTTTTACAATAATTATATGAGAGCCTGTTAACGTCTAAATGGCTTCAGTCTCATTCACCCTGTCTTCAAAAATATTTTTCAACCTAATAACAACTTTACGACTTCAAGCTGTGGATTATGTTTCGCCTGCTAGTAATAATATCGTTCCACCAAGACAAACCAAGGAACCTAATTGGTTAAAAAAAACCTTTGCATACTTATTTATATTTGTCCGTCTATTTGGAAGGCAACCTAAGGGCAATAGAGATTTGAAGGAGTTGGGTGTGTTTAAACTTTCAACATTACAAATATTACAAAACTGTAACTTCAAAAGCTGAAACACAATGAGGAAAAAAACGGTGATATATACAGAATGCTTAAAATTCCTACAATCCAACTGGTATAAAAAAATAATAACCTTCAGAATTCAGTTGTAAAATGCTGAAAACTCTATAAACTGTATCATTATGAAATGAAAGAAATTTATATGACTAGCAGTTGCGATGATAGAAATTTGTTTACTCATTGTATTGCACTAGGTGGTTTTTTGAATCTCCATTTTTTTAAAGTATATTTTGAGCAAATCTACAAATTTCCGAAATAGTTTATGTTGCGATGCCTCAGTTTTGTATAAAACATTGTTATCGATCTGAACATTTTAATGTGTCATTCCCACACCATTTTTACGGTGTAGTCTACTTTCTGTCTCTATTGTAATGTAAATCGCTGATTGGTTAATCTCTACTCTTACTATGCAAATGCTTCAAATTGAGGACAAGGTTATTTTTCATGTGTGTATTCACGTGTTTTGGGATTGATTATCATATCATATTCTCGGAGTAGTAACTCTCCCGTCATCCAGCTTCTTCTCTCCTCTCTAGTTGTCCCTGGGTTGCAGTCAGTTGGCTCTTGCGTACTAAGTTAGCTGTCAGCTAAGCGCGCGTATTATATTCGTTTCGGAATATGTATAACCGTTGACGTACGAAACTATAACAGTTTAGCAGATGCATTTGGTAGAATAGTGAATTCATAATTCGTTCTAATCATGTTTTCTGCAATGTCTGATAGATGAAAGTTCACTGGAAAATTGTCCATATTTCATCAACAAAGTTACTTAAATACAATGATAGGAGTAAAAAAGTTGTAAAATAATATCTTGAGTAGATGTAATATAGTACAATCCAAAGTTATTGATTATTTAATTCATATTTCAATGAGTTTTATTGAGTATTGAAATACTGTGGAATTATCGAGATATTTTATCAGTTTTTCTTTATTACATCACATAAACTGTAAAATCTATGCGTTATAACGAAAATACATTTTTATGCTGTAGTATGTTTGACGATTGCCGATTGAATTCAGGACGTTCGTTTTTTCCTATTTAAGACTCGTCATCTGGATGTACCTGCACCCCGCTGAGTGATTTTCCTACTAAGACTCAAATTAAGTATCCATTCCTTCAAACGGGTCTCACTAGGAAAAACATCACTCATGAGGGTACAGGTACATCCAGATAATGAGTCTCTAATGGGATGAAACGCGCGTCCTGGATTACACTAGTAGCCACCAAGCTGGTATCAATATAAAGACTAATCAGACGGTATCGAGGCACCCACGTTTGAACCCGTCTCCCAACAGACATCAAGCACCTGGACCCCGTGTAGCAACGCAAGATTATAATTATCAAACAATAACAAATGATAATCGTTGCACAAGATGTGGATCTCATGCCCAAGTGATCTATCGGATAACACTGTGGAGTTTAGTTGAATGAGTACTGGGTTCCAGTCACAGTGGGGACACCACTCGATGAGTGCAGGCACCAGCAGCTGAAGAGTCTAAAACAGAACGAAACACGCGTCTTGGATCTTACTGCAAGTCACTAAGATGAATACTAATAAAATAACATCTTACTAATTGATAATATGATGCTTGTTTATCAAGTAAAAACTAGAGGGCACGTTTTACTGTTAAATCAAAACATTTTTTAATTGATATAGCATTATTGATATGAAATCTCGATAGTTACTTATTTATAAGCTGAAGTTAAGCGAACTAGATGCTTTATTGGTAAAAATGAATAAAAATACTAGTTTTTAACAAGCCAAAAGTATGTGTATTGATATTCACAAAAATGTTCACTATAATCCGTAACAGCTGTTAAGTCGTTAGTAGATTTGGTAAAATACGATTTATGCTATTTTCTGGCATTAGTAACTTGTAAATACTTGAAGATTAAATCTTTTCAAACTCATGACTTTCTAGTGTCATCAGATGATACTTTGGGCATTAACCATCAGAAAAAAAACAACGCATGAATACTAACCAAGCTACACTTTTGCAAGATATTCATTTATTTTTAAACTGATTAAACAGACACTTAATTTCATTTTTAGTAAGACATGAGCATCATCCTAGTGTGTTTTTGGTTATTTTAAAATGTAAGACATCAAGTTAATGCATCATTCTGAAAACCAGTGAATAATAAGTTCTGTGAATAGATTTGATTTGTTTACTTGACAGGAATCTAACCTGCAAAGTGGTAGTTTGGTGGTGTATACATTGTTATACACCTTTAAACTGATGTTAACCTAATGTGTAATTTGAAACAGACACGTTTTGTTATAAAGTTTCGCAAATTAGTTTTAACAGTCACACATTCAAACGCGTCTAAGACTGGCAAATGATATTCCTTAATATTTTGATGGAATAATTAGATGATTTCGGTAGTTTTATTTCTTGAAAATATTCATCTTGAACCTCACTGGTGAATTTTAACAATTGTAGTTTTACAGACTGTCTGCACTATACGCGACGATTTCGTTTCAAAAGGATATTGGATTTTTAAGGCTTTTAATCAAAAACGTAACCGAAAGGTATCATTTAGTTATAGTGGAGTCAAATAATCATGAAAATAATGTAGTATGATATTATACTCTATATAGTGTGTCATTTGGAAAGCCATTCAGCACACAACACTGACTGAAACCTCTCCATCTGGGTATCAATGTGGTCTACACTGAACACTAAGAAACAGGAATCTCCAGTAGTCACCACTTGATGACTGACTAGTGACTTTATTCGAGACCTACAAGGGTTATTGAATGGTTGAGAGGGCTTATTGATGAATTGCCCAACTTCGTCACTAAGTGATATAAGTTCGAACTACCAGGGGAACACCAGCTTCCTTATGATAGGAGCACACTGTGCTTCATATTGTCATTTAGCTCGAAATCTAGGTTGAGTAGAGCTCATAGTTGATTAACTCATAACATTTAACCCCAAGATAATCAATTATTTGAGGAATCTCATATTAGGACGAAACAACTGTCCAGTGCTCCCAGATTTTCAATGGTTCCTCAACTGATGTCAGTCCGTGATGAATACTACCTCTAAATTAAAAATCTTCATTCATCTCAAAAAAATACTATTCTGTAGATTTAATTTTGATAAATGAAATTACAGATAAGCAGGCTAATAAGCCCGAATTTCTTATTAGAAACAAATTAGGTGTTGTCAGTGCTTTGAGAAACAACAGATAATCATTCATTTCCCTATGAACCATTAAAAGGCTTGGTTAGTTAGTAAACGAATTACATATAGAATTTCATTCAGATGCATATATTTTAAAGGATAAGATTCATCTGCATATTTGTTCAAACATGATTGCATGTCTATTTAGAGGTTTGTAGGGATTTACTTATTGATCTCAGGGGGATAACCAACAATACCCAGCAACGGCACTGAATGGAGGTCACTCTATATCGTGAACTGAACCATGCAGGAAATATAGACCATTAGGTTCTGAACAAGTGGCTAAATGGTAAGGTACGGGTTTCGGAACCTAAACGTACTAGGTTTGATCCCTGGAAGGGTCATGAGTTTGTACTACTCAGGAGTCCCATACTAGTAAGAAGCACATGTCCACTGCTCTCAGGTTTCTAATAATTCTTTGACTGATGTCAGCTCACGATGAATATCAACCTGAAATCAATAGTCACAGGAAAAAAGAAGCTGAGACATTGTAAGTTCCTTGATTTTGAAAAATATTACAAAAGTACATTTCAGAATCGGTTAGTATTCAAGAAAATAAGCATTATTATTCATTATTTGTCTCTTGGATTCCTAGTGGAACATAGAGGCATCACTACCACGCCGCCATTGCACTCTCTTCTCTGCAGTCTTTTCAACCTGGCTCCACCACTGCCCGCAAGCTCTCATTTCCTCCTCACACCACCTCCTCCAGTGCCACCCTCTCCTCGGAATGCCCGATTCGTCGTTTCCCATCTGCCGTTCAACTTGAGGCAGAGAGCGCAACGTCCTCGAATGGTCTCCTCATTGTAAGCCCAATCCATCGCCAATTTCTTCTGCATATTTGTTGGGCGATGGGTTCTTAGTTGGCTCGTTGTCAGGCCAGAGTGAGTTCCTTGTTGCTCATTTTTATTATTCTGGCTATCTGATCTTCAGTGTCTAGTATAGAGTGAGCGTAGACGACAGCTGTAACGCTCCACCAATTCTCTCAACCATCACATAGAAGCACTGACATAAATGACATTAGTGTTGAATGCCCGGATCTTGATCACCATTTATGCTGAGTGCAGTGCAGTGCAGTGAAGTAGATCTCCACACTGATTTCAGATGAATGAATGAAGGGTTGTGTTGCTGTCTTTCCGATCCTGGCTGCTTTGACATCCTTATCCGTGCCTGTGACACCTAGTGATTAAAACGATTCAGCCTTGCCTAGGTACGTGAAAGAGACAACATCATCTAGGTTTCTCCCATTGATGGTGATCGGTCCCTCTTGATTGTTGTCGTTGTTGATTGGGTATCTTCATTAACTCTGTCTTTCCTACCTTCACTTGAAGTCCCGTCCACCTTCGCTGTCCCATCTGTCAAAATGTTGCTTTTTGCATGTTGATATTCGAGTTTGTGCAACAAGACATTAGACGTCAATCATCATCAGCAAAATCAAAATCTTCTTCTGGAGTCCCTTCATCCGTCCAGTCCAGTGTATGCTCATCTTCTCACTCCTCACAGTTACCTGTTGCATGATCCAGTCCAGTCAACCACAATCAGGAAGATCATCGGTGATAGTAGGCAACCTTGTTTTGTCTTACTCCTCTCTTCACTTCAAAGGCGTCACTGAGCTTCCCATTGTGAATCACTTGGCTGGCATGTAGCATCATATGGCACATAGCTGTTGAATGAGTTTGATAAAGGTTGCTGACAGTGAAGAGCGTAGTGTTGAAGCAGTTGCCTGCCAAATTACTTCTCGGTCGACGCTGTCCAAGAACTTTTCAGAGTGGATGAAGTTGAGTTTGAAGATCCAGTTGACTGTCCATTTTATACTCTGTTGTATGATGATGCGTAGTGTAGCGTTGCAATTTGGTGCGCACATGATTTGTACTTCCTGAATCCAGCCAACCAGCCAGCCAGCCAACCAGTCTGTTCCAGTAGTAGTTTTGAATCCAGTGTATCCTTTAATCTCTCCAGGATGATACTGTTTGAAATTTCGCTTGGTTTGGGCTGACAGAGATATGAGCATGAATCCACACCACTTCTTACTAAGGCTCAGGTCTCACTTCTTTCCAATTTTGACAAGATGGCCCCTCTTACAGTTGATCGTCAGGTGCCTTTCCTTCCTTCCTTCCCTCCCTCCAAACCTTCTGCAGTAGTGGTGTGTGAGTGTGTCCTTTGTTGTCTGTGCTGTGTGTCCGTTTTCAGTGCTTCTGGTGGAATTCCATGTCGTCCTACTGCTCTCCCCGATATCAGACACTTTATGGTGTTGAGCACTTCAATTCTGCTTGTGTCGGAGTGCTTATGTTCACTGGTAATTCCGTGACTGAGCTGCTCGTGGTATTTATCGATGAGTTGCAGTGGAGGTGATGGTGATGATGATTGTCGATTCAAGAGTTTTTCGAAGTGGTCAACTCATCGTTTCCTTTGTTTCTCCTCTCCCGTATCAATGTTTCCTTCACTATCTTTCATTAGTTTCGTCTGTCTTGATCTCTTCCTAACAGATAGTATTTCGGTTATTTGACATTGTGTTTTCAGGTCTCTGCTACTAGCAGCCTGTTGTGCTTCACTTGCCAGTGTGTTGTGGAGGTGTCTTTTGTCTTTCCGTGCACTCCTCTTCACTTCTTTGTCCATTGCCTTGTAGGTTGTACTCTGTCTCTCTTTTCTCTGTTCATCCCTGCACTGCACTACACTGCACTGCACTGCACACACTGGTTCATCTTATGCTTCACCATCAGCAGCTTCACCACCTTTATCAGCTTCCATGTATCCGTGGAGATCCACTCCTTATCTTGCTTCTTCTTCCTTCGTAATATGGTTATGCAGGTTTCCTGCCATGTCTCTCTCAAAGAGTTCTAGTGTTCTTCTACACAGATTTCTTCTTCAAGGATGTTTGTTGCTCAATGTCTTCTATTTTGTCCAGATAGCTGACGTGATGTCCTTTGTAGTTTCATCCTTTAGTTCAGTTTGTGTTCTGGGTGTTGAAGTTGAACTGTATTCTACCACCATCTTCTTTGAGGCTTTGAACTTGATTTTGAAGGTATGTTCCTTGTACTAGATAGTGAGTGGTGTTAACTTACATCTGCTCCTCTTCTTCCAGTAGGCATCGTCTCCAGTTTCTTCACATTGAGATGAAGTCGACCTGATTTTTAGTGTATACATCAGGTGAAATCAAATCCATGTCTCTTTGTGAATCTCCCTGTGCTTGTAAGAAAATAAGCATCTAAGAATCAAAGATTCAAATTATTTCTATTTTTTTAAACTCACTCTCAATTCTGTATTAATCTCCTGAACTTTAGCGATTTTATGAACGTCCTGAAGCCTAGTGAAATAGAAGAATCACAATGCATAAAATTAAAATATTGACAAATAGTTTTCACCGCCAAAAAAGCAAAAAACTAATACTTAAATGTAAATTTCGACTCGACAAAAAAGCATCAAGATTGCAAAGTAAGAACCTATAAATAGATTAAGTGGATAAATAATGTAAATAAACAAATACAGACATACTTGCTAATGTGGAAGTAGATTTTCTCTAGTCTAGTGCTAAGATGATTACGAAATCAGCTTTGTAGCCCAGTAAAACGGGAAAATGAAAATATTTACTAACAGTACATTGATCCGGTTGACTGATTTTGTAATTCAGCCCAGTATAAAGTTGTTTTTATGGAGTCAGCCAAAAATGTGAACTGCCTAAATAAAAACAAAATCATTTCAGAATTTACCTATCTATCTAACTACAAATTTATGCACTTGAGCAATTCCATACTAGGATGAAACGGGTGTCAAATCCTTCCAGGTTTTCTGTGCTTCTCCAGCTGATGTCACTTTATGGTGAATAATACCTTACTATATATATATATATATATATATATATATATATATATATATATATATATATACTTAGGATGCTGAGACGTGTAATAAATCAGTCTTTGGCGTTATTTCGTGTAGGCAGAAAATTCACAGATAAACTAATCACTACTAATTCACTTAAAATTATGTCACTATCCATCTACCTAGGAAAGGTCATACAGACTTTGAAAAGCTTTTGAAAAAAACTTTTTCCTCTTAGTAGTTATCACTTCGACAAGTGTTACCATGAAGATGCTGTAGAGAAAGTGAATTCACTATTATTCCACTTAAAATATTTAGTGATCAATGAGTAAAGTATTTCTAACTGAAACTTAATGACTGAATTCAACAAATAATAAATTTCTAAATCCTGTTAACAGAATACTTCATAATACTGATTTTTATTTGTGTATTGCTGAAGGGAGAAACATATTTGTGGTACCTTTTTCTCAATTTTTTAGAGCTATGGTGGCAACAGATATTTTATAACCATTACAAACATCCATACCATGGTTATTACGAATGTTCTGGAAAAGATAGAGCACTGATTCCGATTTCATCATTATAAAAGTGTAATTCAATATAATCTCGGAGTATCATGAAAACAAAAAGGAAATCTTTTTCTTGGCTTCATCCCCCTTTAACACATATGAAATTTGACAAAGACTGTGAGTTATAGAATAAAGGAGAATACGATTGAGGAGGAAGCGTCCAGTTTGTGCAACAAACTATTCAAAAATGGTTTTTTGAGACAACCAAACCCTTTAATGAATTTACACCCTGTAGTAAAAGTACAAGTATTATCTCAGATAGCTTCTATTTTCTTATTATATTATGCTAATGGTCATCCGATAAATTCGTAAAGAAACATATTCTTTAGAAAATGCCAATAAAAGACATTTCATCGGCTAGCAGAAAACCCCTATGTATTCGGGCACAATTTAGAGGTGGTGACCTACTCAAAGAGATATTAATTTACAGATGATACATATCAGTTCAGAGTACTTCTAATGCTGGCAAATCACAAATAACGTTTTCCGCACGCTCGATGGTGAACGGAAGATGAATCACCAAGACTGACCACTTCCTATTGAGTTTATCAGTTCGACTATTTCTATGGAGCCAGTTAAGTTGGTCACTGCTGTAGGAATTTCATTTTCCGTGTTCACGAACACATCCCAGCGTGGTTCAGCAAATATGTGGTTACAACCTTCAACAGCTTTAAATTAGTGCACTTAGTTCAAAAAAACCGTATGGCAGATTTGAATAACTCATTCTTTATTATTTAACAGATTCCCACCAGTCTGAAAAAACTCACCCGGCTCCGAATCCGTTAAACTACAGAAGTGGTGGCAACGAGAAATAGATAACCTCAGTTATGTTTCGAAAAACCCTGATGTTTTCGCTACAGCTGTAGTGATCAAGATCCGGATTTACAAGTTCCTCAGCATCCTACTCCATATAACCTAATTTTCAAACTTTGTACTGCAGCTTTCCCACCCTCTCTATAATCTGCCATAGTTTTAACAAATTCTCTTACCCCATTTGTTCCCTAACATGAACAGAAATTTAACAAGCTATTATTTCATAAATTATTTATCCTTGTTTATTTAATCCTATTTTCATGCATACTCTCCTGTTTTTTCATCGAACTAAGACATTTTTTTGTGCATTAAATTCTAAACCGTTTATGATCACGTTTTTCAAAATGCAAGCGATTGCATTATACAACCTCATCAACGTTATATTTTTGACATACATCAGAGAAAACTGGAGAAATCACTTTGTACTTTCAAACTTTCACTGTCAACTGTCTGCTTCAAGTTTGTTGTGAATTTTGTATTGGTTGATTACATCCTCAGGGGATAGCATACCTTATAAATAGATATGATCTCACATATATGTATGGTATACGGTGGATAGGAATAGCATTCAGTCGGGGAAAGACCAGTTAGGAACGAATCGAAAAATAATTCATCGACCAATCGAAAGAGCGAAACGTCAACAGCGTAGAGGATATTGGTTATACGAATTGTCATCCGCTATCGTCCGACAGTAACCCTGCCTGGTTAATTAGTTCACTAGTTACTAGCTGGTCCTAAACCCAACTAAAGAGGGAAGGTTGGGCACAGGGCTAGCAACCCTACCCAGGAAAACAAATACAACCACTACACACACACTTCAAAGCACAAACAAAATATAAAAAATAATAACAATATTGTTCCTCACTACTATCGGAGAGGTGAAATCACGCCATTGGTGAAAGCCTTCCAGAAGCCAATTGGCCGATGTGTCTTCATCTCTCTCCATCAAACCGAAAGTAAACATGGCGACACAGAATGTCCACACAATGCGTGAACCTACCAAGACTGTCCAGATTGCAAACGAGATGAGCAGGTATCGCATTCAAGTGTTACGAATTTGCGAAAATCGATGGAATGCAAGTGCACTCTCCAAACTGTCAACTCGAGAGGAGTCAATAATCTACTCCAATATTGTCACACAGACAACACGACACGACAACCACGAACACAGCACACTCAGTTTTGCAGTAGATATCATGAGGTCCCCTCCAAAAGGCACACACATTCTCTGTCTCCCTCCATCTCTCATGCAGTGGAAACCAATCTCCTCCACCATCATAACACCAAGGTTCAACTCAAAAGGATGGAAAGTCACAGTCATACAATGCTACGCCACGCACCTACAAATAATGCAGATGAAGGGAAGAGAAGAAGGAGGAATTCTACAGACAACTGCAACCAGCACTGGACGACAAGACCCCAACACCACTTCACTTCACTTGGCGACATCAAAATTCTAATGACTGGGTGACATGAATGCCAAACTGAGAGCGGACAACACAGGAAGTGGAAGAGAACTCATCATCGGTCGAGAAGCACTCGGTCAGCTGATGAACGAGAATGGAGAATTGTTTACAGATTTCTGCACATTCAACGATTTGGTGATTGGAGACAATGTGTTCAAGCACAAGGATATCCACAAACCGAGTGACATCGATTTCACCAGACACCAGAACACACTAAAAATCAAGTCGACATCATCTCAATCTCAAGAAGGTGGAGACGCAGCCAGCCTACATGACACAAGATCAGATCAAGAAGGAGAGCAGATGTAGGCAAAGAACACTATCTAGTGCAAGGAACCTTCAAAATCAAATTGTAAGCATTCAAGCAAGTTGGTGATAGACCACAGTTCAAGTTCAACACACAGAACTGGAACTGAACTCAACTGAACTCAATTGAAGGACGAAACTACAAAGAGAATCTTCACATCAGCCATCAAGACAAAACGGGAGATATTGGGCAACATCCCTGAAGAAACCTGTGTGGAAGAACAATGGAAGTCTTTGAAAGAGATGTGGGAAGAAACCTGCATAACCATATTGGGAATGAAGAAGAAAGAAGGTAAGGAATGGATCTCGACGGACACATGGAAGCTGATGGAGCAGGGAGATGAGGATGGTGAAACAGAAGATGAACCAGTGCAAGGATGCACAACGAAAAGGGGAACTGAATACAACCTATAAAACACTACATTGTACAAAGAAGTGAAGAAGTGTGCGCGGAAGCACAAGAGACACTTCTATGACACATTGACAAATGAAGCACATCAGGCTGCTGGTTGGAGAGTTACAGACCTGACAACATTGTATCAAACAATCAGGTTACTATCTATCTGTGAGGGAAGAGATCAACACAGATGAAACCAATAAAAGATGATGGAGGGAATCCAATTACCGAAGAAGAGAAACAAAGTAAACCATGGTCTGAACACTTCAAAAAGCTCCTGAATCGACCACAACACCAACACCATCACCACCACCACCATCATCATCATCATCATCTGCACTTCGTCCACAAATACCACCTGCAGCCCAGCCACAGAACTACCACTCAACACAAGTCCTCCAACAAAAGTCAAAGTTCTGAGAGCGATAAAGCCACTGAAATGTGTGAAAGCAGCAGGACCAGATGGAATCCTACCAGAAGCACTGAGAACAGACGCAGAGACAACAGAGGATATGCTCACACCACACCACACACCACACCACTATTGCAGAAGGTCTGGAAGGAATGGAATGTAGCTGCCAACTGATTGGAAGAAGGGCTACCTTGTCAAACTCCAGAGGAAGGGAGACCTAAGTGTGTGCAACAACTGGCGCGGAATCACGCCCCACCACTGCCCACCAAAACAAAGCAAAATATTGAGCCGCATCATCATGGAGAGACTAGAGGATACACTGTGTTCAAAACTACTACCGGAAAAGACCGGCTGGCTGACTGGCTAGCTGGCTGGCTGGATTCAGGAAGTACAAATCATGTGTGCACCAAATTGCAACGCTACACTACGCATCACCATACAACAGAGTATAGAATGAAAGTCAACTCGATCTCTACCTCAACTCAACTTCATCCACTCTGAACACGTCTTCGACAGCGTCGACCGAGAAGTAATTCACCAGGCAACTGCTTCAACAATACGGTTTCAGTGTCACAAACCTTTATCAATCTCATTCAACAACTATATGAAGACGCCACATGCCAGCCAAGTAATTCACAATGGGAAGCTCAGTGACGACTTTGAAGTGAAGACAGGAGTGAAACAAGGCTGACTACTATCACACATGATATTCCTGATTGTGGTCGACTGACTGGATCATGCAACAAACAGTGGGGAGCTGTGAGAAGTGGGGGATACGCTGGCTGGACCGGGAAAAAGAACCTAGAAGACTTTGGTTTCGCCGATGACTTGTGTCTGATGTCTTGTTGGACAAACGTGAAGATGTACAGGCGAAAACTAACAAGTTGACAGGAGAGGCAGTGCAGCGAAGATGGGACTCACCTCAGGTGAATGTAGAGAAGATAGAGGTGATGAAGATACGCAACAAACAACAACAAACTCCAATCACCATCAATCACCACCACTTAAAAGAAGTAACCCCTTTCACCTATCTAGGCAGGGGAGCATCGTTTCAACTGCAGGCGGTGGTGGCACAGACAACGATGTCAAAGTCAGGATTGGAAGGACAGCAAGACAGGCGTTCATTAACCTGAGACCAGTGTGGAGATCTTCTGCATCCAGCATAAAGCGTGAACATGATGCGGATTTTCAACACCAACCCAGTCAAGTCAGTGCCCCTGTATGATTGAGAGACTTGGCGCGTTACGAAAATCATTTCCAACAAACCACAGACATTCATCAACAACTGCCACCTACGCTGGCTCGTTAGTGAAGATCAGATGGTCGGAAAGAATAAGCGACTAGGAACTCTGGGAACGAACCAACCGAGAATCTATCGCTCAACATATATGCAGTGGAAGGAAGTGGAGATGTATTGGATTGGGCATTTACTGAGAGGGTCGACTGGGGACATCACTTGTCATGCCAGGGTGTTGAGTGGAACTCACATGGGAAACGACGAGTTGGCCGTCCGAGGATGATATGGAGGAGAACCAGGTTCCAGGTTCAAAACATTTCATAGAACAGAGTGCATTGGAGACGTGCTACTGAAGTCCTATGTTCCATTATGAACCCAAGGGACAAATAATAATAATAATTATCCGACAGTTGCACAATATGTTGTTAGATCACTTTCTATGGAACTCTTATACATTAAATATAAGGGCTATTATTTCAATAAAAGAATAGTTCAGCCTCAGGTGTAGGAAATATGATCCCAATTGTCAGAAACTGATGAAATGATAGTAAACAATGGGATATCATTTAAAGCCCTGTACATAAGCAAAAAACTGGGAAAGTATGTGAAATCAATTAATTGAGTTATAATTGTACCAGAGGTCAACCTGCATGTATTTTCGGGTAATCTTATCGTGTTTATTAAATAAGTCAGAAGATGCATCTTGAAATCACTCACTTCTTAACTCATAAATGTTATCGTAGTACATAAGTGATCTCGTACTATGTAAAACACTCAGGTTTTGCTTAACTAATGCTAAGAATTAGTTATGGATAACTTGCAAGAGTATGCTGAAAAAAGACCAAACCATGACGACCATATGTGTACATTTAGGGTGCGAATTTTCTGAAAACTATCTGATAACCTCTGATGAACACCAAGTTACTACGTAAGAAATAGTAGTGTTGAGTTTCACTATCAAGGTATCTGACCTATATATATATATATAATTCATTAGTGTTCCTTTTATCTGTTTGTAGATTTTTGCGTTAAATTGAAAGTGTTTTACGCCACAAATCAATTAATTCTATCGAACTAGGACATTAAAGTGTGTATTTCGAGAGATGTGTACCATCGACAAGAGTCACTATATCCTTAGCCAGTTTCGGTTCAGCTGAGGTATATAAAGCTGTAACGTCGAAAGACACGATCAGTTTGCCGCTATGAATGAATATGTCTAATCGTTTCCAAAAGTGTAGCAAAAATTTGCAATATCTTAAAGGTCCATAAAATCTTTTCAGTCTCTGTTATACAGTCCAAACGATGCATAGGCAAAACGGAAGATAAAACAAACATTATCTACAAAAGAAACTACAGAAACTGAGAAGAACACTACATCGGACAGACTGGTTATCCTCTTTGTATCCGATTACATGAACATCAGCTAGCGGTGAAGCGTCATACCTTCACTCATATCAATGCATACAGACAACTTTGGATATGAATACGACTGCAAAAATGTAACAGTCCTGGATAAAGGAAATACAAAGAATGCAGGAGAATTTTTCGAAGTTTGATATTCAGGTCAGTCGGTAATCAACAGATATATTGACACCAACCCGATCTATCAATCAATAAGAAACAACTACAAGATCAAAGTTCACGTCAGCAAGGCAACCAAACAAAAGAAACACAGAGACAATGTTGAGAACTTGTTAGAAACAACCATTCACACACAAAACCATCAGGTCAAGCTTCCAAGCCACTTGTAGAAAAAACCCTACTGTTAACCTTTTTCTGAAGTTTGTGCTGATTTTGTTGTCTAGAATGACAATGAAAGCTGAGTGATCAAACAATCTAGCTTAGAAAACACAATGCCATTAAAATTATCCTCTTGAGCTGCAAATATTCTCTATCATCTCAAACAAACATGTATCAATACAATGTGCTATTATTACCTAACATAAATCGATACTTTATTGAAACAATATTTTAAAGAATAAACTTAGAAAATGTTAACTATAAGATTATGTGAACAACTTAGGTACAGAATAGTTCTAACTCTAAATAATACATAATTAAAATATATACGGATTGCAATTGCTAAAAACAACGACAATCAGAGCAAAAATAAAATACACTACATGTATTCAAAGCATGACAAAGAAACAATTTGATAGTTGTAAGGCAGAAATTTCTGTTATACAACATGATAAATCAAGCAATGTGAGCGAAGAAATATTTCTTTTCAATTAGTTCCTCATCAATGGCTCTACACTAATATATGTAGCATTTTCAAACGTAAAATTACATACCAATCTAGTGGTAAGAGTTGTTCAATGAAAGGTTATCAATCTCAAAGTATCAGGAAGGTGATAATTGATCAGGTAATTAAGACAGTTAACTAAAGCAAAGATTAATTATCGTAGAAAGATTTTGTGAACAGGTTCTTACATATGTTTAGTAATGATGGGCAGTGGCTAGCAGTGGAATCCAGGATGCACATCTCGTCCTATTTGGGACTCGTCAGGTCCTTACATCATTGATATTTTGTATAATGATAACTAAAGAGCAAAAATGAACTGTTACGTAAAACGGTAAATTGTTGACGGTAGTTAGAGACAGTAGGGGGAGAGAAAGATGGTTAAGTCTGTAATAATAATAATGGAGCTATTAACATATTAGTTATGGTGAATTGTGTGGTGGATGAAATGAAGAGTCTTGTTGTAGTAAATGAGCTATACAGATGATCAAGGCAAAGAAAGAGGCTGTACGAATCTCTTCTGAACACACAGACTTGGCTTGTGTATGGCTTCTGCTGTATGTAAAAGACGAACTCGTAGAGGATGGGTGAGGTGAGAAGGAATGTGATGAATAACTTTAAAGGCATTGTGAATGTTAACTCGCTGGCCGGTGTCAATCAGATGAGAGAGTATTGATCATCATCATCATTATCGCATAGGACCATGCATTACTGCGTAACGGTCCGAGTTGCACACCTCATGAGAGAGTATTGAGCTTCCTATCGATCTGGTTTCCCCCTTACTTAGCCATGAAGGATGATGCTCGGCGATTCGACGACGGACTTGCCTAACTGTACGTCCAATGTAACTAGCTCCACAGGAGCAGTTCAACTAGTAAATGCACATAGAAGAGGAGAAGTCAGGTAGTCTGTTGTTAGTTCGTGTGGTCATCATCGGCCGGCTGTAGAAAACACAACATAACTTGGCGGCATTAAATGATCTTCTTATGGCATTTCTTAAGCGTTGTGTCACAATTTCGCTGATGATGTCACCTCGAAATTTTAGTCTTAGGAACAATGGTTTCTTGGAGACTGTAGGCATTCTGGTTTTCATATTGGATGTGTTCATATTTTTAGCCAGGAACGTTTCTGGATATCCATTACTACTGAGTAGATCATGGATAATTTGAAGCTCTTTGTCAAAGTATCATCTGAACAGATGAGTCTCGCCCGATGGACCAAACATTTAACGAGATTTCGTTTATATTGCAAGGGGACGAAACTCAAGAAGTGGGTGTATTGACCTGTTGACGTTGGTTTCCGATACACACTTCTTTTTATAGTTCCATCCACCTTCCTCGTCAATCGGACATCTAAGAAGGTGATGCTGTCGTCACTTTCTGTTTCAATAGTGAAGGTTATTGCTGGAAGGACGCCATTGAATTCATCCAGTATGATCCTTACATCGTCCTCGTTATTCACAATCAAGAATGTATCATCTACATAACGGCAATAAAATTTTAACTAATTGAAAAGAAATATTTCTTCTCTCACATTTTTTGTTTTGCTAAATGTCTAAATGGGAATTTTTGCATAACATGATAAATCTTTTAATAAATATTAAATCTTTGGCTCACTGGTTATAGCACCAAACTTCTAACCAGAGAGTCATGAATTTAAATACCACTCTTACCTACCAAGGTCTCAGTAACGAATTAATGTTTTTAATCGTTGCACAATATGTGTGCTTCATTGCCTAGTACAAGTGTAAGCATTTGGTTCCTAATAGGCAAGAAAAACAGACACAAATTTCATGCTTATTGCCAGAAGAAGATCTAATAAGATAGATCTCTTCAAATGAACAATGTACATTTAATTCTTTGAGAAACTCCCTTTAGTGCAGTTCTTCTGATATACTTACATAAATTCACCGTGATAGTAAAGCATTCTGATAAAATATTTTGGTATATCGTTGCACTACCTTACAGATAAGCTAGATAACATTAAGTTTAATTGTATTGTTTATTTCATAATATCTATGATGATTTGGAAAACATACATGTATGCATGTAACAATCGAATAAAAGTTATTTTTCTTGAGTACTTCTATCTAGAAAATCGTTTGGATATCGTTAAATAATCAGTATCTGGACAAGAAAACCAAAGTACATTCTTATTTGCACTTGCTGAATAGATTTATAAGATTGAAAAATAGTTTGCTAATTACAATGTTTAAGGCTTTTTACATCGGACTAGTTATTCTGACATAGGGAAACAAGATCAAGAAGATGCGCAGATGTAAGTTCACACCACTCACTATCAAATACAAGGAACCTATCTTCAAAATCAAGTTAAAAGCCTTCAAAGAGGTTGCTGATGATAGGCCACACTTCAAGTTCGAGTTAAACACCCAGAACACAAACTGAAATGAACGACGAAACTACAGACGACATCTTCACACTAGTCAGTCATCAGGACAAAATGGGAGACAATGAGCAACAAACATCCTTGAAGAAGAAATCCCTGTAGAAGAACACTGGAACTCTTTGAGATAGACGTGGCAGGAAACCTGCATAACCATATTTGGAAGGAAGAAGAAGCGAGATAAGGAGTGGATCTCCACGGATACATGGAAGCTGATAAAGGTGGTGAAGCTGCTGATGGTGAAGCATAAGATGAACCAGTGTAGTGCAGTGCAGTGCAGTGTAGTGCAGTGCAGTGCAGTGCAGGGATGAACAGAGAAAAGAGAGACAGAGTACAACCTACAAGGCAATGGACAAAGAAGTGAAGAGGAGTGCATGGAAAGACAAAAGACACCTCCACAACACACTGGCAAGTGAAGCACAACAGGCTGCTAGTAGCAGAGACCTGAAAACACAATGTCAAATAACCGAAATACTATCTGTTAGGGAAGTGATCAAGACAGACGAAACTAATGAAAGACAGTGAAGGAAACATAGATACAGAAGAGGAGAAACAGAGGAAACGATGAGTTGACCACTTCGAAAAACTCTTGAATCGACAATCATCATCACCATCACCTCCACTGCAACTCATCGATAAATACCACGAGCAGCTCAGTCACGGAATTACCAGTGAACATAAGCACTCCGACACAAGCAGAATTGAAGTGCTCAACACCATAAGGTGTCTGAAATCGAGAGAGCAGTAGGACCACATGGAATTCCACCAGAAGCACTGAAAACGGACACACAGCACAGACAACAAAGGACACACTCACACACCACTACTGCAGAAGGTTTGGAGGGAAGGAAGGAAGGAAGGAAGGAAGGCACCTGACGATCAACTGTAAGAGGGGCCATCTTGTCAAAATTGCAAAGAAGTGAGACCTGAGCCTTTGTAAGAAGTGGTGTGGATTCATGCTCGTATCTCTGTCAGCCCAATCCAAGCAAAATTTCAAGCAGTATCATCGTGGAGAGATTAAAAAGGCACTGTATTCAAAATTACGACTGGAACAGACTGGCTGGCTGGATTCAGGAAGTACAAATCATGTGCGTATCGAGTTGCTACGTAACGCTACGCATCGTCATAGAAGAGAGCATAGAATGGCAGTCAACTGGATCTTCACCTCAACTTCATCGACTCTGAAAAGGCCTTGGACAGAGTCGATGAAGAAGTAATTCACCAAGCAACTGCTTCAACACTAGGCTTCTAGTGCAACTATGACTTGTGAGAAGATGGGCATACAATAACGACGGATGAAGAGACCCTAGAAGAAGATTTGGATTTTGCCGATGATGATGATGATGACTAGGCTTAAGAAAGTGAGCTGATAACTGCTGAAAACTAATTTTTGGAGTAAATCACTAATTTTTTGAATTAAACATCGTCACTGTCGACGAGAATTCTAAAATACAATACTTATAAAGACGTAGAAGATTATATTGAATTATGTCTTTAAAAAGACCACCATTAAATAATACGTAACACACTGTTCGAAAATACAACGAATCTAACGACCACTGGACAAATATATATATATATATATATTTCGTTGAGTAGTTCTTATTTTTCTGCTCATCAGGCGCATTACATACACGATATGTTTTAAAGGAGGGCAACAGTGAGAAATGTCAATTCTTAGTGAATAAACAAAAAAGTATAAACATGGAATGCTATTTAAATACCTATGGTTATTGGATTCTTCTGATCTGCCGTTATTGGTGCATAGTCTCCTAATTCATATTCCTTGATTCGCCGTCAATCTCGTTTGATCGATAATAGATAGGGCAGAATGTATGTTTCATGTTATTATTTGAGACTTGTTATTGAAGCTACCTGGTTCTATATAATTTAATTCGGTCGCAGCACCTATTGTATGAAATCTATGAGCTCTGTCTATTGTTTTCAGAGTTAAGAATTTCACCAGAATGTTTGAAGATAACAATTCACAAATATTCTTTATTCCTGTTTTGTGACTGAATTATTTTGCTGGCCAACAAACAGATCCACATAAAACTTTTTAGTTGAGGACTTCTTACGACTGAGTTGTATTTATGAAACAAGATTATATTACTTTACTCTGAACAACTAGTTCTTCTTACTTTGTCTAAATTTGTCCAGAAATCTGACTACATGAAATTAGCTAATACTTAGTCACGTTTTTAAATTTTGCACACAGTAAACCTTGTCACATTTGGTAAGCATAAGTGTGACCATCTGGATGATCATTACATTCAACCGTAAAAACATTTGAAAATAATTGTTCTGGAAAGGTCTTTTGTAACTTCACTGTATAGAAATGATTAGCTAATGAAAACTGAACGACAAAATGTAAAAATTAATATGAGAGAGAACTGAACGATGCCAAACAATAAACTGATATGTCTTCAGTCGAATAAGCATGTAAAGAATTGAGGTATCACTGGAAAATGTAATTAGTACACTGTTTATTCCATGTTTTGTGGTGACTAAACAGGAATTTGCCTTAGTATAGTGAAATTTCACTTTGAACAATGAGTAAGTTGCAGCATTCTACAAGTTGGTTAGTGCGAACGCAAGAATTCAGCTTTTGTACTTTTTGGTAGTTGTAAACTAGGTGTATTTGCATTCATTTTTTGTCCATGTTAACTAATGCATTCGGAAGAAGACATTGGGGTAAAACGTGTCATAAACGTTCATTAATTCAGTTTTCTAACCTTTAAAAAAGTATAGAAAGAGGGAGGATAGTGAATATGAAAGAGAAGAGAATAAAGTGTTTGTAATTTAACAAAGAATAACTGGCATACTTTGTCTAAAGATTGTTAGTAAGTACCAGCCACAGATGAATTTGAGTACATGAATGTTAGTCGTTGCACAAATATACCCCATATGATATTTATCACATATGTTGCTTCAAATAAATAAATTCTCCTCTATGGCTTTTAGTGATTCAAATTCTGTTCATCCTCTATCTTTTATACGCTCACATCATGTCTAACTTAGCTATCCTCTGAGTAGTTCAATTTTCCTACATTGAAATTTATCTAAAAATGATTAACAGTTTTTATCGGTTTAAAAAACAGGCAATGATTCTACTGTGTTCTTCACATGAAAGCTTAATGGCGAAATACACCGTCTTTATGCTTAATCCGTAGAAATAAATCTATCTGAATAATTACTCTTAAGCAGGTAGTGGCGTTCATTAGATAACTTTGTTTCAGTTTACATTTGTATGTTGCTGAATGATCCCATAATGATGATCGGTATCAATGCAGATCACTGATAATTTATGTTATAAGACACTGACAAAATCAGATTATACTCAACCTCAGACATTGCGGAAGCTAACGAAACTGCAACATATCAAGAATTATGTTTTTTGTAGTTCTTATACTTAGAGTAATGAATACTAATCGCAATAACATTTTTATACAGAGAATCAATACGTCGAACATCTGAAAGCCTGGAACCATACTTTAAAATTAAATCAAAGCTTCCTAAGATTAACCATATGACAAGAAACGACAAACAATAGTGAACATCTACTGGAAGCTGTAAATCGACCACTATGTGTAGGTTTCTTTACCAAGTAATGACACATCTACTGGTAGCTCAAGATAAAACGGATGCTACAAGGATTCGAAATGAGGATTCAAACGCAGAAATTGGAGTACCCGGACTTATCAGCCAAAAGTAATAGAAAAATCATTTCTGCCTTTGTATGTCAGTGAAGAATAAATATAACCTCGGCTGATTAAATAGTTCACTAGTTACTAGCCGGTCCTAAACCCACATAAAGAGGAAAGGTTGTGAAGAGGGCTAGCAACCCTACCCAGGAAAACAAATACAACCACTACACACACACTTCAAAGCACAAACAAAATATAAAAAATAATAACAATATTGTTCCCACTGCAATCGGAGAGGCGAAATCACGCCATTGGTGAAAGCCCTCCAGAAGCCAATTGGCCGATATGTCTTCATCTCTCTCCATCAAACCGAAAGTAAACATGGCGACACAGAATGTCCACACCATGTGTCAACCTACCAAGGCTGCCCTGATTGCAAACGAGATGAGCAGGTATCGCATTCAAGTGTTACGAATTTGCGAAAGTCGATGGAATGCAAGTGCACTCTCCAAACTGTCAACTCGAGAGGAGTCAATAATCTACTCCAATATTGTCACACAGACAACACGACACGACAACCACGAACACAGCACACTCAGTTTTGCAGTAGATATCATGATGTCCCCTACCAACAACATCGAACACACACTCTCTCTCTCCCTCTCATCCAGTGGAAACCAATCTCCTCCACCATCATAACACCAAGGTTCAACTCGAAAGGATGGAAAGTCACAGTCATACAATGCTACGCCACGCACCTACAAATTATGCAGATGAAGGGAAGAGAAGAAGGAGGAATTCTACAGACAACTGCAACCAGCACTGGACGACAAGACCCCAACACCACTTCACTTCACTTGGCGACATCAAAATTCTAATGACTGGGTGACATGAATGCCAAACTGAGAGCGGACAACACAGGAAGTGGAAGAGAACTCATCATCGGTCGAGAAGCACTCGGTCAGCTGATGAACGAGAATGGAGAATTGTTTACAGATTTCTGCACATTCAACGATTTGGTGATTGGAGACAATGTGTTCGAGCACAAGGATATCCACAAACCGAGTGACATCGATTTCACCAGACACCAGAACACACTAAAAATCACATCGACATCATCTCAATCTCAAGAAGGTGGAGACGCAGCCAGCCTACATGACACAAGATCAGATCAAGAAGGAGAGCAGATGTAGGCAAAGAACACTATCTAGTGCAAGGAACCTTCAAAATCAAATTGAAAGCCTTCAAGCAAGTTGGTGATAGACCACAGTTCAAGTTCAACACACAGAACTGGAACTGAACTCAACTGAACTCAATTGAAGGACGAAACTACAAAGAGAATCTTCACATCAGCCATCAAGACAAAACGGGAGATATTGGGCAACATCCCTGAAGAAACCTGTGTGGAAGAACAATGGAAGTCTTTGAAAGAGATGTGGGAAGAAACCTGCATAACCATATTGGGAATGAAGAAGAAAGAAGGTAAGGAATGGATCTCATTGGACACATGGAAGCTGATGGAGCAGGGAGATGAGGATGGTGAAACAGAAGATGAACCAGTGCAAGGATGCACAACGAAAAGGGGAACTGAATACAACCTATAAAACACTACATTGTACAAAGAAGTGAAGAAGTGTGCGCGGAAGCACAAGAGACACTTCTATGACACATTGACAAATGAAGCACATCAGGCTGCTGGTTGGAGAGTTACAGACCTGACAACATTGTATCAAACAATCAGGTTACTATCTATCTGTGAGGGAAGAGATCAACACAGATGAAACCAATAAAAGATGATGGAGGGAATCCAATTACCGAAGAAGAGAAACAAAGTAAACCATGGCTGAACACTTCAAAAAGCTCCTGAATCGACCACCAACACCAACACCACCACACCACCACCATCATCATCATCATCATCTGCACTTCGTCCACAAATACCACCTGCAGCCCAGCCACAGAACTACCACTCAACACAAGTCCTCCAACAAAAGTCAAAGTTCTGAGAGCCATTAAGCCACTGAAATGTGTGAAAGCAGCAGGACCAGATGGAATCCTACCAGAAGCACTGAGAACAGACGCAGAGACAACAGAGGATATGCTCACACCACACCACACAATACTATACCACTATTGCAGAAGGTCTGGAAGGAATGGAATGTAGCTGCCAACTGATTGGAAGAAGGGCTACCTTGTCAAACTCCAGAGGAAGGGAGACCTAAGTGTGTGCAACAACTGGCGCGCAATCACGCCCCACCACTGCCCACCAAAACAAAGCAAAATATTAAGCCGCATCATCCTGGAGAGACTAAAGGATACACTGGGTTCAAAACTACCACCGGAAAGACTGGCTGGCTGGCTGGCTGGCTGGATTCAGGAAGTACAAATCATGTGCGCACCAAATTGCAACGCTACACTACGCATCATCATACAACAGAGTATAGAATGACAGTCAACTCGATCTCTACCTCAACTCAACTTCATCCACTCTGAACACGTCTTCGACAGCGTCGACCGAGAAGTAATTCACCAGGCAACTGCTTCAACACAACAGTTTCAGTGTCACAAACCTGTATCAATCTCATTCAACAACCATATGAAGATGCCACATGCCAGCCAAGTAATTCACAATGGGAAGCTAAGTGATGAATTTGAATTGAAACAGGAGTGAAACAAGGCTGACTACTATCACACATGATATTCCTGATTGTGGTCGACTGACTGGATCATGCAACAAACAGTGAGGAGATGTGGAAGAAGGGGGATACGCTGGCTGGACTAGGGGAAAAGAACCTACAAGATTTGGATTTCGCCGATGACTTGTGTCTGATGTCTTGTTGCACAAACGTGAAGATGTACAGGCGAAAACTAACAAGTTGACAGGAGAGGCAGTGCAGCAAATATGGGACTCACCTCAGGTGAATGTAGAGAAGACAGAGGTGATGAAGATACCGCACCAACAACTCCAACAACAACAAACTCCAATCACCATCAATCACCACCACTTAAAAGAAGTAACCTCTTTCATTTATCTAGCCAGGGAAGCATCGTCTCAACTACAGGCGGCGGTGACACAGACAAAGATGTCAAAGTCAGGATTGGAAGGACAGCAAGACAGGCGTTCATTAACCTGAAACCAGTGTGGAGATCTTCTGCAACCAGCATAAAGCTCGAACAAGATCCAGATTTTCAACACCAACCCAGTCAAGTCAGTGCTTTTGTATGGTTCAGAGACTTGGTGCGTTACGAAAGTCATTTCCAACAAACCACAGACAGACATTCATCAACAACTGCCACCTACGCTGGCTCGCTACTGAAGATCAGATGGTCGGAAAGAATAAGCGACTAGGAACTATGGGAACGAACCAACCGAGAATCTATCGCTCAACATATATGCAGTGGAAGGAAGTGGAGATGTATTGGATTAGGCATTTACTGAGAGGGTCGACTGGGGACATCACTTGTCAGGCCAGGGTGTTGAGTGGAACTCAGATGGGAAACGACGAGCTGGGCTGTTGTGTAGCCAGGTTGAAAAGATTTCAGAGAGCAGAGTGGAATTGAGACGTGCCACTGAAGTCCTATGTTCCAGTAGGATCGCAAGGGATATATAATAAAAATTAAAGGACAAATATAGCAAATGTTACCAAAAAGAGGAGGAGTTTATCAATGTGTAGAGAAGGAGAGTTAAGGAACATGTCATATGCGTCCAAATTTTCTCAACAAAAGAGTTTAGATCTACTGAAGTTTAGTCTTGCATATGATATATTTATCGATAATCGTTTATAATCCTTAAGATAGTCATCTGAAGATATTGTTTTTCAAGAATAACAACATATACATTCGATTTTTGAACATTTATTTCAGTTTTTAAACGAAGTATAAGGAAACAGTTAATTCGCTTTATGGGTTTTAATTATCTTATATGATAATCATTCCATTATCTTCCACAGCTGTTGGTCAACTTGATTCGGGAACTCTTGAAACATCTTTTTCTTTTTTATCCGCCTTAAGGATAACAGAAGCACTATACAGTGGAATACTTTAGAAAGCATTCGAAAGCTTTTATCGATTACTTCAACAGCCTGAAATGCTGTCACATCGAATTTATCATTATACTGCCAATTTCTCTACAGATATACAAATATTGACATAAAATTAATCCCGAAATATAAACCATTCGAAAGCTTTGCTTAGTAATACGTTGAGACAATTTGAAAATCATTGCAAACGGTCTCTTTTTGTCAACTGTTTCTTAAAGTAGCTTAAAGAAATAAAAATTCACGTACCAAAAATAAATAATATCAGTGAATATTTGTCAGATAATCAGAAATTCTTGTTTTCCAAATAATCAGCTGTTTTTTTTCCATGAAGTTTTATCAAGTATTATCAACTGAATATCCATTAGAATTATAAGAGATATTGAATAAGTATACTGTCAGAGTTCAATAAGTGTATTAAAACACCAAAACATGTTTTCTAAAAAAGAAACGTAACTGATCATCAGTAAACCTTAATAAAGATTCATTAAGAATGTGGAGGTTCCTATACTATGGAACAGGATTGTCATAATCTTCATTAAAAGCCCTATATCCCTGAAGCTTTTTACAACCAAGCATGTTGCATTGAAATCTTGAGAGAAAGTACATAAACCAACGTGTAAATATCAGGATAGTTGATGGGATCAAAACCATTAGAACGTTCAAATCTAAAGAGGTCTGGAAATAGCCTGGGCCGTAGTGAATATATGTATAAACCATCGTATTCTGTAAATATTTTTGCTGTTGCAATACAATTTCGTTATATTACCATCCATTCCGTTTATCGAGAAAAATGAGCACTCATCAAAGGTTGGAATCTGAAGGTTATTGTAGAAGCATCCGCACATCTATATAACTCAGGTTATATCAAGTAGTCACTACAAGAATATAACAAGCGACAACCAGGGTATAAAAAAATTTATCTGAGAATGCATTTTGAACGATCTGCAGGATGAAAATAGAGTGCGATAAGATAAATAAATCAAAATAATACAAGATTTGGAAACTGTAAAGATAATAAGGCGGAATAATACATTTTCACACCTCCTTTAGCATTATAATGACGCAAAGATTACTAACGATGGATTTGAGGTAAGGATAAATTGTTTTTCAATACACAAGGGGGTTTTGAAGTTTTGTATAGTTAAGGTCAAAACAAACGTCACACCAACCAATATAAAAGACCCATCAGGACCGTTAATTGTGTTCATTGAAGCTCTAGTTTAGTTTAAACCTTCCCTGGTAATTTTTATTTCATTTCAATTCCAAGAGAGACGTGGAAACCTCTTATTCTTCCTTATTATCTTATAGTTTCTAAATATTGTATTATTATAATTCATTTACCTTACTCCATCCTATTTTCACCCCTTTGTATAAAATGCATTGAAAAGATAGTGTGTGATCAGATTTTTTGAAATGTATTGCACAGACACATTATCTTTCTCAGATTCTGTGAGAAATATTCATCACTGAATTATATCATCATTTGCTATGGCTTAGAATAAGATACTCAGTAGGGAACACAGTGTTATGCATGAGAAAGACTACAAAAATGTATCTTTACAATGTCACGCTAACTATATAATTTACTTTCAAAAGTTTGTACATATGAGCTACACATATCTTTTTTTTATTATCATAAATTCAACTATCCGTAGAAGATAATATAAATCATACAGATATGGAATTTCTTGAAATTATTTTTATCAACATTGCATAAATTTTTCTCATTATCACAGCTGAAAAAATAAACAAAACTGTGTTGATTATTTTAATGATTAGTATCTTTCATCTTTCTTTAAGCATTATTAGATGATAACATAGTTTAACCTTAGAATAAAAAAGTTTATAGAAGAAGGTAAAATCAAGTTAAAGTCTGTCTTATAGGATAGCCGTATAGACCGATAGACTGATAAATCAATATTGAACTTTGCACAGTCATATGTCATAACCGTATTGTTGGCAAGGCTCAAGAAATTGCGTTTCACAAGTTTTGTATGTCAGCAAAGCCTACTTGTTCCACCATATAAGTGAGGCATGTCTAGGGAAAACGTAGAAAAGAATTTTACGATAGCCTCATAAACCAGAGGTTGAAAAACCTTGAGATTGACAACACGTTTTGTAAAAATTTTTGTCTGTAAACTAGTCATTACTTTTATGTTTTCAAATACCTTGTGTAATAGAAATTCAAAAGACAATAGACGTTTCGTGTGACTTGTTAACTTCTATATGAATGTAATGATCGACTGGAAGTGTGACTCACTTCCCTATTAGACACGAAGTTACTTAAGAATAGCGAACTATTTAAAGAAAATCTCTAGAAGTTACTTTTTAACATATAACTGTACTAATAAGCCCAGTAGAGAAGTATAAAATTACTTTTTTAAGGTTACATTAAGACAACATTATGATGAAGCCATACACATTAGACAAATGTGAAGTGAAACCTATTCTGGAATGGTTATTCAAACAGTGGAATAAACTAGGGTCAGATTTGGGTTTCAGTAATGTTCACGGTGAAAAACGTATTCTTATTGCCCACAAAACAACTTCTTTTACCTCTTAAAGTGCTTTCAGCGTCTTATTATTCTTTATAGGGTTCAACTAATTCAGTGACATAGATCATGATTCATTAGTTATTAAATATCTGCCGGTACTACTATGTGAATCAACTTTTATTTAGGTTGATACAGTAAAAAAGCAAATTGTTGTAGACAAACATATTAACTCACGTTAACATCTGGCAGGGGTTATTTTACCAGATAATCAGCATATTCACTCATAGTTCCCTATGTGTTGGTCATCAGGCAAGACAAGGAGCAAGTATACTGGATTTTGTACAATTAATACTAAATGTATAAACTGTACACTACCGTATTTGACTAGTCTCCTGTGCGAGAAAGAGAAAGTCAGAAGTGAACTAACTAATCAATCTTCATTTTTAAAGCAAACTAATTTAAGAGATTACACAACTTACTATTATTTATGTAGTACGAATCTAACTGTTAATGGGACTATTATCTACCTGAGTTATCATTTTCAAGAAAGTTGTAGATGGAGTAAACATACTTATCTCTTATTTGCAATTTCTACCCGTTTTATTTTGCTTCAGTAACACGTCTCCATTTTACCCTTTTCTCTGCAGTCTTCTTAACCTGGCTCCACCACTTCCCAGAAGCTTTCATTTCTTCCTCACATGATCTCCTCTTCATGTCACCCTCAAATGTCCATCTCGTCGTTTCCCAATTGGGTTCCACTTGACTGCCTGGTCTGCCGCATCCCTAAACAGTCTTCTCAGTGTATGTCCGATCCACCTCCACTGTTTTTCTGCATATTTGTATTTCATTTTGCTATTTATACAGTATACACTGTTTCTGTCCAACTGATTTTATATGATATACTGAAAATTATGCATTAGAATTCCTAAAATGCCCTTTAGAATGAAGCTGCTATTATTGAAAAAGAAAATACTAAGATTACAAAACGAAACAATCAACTAGACTTTAAATATGCATGATATTTAAGTAATAATAAAGGAGTAAACTGATTTTAAGACAGGCGTTCATTAGCCTGAAACCAGTGTGGAGATCTTCTGCACTCCACTCAGCATGCGGAACAAGATACGGATTTTCAACACCAACTCAGTCAAGTCAGTGCTTCTTTATGGTTCAGAGACTTGGCGCGTCACGAAAGGGATTTCCAATAAACTACAGACATTCATCAACAACTGCCACCTACGCTGGCTCGCTACTGAAGATCAGATGGATTGCCAGAATAATCAGAATAAGCAACAAGGAGCTCTGGGAACGAACCAACCAAGAACCTATCACGCAACAAATATACAGGAGGAAGTGGAGATGGATTGGATTGGGCATGCACTGAGAAGGCTGACTGAGGACATCACGCGTCAGGCCAGTTGCTCGAGTGGAATCCCCATGGGAAACGACGAGTTGGACGTCCGAGGGTGACATGGAGGAGGTCGTGCGAGGAGGAAATGAGAGCTTCTCGGCTGTCATGGAACCAGGTTCAAAAGATCTCAGAGAACAGAATTCACTAGAGACGTGCTACTGAAGCCCTATGTTCCACTAGGAACCCAAGGGACTAATATAATAAAATAATAAACTGATTCAGTGTTAATTATCAAGAAACGAAAATTACTCTTCTTCACTTTATCTTACCTGTGATCATTGGTGTCCCATCGACCAAAACACAAATCAATCCCTCCAAGGAAAACAATTGATTGATCCACAGCAACAATTTTTTCATGATGACTCCATAAACGTGTTGAACGTGGTGAACGGTACACCTAAAGAAAGGGAAAGTGATTGTGGACTGGGTGATAGAAAATGCTGACAGCAGTAAGCAGAGCGAAGATATATTACTTGCTTTCTACGATGCTAACTTGTATATTATGCTGAGTGCTTTGAATTACAGTAAAACAAATATATAGGTATTGTAATACCTTTTAGGCACTCATATTTTGAATAAACTGGACAGTTGAATTTTGGGAAGTTGTGGAGACTTGAGAATATTTCAGGTTGCTATTCATCGTAGACTGACATCAGTTGGAGGAACAAAGGGAACCTGGGAGCACTGGACAGCTATTTCGTCTTAGTATGGGACTCCTCAGCAGTGCGGATTCGATCCCTGGCGGGGTCGTGGGTGTGCACTGCTGAGGAGTCCCATACTAGAACGAAACAGCTGTCCAGTGCTCCCAGGTTTCCTTTTCTTCCTCCAGCTGATGTCAGTCTACGATGAATAACAACTTGAAACTGGACAGTATTATAAATTCAGAAATCCCCATGAAGAGATTTTGGAAGGAATGAATTTGTGAAACGAAAACTTATTTGCGTGCCTTTTTTTTAAGATTAAAAGCAAAATAGTAATTACCAGGATGTCTTAAAAATAGTTTAGTAGTTTAGGATACTCTTGAAAAGAATCTTCCCAGCAAGACAGAAATGTTGAGGAATAATGCAAAATATTTGTTGATTTTATTATTTGTTCTAATATGCGCAAGCAATAATACACCTTATGAGTTTAGTGTGTGCTGAAATTTATGTTTTAAGCTAATAAATCGGCGAAAATTACATCAAACAATGGGTTTTTGGATGTCGGGGTAGTGCAAATAAGTGCAAACAGGTCTCACAATTCCCTACATGCAGGAATTATTAAAATGTTGCCTTACATACTAAATACTCATATTATGAGGAATGTGTTAGCATTAATTTTGATTTCTTTCGCTGTTTTCTTCATCCCGTAGTTTGTCATTATTTTCATCGAGAATATTTATAATAATTTATACATGACTACTCCTCATATCCACCGTTCAATTTTCTATGACTGTATTTTCTTAGTTGACTCGTGTTAATACCTATTCAAATAAAAATTTTACTTCATAATGCATCCTATAATATGAGTAAAAAATGTTTCAACTTTCTCAGTAAATTTTTCTAGTATTTTATGGAAACCGTCATTCAACTCCCACAACAACCTATCATGATAGTGAATGAATGAGATAATTTACTTCTTAATTAAATCTGATCTAAAACGAGATAAACTTTACCTCTAAATATTATGAGGTACTAAATTTTTGAACGTTAAATAGAAAATACAAGGAAATTATTTCTTGATCTCATATCCAAGGTTTAATAGGACATCTTCTGGTACGAAATGATGATATATGTTCACATACGTAGGTATGTAGATATAAACATCAACTAAGAATCTGTATTGACAATCTGATCAAAGTACTCAACAGTGAAGTGAGTACAGTTAAATTGTTTCGAAACTAGAGAAAGTAGATTCCAACGGCTGACATCAATATATGATGTTAGGTATCTTTAAATCAAGCGGTTCTCAAATCAAGATATTAGCATTCATATTATCACTCCTAATGAGTAAGTGGATGTTTTTATATCTCATATATGTTATTCTGTAATTCACCTATCAAATACCTTTCACTATACAGTTACGAGACTTATTTCACCACTTCAAAACATTATACAGTGATGAGAAATAAAATAAATGTTCAATACAAAACATTGCTTACATATATATTTGAATGAAGAGATTTAAGCCAACGCTTCACTTTAATGCTTCTAAACTTTACTGCGAACTCACTTTCTTTGTAAAGCATTATGTATATTTTAACTCCTTGTTTCTAAGTGAAAATAATGAAAATATCAAAAATAACGTTGCTTAGTTAACAGCAATTGAAAAATAACATATATAACCCAAACATTAGACTATGAACTTTTGTGATACAATATCTATGTTCCAGTTAGTAACACCCAAAGCAAAAGTGAACCCTTGTGAGCTATGTGATGAAAACTAATTCCAAGCCATTTAGCATTATTATGAAATAGTACAGGTGATTTACTGTAGTCGCTTAGTTTAGTAAATATATAACTTTACTTCAAATTTCATGGTTGGAAGTGATAAACAGAAACCTCTGGATCTAGACTACTTGTATATCGATAATTACATGCAAGACGTATCTTAAAAAATTGAGGTTAGTCACCTTAACTTCAAGACTGGAATATTCATTAAGCGACACTATTTTCAGACACCTTATAATTGAGATATCTTGAACATATAATCATTCATATCAGTTAGATTTGTCTATTTAATATGCAGCACACAGCGATAGTGTGTGTGAGTGTGTGGTATATATCAGATAAACAAATCTAATGTTGAATTACATTCCACCGCAGTTCCGAAGTTTTACACTTATAATCACACCACTACGAAAGTACACCAGCTGTTACCTGCATAATATCTCATGGCATGTTTAGTGTTCACTACTTTTGTTTGTCTCCATTTGAGGTTTATTTTGAGTGAATTCCTTTCGAGTTAAAGTAAAGAATAGTACCATAACATGGAACACTACCAAGGACACAGTATGTGCGGTCAGTTGTTCAACGCAAATGAGTAAAGTAAACAAATGACTGAATAACGAGATGGACAGAAAGTGAGTTTATGTGAATGTGTGGTACATTCTGTCCATGAATTTTGTTTTGTCGACAGTAAAGCAGCATCTTAGAGATCAGAGTGTACTGAATATAATCTTGGATGTTTACAAGTGACTTGTAAGGTTTAAAGCTAGAGCTAAGGGGATATGGTAAGTGATAATTTCATGTTAAATAATTCTGTATCAGAAACACTACACAGAATTGGAAGGATGCCTTATAGTCTACCATTCGTTTGAACTGCATGCATCATTATACTACCACTCGTAAATAATCAACAATAATCAGAAAAAAATCACCAACTATCTCGCCTGTTTGAGTAGCTGTGAATATTGAAAGCAGTCTAACAAAACTGGGAAGTATAAGTTATAGTCTAGTCCTGTGGAAAAGTAGGCTGAGTATTCACAGTCTTCTCTGTGAGGAAAGGTATTCACTAGTAACATTAGTACTGTTTACACATAAGTTAAAGAAACTGAGGACTTCAAACTCTGGTTTGCGATTGGCCTTGAGCTACTACTGTACACAGTATGTTGTAAAATTAGGAACTTTACATTTGAATTCTTAGTTATCAATCCAAAACAGATAAGCTTGCCTTCATAAAACAGTGTAGAAGCATTTAAGGAACATTAAAATATACTGAAAATAATTATTTACTTGATAAGTCATTTATATAAAATAGTTTCCTTATTTATGCAGTGACATCAGTTACGATACAGTCATTTCATTTGCAACTACATTTATCCAGCAATTCTTTAGTGAACCGATATAAAGGAATTACTTCTCTATTCCATAACTTCCTGTCTACTTTACGTCGCTGCTAATAAGTATAGTACCGAAAACGTCATTAGAGTTAGAGACTTCATGAACTAGTTCCATGTTCTAGTCTGACCACTCCTAACCATTTTCCAGCCTAAACTTACCCAGGCTACAGTAAAGGCGTTTCAATGGACACTGACTACCTAGTCTTTTTTACCATCAGGTTTAAAAATCATCAAATTATTTACCTCTTATGCCTTACTCTTTGCGTCTAACTTCTATATTACTAACATACTGGTTAAATTACATTCGGTTAGTGCAACGAAGGTAACTGTAGCCAAACACCTGAAATCTCTTCCTGTTCTCCACCCTTATCGTAATTCCTCATTCATTTTCGGTCTGTTTGAATCAATTTACAGTCTCGACAATTTGAGTTACAGATATCACAATTTGTTTACTTTAATTCTTGTTTAGATGACAAAGAAATCCTGTCGCCTAAAAGCTGCTTATTTAGTAAATATTTTGCCTCCATAGGGAAATTTCTTATCAATATATAATTATGGAGCATATGTCAGACAATATTTGTTGCTAAACTGGGAATAGTATATTGTAAAATCTTACCGCCTTGGCATGAAGCAGCATATCCAAACGCCATGTGTTATCCCTTACTGGTCGTCTAAGAAAAACAGATGGATGCATACACCAATCTGTAATGAAAATTTCATGTTGAGCCTGAGCAATAGCTTTGGCTACAGCCTCCATATAACAAGCTCCATCTATAAACCTTCAAATGCAATGAAATTAAAGCAGAATAATTTATTTTCTTGTATAATGAATTTTTCGAATCTCTATCGAAAAAAGATCAATAAAACAACACTGATCTGTAAACATTTATGGTGGTATTAAGTTTCATAAAAAATTAATTTGGTAGGTTTCAAGTCCCCCATCGGGCTAGTGTATAACGCTTTAGCGTTTGAAGCGATGGGTTCTGAATTCGAGTCTAAGTAGGAACAACATCACACCGGCATGCAAGTGAGTACATCCAGCTGACTATTCCCCAAATAGGACGAAAAGCACGTCCTAGATCCCACTGGTAGTCACCAAGATTAATATAACATCAGGAATATTCAGTAGTAGCGAGACATCCACTTAACGGCCCATCTGCCAACAGAGATCAGGCGATTTAGCCCTGCTAGGCAACGGGAAATTACAAGTAGTAAAAGAAAGACTTTAATTCCCTCTTTCTCGCATTTGTTGTCTTAGTTTGTAGTCTATTATCTATGAGAAGATATAAAACTAAGGTGATTCGGTCTTATCTAAGTAGATGCACTTAAAGGGAACTCGTCATTCGTTATTTACTTAAAAACTGTCTCCATGACTCCGTGCATCGGTCAGTTCATGAACCAAATTAAGCTTCCTAGTGTTGATTCACACAAAAGTAGACACTTTTTTAACTGTCAGCTACTGACATTTGGCATACAAAAAATATATTATCAACAATGAAAAAATATCGTAAAGCTGTACAAAAGGTATATCGATTTAAGTTATCCCATTTCGTAACAGTGTCGAAAGTTTAAAACAGATGAATAGGGAACGGATATAGTTCCTACTGATCACCCATTTGTGTCAGTGCAAGTTCGGTATAATATAAAATTGGTTATAGTCACATATATGTTTATTCTTGATGTTATTTACTTCTACATCTTACCTCATTTTGATGCTGCATATTTTTTTTAACTGTTGACTTCAAGAGATGAACATAATATTGATTCACATACTAATCGATCGCCAGAGAGCAACGAATCTCATGATGTCTACCCTTAAGTGGTAATCGAATTCCACCGACCATCTTACAATGTGTCTAACAGGCTAGAAGGGTAACCATCGCTAACTGCAACAATGAGTGATGTGGGTTAGAATTTCACCGAGGATGTCAGTTGCCTCAAGGTAGCGGATACGCCTTGTTGACCAGTGCTAATAAACGCGAATCTAGGTCAACTACGGCTTTCTATCGATTGCCTTTAACCACTTAATATTATTAATTTATATCAGCTTAGAAATATAAGGCGGATACTATAAGGCTATTTTTGAAAACGTTCCAGTGTTAATTATTACGTTATTGCATTTGTGCATTACCTTCGGGTAATTTTAGATGACAAACTACTTAGATAATCGATAATTAGTTTACAACTCGTATCATTTTGAGTGAATACACTTCTAAATCTTTATTAAATTAAACAAAGGACTTTGTTGTTGAGTTTGACTCTGTGATAATGGAAACTAATAAAAACAGAATGAGATTTCAGTCTTCAGATTTATTCCCAGTATGAATAAGAGTAGATGCACAGCTTTAACTCTCTAAACATATGACAGTGGTGTCCATATTCTGGAATTCTTAGTGTATAGTCTAATCATACCAAAAAACTCATCATGAATCCTTCTTCTAGATTCAAAATTCTATCTGGTAATAGAAAATTGTTCAACAGTAATATTTGTATTTATGCATTGATCTATAGAAGATTTTTGCATATTCAGAAATGAATAGCTTTTAACTGCGCAAATTGTTCAACTATTGTCTTGTCTTCATTATATTCTCACAATAAATAGTAAGTTACTCGAACTACACACTATCGTTGCAATCCTTCTTCTCCACTATCAATATTTCTTTATCTGAAACATAAACTTTTCATAGTGTGTGGTGAAAATAGACTAAACAACTACATAAGGAAGGAAATGATAGTGAGAAAAGGTTCTAATTATAAACTAGTCAAAATATGAGTATGGTATATAGACTTTGTAAATGTATTCACCTTTCAAAATTCTCTAAGTAATTTGTTACATTGATCAAATTCTTTTGAGTACAACGCTTCTACAAGAATATTTTGTTGAAATTAAGTACACCTGATCTTAAACATAATTATTTTACATTTAGTTCCCTTGAACATTTGCAAAATAAATGAGCTCATTTTATTTCAAGGTTCTCGCCATCATTAAACATTTTTAACCTAACCTTTGAACTCAAAACAGAGATTATAATTAACGTTTCTTTACCCCGGTAACTGTAAACAATTTTTTGCATACGTATTTATTTAATATTCCTTTTTTGATTGCATCATCTCTTCATTAATTATTTACTGACTGTTAATCCCTTGGTTTAAAGTTTCTCCAGTTTTCTTATGTGATTATGCAACCTACTAACTCTTTAACAATCCCTTCTTTTACACTCATGTCTGTTGGCTGTCCTTTCTTCTCTCTGCATTGATTAGTCACGGGAGTGCAACCAATTTCATGTTGTCTATTCCTGAGTACAAACCGAATCCTATCGATCATATTTGCGATGTGGCAACCAAGCTGGGAAGCTCAGCATCGCCGAGCACATAAGTAGATGTTAGTTGGTTGAAGGCAATCGGCAGGAAGCCCTGGACCTAGATTTCATGCTTTTCGGCATTCATCAGCAAGGTGTATCTGCAACGTCGACGGAACTGATGTCCCACCTGAGAATCAAACCTGCGTCACCCAGTATTGTAGTCAGCAACTTTACCACTGAGCTATTTGGGCAGCGATTGACCTACTGTAGGACTGGCTTACATATATTGATTGGTCACGGGAATGCAACCAATTTCATGTTGTCTTCTCTCTACCGGTACTGAATTTTCTATCTTAACAGATATAAGTTGCCGATGATTTTGACTAAGATTTGTAATTATTATACCTGTATTTGCTCGACTCACTACCTTATTATTAGTCTTGGATTTCATAACTTCATTTATTTCTACACATTTAAAGTATGGTACGTCATTATTACTGTCATTATTTTATTTCATTTATAGGTTGTCTGCAACAGACGAAAGGTCATTGAATGAACTCATTCGATTCTGTAAATATCTTTGTTGTTGCTTTACTCAAAAATGATCTTATTCAGCTATTTTTAAAATAAAACTTACATGCAGATTTGTGTATCACGTCTTGGTGGAGCAAATGATCCAAAACGATTATATTGTATAAAATCTCTTGTACCATCTAGATATATGTGCGATAATAACGTATTATTCCAATCATTCATACGGGATTCTGACTGACATATTACGACCAGTTCACTTATATGAAGAGGAGAAAATAATACATTTAATTAAAATAAATCTTTATTTTCGGTTTCTTTAAAGTAAAATACTAACATCGAAAGACGGAAATTCATTCAGCAACCATGTGCACATTTCTGGAGTAGACAGTGAGCCATACCTGTTTTGTGAGGGCCAGTGATAAAACCTGGCTGCTCAAACATCAGTGGGTGGAGCCGTGATGAGAATTCACGACCCGAAGAGAGATGAAGAAGGAAAGAAACACCTATCAAAAGCAGCAGAATACCGTAAACAAGAGTAAGGAGTTATAAGAAAATGCTGAATTCATAATAGCGGATAAGATGAAGAAAAGTGTTGATATGTCTGCGCCATCAAGACTGATTCTGAACAACGTCATCTAAAGTCTCCTACTACTGATTTCTGCTGTCACGTGGAACCCAAAGACTAGTCTGCATATACTAACATATGTAAAATGAACAGCCAAAGATTTTATGCAGTGATGCCAAGTTTAAGTCTGGCGTTCTCGAGCCTTTATCCAACCGGAACATACATCAGCCAATCTTGTGCTAAGAAGTTAGGCATGCTTAACACATATCCAAGGCATCTCAAATAATGGAGGTTCATGACCCTATCAAGTGACTTTCTTCTCTTCGCGAAAACTTTACACCTGACTTCTGCATCAATCACATAGTGGCACCACGAATCACGGCCTATGCCACGAAGATAACGTTAGTCAGACACCAAAAGCTTTCTCATCTCCTCTAGCTTGAATGGCCATGTTTCATTGCTACACGATCGAACAGAGCAAATTGCAGCACAGTATACTTGGCCTTTAATTAGCAATGTGATATCGCTGCAGATGGGGAAAGTTGGCTACTAGCCAACTATAGCTGATCTAAATTCCAAGGTAAGTGGATTGATCAACGTCCTCAACCTTTCTTATTGGAAGTAAACACAGAAAGTGTGTCCGTTGGAAAATTTATTCTCAATTTCTCTTCAAATTACACCAATTAGTAATGAAAGCTATCTTTAGCTTGATCAAATCATCAAAGCCTACGATTAAAATGTACGAATGTGATGATGAAAAAAAAAACAATATACTTGTTATGATACAGTTTGCTTGATAACCTCGCCTAGTTTACTAGTTCACCAGTTACTAGCTGGTCCTAAGCCCGGATAAAGAGGGAAAGTTGGGCACAGGGCTAGCAACCCTACCCAGGAAAACAAATACAACCACTACACAAACCTCAAAGCACAAACAAAATATAAAAAATAATAACAACATTGTTCCTCGCTACAATCCGAGAGGCGAAATGACGCCGGTTGGTGAAAGCCTTCGGGAGGCCAATTGGCCGATGTATCTTCGCCTCTCTCGATGAAAGCAAAAGTAAACATGGGGACATGGAATGTCTGCACCATGTTTGAAGCTGACCAGATTGCAAAATAAACGAGAAGTTATAGCATAGAAGTGATAGGAATCTGCGAAAGCAGATGGAATGCAAGTGGACGCTCAAACATGTCGACTGGAGAGGAGTCAATAATCTACTCCAATATTGTCACCCAGATGACAACCACGAGCAAACTGAGTTTTGAAGTGGCTACCATGATGTTTCTCATGCAGTAGGAACCAATCTTCTCAACTATCAGGATCATGACAGCAAGATGAATTCAACTCAAAAGGAAAGAAAGTCACAATCATACAATACAATGCTATGTTCACACAAATAATGCAGATGAAGAGAAGAAAGGGAAATTCTATAGACAACTACAATCAGTAATGGATAAGACCCCATAACATATGGGGACATCGAAATTCATTCTAATGGGTGACATGAATGCCAAACTGCGAGAGGACAACACAAAAAGAGAACTAGTCATTGGTTGAGAAGCACTTGGTAAAGTGATGAATGAGAATGGAGAACTATTTGCAAATTTCTGAGCATTCAACGGTTCGGTTATTGGAGACAATGTGTACAAATACAGGGGTATTCAGATGGCAACGACATAGATTTGATTTCAGCAGACACCAGGACACACTACACTTAAAATCAGATCGACTACATCTCAATATGAAGAAAGTGGAGACGTTGCCTACTGGACACAATATCAAGAAAAGGAGCAGATGTAGTTCACACCACTCACTATCTAGTACAAGGAACATACCTTCAAAATCAAGTTCAAAGCCTCAAAGAAGATGGTGGTAGAATACAGTTCAACTTCAACACCCAGAACACAAACTGAACTAAAGGATGAAACTACAAAGGACGTCACGTCAGCTATCTGGACAAAATAGGAGACATTGAGCAACAAACATCCTTGAAGAAGAAATCTGTGTAGAAGAACACTAGAACTCTTTGAGAGGGACATGGCAGGAAACCTGCATAACCATATTACGAAGGAAGAAGAAGCAAGATAAGGAGTGGATCTCCACGGATACATGGAAGCTGATAAAGGTGGTGAAGCTGCTGATGGTGAAGCATAAGATGAACCAGTGTAGTGCAGTGCAGTGCAGTGCAGGGATGAACAGAGAAAAGAGAGACAGAGTACAACCTACAAGGCAATGGACAAAGAAGTGAAGAGGAGTGCACGGAAAGACAAAAGACACCTCCACAACACACTGGCAAGTGAAGCACAACAGGCTGCTAGTAGCAGAGACCTGAAAACACAATGTCAAATAACCGAAATACTATCTGTTAGGGAAGTGATCAAGACAGACGAAACTAATGAAAGATAGTGAAGGAAACATTGATACAGAAGAGGAGAAACAAAGGAAACGATGAGTTGACCACTTCGAAAAACTCTTGAATCGACAATCATCATCACCACCACCTCCACTGCAACTCATCGATAAATACCACGAGCAGCTCAGTCACGGAATTACCAGTGAACATAGTCACTCCGACGCAAGCAGAATTGAAGTCCTCAACACCATAAAGTGTCTGATATCGGGGAGAGCAGTAGGACGACATGGAATTCCACCAGAAGCACTGAAGACGGACACACAGCACAGACAACAAAGGACACACTCACACACCACTACTGCAGAAGGTTTGGAGGGAGGGAAGGAAGGAAGGAAAGGCACCTGACTATCAACTGTAAGAGGGGCCATCTTATCAAAATTGCAGAGAAGTGAGACCTGAGCCTTTGTAAGAAGTGGTGTGGATTCATGCTCGTATCTCTGTCAGCCCAAACCAAGCAAATTTCAAACAGTATCATCCTGGAGAGATTAAAGTATACAATGGATTCAAAACTACTACCAGAACAGACTGGTTGGCTGGCTGGCTGGTTGGCTGGATTCAGGAAGTACAAATCATGTGCGCACCAAATTGCAACGCTACACTTTGCACCATCATACAACACAGTATAGAATGACAGTCAACTGGATCTTCACCTCAACTTCATCCACTCTGAAAACGTCTTCGACAGCGTCGACCGAGAAGTAATTTTGCGGGCAACTACTTCAACACTACTCTCTTAGTGCCGCAAACCTTTATCAAACTCATTCAACAGCTATGTGCCATATGATGCTACATGCCAGCCAAGTGATTCACAATGGGAAGCTCAGTGACGCCTTTGAAGTGAAGAGAGGGGTAAGACAAAACAAGGTTGCCTACTATCACCGATGATCTTCCTGCTTGTGGTTGACTGGACTGGATCATGCAACAGGTAATTGTGAGGAGTGAGAAGATGGGCATACGCTGACTGGACGGATGAAGGGTCCCCAGAAGAAGATTTTGATTTTGCTGCTGATGATTGACGTCTAATGTCTTGTTGCACAAACTCGAAGGTCTACAGGCGAAAACTAACAAGTTGACAGGGAGGCGAGGCAGCGTAGGAAGACTGGACTTCAAGTGACCATGGGGAATACAGGGTGATGAAGATACCCAATCAACAACAGCATAAACAACAAGAGGCACCAATCACTATAAACGGGAGAAACCTTAAGGAAGTTGTCTCTTTCACCTGCCTGGGCAAGGTGGCATCGTTTCGACTACAGTCGGTACATAGATGAGTATGTCAAAGCAGCCAGGATCGGAAGACCGCAAGACAGACCTTCATTATTTTAAATTAATGTGGAGGTCGACTGCACTCAGCATGAAGCGTGAACAGTATCCGGGTTTTCAACACTAATTCAGTCAAGTCAGTGCTTTCATGTGATGGTTGAGAGACTTAGCGGCGCGTTACAAAACTACAGACATATATCAACAGCTACCGGCTACGCCTCACACTGACACTGAAGATCAGATGGCCAGGAAGAATAATCAGTAAGGAACTCTGGCCTACTAACGAACCAACCAAGGAATTATTGCCTAATAAATATCCAGAAGAAAGCGGAGATTCATTTGATCGGACATACACTGAGAAGACAGTTTGGGGACATTATGCCCAAGGCGAGGTCCTCATGTGGAATTTAAAGGGAAACGACGAGTTGGGCGTCCGAGCCAAGGGTAACATGGAGGAGGTGGTGTGAAAACGAAATGAAAGCTTGTGGGCAGTCGTTGAGCCAGGTTAAGAAGACCGCAGAGAAAAGAGTGACATGGTTACGTGTTACTGAAGCCCTATGTTCTACTAGGAATCCAAGGGACAAATAATAATCATTATAATTTTTTCCTGATAGTGGCTAACACTGGAATCCAGAACGCGTATTTAATCCTGTTTGGGATACATCAGCTTACTGCCATCAGGTAACTTAGACTGTAATCAATTTTTAGTGAACAATAACGTATCCACAGAAGATACTATAAGTCAAGAGAGACTGATTACTTCATTCCTATTTAATAGTCAACGAGAAATCCTAAGTATCAAGATACTGTTTCTCTATTTGTTAAAAATCTACTGAATATTATTTAAATTACTTCAGTGTATAATCAATCAAGTATTTACTTGAATATAATGGTATTTCATCTTCATCAATTATGCATATATACGTATACATATATATCACATGATTGAATCAAAATCATATGCATCAAGTCTTATCGATGATATAAATGCTCAGAATTGAATTTCAAATAGATAAACTTGTGTAAGATTGACTTATGAAAAACTATTTCCATGAAAACTTCTGCCACTTCAATGAAATGTATAATATTAGAAAAGGAATCAGCTGTAAAGCATATCATCATACTAACAACAGTTTCTACAGAACGCTAAAAGATAACTTAATGTTATAGGCGTTAATGCCATTTGGAATTTCATTCTATCGTTATGCGTACTGAATAAAATTCAGTTATTCGACAACTGGTCTTCCTGACTTAATCTATGTGTAGATCACTTATACGGGATCTCTCTCATAAAAACGTCATTTGAAGTGTTTACACAAAGGTAAGAAATCAGAATTTAGGTATTCATACATCACACATGGTTTGGCGTTATTGCTTGCAATTTCCCATTGTTAATTTCAAGAACTGGTGCAAAATCACGCTCCACCACTGCCCACCCAAACCAAGCAAAATATTGGGCCGCATCATCCTGGAGAGACTAAAGGATACACTGGATTCAAAACTACTACCGGAACAGACCGGCTGGCTGGCTGGCTGACTGGCTGGCTGGCTGGCTGGCTGGCTGGCTAGCTGGCTGGATTCAGGAAGTACAAATCATGTGCGCACCAAATTGCAACGCTACACTACGCATCATCATACAACAGAGTATAGAATGACAGTCAACTCGATCTTCACCTCAACTTCATCCACTCTGAAAACGTCTTCGACAGCGTCGACAGAGAAGTAATTTGACAGGCAACTGCTTCAACACTACAGTTTCAGTGTCACAAACCTGTATCAGCCTCAGTCAACAACTATATGAAGACGCCACATGCCAGCCAAGTAATTCACAATGGGAAGCTCAGTAATACTTTTGAAGTGAAGACAGGAGTGAAACAAGGCTGACTACTATCACACATGATATTCCTGATTGTGGTCGACTGACTGGATCATGCAACAAACAGTGGAGAGCTGTGAAAAGTGGGGGATACGCTGGCTGGACTAGGGGAAAAGAACCTACAAGATTTGGATTTCGCCGATGACTTGTGTCTGATGTCTTGTAACACAAACTTGAAGATCTACAGGCGAAAACTAACAAGTTGACAGAAGAGGCAGGGCGGCGAAGACGCGACTTCAAGTGAATATAGAGGAGACAGAGGTGATGAGGATACCCAACCAACAACAACAACAGCAACAACAACAACAACAAACTCCAATCACCATCAATAGGAGAAACCTAAAGGAAGTAGCCTCCTTCACATATCTAGGTAGCACTGTTTCAATTGCAGGCGGCACAGATGAGGACGTCAAAACCAGCCAGGATCGAAAAGATAGCAAGACAGGCGTTCATTAACCTGAAACCAGTGTGGAGATCGAGTGCACTCAGAGTAAAGCGTGGACAACATCCGATTTCCACCACCAACCCAGTCAAGTCAGTGCTTCTATATGGCTCAGAGACTTGGCGCGTTACGAAACTCATTTCCAACAAACTACAGACAGACATTCATCATCAACTGCCACCTACGCTGGCTCGTTAATCAAGCTCAGATGGCCAGAATGATAAGAATAAGCAACAAGGAACTCACTCTGACTGGCTGGTAACGAACCAACCAAGAACCTATCACTCAACAAATATGCAGTGGAAGGAAGTGGATATGGATTGGATTGGGCATACACTGAGAAGGCCGATTGGGGACATCACGCGTCAGGTCAGGCACTCGAGTAGAACCCAGATGGGAAGCGACGAGTTGGGCGTCCCAGCTGAGGGTGACATGGAGGAGATGGTGTGAGGAGGAAATGAGAGCTTGTGGGTTGTGGTGGAGCCAGGTTGAAAAGATTTCAGAGAAGAGAGTGGGATGGAGACGTGCTACTGAAGCCGTATGTTCCATAATGAACCCAAGGGACAAATAATATAATAATAACAATAATGATAATTGCACTGAACTGATAGGTCTCGATTGGCATATGAGCCTCTGTGCGGTAGTCTGGATTTTGCCTGTAGTTTCACTTTAGTAGGAGTGGTAGATATTGACTAGCAGTGGAATCCAGGATGTGAGTTTTGTCCTATTTGGGGTTCATCATCTGGATGTACCTGTCTCCATCATTACTACCAAACTGAAACTTTAAACAAAATCTGGGCATCCGTATAGGACTCTATGTGCTAACACAGGCGAATTAATTCAATCAAACCAACAACGGTAAATTATGTGCAATGATATCAAAACTATGCCCATCGCACAAGAAGTAGCCATCGCAACTCGGTTCCCTACTGGATAATGCCCTTGTGTTTGAAGCGATCGTTCCTGTGTTCGAGTCCTAGTGGGGACAATAGGACTAACTAGGACCCAAGCACATCCCGTTGATGGGTCACAAGTGGGACGAGATTCGCGCCCTGGATCTCACTGCAACCCCTTATCCACCGTTACTATCATACATGTCTATTACAAGAATTAATTTGAGACAATTGTAGATTGAAAACACTGATATATCTTACCTTCGTGAACATCGAAAATCATATAAGATAATTTCAAGAAAGCGATTTATGAAACTAAATAAAGTCAGTAGATGATTTTTTTATATTCTAAACAAGTATTTTAGCGATGACACTTTACAAAGCCAGTTCTTTCCAAATGCTTTTCTAAGTCATTCCTCATAAATAACTTGTTCTTAGGTGGGTAGCCGAAAGATCTTAGGCGAAGCCGTAATGTCTATGGTCAGTAGAACTGACGGTGAGAATAAATACCCACCAATGACATTGCACTATGGTCACAGTGTTTCTCCAATTGATATGACTTATACCATGTGAACTATTTTCTTCCAATTACGTAGTTCTTTACAAGTTCCATATTAAATACAACCTGTGCAGTAATAAGGCTGTGTTGTACTCATAGATAAATTATTTGTTTAGGTCATCCAAGTCTGATTTCATCGAAGGCCATAATGTTGTATCTTCAACACTTGTTTGTCAAACTACACGTCAAAGATAAAAGTGTCATCTCCCTCTCCAGAGTATAAGCAATCGTTTACTGACTTGTAGGCTGTCAATTTTATGAACAACCCCTAATCACAGTTTTATGATTATGAAGTGATACAATATCTTTTTCATTTTGACTATCTGAGATAGCCGTGGTTCAGGAGACAAGTAATGATACTTAGTGGTGACTGAAGGTAAAATGGAAATTTGGACCGCGGCTGGATTCGAACCACCGACCACCGGGTTTTCCGACCCAGTGACCAACCAACTGAGCTAAGAGGCCTGACTACTGACCAAATTATTATTTCACCATGGGTTTCGTCCGACTATCCTGTGCATTTGTGATCGCACTCTCACTCGCTGCCCAGTCAGGACTTCTCATCCAAATCCAAATCTAACTGAGAGGGACAGCATCATATTGACTACTTGAGATAGCCGTGGTTTGGTAAACTAGTACTGATACTGGGTGATGGTTGAAGTGAAATAGAAATCCCGTCAACAATCGAGCCTCGTAGATCAGTTGGTAGACCAATGGGTCGGAAAACCCAGTGGTCATTGGTTTGAATCGAGCCGCGGTTCAAATTTTCATTTCATCTTCTATCATCATTCAGTATTAATGTCTTTTTCACAAATAATTGCTTAAACATTACCATCCTCTTCTATTGGCCTAAATAAATTTCATTATATAAGAAGTGGATAGACTTTTCAATCCTGAGGATTTGAATATATTCCAGGGCATATTATGCATTTGAATATTATGATGCATTGGAAAGGACTAAGAAGAAATTTCTATTGGTGATTTCTTTATAAAAACGGTTTACTCACATGTGTGTTACACCGAGTGGTTCACGATAAAAGTAATCGAAACACTAACTTCTACATATATTTTCTAATAGCACTCTGTTGTTTGCTGGTTGCATATCATAATGTATCATTATTATTTGTTGGCATAACTTTCAAGCGCAAATAGTTGCCTTCAGAAGAACCAATAAAGATAGTCATAAAGCTTTACATTCTTAGTCTAATATTCATACCTGTTTTCTAAGTTTTGGCCTAAAGTTTCCATAAACAATTCTATTAGTTCAATGAACCTCATCGTGGCTTGGTGATGAAGTGGATAACGCTCTGGCGTCTGGAGCGATCGCTCGCCATCCGGATCCCGGTGAGAACAAAATCAACTACTCGGAGGCAGGTACATCCAGCTGATGAGTCCCAAATAGGACGAAATGTGCATCCTGGATTCCACTACTAGCCACTATCCATCATTACTATAACTAGAACACAGGTACATCGAGGCATCCGCACAGGAGCCCATGTACAAACAGGAACCGATCAATGCGGTCCAATCAACGACGGTATAATGCAAGCAATAACACGATTAGTTTATACTTTCATTATTAAACTGAAATTGGGCTTTGAATCAACATAATGGTAATGCTATAAGTATCGAATTAGTCCAAATTTTATGGTACTATTAGTCTATGGAAACGTAGACCTCCTAGTTAGGATCAATACGATAACAGAAAATGGCAGTTTGAGACTATAGGTGATATGGCTCATAATCAATTGCAATGGTGCAGATGTATACATACATTTTGTTCATCTTAATCGAATTTCGGTATTATCTCATTTCTGCTCGTTCTCTTCTACAGCGTTCGACTGCTTTCTTTGTTGTTCCTTTACTTTCCATCTTGGTAGACTCTTACTTGGACCGTTATACAGTAATGCCAATTCATATTATTATTGTCAACTTTTTCAAGTACATACCAATTTAATCTTATGCTTTAATTCTTTAAATGGTGTTTGAACAAATATTTATCTCATTGAATAACGTAAAATTAAATCAATTTTTCATGAAACAATTTTTAAACTCTGTTCTGATTTCAAAATGTTGCAGTTGCTCTCTTTCTTCTAATACAGTTAGTACATTATGATAACATTTTCAAGCTTACTAGACATAATAATTGAAAAGGCATCTTATCTCATAGTAAAGTTTGTTATAGATTCACCACACTGTAAAATTTAATCTACACTTGACAAATACTTGAATGAAGAGACATTTATACAATCAATAAGCACACTGTTAAGGCAAAATTATTTTAACCTGAATAATTTCATTTGAATATGGTGTTGTAGCTAACAACGGTAGAAAAAAGCATTTTGTTTTGGTACTATTATACATAAGTATATATATATATATATATATATATATATATATATATATATATATATATATATATATATATATATATATATATATAGTTTAATGAATGACATAACTTATACTAAATACAAACTGATCAGTTAAAACAGTTAATTACGTGAGGCATTGAAATTCTCTTTGGAGAGTTTAATTGATTATGTTTGTTATCAAAAATATTATTATTATTATTTTAATATGAGGACAAGAGAAGCATCAGAAGTATGGGCTTGTCCTAAATTACACTTAACTGTATTCTGAATTACCTACGTAGAAAGATTCATTAGTCTCCTTATAATATATGATTACATGTTTTAGGAATGAGACGAAAGAAAATGCACTAACTGTTGTTCAGTTATGTTTAAATATATCCCTGTTTTCAAATATTATCATTTAAAATTACTATAATCACGATAACTGAATCTTATACACTAGTTAAGGTATCCTATTTGATATTTAAGTACTTTAAGATAGTCTACACCACAGAGTGACATCACTTACAGAACCGTTGAAAACATAGGAACGCTGGACAGCTGTTTCATTCTACTGTGAGACTCTTCAGATGTATGCACCCATAACCCCACCCTGCTAGGGATCTAACCCAGGATTTTCAGGTTTCACGACAAATGCGTCAGTGCCTCATTCTCTGAGTTGGAGTTCAATGATTCACAATTTCCTACTTCTGTCAATTCATGATATAGCTTGACTATCCACCAAGGTTTTCAGTTGATATCCTCCTTACTTTTAACTGATTGACTCCATTGATCACGACTTCTCAATAGAAATTGGGGATATCCATCTCGAAGAGAGTCACTAATGAACACTATACAGTAATGTATTTTAATATTCCAGGTTTTCACTGATACTCTAAATGATGTCAGTTCATGAAGAATACTACCTTAAAATTAAAAATCTCTATTGATATCAAAATACACTTAACTATTTAATAAATTATAATTTTACAAAAAATAAGATAGAATTCAAGTTTTTATTCATCGAAGACTGACATCAGTTGGAGGAACAAAGGAAACCTGGGAGCACTGGACAGCTGTTTCGTCCTAGTATGGGACTCCTCAGCAGTGCGCACCCACGACCCCACCCGCAGGGATCGAACCCGCGACCTTCAGGTTCCGCGGCTAGCTCCGACTAGCTTCGAGAAGTATTCCCGAAGTTCCAATGGCCGGTGGAGTCAAAGCCTGATGGCCGTGAGGACAAATGCTCAACGATGACATTGGGTGGCGGTTTGCGCTATATCGTGAGCTAACAGAAGTTGGAAATATGGACCATTGGATTCTGACCCAGTGGCTAGCTCAATGGTAACGCGCTGGTCGCGGAACCTGAAGGTGGCGGGTTCGATCCCTGCTGGTGTGGGGTCGTGGGTGCGCACTGCTGAGGAGTCCCATACTAGGACGAAACAGCTGTCCAGTGCTCCCAGATTTCCTTTGTTCCTCCAACTGATGTCAGTCTTCGATGAATAACAACTTGAAATATTTCCAAATCTCCACATCCCCCTCAAAAAATAAAAAATTTAAGATAGAATTCATCTAGATTAATCGGAAGAATGTGTTAACAAGACAATAAACGACAGTTGAATGTGATGTCGACAAAACTGACAATAATAAGATTAGTCCTGAGTATAATAAAAGGGAAACTCAAACAATAAGATCAATTATTTGTGATGTGTTTGTTACTACTCAAAAGTAGACTAGTTACTTTTATCCCTTTCTGTATTATCTATTACAGTCTTCACAGCTACCTTTAAGTGTTTGCTGAACTATAGATTTCTTTATATCAACGTCTATGAAACAGATGAAAATAATATTGAATGCTTTTTGAATATTTGCTGAAAAACTGATCAACATATATAGCAAAATTTGGTGAACAGTAAGTATCATTTAATTCCATATCTTATTATCTCTAATTCACATTCAATTTTCTTATCTTTATCTCTTAGTGATTTCCTATTTTTTTTTATACTTCTCTTTCACCTTTTTAATAACCCTCGATTCAATTACATGAAACTAGTTAATTTCCAGTTAAACATAGTTTCTGAAAAAACAAACATGAGAGTGAAGCTTTATCAAGGTAGTAAAGTTTAATCCAACATTTTCTTGTGGAATAGAATAAACAAGGAAAATATTTTTCTTATTTATTCAAAACACGTTGCTGATTTTCTGGTCAGAAATACTTTAAAATTTAGATCTTTTTCTATTGGTATTTGTGTTTCCATCTGTTTCAATTCAACAAGAGTGACACAGTTTTTTGTTTATTTTTTCATTCAGTTTTCATCTATTTGTATTTTCACATTTGTGCATGGTTTATTTCTTTTTTAACATACAAAATATCAACAATCTTCGATCATAAGGTTATAGGAACTTAAGTTTTAAGAGTAAACTCTCAAATAAACTTTTCGGATGTTTTAAAAGTTTGAATTCGTAAAATAAAATTCAGTGTCATTGAAGTAGTCACCGTACATCATTCTTAGATGTTACTTTCTCCATTATTCTCATCAGCTACCTTGATTTCAGCAGCCAAAATTTTGCTGTATACTAAAATTAAAGGTGCCTATGAACATTTATGATACCTATTTATTAAAAACTGCATATATAAAGTATAACCAGATCTTTTTTTCTTGAATCTACACCCAAGATATGCAAGAGAAATGACTCAATACTTGTTCGAGATATACAGAAAATCCTATTTTTTATATCTTAAAGAAGACGAGAAAGTTAGTGCCACATAAACCATGTCTCAAAGTTATGGGTTTATACTAATAAGAAAATCGACAATAACTTGTGTCCGAAACATAATCCAGTAAGTAATACTGCATAAATGTTTGTTGGAGGTAATCGGCAGGAAGATCTTGACCTAGGTTTCGTGCTTGATGGCACTCGTCAGCAAGGCCAACCTGCAACCTCGAGAGTATTATTATCTCCTATGAGATTTCAATCCTCATCACCCAGCTTTGAAGTCAGTAACATCACCATTGAGATATGTGGACAACGTCTGACCTTCTACAGTACCGAACTAGATATACGGACTGGTCAATGGTGACCCAGGCTTGAATTTCATAGAAGATATCACTTCCTTCAAGGTTTTAGATGTCCGTAGGCAATAATTGCAAACAGGCACAAACCTAGGTCAAGCAATGTTTCCTGCCCATCGTCCCCAACCAACTAACATCTGTGTAAGTGCAGCATAATCGTCAGCCTCCTAATTTAGGGGCTACATTGCAAAACGATCGACAGAATTCAGTCAGCACTTGGAGCAGGTCAATATGAAATTTGTTGCCCTCCAGTGACTAATCAATGCAAACGGTGCTATTCCACTGTGTTATACACCTAATAAACCAACTAAAATGGAGTTACAGTCTTCCACAATGCCTAAGTTTTACTCTTATAGTAATTCTATTTTACATCGTTATAGAACATAATGTTCATTGTGAAGCGTTTTGTGATTTAGGATGTTAGTTTGTCAAATAAAATTCTAGCTCACAGAAAAAGTTATTCTAAACATTCACAACCTCAGCAATAAATATTCAATACAATCTATGCAATATTATGTTTAAAACAATTTTGAAGAGTTATTGAACTACGGGCTACTTAAACTTTTAGCTACCAAACATTTTCCAACAAATTTCTTTCATCAAATTCATCCCTTTCAGTTTGTTTTTATTTCAAAGAATAAACGGGACAGCGGTAAGAGATGAGTTTATAAATGTAAAGAAATACAGTATATTACTATTCCTTTGATAACTATGTCGGACTGCAAATTTTGGTTCCGGCTGAATTTACTACCACCACCACCACCACCGATATTCTATTCATTCACCAGTCTAAACCAGACGTTAATGTAACACCAGGTGCCTGTTCTATATTGTGGCTTTCAATACCGTTATTATCAACATTATTCAAAGGTAATGAATATTTCCCTTAAAGATATTGTACAAGGAATCAATCTGTTGAACTAGTACATGCTAAGAATTCCATACTGTACCAAAAGTTTTGTTTCGAATAAAGCTTTTATTGTTGCTGCTGTTGAAAAAAAGATTATAGTGATATTAGAAACTGAATGAAACAGCTGCCTTCGCAGTATACAGAAAAACCTATGGCTTTAATTTCTGAAAACTAAGCTTAATCTGTTTGACATTTAAAAGAAATGCATCCAAATAGTACTAAAAATCTAAGGGTAAATAAGTTTGGGAGTGTGAAGCGAAATCATGAAATGGCTACGTTATAAGTTTTACATATCACTGAGTGGAAATAAAGGTCTAATCTTTTCTAAAGGGCGCCGAAACTCCTAAGTTCATGAGAAGGAAATACAGTATTTTAGAACTTATTCTTTCTATATTCTATGTGGCTATAAGTGACTTGGTTGTAGCTAGCAGCAGAATCCAGGAAGCGCGTTTCGTCCTATTTAGGATTTACCTGCATCTCGGGAAATAATGTTATTCCCACTGAGACTCAAACCTTGTGCCTATTGCTTTAAGCACCGAACCGTCATCCACTAAACCACTGAAGCACAAACGCCACCTCTTGTACAACGAGTATCAGTTAACACTGTTTGTTGGTATACTTGTAATTCTCCTAAATAGAATTAAATGCGCGTCCTAGATTTCACTGTTTATTTATTATTATTATGATTATTATTAGTCCTTTGAGTTCCTAATGGAACATACAGCTTCAGTAGCACGTCTCCATCCCACTCTCTTCTCTGAAATCTTTTCAACCTGGCTCCACCACAACCCACAAGCTCTCATTTCCTCCTCACACCATCTCCTCCATGTCACCCTCAGCTGGGACGCCCAACTCGTCGCTTCCCATCTGGGTTCTACTCGAGTACCTGACCTGACGCATGATATCCCCAGTCGGCCTTCTCAGTGTATGCCCAATCCAATCCATCTCCACTTCCTTCCACTGCATATTTGTTGAGTGATAGGTTCTTGGTTGGTTCAGATTTCACTGTTAGCCATAACCAAATAGATTATAACAATAAATATTCGCACAATATGGAGACATCCAAATAGGATCCTGCACGCTAAGGAAGGTTGATCAATTCGATCCAGTATAACAACTGAGAATTTCAAGTATATCAATGAATAGTAGTAAGTATTAGCTAGCTAGCTGCTTAACGCAGTACACAAGACTAAGTAGGCTTCTTTATTCATATAAGTTCCTGTTTGTATCTCGGTTAATTACTGCTGACTGAAAAATTAATCATTGATAATTTTCTGAACTTGTTTTCTTCTTCTCTCTCCCAAAATGCCTTTTGTAACCACTGTGATCGAATAAACTCAGAAAAAAAGTACAAATGGTATTTTAGGTGTTTCGTCTTATTCTAGGGTCAATAAGATGTAAAAACGACACTGATTTCCTTGCGTTTGAAACTCATCCATCTTTTCATTTATTAAACAACTGATGTTTTGAAGCGTTTGAGAATTATGACAAGTTTAGAATCATAACTTTTAAGGTAAATATCATAAATGAATGCCCAGTCATAGAATCTTAGTAAGTTTTCTTTTTATTAACACAGTGGTTTGAAAATAAGTTCAGGCTGAGAACTATTAAATAAAATCATTTAGTTTTGCTCATCTAACTAAAAACAGTAGAATGGAAACGAATATCATACAAACTCGTAAAAAGTTAAGTGTGTGTATCATTTCAATGTAGAATAAAATAGCACAACATTCATAAAATTCAACACTTACCCCAGTGAGTTGTATAGCTTCAGTTGACATTGGCCTGATCGTTCAACTACTCTTGTTCTAAATGCAAAGTTCTGATCGATCAAAAATATATTACATAAACGCCAAGAACGATTTTTTCCACTGAGCTCAAATGAATATGCCAACCTTAATTTGCCTTTTTCTGATTTATCAATATCTTTGGCTTTAATTTTATCTCCTCGTTGTTTCATATACACAAAATAGCTATCCTTTAAAATTAGCCATCTAATAAAGGAATGAAAACGCTAATAAATTAGTAAACAGAGGATAAATACGAAACATTTACCAGTGAGCTAATACCAGCCTTACTGTATTTAGACTTAAAATTACACAACTTCAATATCACTGCTAGTTGATGAAGCTTCACTCGTCTAACTGAAACTTTAAATTATAATACCACTACATAGTAGACGGACGAAATATTCTATTTTTCTTAAAACTTGAGAAAAACTGTCGTTTGTGGTTTGATTAATCAGTAGCAGATTCTGGACCTAAGATATCATTGAAAATCAATTGTATTTCATCAGATATAAATAACAATTAAAATTTATGAGCTTCTATTCAACGAAGTAGGTTTTGAAAGCAAATCAGCGCTATACATATCATCCATATAAAGTATTTGAAGGAAGTAATTCAGTTGAACACATTGATCATCTTATTTTAAGTATACCGGTCCATCCAAGCTAGCTAGCCAAATTCAGGCGACGTAAAGTAATATAGGTCTATGAGCTGAATTTATTCAGGTACATCTCTGATGAGCTTGATTTTAAATGAGAGAAATGGTCAACTGGTGTTCTGATTATTCTGATTTGGCTGGTGAAATACTACAGATCAGCTTGAGTGCTTTCTAACTACTCAAGTTGTTCATTAGTAGTATCTTTCGCTAGTTCGTGACACTTTTGTGTCGGGGATTACACCCTGTGACCTCTCAACTGAATGGCTTCCAGCAGAAACCTTGTTAACATCACAGCTAAGTGACAGTTGAAAAAGGACTCAGCTGTAAGAAATGTAAATATGGACTGCGGAATTCGGAAATCATTTACAAATTGATCATCCTTTTAAAGCTACTAAGTTATTGTTTTAAACTGATCAAACGTTTAAACAACAACCTATGCTATGGAGAGCAGTCGGATATCAATTACAAATAATATGGCTTTATTTTTTCTACTCTATCAGTTGTGTTTCATTGAATGAACAAGAAGTAAATGAGAACGAAAAAATGAGTAATAACTCTGAAGTTTAAGTATGGTTTGTGATGTCTTTACACTCAGTTAGTACTAAACTTTGAACTACTCTCAGTTTCTCCAACTGGTTGAATGAAAATAGCGTTCTTGCTTGTAGTGGCTATCGTGGCTCGGTGGTGTAGTGGATAACGCTGTCACGTATGAAGCAGTCGCTCCCGAGTCCGAATCCCGGCGGGAACAACATCGCTTACAGGGAGACAAGTACATCCAGCTGATGAGTCCCAAATAGGACAAAGTGTGCATCCTGGATTCCACTGCTAGCCACTATCCATCATTACTATATGGCTGAATGGTAAGTTTGGAACGGAGTTTCACCGTAAATAAGTTTTGACTGAAAAAAATGAATCAAACCGAATATTTTTCAATAGGTATGGTTTTCTTTTCTTAGCTTCTCGTACAACATTAATTGATGATCCATCTCGGTGTAGAGCTAAGTACTGTCTTTTTTCATTTCGAAGAAATAAATCATTGGTTTTCGGGTTCTTAACTAGAATAAATTGGTTCCTTCTTCTAACTAATTTGCAGATAGTTTGGAAAATATAAACAATATTATTGAAATCAATACTTCGCTGATATATCAGTCTTTACGTTAAATCAGAGTTCAGCAGTTCAGAGCCGAATTTCTCGACCGCTATTGACTGATGAGCTCCTACATGGATGCCTCGAAAATGCCGAATATTCATGATGTCATATTCATCTTGGTGACTAGCAGTGGAATCTAGGACGTGCTTTTAGTCCTATTTGGGACTCATCAGCTAAATATATTTACACTTCAGTGAATGATATTGTCTCCACTGAGACTAGAACCAAGTACCTATTGGTTCAAACGCTAAAGCGTTACCCACTAGGCCACTAGCTGACAAGTGCGAAGTAAGTGGGACTAGAAGCTCATCCTGACTTCCATTTCAAGTCACCAAGATGAATACAGTTCAAAGAATCACTTGCATACTGCAAAGTCAACAAAGTCTCAGCTCTCTTCATTAGACAGTGGGTTTGTAAAGGATTTCAAGATAGAGCGTAAACTTCATCACGTACTGAAAACCATAATCATATTTATAATGCTCTTTTGTCATCCATTATATGCACTTTGGAAAACCACAGTATAATTAAAAAGTATGTCTTGAATATCAGTTTAACAATGAAATACGGAGTAAAAATAAAAAGTATTTCCATCGGATGTGCTCAAGAAACCTTCATTAATTTCAGAAACATTTAATGATGTTCCAGAATATTAAACAGCGTTATTTCTAAACTCCACTTTAGGGATGCTAATGCACTAACAGCTGTTTTTTCAACAGGAAGGTGTTTCATTCCATGACTTTGCCTGATAAACTAGTCTTACCTTCCTACATTGTAGCCGATCCTAATATGACCATACAAAACTTCATGAATAAATAATATGCTCAGTTCATATTCTATCCATCAAAGTCGGTGGTGAAAGATAACTTTACTTACTGAATAATAATTTTCTGCAAGGATGAGTATAATTCATCATATTGTAGGATTATTTAAAGTGTTTCTTGAGATATAAGTGATGAAAAAAGCAAGGATGATGACCTAGTAACCGGATATTCTCAGGTTGAGTTATCAAGTCTTAAAAACAAACAGCTGAACTGTTCATGGCGTTAAACGTAAATGGAATGTGTGAGATTATTTTTTATCACTTTGATATTTTTAAATCAATCTTGGATATACAAGTGTTGAAAGTAGGTGTTAGTGTTGCTCTAATTTCGTGGACCACTTTTTGAGAATAAGTAATCACACGAAGTAGCTAATCTCCTTGTATACATAAAAAATACCTTGAAGTTCACAAAGTGTCTTAGAAACCAGTTGCAAAGAGAAGTCTCCTAAAGCGTCAGAGCAAAATTTTCTTATGCATGTCTTTCGCTTAGTTAAATTCATGTTCTGAGTTTATACAAGATGATAAGAAAGTTCTCACAAAGTTCTACTGAAGAAGGAGAAGACGATACTTTTGTCATCGTTAAAAAAGATGATATAGAAAACACTTACAGTTTAATCAACAACGTAGCAACAACACAACAACGGACAAAAATGGTTGCGGACAAACTCTGTTCAAAAGTTTGAGAACACACCGCAATACAACTTCACGGAGAAACGAAGAAAACTACTTGATGTCGAACGGCTACCCACGAAACTTTATCAGAAGATGCCTATCCCGCACATCATCAACTACAAAGTCATCGACAGAAATCAATAAACACATCGTCCTACCATACATAAAGAATATATTAGAAATCACGACAAGATTACTGCGACCACTTGGAATTGATGTGGCTCATAAACCAACAAATTCCCTCCAAATACTGTTATGCAAACCAAAGGATGCAACAACCAAACAAGATAGACAGATTATCAATTACAAAATCAACTGCAATAAATGTAGTCAACACTACATTGGACAAAGTGGTCGCCCTCTTCACCTTCGTCTACATGAACACGGATTGGCTACTAAATGTCATGACGTATCACTCATTTCAATGCACATGGATAGCAACTATGGCCATGAATTCAATTTCGACAATGTAGAAATTTTGGACTGAGAGAGGAATATCAGAGTAATTCTAGAAGCGTTACATTCAGATCAGCCACCAATCAATAGACGTATAGACATAGACCCATTATATCAACCAATGAGAAAAAATGATAAATGATAGAAATATTTCAAGTTGTTATTCATCGAAGACTGACATCAGTTGGAGGAACAAAGGAAATCTGGGAGCACTGGACAGCCGTTTCGTCCTAGTATGGGACTCCTCAGCAGTGCGCACCCACGACCCCACACCAGCAGGGATCGAACCCGCCACCTTCAGGTTCCGCGACCAGCGCGTTACCATTGAGCTAGCCACTGGGTCAGAATCCAATGGTCCATATTTCCAACTTCTGTTAGCTCACGATATAGCGTAAACCGCCGACGAAACAGCTGTCCAGTGCTCCCAGGTTTCCTTTGTTCCTCCAACTGATGTCAGTCTTCGATGAATAACAACTTGAAATATTTCCAAATCTCCACAACCCCCTCAAAATTTAAATGATAGAAAGGTCAGAGGTGAAGCAGAGGCACAGCCAACAAGAAAATCAATGTGATCAATGACACAACAATCAAAGGAAACAACCAATCACAAACCAGTTCATCAGAGCAAGCTATTAAATCACTAATGGAGAGATACTGACAGTTCACCCAATTTTGAAGCTAGTGCTGATGATGTCTAGAAAGACGATGAAAGCTCCACGAATAAACAACTCAGCTCAGAGAACACCATACAACTAAATGAAGAAATTGCTCATCCTTACAATTCATGCCACAGCCAGAATTTAGTGGTCTAAAGAATGGATAAGACTACAATGCATGCTGAAAAGAGTTTCAAGACAGAAATTTTCCAATCTTCTCTTCCATTTTCAAGTGAGAATTCTAACTAACTTATAGCCATTGTTCTGAACTAAATTTTTTTTTATTGAGGTGATATCAGTTGTTTAATAGTGAGTGTCAATGAAGAGTCGACAATTAGTCAAGCTGTTATCATCGTGACCCAATAAAAATATAGTATTCATTCATTTCTTGTAAGTTCTTAACCTTAATTCAAATAAATGAAGTTGATCACCTTGTAAATAACTGATTGTGTCAGTAATAACATGAAAAAATATTCAATAAAATGGTTCAATTTTGTCTGTGAAAGCTATCACCACACATTACAAGATTGTTTTAAAAAAATCATTGTAGTTTGGTTCAAAATATCAAGCTTGCTTTATTGTTAATTGGCTATTAGTTATTACACTGAGAAGACTAGAGACGCTCCACCTACGCTTTTATTATACATTATGTTATCAGAGTATGAATCATAGATATAACCATCTGTGCAGCAGATTCATCAGTAATTTACCTATTTAAAAATATTTATTTATAAAAGGTACCCAGGGTTAATAAAATCTGAAGCCTTATATAATCTCAGTGTATTTAATTTTATGATAAACTAAATTTTTTTGTAAAATTATGTTCAACTTACCGTTTTTGCAAACAAATATTTGATGCACAACAATACTTATTAAAATAGTTATAAGATGGCAATTTGTGAACATAATCTTCCTTCAGTTTTAAACCTCTGGAACAATTTACGAAAGACAAGGGTGATACCTCAAGAAATCGAAGCTAAAAGAAAAAGTTTTGAAATATAGACAAAACATTTAACCAAGTATATTGGGTATATAAATCTGTGTAAACTACTTTGCAAACAGTTAGACAGATTAAAAACATTTAGAAAAAAGATAGTAAGGTTTTTCCATTGGTCTACTTTATTTTATGATTTCCCGCGTAAAGTAAAAGGCTAAGTTTACCAGTGAAAAAATCTTGATATAAAAAGTTGATTTTTCAAAAGAAAAACCTATCATTTTTCAAATATCTATTAATTTTATGTTGGTATTCATCATGAACTGACAACAGTTGGAGATACAATGGAAACCTGGGAGAACTGAACAGCTGTTTCATCCTAGTATAGGACTTTTCAGAAGTGCTCATTCATGAGACAACCAGTGATCGTACCAATGTCTTACAGGTTCCACGGCCAGCATATTACCATTGCGTCAGTGAGTTGGATTCCAACAGTCTATATTTCCTACTTCTTTCAGTTTAACTCAAAATGTCTATTAGTTAAGGTGGAAGTACAATATGTCATCAATATCTTATCTTCATTAGAACCTTTACATAATAAAAGAAATATTTTTGTGGTGTTTACACTCATGGATGAAACTCATTAACTGAAGAAGCTGTTTACTTAACTATTTGGTTGAAAAACAGAAATTATTGAGTAGATTGCTCACAAATACCATTTTTCTGACTCTAAATTATCATTAAATTCAAAACATCATGTGTGCATTTCTGTCATTAATTCAATTGACGTATCGCTTACTTGATCAATATCTTGTATTAGGCCCCTACATCATGAATACTTAGTCTTGAATATCGTATACGTTAAACAATGAACAGTGTTTATCTCCTCTTGCTTTTACTACTTATTTCTGAACCCAAATCCACTTCTTTTCTCCTGTTTTTCAAGGTCTATTTAATTCCACCTACTGTTAGCAGTTAGTTGGTTAACATTAAAGTAGAAATTGACATTGATGCAAAACATTTCAAAATATTAAACCCTAAGACAATATATCAAAATACCATGTGACACAAAAAGTGATAGAAAAATCTGTATAATATGATCAAATGTTGGTGAAAATTATAAACAAGTGTTGAAGTAAATCAAGAAGTTTGATACGATGGTTATCAGGAGTACAAAATGTTGGTGCATTTACTCTATTGCAATCGATTCTGATCAATATCATCTGATGTCTCTAAGCATCAACTGTGGTTGTAATGCGAAGTCCAATCAAAAAGTTTGCATCTACCTAAATGGCTCAGACCAACTGTCAGAGACTTCATATACTGATACCACATTTCACTCTGATTACACTTCGCCTTGTTCTAATCTAATCCTACTATACGTTAAACCATTTGCCACAGTAGGACGTAACTGGGAACGGTAACTTGAATCACTGAAGGTTTGCAAGTCTCATGACAAAGAAGAAAGAGTAGTAGTTTGAACTGACAAGTAAATTGGTTGATTGATTCAAACGTCGATATTTGGAAACTGATTTCAGCAAAAGTGTAGCAGTGGACACTGATCAAAGGGAGTTTCACCAATATTCATCAGGTTCTTTATTATTACTTTGCTTTACGGGACCCTAGCCGATACCCGGTCCCTTGACGTGGTGATCGGGCTTGCATATCACAGTGACCCGACGAACTGTGCTGATGGAATCTTTGTTCCGATTACGTACCAAGACAGCAGGAATGTCAGTCGTATAATGATAAGGCAAAAGGCAGTTGCCACTATGGTGTAAATTGCTGTGCTATGATAGAGATCTGAAGAAGAATTCGTATAGCTAGCTGGATGAGGTATGACAGCAATAAGATGCTTCCCATAGATGACTAGCAGTGTTATACCGATACTGCCTTACTAACAGGAAGGAGGACTTAGGAAAGGTCAAACTTAAAAACAGCCCACTCCTTTATACCTCGCAGAATCTCATTGCTGGTGATTTAATATCGGTTTATAGTCAGAGCCAAAACTAATAAGCTTAAATCTCAAACTTTCAAA